>JANAVB010019800.1:17940787-18553287 GCA_029216955.1 Iris pallida
CATACGAGTTTCCATATATTGGAGTATACATCGTATGTATACAACTGGCATGGATACGTACCTAGTCCTACGTATTTTGGGACTGGAGCGTTACAAGTTGGAGGAGGAACCATATGATACGGATGCCTGTATAGGTGCAGCTAGCAACCGCAATGAATCTGAGGAAGACCGCAACCTTCCAATTCATCCTTAAGACGACGAGGTGTAGGCATCTGAGCCGAAGAGCAAAGGGTCTACTATCCCTTCCATCTATCCACACACAAGGTCCATATTTATGGCCGATGGCGACGAGACGGACAATAGTGAAGCGCCTGACCAGCTGAAATGTATCGAAGTTCTCGAGGCGAGCCTGTAGAAGCATCAAAAATCTCAGCTGAAGACATCCCTTTGCCAAAGCGCAGAAGATGCAAATGACTGAGGCTCAGAGTCGAACTCCCTAAGAAAGACATTTGTATACTTCTCAAGGACAACGATGGCTCCTTCTACACAGAGTTCTTCTACAAGAACATGGCTTCTACAAACGAGAAAAGCCTCAACTAGTAACCAACTTACATAAGGCCGATTGCCGCTCGAAGTTAAGTTTGGATCTCGCATGGTGGTGAAGGATGCCGAGAAGAAGACAACAACTTTTCAGAGGAGAACTTCCCCTTTTATAGGACCGAGAATGGCCCAGAGCGCACGCCACATGGCCGACGGTCAGAATTCTGCATTAATGGGATGAACCTAAGACTCAGCACTTTGAATGTTAGTCTTAGACCCTTGGAATTCCCCGTATTACGGTGGCAATTAAGAGGGAAGTTCCTTAAAGAGCGGATATTTATTGCTCTTTGCTTCAGAAGCCAAAGCCTTCAAACCAGAGGCGCAGCCACTTGTCTGCGCCAACCTCAGAAGCAAGATGGTGGTAGACCCCCTCCCCTTATTTTACTTCAGAAGTCAGTATCTTCACTCCAGAGGTGCAGCTACCTGCCTGCGCCAATCTCAGACGCGTAAGGGTGTCATACCATTCCCTTCGCAGCCAACGCCTTCACTATTCAGAGGCACATCTACTTACCTGCATCTGCATGAGACGCAGGATGGTGATATGCTCACACCATTTCTATTCCCACGGTGTAGTCGTCTGCTCCAGTTCAGAAGCTTAAGTCACTTCTCTACAAGAGACTTGGGAACTCCCATCGCAACCAATGCAAGTCAGCCTGTCGCTCTAAAAGCACAGTAACCTCACTAACCTGAAGCACAAACCTACTTGTCGCCTAGAGCACAGTGACTCTGGTATCCTGAAACACAGCTTCATAAGTTACTCTATATGCACAGAAGTCTCGTCGTCATTCGAAGCCAAGTCCACTCGTCGTCTTAAAGCACAGAGGTTTCGTCGTTTCTAGAAGCACGGTCTACTCGTCGTCCCAGTAGCACAACAGTACTTAGTCCTCACCAGAGGTACAAGAAGCATGGGTCTACCCCAATTGGTTTGTTTAAACCACCTCTTGCAGAGAAGATTGAGATTAAATCATGATTGATATCATATCAGATTGATTTAAATCTTAGACGAGGATTAATTTGACTCCAAATCTAGGATGAAATCCTAAGATTTACTCGGCTGTATCCGAGCAAGCAAATCGGCACGTGCCACGTGTTACCTCCCTCGGTTATGTTTATAACCACCAGAGATCTCGTTTGAGGGGAATCTCGATGTCCGCCACGTATCAGCACCGCAGAAGCCCGTACCGTGTATTGACGGTAGATTCTTTCATATCTTAGGAACCCTAATGCACATCGTATATATGCTCGGTTCTCTATAAATAGAAGGAGTTCTTCCACCAAAGCATCAACAGAGGAAAATCGACAATCAACAATCTTCAAAGGATCAGCAATCTCTGTCTACAAAGAGTCGACCACCCTCATCCACCAATCAACCAAAGAACCAACTAACCAACCATCTTCAAGGGATCTTCTCCTCCAGACAGTCTCTTGATCGGTGACCCCAGAGTCCCATCAAAGGTGCCAGAGAGCCATAGCAAGGTTGGTTCGTCGTTAGATCGTCAACGGAGTAAATGAGCCGATGCAGTGCTCGATCTCCCCCGTCATACTTTTCCAAAAACTTCTTCTCCCTGTACTTAGAATATCCTGTTTAGGACTTTCTTCATTGTACACAGATATCTTATACGTTTAATAAAGCAAAAAGTTTGTTCAACCTTTTATCGTGTCGAACAGAGCTAGACACGACACGTTAAATGCTACAATAAAATCCTTGTCTTCTATCGTACTGGAGATCAAGGGTAGTTTGGTCACCACTGCCTCCACACCTGCGCTTGACCCGACAGCTAACGACGGATATAGTAAGCTGCCCATCATCAACCAAGCGGTACCGTCGTTGTCTACTCTATCGACCATGGGACCTGTAATGTCAACCGAGATACAGTAGGCCATCAAGGAACTGTATGCTCACTTTGATGCCAAAGAGAAGCAAGCAGCACTCCGGAAGATGGGGATTCGGCAGCCATATCCTGTCGAGTGGGACAGTCTACCCTCCCAAATACAATCCGCAGACGCTCGTGCCTTTCGATGGAAATGAGTCATCCCGACGATACTTGAGGTACTTTGCCTCAGTAACAGGGCACCTACCAAAGAACGACGCCCTCCTCACCAACATATTCATAGGAGCCCTGCAAGGGGCAGCGTGTGAGTGGTTCTGCAGTCTTCCGGATGACTGTATTTTATCATTTGAGGACTTGAAGACTCTCTTTATCGACCAATTCTATGAAGGAGGGATGGACATGACGATGTCAACTCTCATGGAGGTCGTCCAAAGAGAGAAAGAGCCTGTCCGCGCATACATCGAGCGCTTCCGCCAGACAGCTTTAAGGCTACCGCCTGGTATGCCCGAGCCCATGCTCATGGACTTATGCCTCAAGAACATGCTGCTGCAATCAAATTATGGTACAGTTCTCCTTGCACAGAGTGGACGCCTTTCATTACAGAGGCAGATGTGGCACAAAGGAAAGCCAAGATGCGCAGCTCCTGGGATTAAACTTTTCTTCTCTCGAGGACAAGGGGACACGCTCGTCTAGCAACAACCCCAAAGATGAAAAAGGCAAACAAGCCATGACCGTAAACATCTCTAAAGGTTCAGTAACCATGAACCGCAAGTCTACAGAAGCACAAAAGCCGAGGGAGACTTACTCCTTCAACGACGAGGATACGCTGGAACTCTTCGATATGCTGACGAAGAGTGGCAAGCTGTCTCTTCCAACACCAAAGTGCCCTGACGAAGTGGAGAAGGTGGACAACCCTAAATACTGCCATTATCATCAGTATATCCATCATTCGACACGAGATTGCTACGTTTTGGAAACACAGATTCAGTGCCTCATTGACGCCAAAGTCATATCACTTGACTATGAAGAAAAGACTGTCACAGCCAACATGGTTACTCTCTAGTTTGGAAGTTTCCTAACAACGGAGGTACAAGACGGGGTCGTCCCCATCTCGAGGGCAACAATGGAAGTAGTCAATCTTCCACCAGTACGTGACAATGCTCAAGGGCTCATCCCGTTCTCCACACCATGAGGCGAGGTCATGTGGGTCTACCCCGAACTTAATCCCGACATGATGGCACCTACAACCCCCTCTGTCAAAGGAAAGAAGGTCAGGACATGTCGCATGGTCTCGACATCGATCGATGACACCCTGGTGACCACTCTCTCGACACGACAGCAAGAGGAGAACCAAGCTCCAAAGGAGGTAGCACCTCTACCAACTACAACCCCTGCTACTGATACATCAAAAGCAGGCCTATCTCAGACTCCTGCCACAGATATGCAGAAGCAAAATGTGGTTCGCTTCGACAAACCTCTGAGAAAAGGCTCAACAGTAGGACCTATCAAACCCTATAACTTTGACATACTGGTGCAGCTAGCCAATACCCCGGGATTGTCACTCCTTGAGATCCTCCGTCTCTCCAAAGAGACCAGAGATGCGCTCAGTGAAGCCTTGCAGAATGCTGAGTCCTTTCTCACTCAGGTGCGACCACCCAAGGAAGACCCTGCGGCCTGCCTACATTGTCATAGTGTGGTCGAAGTGATCCCCAGTATCACTTTCATCCAGCAAGACATGTTGCTGAAGAATAACCGACATAATAGGCCTCCGTACTATACAGGGTATATCGGTGACATTAAAGTCGATCGTATCCACATCGACCTATACTCTTCTCTCAACATCATCCTAAGGAGTTTGCTCTAAACTCTAGGGATTCTGATGCATCGGCTGACTGCATCGAACACAACAATTAGCGGCTTCAACGCAGGAAAGAGCGAGCCCCTGGGCAAAATTTGCTTGAAGTACCAAATAGGCGACCTCCACACTGAAGTGACTTGCTATGATATCGATGCTGACATAAACTACAACATACTGTTGGGACGACCATGGATTCATGAGTATATGATCGTTCCTTCCACTCTCCATTAATGCATAAAGTACATGGCCAGCGATGGGACTATCAAGGTCGAGTTTGCTGACATCGACCCTTCTGGGGACTTGAAGTCTACTGTACAGATGGTGATCTGTATAAGTCAGTCCCCTGGGACGATGAGAGAAATGATGCCGACGACGAGGTAGAGACGGCCTTAGAAAACGCAGCGGTTACTGAAGAACCACTGAAGGTTCGACTGAAGGAAAAACCCCCTAAGGTATCAGCGCCCCTCGTCGTCAAGCTCTGAGGCAAAGTGCTATCTTCGCCTTCGGTGACGTCAGATGATAGCCAGGATCCTATACGAATAAGGCTACCCCAGAGATCCCCAAAGCCAACCATAAAGGCACAGAAACCTCCGACCGCAGCCCCCTTGGTGGTCAAGCTAAAGGGGAAGCGTCCTTTCCTTCCTCCTTCGACAGGCCTAGTCCTCACCGATGGGGAGCTAGAAGACTACGTCTGCACCGGTACCAAAGTACACTCTTTAGATGATATAATCCCTTGGGATAAAATTTCTTATTTTATTAATAGAAAGTTGTTTTCGAATTACTCTTGTGCATATTGGAATACTAAATATTTTTTAGACAACTCTCTGTATATGCTACAAACACAAGTGACAACCGCTAACCTTGCGAGCCGAGTTGTCCCTTTCCAGGGCTCTTACTTCCTATTTCTAGCAAGAAAAAAGGAGGAGGTACCCATCATCTTTGGTCGATTGGAGCTTCCTCAGCGACTAACTTTAGGAGAACCAGAATCCGACAACGGCAAGATGCAACTCTACCGTTACGCTGTTCAAGCCAAATACCTTATCCAGAAGATGGGTTACGACTTGAACAGCAACAAAGAACTCAACTATGGTAAAGGCCGGTGCCTTTTCTTATGGATTTGAGCTCCAAAGGAAAAGGCTCAAAACTATTACCAATGCACCCGTCGGGGGTTGGGTTATGTTACACCCACTTCAACTTCGAAAGACTCAGAGACAGAAGTCATGATGCATTCACACTCTTCTGACTCCTTAACCTGGGATTCCGATACCAGTACCGGTCAGGTCTTCAAAAAGATGCTGTCCGCTAACATGGTCTCCACAAATCCTTTGGTCGAGGACGAAAACCGGATGTTCGAATACTTCGAAGATGAACCTTGTGCGCAGTGCCTAGGATCTCAATGAGAATGGCGTTTCGAACAGTACAAACCTCCCACATCCTAGTAAGTGTTCATGGATTCCATTAAAAGAATTCATCCTTTCTATACCTCTCTCCAGTAGAAAACTTTTTACGTCTATATTACCTCTGGATTGATTCCCTACACCTTAGTCAAAATTGTGTCTACCATGTTCACATTACCTCTGAGTAGTCGCCTCTCCCATGATGACTCCATGTTGTCATAACTATCTAGAAAAGATTTCACGTCCATACCACCTCTGAAGTGTTATTCTATACTGTGTCTACCATGTCCATATTACCTCTGAGTAGTCACCCCTTTCTATGATAACCTTGAGTTATCATAATTCTCTAGAAAACATTTCATGTCCATATTACCTCTGAACTGTTATTCGAGTAAAGGATGCCAGCCATGTCCATATTACCTCTAAGTAGGCAACCCTTCCATGACAATCCTCCATGATTGTTATTTATAGAACCCTTCATGTCCATACTACCTCTGAGTCGTTCTATACCCCCGTAGAGTCTATCCTTACCATGTCCATATTACCTTTGAGTAAGAAAAGTATCTCCACAAAAAGTCTTGTATTTACCATGTCCATATCACCTCTGAGTAAACACCCTGTTTCTAATAGAGTTATCTCCTCTTAGGGAATTCTTACCTCTGCACAAGATTTACAACCACAAAGACAGAGAGAAGAATAAGGCCAAAATTTCATATATAAATGAGATGATGTTTTCTATAACAAAAATAGTCTCTCATAAACTGAGAGACAAGAAGAAAAAAGAAGGAAGTCAAAATTAAGAAGATTGATTCTTAAGCTCTTCTAATCGGCTTCTCAAACGAGCCCTCTGATGCTCAGTCAATGCTTGGGCCCTCCGCTCAACATCCCGATGCCGAGCGGCTTCATCTTCGACAGAGGTCATAGCTTAGTGCACAAGGGCCAACTCAGCCTGACGAATGCCAATGCTCTCCCTCTCCCGAGCTAGGGCTTCGAAAAGTTGGTGAAAGACCTCCTTCTGGTCCTCGGACTTCCTTAGGTCACTCTCAGCAAGGGCCAGAGTCTCCTCAATTGCTGAATTTGCTCTCGGAGGTCTTTGTATTGCTCTTCTATGTCTGCATGATGACGGGCCCGAATCTTATCAGCATCGGTCACCTCCTTGAGTGCAACCTCGATGTCCGTAATACGGGCCCACAAATCCTGACTAATTCGATCAACATGCCCCGAACTGCCTGGAACCACGACCTTTCGCAGCCATATCATCAAAAAAGTAGCTAAGGCTGCTTTATGGCTTAGGGGAGTCAAATTTTGACAGAAGAAATTATGGACTTTGTAAGTGGGCTTCCCGTCGGCTGTAATGCCCCATCCTGCTCAGCTCAATCGGAGGAATCGAAATGCCAACGATGTTCGGACTTAGCCATGTAATGGCTGCTCGAAGACCCGTTCGGTCAAGGTGACTCCTCGCTTAGGTGGGTGGCTTCGGTGAACTTACCTCAGCTTGGCCTTTTCTCTAATAAAATAAAAGTTTTCAAATACACAAGTAGGCTTGATAATAAAAGAGATAAATCCACATAACTAAGGGAATAATCCCGATGGGTCGGATTGAGTTAGGATATGGAAAGGTCCCACGGTCGGCTTAGAAGTGTTGTACGACGTGCTGTCAAAATGATACTTGGTCCTTCGTCCCGTGGCTTGGGAGAAGGAAAGTTGGTCTAAATTGCCACAAAGCTATAAACTTAGCCTAAGTCATAGGCGTCGCACGTATAGATGCTTGATAAAGCAAGTACGGTCCCATCGTCCAAGGCTTGTCATAGCCTTTGCTCATCCCACTGGTTAAGTTGTATCGCACGGCTTGTGGCGTAAGTCTAGGCATCCAAAGAACTTGGTTTTTTTAAGTCGAACGCGTGCACGACACGTTCCCATGATACGAGGCTTAGTATAGCCTTTGCTCATCAAGTTTTTGTAAGATTAAGTTGGGCAAGAGTTTTGCTGGGATATCAAAATCATAGCAAGCACTGTCCCATATTTTTTGTGGTTATCAAGTCACATAGTCCTACGATCTCAAGGCTCGTCATATAAAGTATGACTTGGACGATAGTGTCGCATAGAATATAAGTCAGTCTAAGGCACGAGCTACGGTCGGTTCAAGGATAAGTATGCCACGGTCTATGGGACGCTAAAGAACATATTTGTTCAGGTCTATCTGAAAGGTTATACAATATTCGTTTTATGTGTTTCAAAGAATATAAAGTACACGTGACCGTTGGTCGCCGAGATCGGTCCCCTGGCTTGGGAGTCTCGTATGAAGAATGGAAAGTATGGACTTGGATAAAGAAGTTTAAGGAAGATAAAGAAATTTGTATCATCTATAGGCCTTGCATTTACGTCGAGTCTAGAAGACGTCGTAGGTGCGTGGTCATGGACAACTTGTCGACAAGGTGTAGTCTTCTTCGACTTGATCGCCGGGGCCACGGGATCATGTCGTTCTCGGGGGAAGCAAGTTGACTAAAGTATGATGCTGGATGAACCGTATAGGAGATTCGGAGCTTCCACGGGCTAGCTACCCGTTGGATGATCGCCGTCTATCCTCAGCCAAGTCCAAGATAGCTTGACATTGCTAGTGACCTTTCATATAGATAAGTTAGCGTACTGAGCGATAATCCACATACACGGTGTCGATCGAATAAAAGAAAGTACAAGCACGACATGAATAGGATAAAAATGGTATGCATAGTTGTGATACAAGTCTTAAGAAGCCTAAGATTTAGCTATAGAAAAGACGTGTGCTTCGGCACAAAATATGGCGTTGAGTATTAAGTCGTTGGCATAGAGTTGCATAAGTCAGACTTGAGTCATTTCGATTCAAGTCAAGAAGAGCCATAAGGCAAGTTTGGTTAAGTCATGCTAAGTTGCAAGACACGACCTCGATATTGAAGTACGGACCAAGTCGATGACACAAAACTAGTTGTTGCGTCCCAAAGTATGAGTCAAAAAGACAAGTATAAGTCGACACTCTGATGTTGTTGGCATAAGAAGGGTCTAGAGGTACAACGATAAGCAAGTTATCAGTGCAATTGTACAGTAACGGTCTAGAGACACAAGTAGGCCAAGAGTCTCTGCCCTAAAATCGATCCTAAGGCAAGAATAGAAAGACAATCATAAAAGGGATTATGTTGCACAAAGTAAATGAACGTGTTGGTTTTGTATGGATGGGCGAGGAGCTCACTCCACCAGTACATTTGAGTATTGACACCCACACAGTTTTTATGTGCAGGCACAGGTAGAAGCTTGTTGGCACGGAGCTCGCTTGGATGCGTCGAGGCACAGAGTTCTTTGGTGTTTTGAGGCGTGCGACCGCATGGAGTCAGGACTTATACGGGACATAATGTATGGACATCGCCTATCTGTAGCATCCGCTGGCTCGTCAAATTATATTGAAAGATGAGAGAGAGAGAGAGCTAAGTGACTTGTAATCAGAGAGAAAAGTGAGCTTGAGTGATTGTAATCTTGGCTATGCGCCTTTGTAATCTTATTTCAAGTATCAATAAAGACTCTGATTTTGTTTCAATGCTTGTGTTGCCTTGTATATTCAATATTTCTGCTTAGGACTTCTGTGCGACGACCTCGTCGTAAGATGTTGTAATCGGTCGTTATGAAACTGCCTTACATGAGCGCTATATAGGCTCGTGCGGCATCACGTCTTAGCGAGGACTATTGGTCCTAGGGGACCGGGGCGTGACATAATGGTATCAGAGTACGACGTTATGTCCTTGGACTTTCGATTGAATTCTTTAACTCTGATGTCATTTTTGTAAACTCTGATGTTGCTTCTGCGATTGATACGTTGGCGCTCTCTCTCAAATGTCCCGCGGGATATCCATACAATAAGTCTAAATATTTTTGCAAAATCATACAAAAAGTTTGATTAGACAAAGTCAACTTTAAATAAGTACGATTGGCTAAGTCGGGCTGGGCATATACATCAAGAATTTTGTCGACCTTAGCAAAGTCGAGTGCGGGATTCAATTCGTTTCGGACAAAAAATGAGTTGAAATCGATTGAGTATGCAGGATAGCTATCGATAGGGGTGCCATCATATGATGTTTTCGTCGATGCGTATAGATGAGCGTGCTTGGATTTTGAAGAATAGTTCGAATGGAGATTCGAAGTAATCGAGATTCAAAACTTATTTTGAGGATTTGTCGAACGACTTCATCCCTGAGTGGTAAATAGGATAGCCTCAGGGATGTCGATCGATTGAGGATATGTGGTGCCAACGAGTCTATCAGCAAGCGACGAGTATGCAAAGCCTTAGAAAGAGTGTTTCAAAGTTAGTCATGACTTGATAGCTAGCATGAAATTGATTTGAACTGTAGAAGCTAAAAATCAAGTTGCGCTGCTATTTTAGGAGATAAATATCAGATTATGCCACATTTATCAACTTGTGTGAGGGGGATAGGTTGCGTACGAGACAGGTTGCACGAGCGCCATGTGGCAGTCTCCTCGAAAAACTTTAATAACATCATCATTGCCTGACAGATGATAACACAAATATTAAGAAAAATTTGTTCAAATCCCGTGCAACACGGCGCTCGAGAAGATTTGGTCAGATTTTTTGACAGCTAGCAGTTTGCGTAACGTATCAAGGTGTGCGAGGTTGTACTTAGGCACAAGTTGTAACATTGTGCCCCCGCGTAACCTGATAAAGCTTGCGCAATGTGATCGAATTGATGTCCAAAGCAGGGTGACGTGGCACACATATCACTAACTTCGTAGAACGTGTCCACCATATTGCTTACGACCATGCGCATCTCATTCAAATGATGCCAGCAGTTGGTGTAAACGCTCGCACAAGTTGCTACATTACGTCCCCGTGCAACCTGATGAAGCTCGTACAATGTGATCGAATTGATGTCCAGAGCAGGGTGACATGGCGCGTATGTCACTAACTTCGTAGAATGTATCCACTACATTTCTCACGACCATGCGTATCTTACTCAAATGATGCCACGTGTCCACAGCAGTTGGTTCAACTGCTCGTGCAAGTTGCTACATTGTACCCCCGCGCAACCTGATGAAGCTCGCACAATGTGATCGAATTGATGTCCAGAGCAGGGTGACGTGGCGCGCATGCCACTAACTTCATAGAACGTGTCCACTACATTCTTCACGACCATGCACATCTCACTCAAATGATGCCATGCGTCCACAACAGTTGGTGCAATCGCTCGCGCAAAAGAACATGGGCGCACAACCTGAGGCGCGTGCAACCCAGAATAACTACTAAATAGTTTTTTCAAGAACTCTATAAATGAAGTTTCAAATCAGTCTCAAATAATCATGAATGATCATAATCTCTTGCTAAAGTGCTGTTGCATCCTCCAGTTGCTTGTGTCTTCGATATCACATTTTCCAAGGGATAAAGTGATCGTCTTCTGATCAGATTTCTATAGTTGTACTTCCCTAGAAATCAATTCAACTTTTGTACTCTTTCTTAGTTTGTAGAAATCAAACTTTTGCTTTTGCAAACAAAATGGCGACTCTGCTGGGGACGACTTTCTCCTCTGATGAGAAAGTGACAACTCAATGTGATACCACGTTGATCGGCAAGACGCAGAAGACTTTGGTCGTTCAAGTCGACCAAACCGCTTACGAAGCAATGATCAGTGCTGGGGGTAACAAGCGCACTGTCGTTGCTGCTAAGAGCAAAGGGCGTACTGTGTGGACTCCCAAGTCTTCTCGACCAACGATGGCTCCTGTGCAACTTGCGCAATCTGTCTCTCGACCAACCATGGCTCCTGCGCAACTTGTGCAATCTGTCTCTCGTCCAACCATGGCTCCTGCTCAACTTGCACAATCTGTCTCTCGGCCAACCATGGCTTCTGTGTAACCTGCGCAGAATGCTTCTCTGTCAATCAGAACTCCTGCGCAACCTGTACAGATTGCTTCTCTGCTAACCAGAACTCCTGCGCAACCCGCGCCTACTGCTTCTTCGGCTCTGAACAAAGGGAAACGCCTTTTGGCTACTCCCTCATCTTCTCCAGTTCTGAACTCGGGAAGAACCTATCTAGTGAGAGTGTTAAATAGAACAAAGGGAAGCGCCCTTTGGCCTTTCCTCAACTTGCGCAACCTGCGCCTATGGCCTTCCAATCACAAAACAAAAGAAAGCGTCTTTTGGCTACTCCCTCATCTTCTCCAGTCCTTGACTCGGTAGAATGTATCCCTGGTGGTGCCTATGCGCCACTTAGTGTGAAAACTCTTTTGGGCAGGAACTTTACTCCTCTGAACAGAGACAATCAAATCTCTACTAAGAAAGTGAGTTCTGTTCAAACTAAGATTTCTGTCACTCAGTTGCGCCAGAGCAAGCACATAAGAACATGTTGCACAACACAAAAAGAAATTCTGCCAAATCCTAAAAATACAATTACGGATCTTCCTACCCTGCTCATCTCAAGATCCAAGCAGGGTAAACTACTAGTATCTCAGACAGATACACAAGTAGCAGATCTATCTGACCTGCGCACCTATCTCAACAAGCGCCAGTCAACACATACTTCAGTAAAATGCAAACAGACTGCACCAATGGCTAACTTGCGCCAGAAGCAGACTTACGAAGTCAAGAACCCCTTTACCTATGCTAACCAACTCAACACTTTATTGTACACTCAAGGAGTGGGACACCTCAAGAATAGGAATCATGTTCCTAATATCATTAAAGAATATGTTCCTTCGACCTTTTCTCATCCTGATGTTGTAACCGATCTCCGTGAAGTTCTTAAACAGAAGCGGAAGATCCCAAATTTGTCTCATCCAATGCATTCCCAAGAACATCACTATAACCATCACCATGAGGTAGTTATCAAATACTATTGTCAATCAGCTAAACGTTCTGTCTTTGATCGTCTGAATTACTCTCAGGTTCCTCAACCGATGATACAAGATGAAGATGAATTATTGTATGCCTCTATCAATATGACGTCTCGAAGCACTAGGGGTGGAAAACGCCCAAGATATAATATCCACAATCCCAGTCAATAATACTTAGATCGGATTCATGAATCCGGTAAAGGAGTATACTAATATACTAGATCAATAAGTCGAGACACAATCGGTCAAAAGAATCTTTCTTCCAACCAAGAAATAATCGGTCAAAGGGATCTTCCTTCCGACCAAGAAACAATCGGTCAAAGGAATCTTCCTGATTCTAACCAAGATTCCCTCAGTCAAAAGGACATCCCTATCACTTATTCTTGGGGTGGTTTCTTATATGACTTTGATGCTGATAGTGAAAGTTCTGAAAGGACCATCTTTTCCACTAGCTCATCTTTAATGGCTAGAGAGGTGACTGCTTATGTCACCACAGAAGATCAAGATGCTTCCAGTTCTAACATTCAAGAGCAAAAAATTGCTGCTTTGGAGGCTAGTTTGAAGAGCATGGTTGAGATGATGACAGGCATGCATGTGGTAATTATGACACAATATACGGTTCCACCAGTCGCGAATCTAATTTCGACCCAAGAACCTATAACAACATCAGCTCCCGTTAATATTGGTCTGGGGGTACAATCTCCTCACACCGCTTCCATACCTGCGCAGGCTATTCCAAGTTAATCTAGTACTGGGGGTGGTACTTATCATGCAGTATCCCCTCCTAACATATCAAATCAATCTATTGTTCCACAATCATTGGGAGATACCAATGAGGCCATAAAACTTTTAAGTATTCAATTTGAGGCTTTCAAACAGAAATTTGGCTTGCAGAAGATTGGGATCAAGCAGCCTTATCCCATAGAATGGAAGGAAGTCCAATTTCCTCCCAAATACAAACTCCCTACTATTATGCTGTTTTATGGCAGCACATCTCCAATTCAGTACCTCAATCACTTTGAGATAATGACTGATCAACTCCAGCCAAATGATGCTCTACTCACTAGGGTGTTCGTCAGATGTTTAGCAGGTGCAGCTTACGACTGGTACCGTAGTTTGCCAGATGGTTGTATAACCTTTTTCTCTGGATTCAAACAAATATTCCTGAAATGATTTTATAAGGGAACAAATGACATGACTATGTTCGCTCTCATTAAAACTAAACAGCGATACAATGAAACAACTGAACAGTTCATTGAACGATTCTGCCGTGAGGCACTCAAAATGCCTCTTGGAACTCCAGATACTTTGATTATAGACACTTGCAAGTCAAACCTGTTGCCTATAATCAGCATGTGGATCGAATCGACACAGTTCCAGGATTGGCCTTCATTTATAGTGAATGCTAAAGCGATAGAAGAAAGTGGTGACAAGTTTAAACAATTACGTATTCAGATGCCTAATCTTGATAAAGATGAACATGGTACACCAAATAATGGTAGCCGTTAGAACAATCGCAAGAGTAAAGAGACTTTGGTTATCAATGTCAAGGTAAAGAAACTCTAGCCGTAAACATAGGTCAACCAATACCTACTCCAACAGCACCACCACAGTGGGCACCACGTCCGAAAGAAGAATACTCTTTTGATGAAGATGATGACATTAGTATCTTTGATTGTCTGATCAAGAGCAATAGACTTCAACTGCCAGGGGCAAAACGGCCAAATAAAGTAGGTAAAACTGACCACCCCAAATATTGTGTTTACCACAAATTTATCGGACATTCGACTCGAGCATGCTATGTGCTTAAAGGCAAGATCCAGGAGATGGTTTATTCTGGTGCAATTACTCTCTAATAAGATGAAAAAACTGTAACGTCTAACGTCGTCTCTTTACAGTTTGGCGATTTTCTTGCTCAACTTGTGCAGAACGGTGTCATTTCTATCCTGAGAACTACTTTGGAGATTGTTAATCTTCCACCTGCATGAACTGATGGTCTTGTTCCTCTGTCTACTGATAAAGGGGAAATCATATGGATTCATCTTATTTTAGTGGCTAATTTTGAAGCACCTTCTTTAAGGTCTAAGAAAGCAACCAAATATAAGTCATGTCATATGACTTCGTTGGGTGAACATTGTCCTCCACCTTTAACTACCACTTTCACTACTACTGTAAATCCTTCTTCTTTCTCCCCTTCTGAAACAACACTGTCAAAGACAGAAGCCAAATATTAACCAGCTTTTCATCTGTATAGTACACAGTCTCGTGAACTAATAACAAAGATAAGATATGATCTACAAAAGGCTTCCAGCTTGAATCATGGAAAAGGATCTTCCGTACCTCTTTCTCTATGCCATTTACATAACCAATCTTGGGTTGGTTTGGGTTACTGGACAAACTCTTCATCTTGTCAAAAGAAACCTTCCAGAAGCAAGATCCAGGTAAAAAGTTGCAATATGGTGTCCTTCGAACCTGTATCCGAAGAAGAGGCCTTAACTGGTACCACATCTGGAGGAATTTACCTAAAAGACTATTCAGAAGGTCAAGAGAACCCTGCTCTTGCTCCAGAGGCTCCTCCAGTATCATCTTCTCCTGCTGTCAATGTTTTATCGGTTTTATCACCTCTAGTGTGTTTGCAAAGAACAAAAAGTTTTATTACAAACTAAGAAAAAGAGTACAGGAGTACAATTGATTTTTGGAGAAGTACAACTATAGGAATCTGATCAAAAGACGATCACTTTATCCCTTGGACGATGTGATATCGAAGACATGAGCCTCTAGAGAATGCAGCAGCACTTTAGCAGGAGATTCTGATCACTCTTGATGTCTTGTAATTGATTTGAAACCTCATTTATAGAGCTCTTGAAATAACTGTTTAGCAGTTATTCTGGATTGCGCGTGCTTCAGATTACGCGCCCCTTGTTCATTTGTGCAAACGATTGTACTAACTGCTATGGACGTGTGGCATCGTTTGATTGAGATGTGCGTGGTCGTAGGCAGTGTAGTGGGCATATTCTGTAAAGTTAGTGGCTTGCGTGCCATGTCACTCTGTCTTGAACACCATTTGAACACTTTGTGCGTGCTTCATCAGGTTGCACGAGGGCGCAATGCAACAACCTGTACGAATGGTTTGCTCCAACTGTCGTAGACATGTAGCATCGTTTGATTGAGATGCGCATGGTTGTGGGCAGTGTAGTGGGCACGCTCTACGAAGTTGATGGCTTGTGTGCCACGTCACCCTATTTTAAAAATAAGAGTTGATCAAGTGGCACCAATTTGTCAGGCTGTGCATAGGCGCAACTTAACAACTGGCGTCTTTGACTAGGTCTTCTGTGCTATACTAAATAATCCTTGTGCCATTCAGTAACTTGCGCAAACCGGCTGTCAGCATTAATTATATGCTGACAAAGTCTTCTCGAGTGCCGCGTTACGCGGGATTCTAAGGGATTTTCCTTAATCTTCGTGCTGTCAGTTGTCAGATAATGATGACGCCGTTACTTCTCGAGGAAGTGTGCCACGTGGCTCTCGCACAACCTGACTCCAGCACAACCTGGCGTGGCGCAACCTAAAGCTGCACAACTTGATTGTTCGGTGCAATATAATGTTTCGGCCCTATCTGATGATCGAATATTTTAATGGATGGCGTATCTTAATTTTTAGGCTCTACAAGATCCCATTCAAAGTTTTCAAAACTTAAAAATACTTTAGAGTTTTGAAATACTTTGAATTATGCTAGTTTTGTTTGGATTGCACCAGTCAATACTCAACCGTCATAATAAATTCCTTTTCGGAAACATTCGATCTCCTTTTCGTCTTCCCGAGTTGTATTGATGATGTTCGGTTTCCCATGGGGAAGCGTTGGTTGGTCATATATAGTGGGAGAGGTCTTTGTACTCATCCCTCACTTTTGCACTTCCATGGCACCTAAGAAGAAGGAGATGGCAACCGGCGTTAATGCCGAAGTAAAAGTTCATGAGACAAAGCCTGACACCGTGCCTATGGTCCTGTCCACGGCTAACCGATCACTGCGAGCCAACAATTTCTTAGAATGCTTTGGACTGACCCCAGCAGTCTTTGATCGTATGAACAGTGGTCCTTCGTCCTCTTCTGAAGAGCGCACAGAAGGATTTCTTCGTCTGATGCGTCATTCAGGGATTCGTGATATGCACGAGTTAGGCGCTTCTCTTTGCTAAGCTGGTGAAAAAGACGAGAAGAAGTAATGGTTTCTATAGGGGTGCCACTTTTTCTTTTGTCTTTTGTGCGACTTATTTCGTAGGGGCTTGTTTTCCCTTATATAATAAAAGAAAAGTTTATTTCTGGCGCCCTTCTGCAAAAATTTTCGTGTGATCTATTTAGTGGCACGTGCCAATGCACCATTTTGGCCAACTCAAATGTTTGCTATTTTTTAAAGAACACGTGGCCGTTTTCGTGTGGTTTGAGCACCTTTTGTTTAGGTCCTTCCCGAGATAGGCTCCTAGAATGACGCGCCCGTTCATATCTTCTAAGCTCTTTAAATAGTTGATAGAAGAAATCAAAAAGAAATGTCCATGAACCTTTTTTTTCATTTCTTCTTTCTGTTGATGGCGATGGTTCTTCACAGAAAACCCTCGGCGGTCAAGAGTTCAACGTTCGTGAACCTTTCTGCGCCACCAAAATCTGATGCTGTTCTACTGCATACCGCGTCTTCGGATATTGGTTTGCCGTGCTTTATATCATCGACGATCTTCCGCACAAACATAGTTAATTTTGATGGTAAGTTCCAACAAAGAACCAATAGTTTTTATACATGAGCGCCATTCATGAACTGTTGTTTAACTTGCGCCACCACTTTTTTTACTTGAGATTGTTTTGAAGACAAGCGCTGATTTGTAGAAATAAGGTGCATGTTGTAGATGTGCGCATAAAATTCTGAGAAAAGGAGTGTACTGCAATCCAGTGCCTGACTTCGGTCAGAGGCGTATGTTGTAAACGTGTACCTAAAATTCTGAGAAGAGGCGCGCACTGCAGTCCAGTGCTTGACTTTGGTCAGAGGCACATGTTGTAGACGTACACCTGAAACTCTGAGAAGAGATGCGCACTGCAATCCAGTGCTTGACTTCGGTCAGAGGCACGTGTTTTATCATAGGTACCTATCGGCTGACCTTGATGATGTGCGCCTGTTGATCAAAGGCGCGCAGTTTGATAGATTTTGCTAACTTTTCCTTCTTGGTTGATGTTTACAGAAGTCTGGTTGGCAAGCTTCTTCAGAACTGGCATCGGCGACTTGGATGCTGTGGGGGCATTCTTCTGATACTCACATCAGACAGCTCATGTGATTCTGACGCTCAAATCAGATAGCTCAGGAGTCTCCATGTTCCAGAAGGGTCTTCCTCAGATAGTAGGATGGGCCTTTATACATGAGAGTTGGACGGTGGAGAGACAAAATTAGGAATCGTATCACGAGGGTGATCTCATTCCTAATTCTTATGACGGGTCATCTCTTCTCCACCAGTTGTATTGACAGCAGCTTATCTTTGAGCTGCTGTACTCTGGGGTTCTCCTCTCATCTTTCCGAGAGAGAAGACCAGAGTTAGTTCCGTTGTCTTACTCGTTGCTTCAGGTCGAGACGACAAGGAACTAGCATCATCAAGAAGATCCAAAGATGTAATAGACCTTCATTTATTAGACTTAGAATGAAAATCCGAGATGTAATAGATTTCCATCAAGATGTATCTATATTTTTAAAGAAGGAAATAAAGAATGATTTTCTCTTCTTTATGATTTGATTTTGATGTGATGATATAGAAAATAGAATCCAGAGGTAATGTGGACGTAAACTCATTTTTCTATAAAAGATAGAATATTGTGTCTAAAAAGATAATTTCTGCGATAATACATGTTTATCATAAAGAAAAGATATCTTTTAAAATAACTGGGTTTCAAAAGACGAAATTGATGATTTGGATAAGCTCCACGGGGGATTTTGAGTATTTATTATCTTGTAACTTTATTTACGAAAGAATAAATAAAGGTTAATAAATAAAATAGAGATGAAAAGATTGATGAATAAGCATGCCTTTTCAAGGAAAGGTTGCTTTGATTCTTGAGATAAATAGTGAATGAAAATCTTTTCACAAGATGAACGAACATGCCTTTTCGAGGAAAGGTTGTCTCGATTCCTAAGATAGAATGTTTGGCTTTCATCTGCCTTTAAATAGTGTGGAACTTTTCTGAAAACATCATTCACTCTTTTTCTTTCCTTCACAAATGTCTTCAGAAGAGATGGCTAAGGAGACGAGAGTTATCCCGAAGATCGAAGCCGTCCTCGACACTCCTTCTGATGAGCCTCTGCCGCCTATTCAGCTATAAATTGAAGAAAACTCGGCTGTCACTGGACAGAAGCAGGAGGACATTCTTGCTAAGCTGGTGGAGCCTGGGAGTACTGCCGAAAAAGAAGCTCTGAGGAAGGCTGCATGCGAACTGCTGGTGTCATCGGGAAATAATGTCTTCGAGCTTCTTGCGAAATATGTTTTCAATCAAGAGGGCTCTAGTCCTCGTTAATTTTATGTATTTTCTTCTGTTTTAAATTTATACAAATAAAAAAGAATTTTATTTACATTCTAAGCCTCTGTGTTGATATTTCTTTTCTTTTCTTTTAAACATAATATTTCTTGAGAAATTTTCGATTAATGGACATCATGGCGACTGGACCATCCATACCAGTCAATTGATATGCTCCGTTGGAGAAAACTTTGCTTACAATGTAGGGTCCTTCCCACTTTGCTTGAAATTTACCTTTGCTCATGTGCGTCATAGTCATAGGACGTCTGACGGTTAGAACTAGTTTACCTTTTTGAAATATTCGGACCTTGACTTTACGGTTGAAGGCTTTTGATAGACTAGCTTGGTATAACTCGATATGTTGTTGAGCTAGGAGCCGTTTCTCGTCAAGCGCTTCAAGCACTTGAAGTCTCAGGCGATTATTGTTTTCGGTTGTTAGTTCATTGGCAATGGCAATCCTTAGGGAAGGGATCTAGATTTCCAATGGTAAGACAGCCTCGCATCTGTACACTAAAGAGAAAGGTGTGTAGCCTGTAGGAGTACGTATAGTAGTACGGTAAGTCCATAGATATTCTCCAAGCTTCTCACTCCAGTTTTGTTTGTTGGTAGAAACAAACTTCTTGAGGAGTTTGATAATAGTTTTGTTAAATGCTTCTGCCAACCCGTTAGTTGCAGGATTATAAGCTGTAGAAGCAATATTATTGATCATGTTGTCATCGCAGAATCAAATGAATTTCTGACTGATGAATTATGGTCCATTATCGTGAATGATTCGTCGAGGAACACCGAACCTATAAATCACATGATACTTAATAAAATTGATGACACTGCTTGTCTTGACCTCAGCTAGAGGTATTGCTTCAGCCCATTTTGAGAAGTAATCAGTTATGGCCAATATAAACCGATGTCCTCAAGACGAGAGAGGGATGATAGGATCGATGACATCTATTCCCCAAGCTTCAAAGGGCCAAGATGCTGCCGTCGGGTGAAGGAATTCTGACGGTTGATGAATGAAGTGTTAGGGTTATATACTAAAAGCATCACTTTTGTAGTAACCTTATTTCCTTAAATTTTGAATGTGAATCATATGGGCAAATGTTTGCATATTGTATTTGTTGCAAATGTTAATGCAAATGTCTGATATTCTATATTATAGATAATATGGTGTGTGGTGTCACACAGAAGATCATATTATCAGTTTCCTATGGAGTATATAAATAGTTCACAACCTAGATGGACTTGGACAATCTACTGGAAAGGTTTTAGTGTAATCTGGTATTAGTCTATCTTGACTATAGGTTTACACTAGTACACTTTGTGTGTATTGAACAGGACCACTTGAGGTTGTTCTCTTTGTACTGACTATATAAGAGAACAAACACCTCTGTTATTATGGATGCTTGTGCTCTTAATCCGGATATAATAACGGACATGTATATGCAGTGTGCATTACTTTGACTCATAAAAGAGTGAGATTCATTATGGATCAACAACCTCTATGAATTGGGTAATAACATTGTATGTATGATGGGCTGTTGATTATAAATAGAATCCATGTCCTGATACATCGGGTTGATGATGTCCTCTTAAGGAGCTCATAAAAATTATCATGTAAACCTTGCAGGTGGATTATATCCGACATGACAAATAAAGTTGAGCGGTACTACTTAAGGATAAAAGATGTCGAATCAATATAGTTATCAGTAACTTAATTTGATCGACGGACATACGATATCTTAATATGGGGATCCAAACGAGCATATAATAAAAGGAGCCCACAAACATAATTTGGGATTAGGGAGGTAGTGCAACAATAGCTCATTAGTGGACCGAGCTATTGTTAATGGGCCTGGATTGTGTGTTCGGGCTGAACACGGGATATCCAGATCCGTTAGGAGGCCTAACCCTAATTTCTCCTCATGGTCCCTGCCGTAGCCTATATATATCCTCTATTCTCTGGCCGCCAGATTACTAATCAAAAATCTAAAATTTTCTCTAAATTCGTGATTCACATAAGGAGAGAAAGAGAGGGCTGCCAAGGAGAAGAAAAGGTTGGGAGATCGTCGCCCACACGACGTCCAACTCGAGGAAGGAATATGTGCAGAAGATATTGGGGTCGTCCGCTCGAGATTGCCAGGAATTACTTGTCTCTTTTCCGCCGCAGGTATAATTCGTGAACCCCAGTTTCCGCCTATGAAGGATTAGAACACGTATTAGATCTGTTTAACTTTCTATCGATCAATACGCACACCAAAGGAAGGGTCCTGGGAATCCCCAGTCCCATCATGAAGTCAGCATGGATTTGACATGCCCGACACTTTCTTGCATACTCGATTGCATCAGATACCATTGAGGGCCAATAATAGCCCATACGGCGAATACGATCCTGTAATTTAGGACCAGGTTGATGTGTACCACAAACACCGTCATGAGCTTCACGAAGTATTTATTTTGCTTCTTCTCCCGCAAGACAACATAGGAGTAAGCCGTCGAACGTTCGTCGATAGAGTGTCTTTGTAGCATGATTATAATAGAATCTGAGTGACCGCCGATGAATTGTTGTAGCCTTCTTAGGATCTTCGGGTAAGATATCATGGACCACGAAGTCTATGAAAGGAGTCATCCAGTCTTCATTAATGGTATAAATTTCAACTGAATTGTTGAATTCTATGTTTGAATGATTGACTTCAATATTTAAGTTATTTTTGACGCAAAATAACTCTCTATTAGTGATGACGATCATTTGTTGCCTTCTGACGAGAATTGCTAATACTGCTGCAAGATTAGCGAGTGCATCAGCTTCCGTATTACATTCTCGACGTACATGCTCGATGAAGAAACCTTTGAATAAAGTAGCCATCCTGATTGCCGCATCATGATATGGAACCAAATCTTGATGTCAAACTTCATATGTGCCTCTAACTTGATTGACAATTAGTTTAGAGTCTACGTAAACTTCAAGATACTCAATATCTAATTGTTGAGCAAATTGGAGACCAATGAGCCGAGAGTTGTATTCAGTCACATTGTTGGAACATGACTCATCTAAAGAATAAGCTCTTTGGATAGCTAACCCTTCTGGTGAGACAAGAACGACTCCAACTCCAGCAACAATAGCACCTTTTGGTCCAATTCTAGATGCACCATCAAAGAATAAACGGCAAATAAGAATTTCTTCTGAAACCATGTTGGACTTCAAGGTTTCATCTAGAATCTTATCGTAGAGTTTAGATGTTTCAGAACTGGATGAGCTGCTAGAAAGTCAGCAAGGGGTTGACCTTTAACAGACTTTTGAGGAACATAAAGCATATCATATTGTGCTAACAATATGGCCCATGTTGCAAGCCTAGAATTGAGTGTACTGGGCTTCTTCATTAGGACCATGAGAGGGTTAACTCTAGAAATAACATGAATAGTTTGGCCAGTGATATAATGTCTCATCTTTTGAACAACAAACATCAAAGCTAGACATTCTTTTTCTACTGGAGTATATTGATGCTCAGCTCCAATCATCATGCGGCTAAGGTAGTAGATAGCCTGTTCATGACCTTCTTTATTCTTCTGAGTTAATAAAGCACCTAAAGAGTGGTCCATTGCTCGAACATACATCAGGAAAGGTATTCCTGACACTGGAGGCATTAGAACTGGAGGGTTCATTAAGTACCGCTTTATGTTTTCAAATGCTCGTTGACATTTTTTAGTCCAAATAAAAGACACGCCTTTCTTCATGAGTTGAGTGAATGGTCTACAGAGTCCAGAGAGATTTGAGATGAATCTCCTGATGTACGCAAGCCGTCCCTGGAATCCTCGTAGCTCTTTTAGGTTGCGTGGAGGATGCATCTCTTGAATGGCTTTGATTTTTTCAGGGTCAACGTGTATACCTTTAGAGGTAATAACGAATCCAAGAAATTTGCCGCTAGAGACTCACAGAAATGACTTGGTGGGATTCATCTTAAGTTGATGCTAGCGCATTAGATCGAAAATAGTTCTCAAATCTTGAATATGATCTTCTTTTAGATGACTTTTGACAGCAATATCGTCAATATAATATTCAACAGTCTTTCGTAAATGATCATGAAAGATGGTGCTCATGGCCCGCTGATAAGTTGTACCAGCATTCTTAAGACCGAATGGCATGACAGTGTAGCAATAGACTCCAAGAGGAGTACAAAAAGATGTATGTTTCTCATCTTCTGGATGCATCTTAATTTGATTGTATCCTGAAAATCCATCCATAAAGGACATACGTTCAAATCCATAAGTATTGTTAATCATGACATCAGTGATTGGGAGAGAAAATTCGTCTTTGGGACAGGCTTCATTAAGGTCTCTGAAGTCAATGCAAACCCGAACTTTCCCTGTCTTCTTCAAAACTGGGACAACATTAGCCACCCAGTCTGGATGTTGTTCTTCTCTGATGAAACCGCAGGCGATGAGTTTCTTGACTTCAGCTTCTATGGCATCCATCATATCAGGTCAAAACTGACGTTGTTGCTGCATAACTGGCCTTGCATTTGGCAGAATGTTGAGCCTGTGAGTAGAGATCTGAGGATCCAATCCCGACATATCTTTATAGCTCCAAGCGAATACATCAATATATTCCCTAATGAGTTGGATCAGTTCTTGTTTATCCGCTTCAGGGAGGCTTTTGTTGACGAAAATTGGTTTTGGGGAGATTTTATCTCCAATATTGACTTGAACCAACTGATCTTTAGTAGGTGACTCACGTTGCTCAAAGCAAATCTCCCATTGAGTATCCATCCTTTATGTCCAAGGATTAGATTCAGAAGCTTCAGCAAAGTCTTCTTCATCTTCCGAGAACTCGGTAGTCACCATATTGGAAGATAGTCACGCGATGGACGTACCCTACACTGGTGTCTGAATCCCATGAGATAGAATCAGAAGAGTTAGATCGTTCTTCTTCCTCAGATTCGGAGGCTTCTGGAGTCAAAGTTGGTGAAGTATAACCTAATCTCTGCTTTGTTTTGCTGTAGTATTATTGTGATTTTCCTTTTGGAGCAGGAATACGAATAGGAGTTCGCCTTCCTTTGCCGCCATTGAGACCAGCTTTAAAATTATAGCCCATCTTTTGAATGATATCTTTTGATTGCTGACTATAACGACGTAGTTGAAGTCTTCCGTTATCTTGATTTTCTTCTTCTCTGTCTGGCATGATCTTTTGTTCTGTTCCTTTACTAAAAAGTATAGGAAGTTCATCTTTCTTCCTGGAAGGAACTAAGAAGAAGGAGTCCTACATTGGCTCGAGCAATACTTCATTTTGGGAAGCTTCAACTGCTCCTATGGTAAGTGGTTCTAAGTTATCTAATATTTTTAAATAACATCGAGTATAATAATGAACATCAGTATACTGAAAAGGAGATACTACTTTATTGATTTGTACATCATTATTTATAACATTATTTTTAGCCTTCACAGAAGGCTTAGTAAGGTTAATAACCAGAGGAGGAGAAGGAGAAGGAGAAGGAGAAGGAGAAGGAGGAGGTTTGTTACGACAAAGGTCGATAATAAGAGGCTCAGAAGAGGTGAGCTCCCTTTGTTCCTTTTCCACAGCAGGAGGCTGTTTGTTATGAGAAGAAAGATGTATGGTCAATGTCTGAGAAGAAGAAGGAAAAATAGCACGTCCTTTGACGGGGATCACGAGAACGTCTCTTGAAGTATGTTTCTGTTGCTCCTCACTATCCATTGCCAATACAACTTTCATGAACTCCTCTTTGTACATCCGAGAGTCCGTAAAATATGCTTCAACCCCCCTGAAAGGATTCAGGTCGGCTACTTCCTTTTGGACTTCTCCATTGGCATCCATATATTTGAAGCAATGATGTAAAGTGGATGGTATAATGTTATGCTCATACAGAAAAGGTCTTTCCAGCAAAGCATTGTAAGAGCCGTGATTGTCGATCACGTAGAAAGTAACCTTCGTATGAAGATTGCCTATTTGAACTTTCAGGCGAATCTTCCCTAAAGGTTCACTTCTCCCAGAATTGAATCCCAGGATTGTCGTGATAGTTGTTGAAAGATTATGTATAGGAATCTTCAATGCATCTAGTAGAGTCTTTGGCATGATGCTGAGCGCAGACCCATGATCGATCAGGATACGATCAACCTTCATGGTATCAACATATCCCGTAAAGTAGAGGGGTCGATCATGACGATTATCTTCTAATAGCATATCGTCTTGTGTGAAGGTGATGTTTGGCATCAGCTCTATCATACTTTGGCAATGAAGGCATGTTATAGGCTCTTCCTCTGGTTTTTTGAGAAGTGCTAGACAAGTATCAGCTTGTGTCAAAGCTTCACTCAACGTTTCTCGAGTCTCCCTCGAAAGACGGAGTAGCTCAAATATTGACAATCTTGCCGGAGTATTAGCCAGCTGAGCCATTATATCAAAGTTATATCGCTTTTCAAGTCCCAAAGTTGGAGTCTTCTTCAATACTTTGTCGAAACGGATAGGCTGTTTTCCTTTGTCAGCTGTCGTCAGTTTTGGAAGAGTTGGCTCTATCGGAGGTGATGAAGCTGACGGATCATTGACAGCAGGAGAAGATGATGCTTGAGGAGCCTCCAGAGCTGGAGCGGGATCTTCTTGATCTTCTGAATAGTCCCTAAGGTAAGGAGTCCCAGACCTGGTACCAGTCAAGACTTCTTTCTCGAATACAGGCTTAAAGGACACCATACTGTAGTTCTTTGCCTGGATCTTGTTTCTGGAAGATTTTCTTTGGCGAGATGGAGAGTTTGTCCAGTAACCCAAACCAACCCGAGATTGGTTGTGAGAAAGACATAGAGAAAAAGGTATAGGAGACCCCTTTCCATGATTCAAACTAGAGGTCTTTTGTAGATCATATCCCATCTTCATCATGAGTTTACGAGATTGTGGACTGTACAGATAGAAAGCTGGTTGGTATTTGGCTTCTAATTTTGACAATATTGTCTTATTAGTGGAAGAAGAAGAAGGATTATCTGCTGCCGGGATGAAGGTAGCAACTAGAGGTGGAAGACAATGCTCACCAAATGAAATCATGTGACATAATTTATTTTGAGTGGCCTTCTTGGACTTGGTGGAAGAAGATGGTGTTTCAAAGTCCGCCACTAAATCTGGATGTATCCATATGATCTCTCCTTTATCAGTAGACAGAGGAACAAGATCATCTGTCCGTGCAGGTAGAAGATTAACAATCTCCAGAGTAGTTCTTGGGATGGGGATGATACCGTCCAGCACAAGTTGAGCCAAAAAATCTCCAAATTGTAAAGAGACGACATTAGCCGTTACAGTTTTCTCATCTTGCTGGAGAGTGATTGCACCAGAATTGACCATCTCTTGTATTTTACCCTTGAGCACATAGCACGCTCGAGTTGGATGTCCAATAAACCTGTGGTAAACATAATATTTAGGATGGTCAGTCTTACCAACTTCATCTGGCCATTTAGGTTCTGGCAGTTGGAGTTTGTTGCTCTTGGTGAGGCAATCAAAGATACTCATGATATCATCTTCATCAAAAGAGTATTCTTCTTTTGGACGAGGTGTCCGTTGTGGTGGTGCTGAAGGGGTAGATGTTGGCTGATTTACATTGATGGCTAGAGCTATTTGCCTTTGAGATTAATGGCTAAAGTCTCCTTGCTCTTACGATTGTTTTGACGGCCATTATTATTTGGTGTAGCACGTTCATCTTTGTCAAGATTAGGCATTTGGATGCGTAATTGCTTGAATTTGTCAGCGCTCTCTTCTGTGGCTTTGGCGTTCATTATGAAAGAGGGTCAATCCTGGAAATGTGTTGATCCTGTCCATATGCTGATTATAGGTAACAAGTTTGATTTACAAGTGTCTATAGTTAAAGCATCTGGAGTTTCGAGAGGCATTTTGAGTGCTTCACGGCAGAACCGTTCAATGAAACGTTCAGTCGTTTCATTATGTCGTTGTTTGATTTTGATGAGAGCCGACATAGTCATGTCGTTGGTTCCCTCATAAAATCGTTCCAAAAACATTTGTTTGAAGCCATCAAAAGAGGTTATACACCCATCTGGTAAACTACGATACCAGTCATATACTGCACCAGCTAAACAGCCAACAAATACTCTAGTAAGAAGAGCATCATTTGGTTGAAGTTGATCAGTCATTACTTCAAAGTGGTTGAGGTATTGACTTGGAGACGTGCTGCCATCAAATAGCATAATGGTAGAGGGCTTATATTTAGGAGAAAATTGGACCTCTTTCCATTCTATGGGATAGGGTTATTTGATCCCAAGCTTCTGTAGGCCATCCTTCTGTTTGAAAGCTTCAAATTGAGTACATAAAAGCTTTACGGCCTCATTGGTATCTCCATTTGATTGTGGAGTAGTGGATTGATTCAATGTGTTAGGAGGGGGTACCGCATGATAAGTACCACCCGCTGCACCGGATTGACTTGGAATAGCCTGCGCAGGAATGGAAGTAGTATGAGGAGATTGTACCCCCAGATCAATATTGGTGGAAATTGATGTTGTCACAAGTTCTTGAGTCGGAATCAGATTCGCGACTGGTGGAACTGTATGTTGTACCATAATTACAGCATACATGCCTGCCATCATCTCAACCATATTTTTCAAACTAGCCTTCAAAGCAGCAATTCTCTGCTCTTGACTGGAAGAAGTAGAGGTATCTTGATCTTCTATGACGGCATAAGCAGTCACTTCTCTATCTTTTGAAGACGAGCTAGTTAAAAGAATGGTCCTCTCAGAACTTTCACTGTCAGCATCAAAGTCACATAAAGAACTACTCCCAGAATAAGTGATAGGGATATCTTTTTGACTGAAGGAATCTTGGTTTGAATCAAAAAGATTCCTTTGACCGATTGTATCTCGACTTCTTGATCGAGTATATTGGTATACTCCTTCACCAGATTCATGAATCCGATCTAAGTATTATTGACTAGGATTACGGGACGCATTACGACTTGGACATTTTCCACCCACAGTGCTTCGGGATGCCATATTGACAGAAGCATAGAGTAGTTCATCTTCGTCCACTAGGATTGGTTCAGGAGTCTGAACATAATTCAAACGGTCAAAGACGGACCGCTTGGCTGACTGACAGCAGCATTTGATGACAACTTCATGATGGTGGTTGCAATGATGTTCTTATTGTTGGACCACCGCTGGACGGGATGGATTTATAACCTTCTGCTTCTGTATTAATAGTTCACGGAGGTCACTAACAGGACAAAAAGAAGTTGCAAGAACGTAGTCCTTGATGATATTCGGGACATGGTTACTGTTCCTGAGGTATCCTGTACCTTGAGTGTACAAGGACGTGCTAAGCTGGTTAGCATAAGTCACATGATTTTTCACCTCAACATTCTCCCTCTGTTGTAAGTTAGCAACTGGTGCGGGTTGCGATTGATGCATCTTGTGATTTCTCGAGGTTGAGCCTAATTGGCACCTGTTGATATAGGTGCACAAGTCTGACAGGGGAGCTGCTGGTGTATCTACTTGAGATACTAGTAGTTTGCCTCGTCGGGATCTTGAAATACATAAGGTTGGTAGATCCTGCCCTGATCTCTTTGGAGTAGGCAAAATGCCTTTTTTCATGGAAGGTTTGTTCTGAATGGAACTCATCTTCTCGATAGAGATTTGGTTGTCTCTATTAAAGAGAGCAGTACTTTCCACCTAGTCAACGACTCGAGCAGAATAAGGAAAAGTTAAAGAACCTTCTCCTTGATTTAGTGATTTCTCACTAAACTTCTGATTTGGTGGCAAAGAGTGCTTCCCTCTAAATTGTGCTAGGGCAGAAGTACATACGGGTTGTGCCAAGGCATGAACCTGCGCAAGTTGTGCCGGAGCATGAACATGCACAAATTGTGCCGAAGAAGAAAATGCCAAAGGGCGCTTTCCCTTGTTTTGAATAGCAGTGTGCCGAGACAGAATCGCCTTCGATTTCAGGGTCAGAGGAGTAGAGGGTTTAGCCAAAAGGCTGTTTCCCTTAGGTTACGCCAAACTAGTGATGGGCGCAAGTTGCGCAAGAGCAGAAATATGTGAAGGTTGTACTAGGGAAGAGAGGGCTGAAGAGCGCTTTCCCTTATTTTAGACAACAGTGCGTCAAGACAGAGTCTCATTCGATTTCAGAATCGGAGAAGTGGAGGGATTAGCCAAAAGGCTGTACCCTTTAGGTTGCGCCAAAGTAGTGATGGGCACAAGTTGCACAGAGGCATGAGATTGTGCCGCCAGGGACTTAGGAGTCCAAACAGAGCGAGTCTTGCTCTTAACTGCGACAGCAGTGCGCTTGGCACCTCCAGCATTGATCATGGTCTCGTAGGCTGTCTGGTCGACTTTAACGACCAGGGTCTTCGGCATTTTGCCGATTGACGCGGTATCACATTGAGTTGTCACTTTCTCGTCGGAGGAGAAAGTCGTCCCCAGCAGAGTCGCCATTTTGTTTACAAAGAACAAAAAGTTTTATTAAAAACTAAGAAAAAAAAGTATAGGAGTACAATTGATTTTTGGAGAAGTACAACTATAGGAATCTGATCAGAAGATGATCACTTTATCGCTTGGACGATGTGATATCGAAGACACGAGCCTCTGGAGAATGCAGCAACACTTTATCAGGAGATTCTGATCACTCTTGATGTCTTGTAATTGATTTGAAACCCTATTTATAGAGCTCTTGAAATAACTATTTAGTAGTTATTCTGGATTGCGCGCGCTTCAGATTGTGCGCCCCCTATTCACTTGCACAAACGGTTGTACTAACTGCTATGGATGCGTGGCATCGTTTGATTGAGATACGCGTGGTCGTGGGTAGTGGAGTGGACATGTTCTACGATGTTAGTGGCTTGCGCGCCACGTCACTCTGTCTTGAATACCATTTGAACACTTTTCCTGTGCTTCATCAGGTTGTGTGAGGGCGTAATGCAACAACCTGCACGAGCGGTTTGCACCAACTGCCGTAGACGTGTGGCATGATTTGATTGAGATACGCATGGTCGTGGGCAGTGTAGAGGGCACGCTCTACGAAGTTGATGGCTTGCGCACCATGTCACCATATTTTAAAAATAAGAGTTGATCAAGTGGCGCCAATTTGTCAGGCTGCGCATAGGCGCAACTTAATAACTGGCGCCTTTGACTAGGTCTTCTGTGCTGTACTGAAAAATCCTTGTGCCATTCAGTGACTTGTACGAACTAGCTGTCAGCATTAATTACATGCTGACAAAGTCTTCTCGAGCGTCGCATTGCACAGGATTCTAAGGGATTTTTCTTAATCTCCGTGCTGTCAGTTGTCAGATAATGATGACGCCGTTACAGCTTCTCGAAGAAGTGTGCCACGTGGATCTCGTGCAACCTGACTCCAGTGCAACCTGGCGTTGGCACAACCTGAAGCTGCACAACTTGATTGTTCGGTACAATATAATATTTCGGTGACATCTGATGATCCAATATTTTAATGGGTGGTACATCTTAATTTTTAGGCTCTACATAATGGAACCCACTCCTCCCAAACCAACGACAGCTGACAAAGGAAAGCAGCCTGTTCGCTTTGATAAAGTATTAAAGAATAATCCAGTTCTAGGACTTGAAAAGTCGTATAACTTTGATATACTGGCTCAACTGGCTAATACCCCGACAATGTTATCAATTTTTGAACTACTGCGTCTCTCAAAAGAAACTCGAGAAACATTGAGTGAAGCCTTAATGCAAACTGATACTTGTCTATCACTCCTCAAGAAGCCAGAGGAGGAGCCTGTAACTTGCTTTCATTATCATAGTGAGATGGGGCTGATGCCTATTATCACTTTACACAAGATGATATGCTGTTGGAAGATAATCGTCATGACCGACCCCTCTACTTCATAGGATATGTCGATACTATGAAGGTTGATCGCATCTTGATCGACCCTGGGTCTGCGCTCAGTATCATGCTAAAAACTATACTAGATGCATTAAAGATTCCCGTACATAATCTTTCAACAACCATCCCGACAATCTTGGAATTTAATTCTGGAAGAAGTGAACCTTTAGGAAAGATCCGCCTGAAAGTCCAAATAGGCAATCTTCGTACAAAGGTTACTTTCTATATGATCGACAATCATGGCTCTTATAATGCCTTGCTGGGAAGACCCTTTCTGCATGAGAAACATACATCTTTTCGTACTCCTCTTGGAGTCTATTGCTACACTGTCATGCCGTTTGGTCTCAAAAATGTTGGTGCAACTTATCAGCGGGCCATGAGTACTATCTTTCGTGATCATTTGTGAAAGACAGTTAAATGCTATGTAGATAATATTGCTGTTAAAAGTTGTCTAAAGGAAGACCACATTCAAGACTTGAGAACTATATTCGATCTAATACGCTAGCATCAACTCAAGATGAATCCCACCAGGTCATTCCTGGGAGTCTCTAGTAGAAAATTTCTTGGATTCACACTACAAGAAAATGCAAATTCTGTGACATATGGACTATGTAGCCAAAAGCTAGATTTGTGTCGCCAAAGAGTTTCAATGACATATCTCGTTATGTCGCACGTATGTCGCGATAGCTTTGTCTGGGAAAGTATATGGCGACATGAACACACCATGTCGCGGAAAGATACCTACTTTTGGCGACATCACACACATTTTTTTAAAAAAAAGTTTCGGCGACATGTGTCATTTTATGTCGCAGAATGTAAGTATATTTGGCTACATAACACATATCGGGGAAAGTTGTTTTTTTGAATGTATAGGATATGACTCTCTGCTACACAATTGTGTGATGTTGCGAAAGCTATTTTATAGAAATAATATATTTTTTTTGTTTGCATATATTTTTCAACATAGATATGCAAAAATCCTATTTTGAAATTAAATTATAAAACTAAAATTCATATTAAAAGAACTAGAGAACAAAGAGCAACAAGTTGTACCCACAACATGATATCCAATATAATATCTTGAAACAGTTTTGTCATAAAATAATCCATTAATGCAAATATCTTAACAACTTCAAGCATTCAACACGACATGTAATGTATCCCACAAACGTATTGTATTCCAGCTTAGATAACTATAATGTGGACAAAAATACATTAATTTACTGTCTTCCAAAAAAATTGCCCGAGACTATTCCCAAAAAATTTGCTCGAGTTTCTTCCCAAAAAATTAACTTGTTGTCCATGTGATCCTGCAAACAAAAATTAAAGAAAACAAAATTGTAAGTAAAACAAAATATATAAAAGAATGAAATTTTATCTCTATAACTCATTACTATTCAAATATTTTTCTTGACTCTATATTATACTAACTGAAATAAAACACAAGAACATCAAGCTCTATCAAATTTTGATATTGCACAAAATAAAAGAATGTTTTAGAGGAAAAAGTCACTCTACTAATACAAATATGGGTAAAAAAATATAAGCATTTAGAAGGTCGTATGAACACATACACATGATACCTGAGTGTAGAACAGTGTCATGGCTATACGGAAACAATGTGAAAGTGACCGGATCAAATTCAAGGAAGGATAATAAAAAAATAGTTGCAAAGAAGGGTTTTTTTTTGTCTCTCTGTGTGTGCGTGCGCGTGTTGGTGGTGGTTTGGGGGAGGGGGGAGGGGGGAGATGGTTATGACACAAGCCTTTGGTATCTACTTTGGCAAAAGTATTTTAAGGTGATTTAATGTTGGTGGATCAATATGATTTCTTATGAGAAGTTGAAACTTATCGTTAACTCAGAATAAAATTAAAATCATGATGGTTGATACATCTCTACCTACATTGATGTTCACTAACTACGATCTTTTTTCTTTCTATCTTTTGGCATATATATATATTTCGGTAAAATTTGTGTGTGTGTGTGTTGGGGGGGGGGGGGGGTGGTGTTTGGGCACTGCAGACTACAAAAGTTACAAAGAAACATAACAAAAACTAAACTAAAATCAACGAATTCTGTATTGAAATCAAAAATTCAGTGGGGATTCGTTATTATGAGCTTGAGTTATTGTCGTGGCATAAATAATGAAAAAAATCATTCATTCTATCCATATATCAAAAACCCTGAAACACCCTATTAACCAAAACTTGAAAGTCATAAAACCATATATTACTCAATAGGAAAAGGACAAGAAGAAACAACTATAGTCACTGATAGTACTTGAAACTTTGGTGGTGTGTGGTAGCTTCAGGAACGCTATCGTCTTTCGTGAATCATTATTACTGTCAAAAGGAGCTCATACCACTCAATGTTGAAGCATACGATGGACGCAATTTAGTCATGTTTCTCTATTTACATTCCTCTCTAATATGGGATGGAATAATAGCAACCAACCCAATGAAACTAGTCCGAGATGAACCCAGATGAAACCAAAATTGTAAATGTCAAAATAAGAGTTCAAGTGTCAAACACACCTACTAGTGTCAGACAAACCACCACGATTCTCAGAGACAGATTTCAGGTGTTTAGAATTTAGATGTGCCTGTCACTGTTGGACAATTTTGGTATGGCACAGTGTCCGTATCCAAATTCTAGGCCAAATTAATCTACTGGATTGAACCTAGACTAAAAAATGTCTGACTAGGTTTTCTAATGGAGGATACAGAAGAAAAACCTTGCTAAGTAAATATTTACATGGAAGTAGCTTATAAAAGGTTTGATAGGGAAGTAGTGAATATTTGTGTATAACCAAACTTAGAATGTGACCATTGCAACGACAGATAGTAAACTTAGCAAAGTTCATTAACCTTGTACTATGAAGAAATATTTGGTCTAAAGTAATCAATCATTCCTAAGAAAACTTTGCAGCAATATTAGAAAATTTGAAGGACTAACATTAAGTAGTGAGTTTACAGGGACTAACACAATAAGATGATATTAACTATTAGGTGCAGGAAAAATAAAGAAAACAATCATGAAAGTGTTTCCTCAATAAAGAAAAAGACAACAGTCAATGTCTTTCCTTATTAAGGTCTATTACCTACTTAGTGTGCTTCAAGGATAGAATATTAAGAAATTAGTTTATCAGAGGAAGTTAGCGGTGGCATCAATTGAACACAAGACAAGAGAACCCCACTTACAATTGGCAAGGTCTAGAACCCCACTTACAAATGGCACGACGTGTCGTTGATCCAATTGTAACGTGGTTGAGAACCCAATACAGATGCCAACAAGAATCAAATCTTAATGACCAATAAACCAAAAATCTAAATACTAAATAAATAATATTACCCAAAAAATAGAAATGGTTTTGAGATCTACTAGAGGATTCTCTAGTTTCTGCATCATTATTAGATCTTCTAGAGGATTCTCTAGCTCGTGTATCAATGTGAGAGAATATTAAGAAGATTGTTGAAGGCTGCATGAACATACAGGGAGAGGGGTGAAGGGGAGTAGGAATATGAGGATGAGTTCATAGAGCTGTGACACAAATTTATAGCCAAACTTAAATTTGCCATTAGAAGGACCTAAAGTAATTTATCATCGTTTCTCAAGCCCGGGTTCTCAAAGTAGTACTAATTTGCTAAGGACTCTAGATTGATCGTCTCTTTATATAACAAATTAAAATTGTTAGAATTGGCACACAAGTAGCAATTTGTAGGGATTAGAAAGCAGATACGGATACGAATACGGATACTAGATACATGAGACAAACATTTTAAAATATAGGGACCCAAGCATAAGAACAATCAAGATAGAGATATACCCGAAAGAAGTCGCTGCCTAGCATCCCTCAGCGGAATCCTCCCCACATTGATCCGACGAAAGTAACCCACATCTCATCAACACCACTTGGAACATTTCAAGTTTCTTGTTCTGTGCACTAATTTGTTGTTGTTGTGCCTCAAGTTGCTGTTGTTGAGTTTCATTGAGTTCCTTGAGTGATGTTAACTCCTCTCTTAGGATAATTGCTTCCTCACCATTCTCCCTAAATGTTGTTTTAGTATTAGAGGGCTTACGGCTCATACCATATCCTCTCAAGTAACTCGATTTCTTCCCAAGCACTGCTACCGACATTTCTTCTTCTGACATTAGGATTGCATTTGGCTGAGAACACATAGTTCGCAAATTTTCAAGCTCACCCTAACATTTAAAAGGAACATAATTAGTTACATTATAAAGAAAATCTTAATTAGTTACTGGTAACTTCTTTTTAGTTTTAGGCAATAGTCAAACAACAAAATATATGATAGACTTACATGTTTCTCCATACACTTGGGATCCAACCAGTCATCTTTCTTCTTACTCCAATGAGATTCTTTGAAAAAATTACAAAGTGAGGCATCTCCGCCTAATTTCATGGATATGGATATGTAAATAAAATATATAATAAAAATTAATCTAGAAATTGTAAAAAAAAAAGGTGTCAACCTTCGTGGACATTATTGCTGCAAATGACTTTGACCCGCAAGAATGAATCCATGGCAAACTGGAACGTGCTACTACGTTTTGTTCTGATCGTTTCTACAACATGAAACCAAAACAAAGGGTGAAAAGATAACCAAGTGTCTTACTTATTTTACAATCACAATAAAAAGAAAAAGAAAACTTAGACAATTAAAGATACTGTGATACGATATTATTGCATGAATGATTCCATGGTAGGAATATAAAAATAAATAACTACTTACCTTTCTTTTTTCTGCCACAAATATTTGTCTAATAAGAAAGAAAAGAAAAACAAGTGACTATTGATGGACTAATTGAGTAGCATATACCTTAAACTTTTCATTTGTTGTCCAAACCCGATCAATCATATACTCCCAATCCTCTTGTGAAACGCCTTTATACGGTTTGCTTCTTGGGTTAACGCCATTCTTCAACAAACTCTTATAATATGCATGCATGCGACTCCTCCAATCTTTGTATCTCAGCTGGCATATTTTCGTAATGGCACGTCTCACCACTTCATCATCATCATAATTTTTTATCTTAAATTTATCCTGCAAAAAATTATTCAATAATACATATTATGAATAAATAGTATATAGAAATAAACCTAATTATATGAACTAGTGAATAGTTCCACTAATACCCGAACTCTTAGAATAATTGACTTCTTTAGGGAGTCATCGACGTCATCCCAATACATGACTTCCTGAAGTGGTGCGGTAGCCCGAATTTCGATACCAATCTGGTTTGCAAGGGCAGTAGCATTTTCCCCAACTGGAGCCCTTTCCGTGGTAGGAATTGGCACTTGAAGCTTGTCGATTTTTTGTACCATTTTCTCTACTGCTTTACCACGTGTCTTACCCCGTGTATTTTTCTTCTGGGAGCCTGTCAAGTTATTTTTTGGATTATTGGTAGAGATCAAGTTGCATAAAAAAATTAGACTGAAATATATTAACACTGACTTGCTCTCTTGGCAGTCTGTATGCTGGTGGTACCCATTTTCCCAAATATATTAACACTGACTTGTGATAAAGGAAGTTTAAGAAACATATCCAAATTAAATTAGAGTACAAAAAGACATCAAAAATTCTTAGTGAATAGGAGTAGGGGATAATATGTGAATCAGGTCAGATTTTGATTTAATGCATGTTTTGAAATTAGCACCAAACTTCTGATCATACATTCGAGTCCCGACATAGTTCAAGCGAGATCAGGTTAAGATGTCAAAGTATAGATCAGATCCCATATAACCTACAATACTCTCACAACTGTTCAAATTAGTGGAGGAGAGGATTGGTAAGGAGCTGTTGAACCTATTCTCCACGGAAATGTACACAAACCATCAGCATGCTATATCTGGAGGTTATAAACTAAATTTCTGCAAATATTCAGTAGCTACAAGAAGTAAATAAATAGAAGAAGTTTTAAAAGAAGTCACACAAAGAACAAGGACACTCACAAACACAACTTTCATACCTCTAAATTTCCTTTTGGATACCTACAGCATATATAACTTAAAAAGAAATTTTTCTCTAGAATAATATATTTTACATATACTAAAATCTGAAGTTAGTTCAAAAATGACATCAAGGTAAAATGACATCAAGGTGAAATGGTCTGAAGTTAGTTCAACTAATGACATCAAGGTAAAATTTTCCTTTTGGATTCCTGTATGTATATGAAGTTAGTTCAATCCTACTTGCCAATAATATAGTCCACTATTGAAATATAGTTTTAGCCCCTGTATGTATATGAGTTCAGTCCCAACTCTCACTATTGAAATATAGTGAGTCGCTATCGTGAAACAACCCAAAGAAATGGAGCAGAAAAACTGTTAGCAAAACTCCAGTATCATCAGCAATTTATTTTGCACCAGATCTACATAAGAAAAAACTCCACTCCAAGTATTTATCAATATCAAACGATTACCATTCACTCTTGCACGGGATGAAGAGAAATATATAGTTCCACAAGTGAACAAAATGTTGGGTTCGAATGCCAAAACCGTTCCCCAAAACTGAAAAACTTGTTAAAGGACTGAAGAAAAGACAACTTAGACACGATTTCAAAATTTAAAATCACACAAAGCACAAAGGAAACACAACAATATTTACATGAAACATTTTGAAGAAAAAAACATGACAGATACTGTGAATCAAATCTCAATTGTGAGGAAAAAATGACAGATACTGTGAATCAAATCTTTTTTGAATAAAAAAAACATTTTGAAACATTTTAGTAAAGCTAGCTTGCTTGGTTCCAGATACTGAAGGAAAAAATACAGCCTAACAATTGTGAGGAAAAAATGTGATAAACTATCTGCAGCTACACTGAGCAATTTTTTCTCTATAGTTCCATTTCCTTGTGTCCTTTTGCCTTGGATGTTTCCTTACGCAAACAAGGCAGAAGGTGCAATTTTTAATTGTCTGAGAATTCTTTTGTTCCCTGATATGTTAATAACATTTGGTTTTGACATTGAATCATGATTAATTTGAGAGAAATGGGGGTTAGTTTGATTAAGTTTACTGGTTACTTCAGGCATACAATTGTTTGTTGGTACTTTCATTGCTTTCATATTTTAATTAACTTGAAACACTATCTCTAGCATCTGCTTTCTCTAAAACCAGTAATAAATTACTAGGTGCCAGCTTCTTTGCTTTCAATCTCAGTTCCTAAGACTGTTCTCAAGTATCATTTATCCATTTATTGTATATTGCAAGAATCCATCGGTACTAAGTTCTAAGGGAGGCCTTCACCACAAATAGTTCTTTCACTCTTTGAAGTACTTTCTGTGCTGGGATCAAACATTTATCTTACTTGACACATTCTTACTTTCAGATTGTTTGGGAAGGCTTCTGGGACCAAGATTTTTGGGCAGGGGTGATAATTCAATGGTGAGCATCTTTATCATTGGCTCATTGTGCTTGGTAGAATTGTAAGATTGTGATGCATATTGTGATGCATATGCACTTATATATATGTCACAAGTCCATGTCTCTGCCTCTTGTCTCCTTGACACACATGCATAAATACATATGAATTTGGTGCATGTTTAACAAAATTACTTCTATTCATACTTATGCTGGTTGCCTTACTAAATTTGTGCAGAGGCTTGTAAGTGATTTGTATAAGATATTCAAAGAAGTAGATGCTGAAGAAGTTCCAGTTGGAATAAAGTTGCCAGAATCATTCAGTGAGTTCCTTTCTGACATGAAGAATAACCAATACGATGCCAAGGCATTTGCCGTAAGGTTAAAGGCGACGGTAAGATATTGACCATGTCCTGTCCAACTTCTTTTCCCTACGTTGAATTAACCTTATTAGGAAATGGGTATCATGTTCCTTACTGCTATGGTCAATTGCTGGAACATGACAACATATGTTCTTAACTGAACATGACAACATATGAACCTGTTCTCATCTGAATCAATAAATGGTAACATGGATACATATGATTTGAACTGAACTTTATGATACATACCTGCACATAGGTGGTATCATTTGTTGATCTAAAAACTGATACCAAGAAGCAATAACCATTGGGTTCACAACTGAACCCAAAGTGAATACCTGCACTTGGACAGACATTCAGAGATGAATGGGAACAGAACCAATGTTGCCATTCAACTGCAATTGCCTGAATAACCAACAAGTAGATAGGGCAAGATTCAAACTGGTCTTAATGTCCTATTCGAAAGCCACAGTTATATGACAACCTCTAGATTGCAGTTATAAACTGAAAGTTGGATTATGACAGATTAGACATGACACGGTAAGGATAATATTAAGTTACCTGCACCACTGGCTGGTGACTCCATAGGACTGGGCACATACAATTGAAGATTATTAGACCCCTCAGTCATGTTATCTTCAGGTGTAGAAACAAGGCGGGATGATTTACGAGTGGGACCATTGTATACGACCTAAAAATACAAAATACATAGGTATTAAGGCATTGTTAGTAACATAATTCAAATACAACATTTCATTTGAGAAGCATATCATATTTATTACCTTTTCCATTTGAGGATTAGAATGCCCATTATTCTCATCTTCGCTGCTAGACGAACTAAGCAAATCATCACAATCGCCTGGTCGATACTCATTATCATCTCTCTCACTTGCATTTCTTTTACTATTTTTAGCCAAACTTGTTTGGGTGACCTTTTCAAATGGGGCTAACAAATTTGTAGCGTGAAGCAAACCCAAAGCCTCAAATTTCCTTTGGTTGCGAGCAATATTTTCAATTCTTTGTTTCTTATATGATGACGTCAATTGGGCTGTTTGTCCGGGTCTTAAATATATCTTATTCTTTGATTTTTCCATCTACGACAATAAAGATACAAATTATATTAGCCTTAAGACATGTACAAATTCTCAGTAAAGCACCTATTTGGAGCAAAAAAACATGTGACAGATCAAACATGTGACAGATAAAAAAACCATGTGACAGAGCAAAAAAACATTTGAGAGTCATATAGGAAATACTGAAAATAGCATGACATATAGTGCTTCAATGTACCATTAAATATAAGAAATGTTACGTGTTAAGAAATGACATATGTCCTGGATAACATATGTCCTGATAGCAGTCAAATTAAGAAATGATATAGTGCTGAAACAAAAATCCAGATAAGCAATATGAATAAGTAAACAAATTATGAAATGATATAGTGAACGAAATGCTGAAACAATATTCAAATAATATAGTGCTTCAATAGTAAACAGTACTTCAATAGTAGCCCAAATGACTGTAACAAGAAAGAAGACCTACCTACATATCAAATTCTATATCAGGATCAATATCAGAATCATAAAGCATTTCTTCGTCATCCTTATCATCCTCTCTATTATGTGCCATTGTTTCACTTTCGCCCTCATTATCGTTGAGCCGCAAAACCATATCACTTGGAATTATCTCAGGATCAACACCATTCCTATGATATTGAACATTAGTATCTTCAACGATAATTGGAATAATTCCAGTGCTTTTGTCTTTTTGGAATGCATCAATAGGTTCTGAAACTTCTATTGAGTCATGCTCATCATCAGCATCCAACTCTGGTACATCCCATGTACCCCGATGTCGAACCCTTTGTACGACTTGCCAATTTGCACCTAATCGTGTATCATTAACATAGAACACTTGTTGCACCTGACTTGGTAGGACAAATGGATCGTCTGAATACCACCGGCGCATGACATTATTGCTAAGGCAATGTGCTTCTTTGTTTAGTGTTCGGCTACCACCTGTGTTGAACCATTCACATTGGAACAAAACAACTTTATGGCCATACATGTATGTCAATTCCCAAACTTTGCATAAATATCCATAAAAGTCGATGGGTTTTCCTTTATGAGCTCCTTCAGAGACTAAACCGCTATTCTGACTCTTACGACGATTGTCACGGTCTCTAGTATGGAACCGAACTCCGTCACAAATGCAACCTGAATAAAGAGTTACTATCACATTGGGACCATTCGCTAACGCCCACATTTCATCAGTTGCTTTTGGTGACTTTTGTGTTCGCAATTGATTCATCTACATACAAAACAAACAAAAGACATATTAAGATAATATTAATTGAATAGTATCTAAATATATGTTATACATCTTACGTGCTTTTTGAACCATTTTGAAAATTTTTGTCGTTGTATTTGAGTTATATCGCCTTCACTTGAATTTTGTAATAGCTTCTTGTGTTCCCTACTTGAAGAAATTAAAGTCATAAGTGCAAATAAATCAATAATCAAAAGATTTTAAGTTATGAATGCATATAAGGATGTTGAATAACATACTCTAGATACGGCTCAACCTCGTCGGTGTTGTAAAGCACAAACCACTTAGCAATTTCATATTCCTTCTCTGAGACATCAGGAGCCCTTCTTAGTCGTCCAAAAGGACGAACATTTTGCGTGAATATCGTTAACCCAGGACAACGTTCACCACCATCAGCATTTCGTTCTTCTCGATTAAATATTGTTTCGACATTGCTCAAGTACATTGAACAAAAAGTCAAGCTCTCTTTTACAATATAAGCCTCAGCAATTGAACCTTCTGGCCGAGCTCGACTGGTTACGTACCATTTTAGAGTTCCAAGAAACCTTCAAACAAAAACCAATTACAATAATGAAAGCATGTTTAAGTTGAAATTTATATTAAGATAGTACAAATTACCTTTCAATTGGGTACATCCAACGATATTGCACTGGTCCCGCAAGGATGGCTTCACGTGGAAGATGAACTGCCAAATGCACCATCACATCGAAAAAAGCTGGAGGAAAAATCTTCTCTAACTTGCAAAGTATTAGAACTATGCGTTCTTCTAACTTCTCTAAGTCTGTTGGCACCAACGTCTTAGGGCACAACTCCTCAAAGAAATTACCCAACTCAAACATTATAGTACAAACATCCTTGTTAAGGTAGCCACGCATCCCGATTGGAAGAATTCGTTGTAGAAGGACATGACAATCATGGCTTTTTAAGGTTGAGAATTTTCCATTTTTTGTGGTCACACACCTTGAGATGTTTGTGGCATATCCATCTGGATATTTGATTGACTTTAAAAATTCAACAAAACCCTCTCTCTCCTTTGGTGTCAATGTGTAAATAACTGGAGGCTTGATCAAGGATCCATCGAGAGACCTCTGTACGTGCAATTCTTTCCTTATGCCCATGTCCTCCAAATCAAAACGAGCTTTTATTGTATCCTTGTTCTTCCCATCTATGTTCAACAACGTTCCAAGCAAATTGTCACATATGTTCTTCTCTATGTGCATGACATCAAGATTGTGTCGGAGCTTCCGTTTCCTCCAATATGAGAGCTCAAATAGGATGCTCTTCTTTGTCCATTTCAATTCTGCTTGGTTACGGGGTCTCTTTTTGTTCTTATGGTTCTTCCCAAACTCGACATATGATAAGCAATCCAACTGATTTAATATTTTTTCTGTTGGTATCTCCAACGATTTCTTTTGGTGCTCAGTCTTTCCATTAAAGGCCTTACTTCTTCGCCAGACATGATTATCAGGCAAGTAACATCGATGTCCCAAGTATCCAATTTTATTTCTCAAACTTTGAGATGAAGCATTCTCATTGCATGTGGGACAAGCCAAATAACCCTTTGTACTCCACCCAGACAAGTTACCATACGCAGGAAAGTCATTTATTGTCCACATTATAGCTGCATGCATTCGGAAAGTTTGTTCCCTGGATGCATCATAAGTGAGTACACCATTTTCCCACAAATTGTTTAGCTCATCAATCAATGGTCGCATGTAAACATCAATATCTCTCCCAGGTGCTTGTGGACCTGGAATAAGCAAAGACATCATAAAAAATGGATCTTTCATGCACTTCCAGGGTGGTAAGTTATAGGGCATAAGTATTACAGGCCACAAACTGTAAGATGTACTCATGTTTCCGAAAGGATTAAACCCGTCAGTGGCCATTCCTAGCCGTACATTTCGGGATTCCTGAGCAAAATGAGGAAAATTGCTATCAAACTCCTTCCACTCTGCACTGTCAGCTGGATGCCTTAATACTCCATCATTCATGCGCTTCTCACTATGCCATCTCATGTCTGTAGCTGTCTTCCTCGACATATACAATCTACGCAACCTTGGTGTCAATGGAAAGTACCGCAAGATCTTATGTGGGATCTTTTTTTCTATTACCATTATTTATCTTGTATCTAGACTCTCCACAGACTGGGCAATTTTCTAAGGCTGCATTCTCCTTCCAAAAAAGTGCACAATCATGTTGACATGCATGAATTGTCTCGTACCCCAAGCCCAGATCACGTAAGAACTTCTTAGCTTCATAAATGGACTTTGGAAGCAAATTTCCTTCGGGTAGAAGGTCAAATAATATTTCCATCAGCATGTTGAACGATTTATTGCTCCACTTGCTGATTACCTTCACATGAAGCAGCGTAATCACCAACTTCAACAAAGTATACTTCTTACACCCTGGGTACACTTCACGTTGTGCATCCTCCAATATTTTATCGATGTTATGCAGCTCTTCCCTCTGAGCAGTATCATCTTCCCAATCATGGCCCATGTAAGCCCCCCGACAATAGTCTTGCAGTAATTCAGGAAATTCGTCTTGATCGTCTTCTTCATTTGACATTTCAATATCACCCTCATCGTCTGATACTTGAGTTTGATTCTCGGTAACAAGTTCTCCATGGTACACCCAATTAGTATAAGATAACATCATTCCATGTCGAACTAAATGATTCTTCACATCTTTTTCTGTATGCCACTCTAAGTTCATGCAATCATTACATGGACATCGAATCCTACCATTCTTGCCCACTTTGTTCATTGCATATTCGACAAAAGAGTTAACCCCATCAACATACGGCTGACTTAATCTTTTTCTAAAAAGTGTCATCCAACTCTTGTCCATCTCTGCGAGAAAATATAATTGTTAATAATTATCTATGAAGTTATGGACTTAATGGTTGTAGCATAAACGAGAATGTAAAAAAATAGTTTGAAGTGGCTAAAAAAATAATTATCTACGAAGTTATGGACTAAAAATGGATGTAGCCAAAAGTAAATTTGCACACATAATCTATTTTTAAATGGGTGATTTGTTCTTTGTTAATCCATATTGAGACGATATTAGTGAAGTATTTGATAGTTGTAGGGGCAAAAAAGTTCTATATTTTTGTTTTTCAGTACATTCAGATGCCAGCAGTTCTTTCCATTCTTGACCTGTAATTTTTGTTTTTTCAGTACAATGTATCCCATTCTTGGTTACTGTTCATATAGTTCACTAATGAGTTATGAACAAATACAATATTAAACATTAGAAGGGAAAGGAAAAATGAGAGCATACCAACCAATGAATTTCTGTAGGAAAGGATACAAGACTACCTGCTATGGTTGAAATGCAGATCCTTCTCAATATTAATAGCTGTTACTCTGAACAAATATCAAGCAGTACCATCTTGTTATATTATAAAGTGTACAGATTATGGTTGACCTCACTGAGAAATCATAAAACATACAAGGGCTTCATTCTTGTTATCAGCTCCTTGTTCCAGGTATAGGCAAATTTGTGGCTTTTCAGTCACAGAGCAAAAAAGTGACAAACATTTAAGTACCAGATATAACAAGTTCAAAAAATATCCACCAATCATAGGCATACTGGTGGCTTATCAAATAATATATTATTTCAAATAATATATTAATTCAAGGTACCGTAGTGTTTCCTATCCGTATCCATATAGTTAGTTACCTATGTTGATAAGCAAGGATCCGCACATGAACACCATTTTCTGTGTCCATGTAACATAAATTTGTGAGAATGTTGGAATACTTTTCATTAATAAGAGTTACATGGTAGGCTACTTACAGTAACCATATATATGGGACTAAAGAGAAACTAAAGAACATTAAGAAGAATCCTTTGGAAACTAAAGAACATTAACAATCTGGTTCTACCAAGAAGAATTTGCTAATGAAAATTGTATGTCCTTGTATTGTGTGAGCTTAGTACATGAATCCTTTGGAAAATAGAGATGTGAGCCTATGTGCCACTGACGTTTATATACTCAGCCTTGGTGCAAGAGCGAGATATGATACCTTATTTATCTGATTTCCAAGAAATCAAAGAGTCGCCAAGGTAAACATAAAATCCATTGGTAGCACGTCTACCAATGGCATAACCTCAAATTACATCATTTTGTATAACAAATTTCGCATCAAGTTATTGATGCATCCTTGATCCTATATGAATATACACATGAAAAGATAGATAGCCTTATACAAGGATAGTAAACCCTGAGAACTGATATGTATTAATATCATAAACAATGTAAACTGAAACAAGTAGTCCCCACCTATTGGTATGCATTCTAGTTGTTAATCAAGGGGGTAACACAAGTACATACATAGAGCATGAGTCATGAATGCTGTAGGACTGAAATTATGTACATAATAGAACCAAAAATCCAGATAAACAAACAAATTATGCAATATTTAAATCAACAAACATGTAATGAATAAGTAAACTATACTTCAAGAGTAGTCCAAATGACTGTAACAAGAAAGAAGACCTACTTATAATATTGATAGGTAATTAAGAAATGAAGTGAAGTGAAAAGTAAACTGGTAATTAAGAAAGAAGATCTACTTACAATATTCAAAACTCAATATTTGAGTTATATCACCTTCACTTGAATTTTGTAATAGATACTTGTGTTCCTGACTTGAAGAAATTAAACTCATAAGTGTAAATAAATCAAAAGATTTTAAGTAATAGGTTCTTCTCGATTAAATATTGTTTCGACATTGCTCAAGTACATTGAACAAAAAGTCAAGCTCTCTTTGACAATATAAGCCTCAGCAATTGAACCTTCTGGTCGAGCTCGATTGGTTACATACCATTTTGAAACCTTCAAACAAACACCAATTACAATAGAGAGTTTGTTGTTTCGGTTGGCATTGGCTGAAATGGAAACTGAGTTTTGTTCGGTTCCCACCGTTTACCGATTTAGCCATACAAAATTTGGAAAACTCCAAATGCCCTTTCCATTTGAAATGGAACTTTTGCCATTTGAAACTCCAAATGCCCTTTAACATTAATGATTGTAGTTTCTCTGTTATTGTCTGAAAGGAGAAGAATTATGAAATCTAATTGTAGATCTTTAGATGTTAAAGATCATGTCAAAATAGATCCACCATTTGTAAAGTTAAGGAACTCTCTAAGATCCACCACACCATATATAAAACACAATGTTTGGATTCTCTGAGTATGAGAGCAGTAGCCGATTTATACTATGCACATTTCCTCAATTGCTTAACTAAGTATCAGATTACATTATCGGACATGTACACTCCAAAAATACAATATCTTTAATGAGTCTAAGGTTTAGGACATGATCGGGCATGGAAACTCTAATAATACAGTAAAGACAATGTTGTGACTTACCATGACAAATATAGAAAAAAATTATAGAAATAATGATAAAAAGTCATAAGATCATAGAGGATTTGAAAACCAAATCTAATTTGTCAATAACATATTATCCCAAATCAAACCCTAACAAAACCATACGAGAGATAGAAGCCCGAACAAAATCAAACCTAAATTTGAATCACTAACAATCAAGTCCCTACATATACCATATAATAAAACCCAATAATATTCTCAACCCTCACAAAATTAAGCTACTAAAAATATTAGGGCAAGAAACTCACGGTTAATGGAGGAGGGAACCTCTCGTTCGAACTTTACGACAGAGATGGGGAAGGGATTGACGACGCACGCAAGAGAGATCGCTGGGGGAGAGAGAGAAATTGATGGCGCACGCAAGAGAGATCGACGGGAGAGAGAAAGCGCACGAGCGACGTCTGCGACCGAGAGCTGGAGAGAGGGAGAGAGAGAAAGGGGCTGGGGGTTCTTAGGTTTTTTAATTTGAGGGAATATTTAGCTTTGGTTTCTTATTAGATGTGTTTTTCTAATTTTATTTATTAAAGAATATATAAATGCTTTTCCGACATATGTACATGTCGCCGAAGAAGCAGTGTCTTTTCTGTGACATGTGCATGTCGCCATATCTAGTAGATTTTTGGCGGTTCCAAAAATTGGCTTCCCTCCATAAAAATTTGTGAATATTCGACGACATGCTAAAATTGATGTCGCCAATACATATAAAAATTAGCTTTTGGGGACATAAAAGACTATATGTCGCTAAAGTGTGTTGCTAAAACTGTCATTTCTTGTAGTGTCATTATTACCTCTAAAGGTATACATGTTGACCCTGAAAAAATCAAAGCCATTCAAGAGATGCGTCCTTCATGCAACCTAAAAGAGCTACGATGATTCCAGGGACGGCTTGCGTATATCAGGAGATTCATCTCAAATCTCTCTGGATGCTGTAGACCGTTCACTCAACTCATGAAGAAAGGTGTGTCTTTTATTTGGACTAAAGAATGTCAACAAGCATTTGAAGACATAAAGCGGTACTTGATGAACCCTCCAGTTCTAGTGCCTCCAGTCTAAGGAATACCCTTCCTGATGTATGTTCGAGCAATGGACCATTCATTAGGTGTTTTATTAACTCAAAAGAATAAAGAAGGTCATGAACAAGCTATTTATTATCTTAGCCGTACAATGACCGGAGCTGAACATCGATACACCCTAGTGGAAAAAGAATGTCTAGCTTTGATGTTTGCTGTTCAAAAAATGAGACATTATATCACCGACCAAACTATTCATGTTATTTCTAGAGTTAATCCTCTCCGGGTCTTGATGGAAAAGCCCAGTACACTCAATTCCAGGCTTGCTATATGGGCCATATTATTACCATAATATGATATAGTTTATGTTCCTCAAAAGTCTGTTAAGGGTCAAGCTCTTGCTGACTTCCTGGCAGCTCATCCAATTCCCGAAACATCTAAACTCTATGACGAGATTCTAGATGAAACTTTGGAATCCAACATGATTTCAGAAGAAATTTTTACCTGGCGTCAATTCTTTGACGGTGCATCCAGAATAGGACCAAAAGGTGCCATTGTCGCTGGAGTTGGAATCGTCCTCGTCTCACCAGAAGGATTAGCTATTCAAAGAGCTTATTCTTTAGACGAGTCGTGTTCCAATAATTTGGCTAAATACAACGCTCTGCTCATTGGTCTCCAATTGGCTAAACAATTAGATATTGAATATCTTGAAGTATATGGAGATTCTAAACTGATTGTCAATCAGGTTAGAGGCACGTATGAAGTTCGACACCAGGATTTTGTCCTATATTATGAAGCAGCAGTTAGGCTGACTACATCGTTCAGGGTTTCTTCATTGAACATGCATGTCAGGCATGCAATACGAAGGCTGATGCATTGGCTAATCTGGCAGCCGTATTAGCAATCCCAGTGAAAAGGCAACAGATGATTGTCGTCACTAATAGAGAGTTATTTTGCATTGAAAATAACTCAAATATTGAGTTTAGCAATTCAACTAAAATCAATGTCATTAGTGAAGATTGGAGAGCTCCTTTTATTAATTTCGTGGTACATAACATTTTACCTGAAGATTCTAAAGAAGCTACAATAATCCGTAGGCGATCACTCCGGTTTTATTAGAATCATACTTCTAAAACCCTTTATCGAAGAACATTTGATGGTCTACTTTTATGTTGTCTTGCTAGAGATGAAACAAAACAAATACTACGGGAAGCTCATGATAGGGTATATGGTGCACATCAGCCTGGTCCTAAGTTACAAGATCGTATCCGGCATATGGGCTATTATTGGCCCACTATGGTGTCGGATGCCATTGAATATGCAAGAAAATATCGAGCCTGTCAAATTCATGCAGACTTCATCCATCAACCGTCAGAGTTCCTTCATCCGACTGCTGCATCATGGCCCTTTGAAGCTTGGGGTATGGATGTCATTGGTCCTATCAATCTACCGTCTTCGAAGGGACATCGGTTTATACTAGCTATAACTGATTACTTTTCGAAATGGGCGAAAGCCATACCTTCATCTGAAGTCAAGACTAATAGCGTCATCAACTTCATCAAACATCATATAATATACAGATTCAGTATTCCTCGACGAATCATTCATGATAATGGACCAGAATTCATCAGTCAAAAGTTTACTCGATTTTGTGATGATAACAGAATCAACAATGTTGCTTACACAACCTACAATCATGCAGCGAACGGTTTGGCTGAAGCATTCAACAAAACTATCATCAAGCTTCTCAAGAAATTCGTTCCTACCAATAAAAAAAATTAGAGTGAAAAGCTTGGAGAATGTCTATGGGCTTATCGCACTACTATACGTACTCCAACCGGTTGCACACCTTTCTCCTTGGTGTATGGATGCGAAGCTGTCTTACCTTTGGAAATTCAGAACCCCTCCTTAAGGATTGCAATTGCCAATGAACTCACAACAGAAAACAATGATCATCTTCGACTTCAGGAGCTTGAAGCGTTGGACGAGAAACGGCTCCTAGCTCAACAGCATATTGAGTTATACTAAGCCCGTATATCAAAATCCTTCAACCACAAAGTTAAAGTATGAGCATTTCAGAAAGGAGAACTAGTTCTAACTATCATGTGTCCTATGACTATGATGCACATGAGCAAGGGCAAGTTCGAAGCAAAGTGGGAAGGTCCCTACGTTGTAAGCAAAGTTTTCTCAAATGGAGCTTATCAATTGACTGGTATAGATGGCCGAGTCGCCATGATGCCTATCAATGGCAAATTTCTCAAGAAATACTATGTATAAAGACAAAGAGATATCAAAAGAAAAAATGTAAATAAAATTCTTTTTTATTGCATAGTTCAAACAGAAAAGAGATACATCAGCTCAAGGAGAGGAATGAGGACCAGAGCCTTCCTGATTAAAAATATAATTAGCAAGAAGCTCGAAGATATTATTGTCCGATGACACCAGCAGTTCACAGGCAGCCATCCTCAGAGCTTCTTCCTTGGCAGTGCTTCTAGGCTCTACGAGTCTGGTAAGGATGTCTTGTTGTGGCCCAAGAACAGTTGAGCTTTCCCCCGTCTCTTTCTGAACAGGTAACGGAGGCTCGTCAGAATGAATATCGATGACGACTTCAGTCTTTAGGATGACCTCAGCCTCCTTGGGCACATCTTCGGAAGATATTTTCAATAAAGGAAAAAGTGTTGATAACATCCTAAAAACGGTCCCGCACTATTTAGACAAAAATGTCAAACAATCTGTCGCAGGAACCGAAGCGACCTTTCCTCGAAAAGGCATGTCCATTCATTCATCTCTATTCATCTCGTGAATAGATCTTCATTTATAATCTGTCTCAGGAACCGAAGTAACCTTTCCTCGAAAAGGTATGTCCGTTCATTCATCTCTATTCATCTCGTGAATAGATCTTCATTTATTGTCTGTCTCGGGAACCGAAGTGACCTTTTCTAGAAAAGGCATGTCCGTTCATTCATCTCTATTCATCTCGTGAATAGATCTTCATTTATTGTCAGTCTTAGGAATCGAAGGGACCTTTCCTCGAAAAGGCATGTCCGTTCATTCATCTCTATTCATCTCGTAAATAGATCTTCATTTATTATCTGTCCCGGGAACCCAAATGACCTTTCTTCGAAAAAGCATGATCATTCATTCATCGATCCTATTACTTTTATTCACCTCGTGAATGAGCCTATATTTATTTTCGTTTACTTACTTTCTCGTAAATAAAGCCACATATAATAAATACTCAAAATCCCTAGTGGAGTCCATCCGAATCATCAATTCTGTCTTTTAAAATCCAGCTATTTAAAAAGATATCTTATCTTTATGATATATCCGTATTATCACAGATATCGTCTTTTTAGACATGATATCTTGTCTTTGAGTCCCAGCTGACTTGAAGATCATCAATAGAAAAATGAGTTCACGTCCACATTACCTCTGAATTTTATTTTCTATATCAAATGACTTATCACATCCATATTACCTCTAATAAAGTCGTCTTTTAAAATAATGATATCTCAAGAATTATATTCTGCTACGTCTACATTACCTCTGAGCAGATATAATGAATATTGTTGTTTTCCAAAAAAATATTTCACGTCCAGTACCTCTGAATATATTTCCTATTTTATTACTTATATCTTTAACAAGATATGCAACAAGTAATGGAACCACAATTTTTTTTTTCATTAATGATGTTCAAAATATTCAAAAAAAAGTACATCATATGAAAGGTATAACAAAAAAGATAACAACTGGGATCGCTTTATTCGGGAGGTTGAGTGCTGAGGTCTTCGATCCATTTCTTCAAAGCTTTGGCTCTTTCTATACAGGAATCAAGCACCCGTTGTCTAGCTTGGATCCTTCCAGACTGTGGGTCAAAAGGATGCAAAGTAGTTGTCCGGCGTGCTAATTCTTCATTCTGCATTCTGACAAAAATATCTTTCTGACGTTTCAAAATATCCAACTGGTTTGCAGCAGCTTGATACAATTGGATTTCTTCTTCTATATGTTGCTTAGTCGCCTTGAGCCGTTCTTGGAGCCAAGCAATTTCAACTTCCAGATCAAAAGCTTCTCTCTTTTTTTCTGTAGTTGCAATTTTATGATGTTCGACAGTAGAGGCCGTTTCAGTAATTTGGACGTCCATCTCTGCGGAGCGTTGGAAGAAAGCCATCAAGAAAGCTTCAAAATTAGCTCTGTTTATTTCAGCTTCACGAGCCATGGCTTCATATTGTAGGACTGTTGAGCACCTCTAGAGGGGGGGATGAATAGAGTGAGTACGAGTGCAGCGGAAAATAATCACCAATTTAAAATTAAAAACAGATAAATATGGCAGTGAATAAGAGACAGTAAATAAATATAGCAAGAGATAGAGAGATCAAACTCAGTTATACATTGATGTATACTGGTATCCCTCTGAGGGGACTAATCCAGTCTTGAGTACTATTGCTCGATGTTAATCCACTAAGGCACGAGCTAATTGAGAGCTTGCAGTCTCTTATAACACCGTACTTGGTGACAAGTGCACGACCGACTTCACAACACCGTACTTTATGACGAGCGTACGACCGGCTCCACTGTTTGCTATAAAAAATCAAAGACAGGTATTACAGAACACTGAAATTGATTGCAAACTCGATTGTACAAAGAAAAGCCTATAAAAGAAATCCTAGGAAATAATCTAAGTACAATTATTTAGTTTTGATTCTGGGGGGTGACGGTGGAGGCTCGGGAAAGTGCTATCAACTCTGCCTTACTCCGTGGACTATCTGACGCAGTCTTTAGATCTTGAAGAAATTGCCTTCTTGAAGGTTGCCAGCCTTTTTGCAGGGGTGTGGCACCCTGCTATTTATAATAGAATGTATATTGAGTCGCATAGATGGCCTACGGCCACGTGGCTGATTGGCATGCGAAGACCCGCTCTTTGGCTGCCATATGTCGATTTGTTGGGATTTTATTGCAGCAAATCTGGATAGTTTAGGACTTGGTCAGATTGCCACGTGTCTTGTCGCAGGGATCATTTTTTTAAGCCGTACAGATCTCTCAGTTTTCGACCATGTGGGGCCGCATGAGACTCATGCGGCTTAAGTCGTAAACTTCCTTAGTCCAGACATAGCTTAAGAATTTAAGCCTCATAGATTCTGTATTTTGGCCGCATAAAGCTCATGCGGCTTGGATCACAGTTACTCTTGGCTGCATAAATTTTGGAGACTTTGGGGCCGTATATTTCTGAGCCGCATAAGGTTCATGCGGCTTAGATGACACTCCTTCTGGTCGCATAAAGGCATACGAACCCTGCTTTTGGGTGATGTCTCACGTCTTATCTTTTTATCGGAGTGTCAGAGCTGTCATTTTTGTCAGTTTTGTCAGGACTTATCAGCCTTATCAGACGAACTGCTCCTCTTGGCCGCGTATCTTCCGTCTGCAGCTGGTTGTCGACGGGACGCATATGTCATTGAACCAGTCATGCGGCTTTCCTTTATGCGGACCTGTTTGGCCCAAAGTACCTATGCGGTAATTTGTAATCCGTATGAATCCCATATTTTTTATGCTTCTACAAGACCCCCTTTAAAGTTTTCAAATTGCAAATTTGGAATACTTTGAATAAGAAGCATAAAAATATGTCAAGCCGCAGGGAGTCTTCAAGTCATAGGAAATTTTTCGAACTGTAGAGAGATCTTGAGTCGCAGGGAAATCCTGAGCCGCAGAACTAGTCTTGAGCCGTAGGGAAACTTCGAGCCGTAGAGAGCCTGCCAGCTGTCACTGATGCATTTAATTTTCTTGATTCGATTGTGGATCTCTTTTTGAGATAGAGCCGACGGTTACTGGGGATAAAGTCCCCAAATATTGACATTATCTTTAATGATCTCGAGAACCGAAGCGACACTCGACAGTTATTAAGGATAAAGTCCCCAAACGTCGTCCTTATCCTTAATGATCTCAAGAATCGAAGAGTCTCTTTTCAGCAGCTCTATAAATAGGAGTTATTTAGAGAGAGAGATTTGTCTCTTTCACCTTCTCCTCCTTTGACTTCATCATACTTTCTGCTATGGCTCCAAAATCTTCCAGGTCGACTGGTGCGACGGCCAAAGGAAAGAGACTTGCTTCTCCGTCGAGAGCGGCAGACGCTCCTTCCATTCATTCTGACGTGCAACCTCCTCTCAAGAGTAAGGATGGTAAGCAGACGATGACTGGAATTTTGAATGGCCATAGCGCATATTTTCATGCGCGGGCCTGTCATATACTGCTTCTGCTTTTAAGCCTGGTCGGTGCATGCCCTATCTCATTTGGACCACATGTATTCTGTATGATAGTGCCGTATGGATTGAGCCGCATGACCGCTCCTTATTCGAACTTGAACCGCATAAGTACCTCAAGATTGATCTATATGAACATTTTATGACTGAGCCGTATTAGTGTCGCGTGAGCACTTTATGATCGGGCCGCATGAATACTATAAGGCTGGGCCGCATGATTGCCTCGTGACTGATCCACACGAGTATTAGGCCGCATAAGTTTTCATGACTGAGTTGCATAAGCACCTCATAATTGAGCCGCATGAACATGACTGAGCCGTATAAATGCTGCATGAGTACTTCATGAAGCCCGCCTCATGACTTTTGGCTGCATGAGTTCTGTTTTGGCTGGGCCGCATAACTGGCTAGGCCGCATAACAGAGTTCTTTGTTTTCTTGGTGCTAAATCCCCTTTTTTCTATATTTTTGTAGGGATCTGGCTAGCAAATTTCTCTAGGATTGGTGTCGACGATGGAGTAAAAATATAACATTCTGGTGCCTACATCAGACAGCTCAAAACTCTCCATACTTCGGAAGAGTTTTCCCCATGCCTTTTTGGCATACACATCAAACAACTCAGGCCTCTTCATGCTTCGGAAGAGTTTTCCCCAAGTGGTAGGAAGGGCCTTTATACCTCAGAGAGTTGGACGGTCATTAGCTGTCATTATGAACGTCCTGCCTTCACGGCTCTCCAAGTAGGTGAAACTACCATCAGGGACCATGTTTTAAAGGTTGGTCCTTCGGGGGAGCGGGGCTAAGGCATCCGCAATACGGAGGGAAGGATAGCCTGCTATATTTGCCCTCCTCCAGGCAGCTCGTTGGGGATTCAACAGCTTTGTTTGCTTCTCAGCAGTAAAATATGACTTTCTTCGAAGCCACGAAACTGCTTGAAGACGAAGCACTGTCAAACCAAACTATGTATTGCCAGATTTTCCTTTCTTTGCTTTCTGCTGTCGATGTAGTCCTATGAATGTAACTGATCTTGAATAAGCAGAGTATGTTCACTCTATTCTTTATTTAGGGTATTTTGTGGTGCTTGTACTAGCGGGCCTAATACATCATTTGTGTTTGATAAAGAACATCCCACTGGGGAACTTTTGTGGACCTATTGCCCATTTGTGCATCTGAAAATACGAGAAAATAGATTTGAATGATATTTTGTGGACCTACTACTCTTTGGTACACCGGTGGTGCGAGTAAGAGATTAGGATAATTTTTATGGACTTATTAACATTTTTGTGTATTGGCGATACGAGTACTGATAATAAGTGGGGAGAAAACCAACATATTTACTTAGAATTTGAATGATATTTTGTGGAACTACTACTCTTTGGTACACCAGTGGTGCGAGTAATAGATTAGGATAATTTTTATGGACTTATTACCATTTTTGTGTACTGGCGATACGAGTACTGATAATAAGTGGGAAGAAAACCAACATATTTACTCAGAGGTAATGAGGACGTAGTAAATATGGGTCAAAACAATGTCTTCCTACTCAGAGGTAATGAGGACATGGTAGGAGTAGGCCAAATAGGGATACACAGAACAACTCAGAGGTGTTATCAAAGTGGAAGTTCTATGTATTGGGTGATTTGTTTGTGATAGATGGGAAAACAACTCAGAGGTAATATGGACATGGTTGTTTTTTTTGTTGGAGAATTTTGTGGACCTATTACCCTTTTTCTGTACTGACAGTGCGAGTAATAGATTAGGATAAGCTTTATGGACCTATTACCCTTCTGCGCACTGGTGGTTCGGGTAATAGATTTTGAGACAAACTTTTGGTGGAGAAAAGCTATGACTAGGAAGTTCATAGATATGACCAAGGAATGAGATATGAATTCATTCGGAGTAGCCAGAGAGTAAGTTCAGTGGTACCTGAGGGTACACAACTCAACAATCTGGGAGATAGTTTAGAAGATATCGTTCAGACATAGTATTTCTTGAGAAACATGCCGTTAATGAGCAAATCTCCATTTTGTTTTGCGAGACGGTACGCGCCGTTGGAGAACACGGTCTCGACGATGAACGGTCCCTCCCATTTAGGCTGGAATTTGCCGGGGGTCTTGTGAGTCATGACAATTGGTCTGCGAATGGCCAAGACAAGATCGCCGACTTGGAATGTTCTCTGTTTGACTTTCTTGTTGAAAGCCCGAGAGATGCGCGCTTGGTAGAGCTCTATGATTTGTTGAGCTTGTAAACGCTTCTCATCTAATGCTTCCAACTCTTGTAGCCGTCGGCGGTAGTTATCGTCCGATGTTAACCGGTAAGTAAGGGCCACTCGAAGTAAAGGGATCTGAGTCTCCAATGGGAGGACTGTCTCACTCCCGTAAACCAAGGAGAATGGTGTACTTCCTGTAGCCGTCCGAATTGTCGTGCGATACGCCCATAAGCACTCGCCAAGCTTTTCATTCCAATCGCGTTTGTTTGCAAACACGAATTTTTTGAGGAGCTTGATTATGGTTTTGTTGAAAGCTTCAGCCAGACTGTTGGCCGATGGGTTATATGCTGTCGAGGCCATGTTCTGAATTCGATTTTTGTCACAAAATTGATAGAAAGCATGGCTTGCGAACTGCGGACCATTGTCGTGAATAATCCTCCGGGGCAGTCCAAAATGGTAGATGACGTGATATTTTATGAAGTTAATCACGTTCGATGTCTTAACCTCTGCCAACGGAAAAGTTTCCTCCCATTTGGAGAAGTAATCGGTGATTGCAAGTATGAATCGGCCTCTAGACGAAGGCAGGGTGATGGGCCCAATGATGTCCATTCTCCATGCTTTAAATGGCCAAGAGGCCACTGTCGGATGCAAAAATTCAGATGGCAGATGTATAAAATCTACATGGATCTGGCAAGCTTTGCACTTCTTTGCATAATCAACTACATCTGCAACCATTGTGGGCCAGTAATAACCCATCCGGCGAAGACGATCTTGCAATTTTGGGCCAGGTTGGTGAGCCCCATAAGTACTGTCATGAGCTTCACATAGGGCTTCTTTGGCTTTTGCATTGCACAGGCATCTTAATATTATCCCATCGTAGGATCGCCGATATAACATTTTCGTCTCCATATCGTAGAAGAATCTGAGAGAGCGTCTTCTGATTGAAGTTGCTTCCTTCACATTCTCTGACAGAATTCCATAGACTGTAAAGTCGATAAGCGGGCGTCTCCAGTCTTGTATGTCGTTGGTTATCTGGGCGGAGCAACTCATACCCAGTTGAAGATTGTTCCTGGGACAGACCAGTCCATGGCCTATTATGTCGACTAGATGGTGAGTATTATTTGGAAGTGCCAAGGAAGCGGCGAGACCTGCTAGGGCATCAGCTTCGATATTTTGGAACCTGGGCACGTGTTCTATAAAGAATCCTTCTAAGGTTGCAATGATGGCAATTGTTGTCTGATAGTAGGGAATTAGGTCCTCATTGCGAACCTCGTACGAACCTCGGATCTGGTTAACAACCAACTGTGAGTCACCATATGCCTCCAGGTGCTTGATCCCCACTTTTTTTGTGAGTTGGAGTCCGATGACTAGAGCGTTATATTCGGCTACGTTGTTTGAACAGGGTTCTGTAAGAGAATATGCCCGTTTGACCACCAACCCAGAGGGAGAAATTAATACTACCCCGACTCTAGCGACGATATCACCTTGTGGTCCTGTTCGTGAAGCACCGTCCAAGAACATTCGCCAAATTGCATCATGTGAAGTCATGTTCGAGGCGACGACTTCGTCGGGAATTTCTTCATAAATTCTGGCTGTTTCTGAGCCTGGATGGACTGCTAAGAAGTCAGCCAGGGCTTGACCTTTGATAGCCTTCTGCGGAATAAAAACCATGTCGTATGGGGATAATAGTATCGCCGAGGTAGCTAGACGAAAACTGAGTGTGCCTGGCTTGGTCATGAGAACCCTGAAGGGATTAACTCGCGAAACAACATGGATGGTCTACCCTGTCACATAGTGTCGTATTTTCTGAATGGCGAACACTAGGGCACGATACTCTTTCTCCACAGCAGTGTACCTATATTTCGGTCCTACCATCATCCGGCTGAGATAGTAAATGGTTTGTTCATGTCCCGTGTCATTATTCTGTGCTAGCAGAGCACCGAAGGAGTGTTCCATCGCCCGTACATAGAGCAGGAAGGGCTTTCCGGCGACCGGTGCTCCCAGAACTGGCGGATTCGTCAGGTATTCCTTAATATCATCGAAGGCACGCTGATATTCCTCGTTCCATACAAAAGAGACACCTTTTTTTATGAGTTGAGTGAAGGGTTGACATCGCCCTGAGAGGTTAGATATAAACCTCCTAATATAGGCTTGTCTTCCCTGAAGGCCGCGGAGTTCGCGGAGGTTCCTTGGTGGATTCATCTCCAGGATTGCTTTTGTTTTTTCGGGATCTATGTGAATGCCTCGAGAAGTAATGACGAAGCCCAAAAACTTTTCGCTGGACACCCCCAGGGAAGACTTGGTAGGATTTATCTTCCGGTTGTGTGCCCGCATGAGGTCGAACACTGTTCTCAAATCATGTAAGTGATCGTTTCTGGAGCAGCTCTTGACGGTTATGTCGTCAACGTAACACTCCACCGTCTTGCGCAAATGATCTCTGAAGATGACACTCATAGCCCGTTGATATATAGCACCGGCATTCTTCAGGCCAAAGGGTATGACCGTATAACAATATACGCCGATCGGCGTTCGGAATGATGTATGCTTCTCATCATCATGAGACATCTTGATTTGATTGTATCCTGAAAAGCCATCCATAAAGGACATGCGCTCGAAGCCACACGTATTGTAGATCATTATGTCAGTGACCGGAAGAGGGAATTCATCCTTAAGGTATGCTGCATTCAGATTGCAAAAATCGATGCAAATTCATATCTTTCCATTCTTCTTGATGACTGGCACTATGTTGGCTACCCAGTCTGGGTGTTGCTCTTCATAGATGAAACCGCTAGCTATGAGCTTGTTTACTTCCGCTTCAATAGAATTCATGATGTCCGGACGAAACTGCCGCTGCTGTTATTTGACTGATTTTGCGTCTGGATAAATGTTGAGCTTATGAAGTGCAATCTCGGGGTTTAGCCCTGGCATGTCTTTATAGCTCCAGGCAAAGACATCGATGTATTCTCTAACGAGTTGTAACAACGACTCCCGCTCGTCGTTTGTCAGACTTTTACTAACGAAGATTGGCTTTGGATAGGTTTCATCGTCGAGGTTAATTTATATAACCTCATCCTTAGTGGGAGGATCACGAAGTTCAAAGCGTTTCTCCTATTGTGCATCTAGTTGCTGGACCCACGGCTCCAACTCAAGTGGTTCAAGTAGGTCTTCGTCTTCCTCTTCGATATCAGCGGATGTCATGTTGACAGATAATGTCTGTCTGAATATATCTCTAATACTGCTATCGGAGTCATAAATGGGCGACTCGGACGAATGAGAGTGCCACTCGCATTCTTCATCAGAACTTTCAGGCGTTGTTGGTGGAGTAACATACCCGAGGCCGTATTTGGATTTATGATAATGATCCTGTGGTTTCCTTGCCGGTGCTGGCGGCTGTAGAGGCAATCGTCGACCACTACCATGATTTAGACCCAGGGTAGCCTCCATGTCGTACCCCTGCTTTTGCATAAAGTATTTGGCTTGAGGACAATACAAGTAGAGCGGTAGTCTTCCAGCGTCGGGTCCGAGGTCGAACTCTTATGGCGTGAAAGATTGAGGACCTTCTTTTTGGCCAAAGATGATTGTGTGATCCCATCCTCTTCTGTCTGGGACCGGGAAGTAAGTACCTTTTATGGGAGCAAGTCGATTTGGGGTATGGACGATTGTCACCCGTGTGTGCAGGCTAACGTCTATATAGTCCCATGCGGCATACGTCAGATTAGGCTTATCATACTCAGAATAGTCTAACAGTAGCCTCTTATTGATGAAATCAGGAGAGGGGCTATCCACCTATGTAACCAAGTGTTTGGCGAATTCTTCGTCCTCCTTGGCTACCCCCTGCGAGCTTAGAGGTCGGGATGCTGTCTTGGGCAAATTGACCACCAAGGGTTCCGCTTGAGGTATTGACTTGTCTGAGAGTGTTGGATCGACACTTGGCTGCTGGCTCGTCTTGGGAAGACAGATGACAATTGTCTTAGCAAGGGACTTTGTGTCTTCAGGTCGCCTTGGAGTAGATTTTGGCAATCGAATTACCATCGGTGTTACAGAGGGCCTTGCATCTTCCTATTGCCTTTGATTGGACTTTGGCAGCCGGATCACCATTGGTCCTATGACAGGTTTTGGCTCCTGGCTGGATCTCGGGAGACGGATGACCATTGGTTCCAACTGCGTAGGTGTGGCAGGAGAACCGAGCACCTCTTTATGCAAGGTTGCGACAAGGGGTGCGGCTCTGCCCGATTTGCGGGCTTGGAGACGAATTCTCAAGGGTTCTTCTAGCCCTGTGATGGCTTCCAGCTCGTCAGTTATATATTTCCTGGATTCTTCATATAGACAAGCCTCCGAAGAGTAATAAGATTCAACCCCTTTGAAGGGATCAATGTCGGCGAATTCAGTTTTTACGGAACCGTGCTTACTGACATACTTGAAACACTGGTGAATTGTGGATGGCACGATCATATAGTCATGTATCCACGGACATCCCAGGAGGATGTTTTAGGAGGTGTCTGCATCTATGACGTAGCAGGTAACTTCCATCTTCAGGTCACCAATCTGGCATTTCAACCGGATCTTTCCTACGGGATAGCTCCTTTCCGAGTTAAAATCGCTAATGACAGTATTGGTCGCTGCTAGCCGGTGCACAGGGATGCCAAGAAGTTGGAGTAGGCTTTTCGTGATGATGCTAATTGACGAGCCAGGTTCGATATGCATCCGATCCACCTTGATGTCGCCTATGTATACAGTGTAGTACAAGGGGCGATCATGCAAATTAGACTTGATCAACATGTCCTGTGGAGTAAATATGATGTTGGGCATTGTATCTATGCTATCGTCGCCTTGTAGATCTGCTTGTGGGTCTTCCACTGGAGGCTTGACCTGGGCTAAGTAGGCGTCAGCATTTTGGAGTGCTTCGCTTAATGCGACACAAAGATCCTTGGAGAGCCTTAGGAGCTCGTATAACGAGAACTTTGCTGGCGTATTAGCCAATTGTGCTAATATATCAAAGTTGTAAGGTCTTTCCAGTCCCTGAGGTACATCATTGCGGAGTGGCCTGTCGAAGCGGGTTTCCTTTGTTTGGACTTATCCGCCAGTGGAGACTGAGATGCCCTTGGAACATCGGAGGGAGGCAACGTTGCTGGCTGAGGATCTTCGGCTGAACTATCCTGTACGGGCTGGACTTGTGCTCCAGACCGGGTAACAATGGCTGCAGCTTCCTCAGCCTCGGCTAAAATTGTATGGCAGGATCTAGACTTCCTGTCCTTTTTCTTGCTGGTAGGAGATGACACCCCCGGGTAACTTTGAGCACCAAGTCTGGATGCACCCACATGATCTCTCCTCGTGATGTGGTGAGGGGTACCAATCCAGATGTTTGGCTCCGGACGGGTAGGAGATTAGTAACCTCCATCGTTGCTCGAGGGACAGGTATGACCCCGTTTGGAGTGCTTCTTGGAGAAAAATTGCCGAACTGAATAGACACCATGTTTGCTGCCACGGTAACCTCTTCAAAGTCTATCGACAGAGCTTTGGATTTGATAAGACTCTGAATATACCATTTCAATTGGAAGCAATCATGAGTGGCATGATAGACATAGCGGTGGAAGTGACAATACTATGGGTCCTCCATTTCTGCTGCTCGGGGCTCGCGCCTTGGGGGAGGGAGCTGGATCCTACCCCCTTGAAAGAGCATATCGAAAATTAGTTTGACATGACTTTTTTTAAATGAGTAATTAACCTTGGGCCACGGACCTTCCGTATATTTTTTTCGGGCTTCTGAGTCGCATCAGCGACCATGGCCTGTTTGCCCTTATTGTCCCGGTTGGTGGTGGCACCACTGTTGTTGTTACTGGAGGTGGAACCAGGACGTCTGCCCTTATCTTCTCCGTCTGGAATGTGTAATCCCAGCTGGCGAGCCTTCTTCAATTTTGCCTCTACGTTGGTAGCACTTATGATGAAGGTCGTCCAATCCGTGAACTGATCGTCACCCATCCAGAGGCTAATTGCAGGGAGCAGCTTCTTCTGGCATATTTCAATCAAGGAGCTCTCGAGATTGCCTTAGGAAAATCCTATTATGGTTTGGCGGAACCGCTCGATATAGTTCCTTGTTAGCTCCCTTTCCCCCTGAACGACGTCCATGAGAGACGACATCGTTACATCATGCCCCACTTCGTAAAATCTTTCCAGGAATATGTGTTTGAAGCTGTCAAAAGAATGAATGCAATTGTCGGGAAGGTTGCGGTACCATTCGAACGCGATCCCCTCTAATGCTTCGATAAATAATCGCGTGAGAATGGCGTCACTATACAGAAAATGGTCGGTTGTGACCTCAAAGTAAGTCATGTACCGACTAGCAGAGGTCTTTCCATCATAAGAATCGATATGGAACGACTTGTACCATGGTCGAAAAGGTACGTATCTCCATGCAACGGGATATGGCTGCCGTATTCTGAGATCCCGAGAGGAGTCTCGGGCATTGAACATTGCCCGAAGCTCCTGGACTTCCCTCCTTGCCTCCTTGGCTTCATCTGCAGCTGAAGAAACGGATGCTGCTAAGGGATCATCACCCAAAGGAGGGGCGGTTGTGTTAGAGTCCACGTTGAATGCGTGTCCCAAGCTTGTTTGTCTGGGCATCCTCACTGGTTGAGTTGGCAAGGCGGCTTTGATCTTGTCCATGGACTTGACCAAGGACAGGAGCATGGCTTCCAGCACTTCTAGCCGTTGTCGGTTAGAAGGCGCTTCATGATCATCGTCAGCCATAAAGACTATCCTCACGTGGGTAGAGGTGAAAGGGATTGTGGCAGAGGTACTCTCTGTGCCGTATCCTTGTATAGAAAAATCGTCAAGGAATGTCGGAATATCATCTTCCTCTGACTTGGAAGGGGTGCTACCCCCTGTGCAGGAAGCCGCATCGTCTTGGTGAGGGTGGTGGCCCTCAGGGAAATCCAAGTCTGTTGTACAGTTCTGGGGGACCTCTACCCCATGTATGTGCTCTTGGTACACCTGGTTGTCGTATACATTGAGGGGACTGCTACCCCCAGCTTCATCTACTATCAAGGAAGCCGAAGGCGCACCCCCGGGTGCCGGAAGCTTCTTTTTGGATCGAGTGCCTAAATAGACACCCCCTGTGATTGTCGATGGGATCTCCTAGATGAGGGTCTCCTTACAATATTGGCTGAGATGGCCGGGCTGGAAGAGCCTATCTTCTTTTCTCCCTTGCCAGGAGGAACCTTTTGAGTTGAATTACAGGAGGCGAAAGAAAACTCCTCGTCCCCTGGAATTTGCACCTGTTTTGCAAGTTGTTGTCGGACAGGTGCTGGCTGCTGCAGTCACTGGAAAACTGACTGTCGATCTTCAGGTGCTGCTGATTTGTCGCAGCAGCAGTTGATGATGACTTAGGTGCAACGACGCCCCGAGAGGGACTCATTGCATGCCGACACTGTCGTCTTACGTTTGTGAGTAATCACGTCATGTAAGTTGGTAGGAAGCTGCTCTACCTTTGTACCAAACTTCTGAACTCGGGTATCCCGAGCACACGGGTGCTTAGGCATCATGTTTGCTCCCTGATCCGTGGCTAGTAAAAGCACTTGCTCTGGATCTTTAGAGGAAGACTTTAAAGACCCACCCTGTCCGTTGGCCCCGAGGGACTGGACGCGGGTGGTTCTGTACAACTTTTCGTCAGGAGCCCGTGTAACATTCAACGGGGCCCGCTGACAGTCAGCAACTTGGACAGTTGATTGGGCTGGTTGGGCCCACACTGCCCTAGACTTTTTTAACTTAGCACCCAAAGGCGTATAGTAAAAAGAGTCCAAATTGATACATCCCACATTCTCAATGGGCCGCATGGCGTTCGGCCCGCATGAGAGGCGGTCGAACACAGAGCTTCTGGTAGGGCCGTATGAGATAACCCGTCTGATGCCAGGATTGGCTGTCGCATGGACCATCTTCTTACGGCTAGAACTGGCTGCCGCATGGACCATCTTCCTGCGGCCAGAGTTAGATGCCGCATGAGTTGTCTACCTGCGGCCAGAGTTGGCTGCCGTATTAGTTGTCTGCCTGTGGCCAGAGTTGGCTGCCGCATGGACAGTCTTCTTCTTTGTCCGCATGGATTTTCCTTGTGCTCCCAAAAACTCAGCATCGTAGTATTTTCCTCTACTGGATTTGGGGACAGTGGGGTCCTCCGCGGTCGGAAGCAAAGCTGTAGGAGAGTTTTGGTCACCGTCTTGGGCTGCAGAAGGAGCTTCTTCAAGAACTTGGTTGAGGGCAACAGTTTTATGCGCCGACGTCCTGCGAGTCCTCTTTGAGTTGGCTCGCTTCTGAGACGGACTGGCGCTCCCTTCAGAGAGCATTTCTTCGAAGGCTTGTTGGTCGAAACGAACCACAAGCATTTGCTGCGTAGAGAGCCGATCTTGGACGCATCAGATTGCGTCACCAGCTTCTCATCAGAAGAGAAGGACGTCTCCAGCAGAGTCGCCATCGTGTTTGCCATAAAAATCAAAGACAGGTATTACAGAACACTGAAATTGATTGCAAACTCGCTTGTACAAAGAAAAGCTTGGAAAGAAATCCTAGGAAACAATCTAAGTACAATTGTTTAGTTTTGATTCTGGGGGGTGACGGTGGAGGCTCGGAAAAGTGCTTTCAACTGTGCCTTACTCCGTGGACTATCTGATGCAGTCTTTAGATCTTGAAGAAATTGCCTTCTTGAAGGTTGCTAGCCTTTTTGTAGGGGTGTGGCACCCTGCTATTTATAATAGAATGTATGTTGAGTTGTATAGATGGCCTACGGCCACGTGGCTGATTGGCACGCGAAGACCCGCTCTTTGGTTGCCATCTGTCAATTTGTTGGGATTTTGTTGCAGCAAATCTGGGTAGTTTAGGACTTGGTCAGATTGCCACGTGTCCTGTTGCAGGGATCATTTTTTAAGCCGCATAGATCTCTCAATTTTTGACCATGTGGGGCCGCATGAGACTCATGCGGCTTAAGTCGTAAATTTCATTAGTCCAGACATAGCTTAAGGATTTAAGCCGCAAAGATTTTGTATTTTGGCCGCATAAAGCTCATGCGGCTTGGATCACAGTTACTCTTGGCGGCATGAATTTTGGAGACTTTGGGGCTGCATATGTCTGAGCCGCATAAGGTTCATGCAGCTTAGATGACACTCCTTCTGGCCGCATGAAGGCATACGAACCCTGCTTTTGGACGATGTGTCACGTCTTATCTTTTTGTCGAAGTGTCAGAGCTGTCATTTTTGTCAGTTTTGTCAGGACTTGTCAGCTTTATCAGACTAACTGCTCCTCTTAGCCGTATATCTTCCTTATGCACCTGGTTGTCGACGGGCCGCATATGTCATTGAACCAGTCATGCGGCTTTCCTTTATGCGGACCTGTTTGGCCCAAAGTACCTATGCGGCAATTTGTAATCCGCATGAATCCCATATTTTTCATGCTTCTACATCCACAACAGAGATAGTTTCTGAACTTTGAACAACCTCTTTATAACTCTTGAGGACCAAAAGACTCTAGATCAAATAGATATTACTGGCTTTTGGCTAAAAGATGTGTAGGTGAAATATGAAAGCTTTTGATCAGCTGAAAACACTTATTAAAGAGAGAAGAGAAGATGAATTGATTGAGTGATTTGGAATGAGAAATTCTCTTCTATTTATAGGTATTTTCGAGGACCGATCTTGGACAGAATTCGGGCAGAGTTCTAATGCAAAGATTTCGCAAACGAACGTTGTATGCAGATTTGGAGGCTACAAATATTTAAATTAAACTGACCGAACTCGGTCAGAGTTCGGACCGAACTCGGCTTGAGTTCTGTCTCAGTATAAATGTAAAATATTTGTTTAAAGTTGATGCAGAAGGTGAATGATATTTTTGGTTGGTATACTTTGGATGGATAGGCTGTATAGGAAAGTGGACTATGATTAACCTAAGCCAGTAGTATCAAATCGATCGTACAATTTATATCCTAGACTCAATAAAGATAAAATACATAATAAATTGTAAAATGACTCGGACTGATTCTAATGAAAATGTGCTTCAGAATGATGATTCACACGCTTGCTGATGTAGTAGTACTCTTTTTGATATTGATTTCACTGGACCTGAAATGATTAACAGCAATTCGTATATTTTGTGCATTGACTTAAGTTAGTGTCGATTATTAAAATCGGGTGTGACCATGGAATGGGCCAACAATCTTTCCCATTTTGATAATTAACAAACTTGAGTCTATACCAAAATATATCTAAATAGAACAAAATAAAAATACCTGAAAAAATAAATAAATGATGGTGGTGTTCTTTCTTTGATTTTTGATTTTTTTGGTGGTATTGCTCTTTTTCTCCCCCTTTGTCAATGAAAAAAATGGTTTTGGCTCCCCCGTAATGTGTGAAGCCAACAATGTTCATCAAAAGACAAAGTAATACTAGAGAGAGAACCACAAATAACAACATTGCCACAAATAATAAGTGCATAGCAAAAATAACTAGAAGTGAAATACTAAAATGTCATACAAAATGAAAGATACAATCATCACAAACTGCTAATAAATGTCTAACTGTAAAGTTTAGACACAAAAAAACTACATAAGATCATCATCTATCAGACTACATCCAAAATAACCACTAACTCAAGTCCTCATCACATCGGTGTGTCGTCACCCCCAGGAGCATCCGGTGGAAAGTATGCAGCAGTAGGATCGAAATGAGGAAATGTCGTCTCATCATCGAACCTAGGTCCAGGGAAGCTGGGGTGATGAAGCATGGTAACTGGATGTGTGGGGTCATGAGAGAGACTCCTGTGAATATCAGCAATGCTGTTCCGTAACACCTGAGCCTGGGTGATATGGCGGAACTCAGAATCAAGATAGCCTTGATATCGTTGTGCTGAGAGGGCAACGAAATCATCAAAGTCCTGATAGAAGCCAGGGTCAAAAGCCGGAGCAGGGACTGGAGCAGCAGCAGCAGCAGGAGCCTCGGGGTCATCATCGTGAACAGGTTCAGCACCAGGAGGCAAAGGAGGAGTAGGATATAACCTAGACCTACTGAGTTCAATGGCAGTAGAGGAGTAAGGACAGGTTTGAAGATCAATTTCAAACCTCCTAAAGATGGAAGCCAAGTGTATAGGGTAGACAAGGTTACGTCCCACATTTCTACAGTTAAGCATCTATGCCATAACAGTCTTTGGAACAGAAAAGGGGATACCAAAGTGAATATGGTACATGGCTGATAATTCCATGAAGGTAATCTCATCAGAGGATCCCTTATTTGGAAGAAGAACAAAAAATATAAACCTATGGAGTTCATAGAAGTTTTGATTTATATGTTTGGAGTAAACTCTTCTAGGAACAGGTTTAGGATGACACAAAAGTTCTTTGAAGGAATCAAGGGTGACACCTTCAGGGAATTATATGTGGTGAATATCTACTAAAGCCTCTCCTACATCAGGAACATGAAAATATTCACTGATGTCTGTGGCATTTTACTCTAGTTCCTGTCTAGCTACACAAGAGTAGAAGTTGCTGTTATCTTTTACTTGCAAATTGTTGTAAAACATAAGGACAACATTATCATAAATATACTCAGCAACTTCAAAAAAATCACGAAGACCGAGACGGTTGAAAGTAGGGGCATACTCAGAAAAGATAGTAAAGTTAACACATGTCCCAGCACAAATTTTATGACCCGTAAATGAATCAAACCAAAGATCAGAAAATTTTCTATCAGGAAAGAGTCCGGAGTCGTAATCATCAAATCCAGTAGGACGGGTTGGACTGAAGACATTTGTGGGAACATGGTCAGAGGAAGATAATCCTGTTTGAGAGGAATCAATCTTTCTCTTTTGATGTTTAGGTGCCATGGATGAGAAGGAAAGGAAGTAGAATACCTTGAAGATGGTGGAAAGAACGGCCCACTAGACTCCGAAAAAGCTCGAAAATAAGGAGGAGGAGAAGCTCTATTGAGTTTTTGTGGGTTATTCTCAGTAGAAGAGTAAAGAAAAACGAAAAGAAGAAGATGAATATATAGGGCTAGGGCCGGCTGTTCGGTTCTGGAAATCTGCATAGCACCGACCGAACTCGATCCGAACTCGGTCAGAGTTCGGTCCGAGTTCAGCTGCTTTTATTCCCAATGTCATAAATGCAGTATTTGTTTAAGATTTGAATTTATAACTGTTACACTCCTTCATTGTATAACTTCTATTACTTTGGGTTAGCTACAGGGGCCGGATTCCAGCTAGCGGTAGTCCGAAGACTAGTACGCCATGTCGCTTCAGGCTATTTACACCTGTATGACAGAAGGCTTTCGTCTTGTACCCAAAATAATTTTTGTTAATAAATTACAAAGTTTCGAGTTATAAAATAAATTTAATAAACATACTACATTATGAATCTGAAAATTCAAGTATGTCGAGCTCTCGCCGCATAACGTTAAATCGGTCTTCAGCCAGTGATTTTATGAAAATGTCTGCTAGTTGATGATCTGTGTTAATAAATTCTAAGCAGATGTCCCCGTGTTGTTAGTGATCACGTAAAAAGTGATGACAAATTTTAATGTGCTTTGTGTGTGAGTGACATATAGGGTTCTTAGTCAAGTTAATAGTGCTAGTATTATCACAGTAAATGAGAATCTTATTATAGTACAGATTGTAGTCTTCTAGGGTTTGCTTCATCTACAAAATTTGAGCACAGCAACGTCTTGCGGCGATATACTCAGCCTCAGTAGTTGATAATGCTACATAATTTTGTTTCTTGCTAAACCATGAGACTAAGGCCTCTCCTAGAAAATAACACGTACCACTGGTACTTTTACGGTCTACTTTGCATCCTGCAAAATCTGTATCCGAATAAGCTATCAGGTCAAAGGATTTGGTTTTAGGATACCACAAGCCGACTGTAGAAGTTCCCTTAAGGTATCGAAAGATACGCTTAACGGCACTTAGGTGTGATTCCTTAGGATTTGCCTGGTATCGTGCACAAATGCAAACACTGAACATAATATCAGGGCGAATAGCATTAAATATAATAAGCTATCAATCATACCTCGATACTTATGCTGGTCGATAGGTTTGCCACTTTCATCAGTGTCAAGCTTTGTAGATGTAGCCATTGGAGTTCCGATTGGCTTTACATTTTCGAAGTCGTACTTTTTCAGTATGTCATTCGTATATTTGGCTTGAATGATGAATGTTCCTTTTGAGTATTGTTTGATCCAGAGTTCTAGGAAGAAGTTCAGCTCTTCCATCATACTCATCTCAAATTCACTCTGCATACACTTAGCAAACTCTTGACAAAGTTTTTCATTAGTAGAACCGAACGTATATTTGCACAAGAAGAATATCATCATCTAAAGATTTGATAAATAAAATTGTATCAACTCTTCCTTTAAAAAAACTATTGTCAAGTAAGAAGGCACTTAGGCGTTCATACCAAGCACAAGGTGCCTGTTTGAGTCCATAGAGTGCTTTCTTAAGCTTGAAGACGTGATCAGGTTTTTGAAAATTTTCAAAGCCAGGGGGTTGTTTCACAAATACTTCTTCTTTTAGAAATCCGTTTAAAAATTCACTTTTCACATCCATTTGAAATAATTTAAAATCATTAAAACATGCAAATGCATAAAACATACGGATAGCTTTTAGTCTAGCAACGGGAGCATATGTCTCGTCATAATCAATACCATCTTCTTGATTATAACCTTGTGCCACTAGACGTGCTTTGTTGCGTAGAACTTGTCCATCTTTACTTAGTTTATTTTGGAACACCCATTTCGTACCAATTATCGATTGACCAATAGGTTTAGGAACGAGTTTCCAAACTTGGTTCTCTCAAATTGATTAAGTTTCTCTTGCATGGAATTAATCCAAAACTCATCATTAAAAGCATCTTCTACATTCTTAGGTTCTATTTGTGAAATGAAAGCTACATTTGCTGCTATTTCAGAATCTCTAAGAGAAGAGCGTGTACTTACACCTTTTGATACATCACCTATAATGAGTGTCTCTGGATGATCTGGTAAGAATTTCAATGATTCAAATTTATGAGTCAGATCTTCCACAGGACTCTTATCGGCTCTTGCTTGTACACCTTCATCATCACTGTCACTAGATCTGTGACTATTGAGCTCATCAAAAGTAACGTTAATAGATTCTTCAACAGTCATAGATCTTTTATTGAAAATTTTATATCCCTTACTCTTAGCAGCATATCCGAGAAATATCCCTTCATCTACTTTAGAGTCGAACTTACTGTCACTACCACATTTCTAACTTGAGGGTATTTTTGTCTTTTGGGTGAATTTTGAATTTTTAATTAACTTATTGAATTGGTGAATTCTAGTTTGACTTTGACTTGTTGAGACTAGTAGACTAGCCTAGAACCTAACCCTAGCTATGGTAACTCTAGTCTAACTTGAGTTAACCCATTTTAGTCATTAGAGATTAGTTTTAGAATGAGAGGATTAAGTTTAGTGTAATTAAGTCATGACTTATGGTTTTATGAAATGGCTTATGACTTCATGACTTAAATGATCATGAGTTAAGCCCATGGGCCAATTTAGGAAACCCTAACCCTAATTATTCAACCCATGGCCAGCCATAGGAGAACCCCCCATTTAATGACATGTTGAGGTGTTCTTGCCTCTTTTAGAGCTTGACCTAGAAATTGAAGAAAATGTATTTTCTCACATTCCAAAAATCCCAATAAATTTATTTTAATTCCTTTTTAACCCTAGTCTTTTGCATTAGGACCTAATTTCTGGTTGTTTACTGTTTATGGAGGATCATCTCAGTTTTAGTGTCATTTGGAGCTTGGGAGTTGTTATTTGGAATCCTTCCATTTGAGGCTTTCTTGGAGGATTGACACTCATAGGTAAAACCCCTCAAATTATGTTTTATTCCAGATTTTAGTGCATGATATCTTAGGTATAGGTGTCCCCTAGCTACTGTAGAAATTTCGTGTCATTTGCATTAGGTTTCGTGTCCGTATCGGACACGTATCAAACCTATAGGCTAAGTGTTCGACGAAATGCCCGAACCATTTTGATTTGCTGTTTTGCAAATCTATTTGAATAGAATCCTAGATCTAGGTGTGTATGTTAATTTTTGTAAAGGGTGTTTGGTATTTTAGTGTCCTATTGTGTCAGATTTTCGAGTTGGACACGCTGTACACGCACGTACACTGTGTCCTGCATCACGGGATTGATAACTCCTGACACAGGACACGTGGACACACACCAATTTTGGTGAGGGTGATGGGGCATTGTCTGTCACCATCCTCCCAAAATTTGGGAGCATTTGGTTGCGTATGCGAGGAGAAATCCTCTCCGCACTGGCCGTACGGCCTGTCGTTGTGCGCACAAAAACGCAACTGATACGCTATTAGCACGAACACGACACGTGTTGTGGATACAGTGCAGGCGATCCTAGGGGTAGCCCTACCCCTGGCGCACGTGTATGCACGGCCACGTGTCACCACGTGGCCTGTGTCACGCGCGGGACACGCGTGCATGCGTGCACGACGCTACGTGCAGTCCAGTGCACGTGTGCGTGTCTGTGAGTGTTTGTGTGTGTTTGGACACGCTCGTGTCCACTAGGTAGGACACAAATGAGTGTTATAACATGTGCACGTGTTTGATATGTGTTACCAACCATTTAATTTGTATATTAACATGTTTTGGTGGTTCGAAATTCATTTTCCCTAAATGACTGATACGCGATAACAGTTTTGAAAACCTGAGTTTAATTCTATGTTTAAACTATCTTCCCTGTTTAATTTTCATGTTAAATTCACCTATACATGTGTATTAAACTATTGCAATATTGATTAATGACTGGTGTTAGGTTTTTAGTTTTCGAAATTGGTTTTGATATATTGAACTGATACTTAGTGCAGTCTCCAATTCTGATATTTAATTCCTATCTAAACTGAATTTTGTTATTCAATTGCACTGTTAGATTCAATTACATGTGTATTAGTTTGTTGTTAATGATGGTTACATGTGTTGGTTGAGGTTAGAAAGGTTATGGGGTTTTCGAATATGAGATTAGACTAATTCGTAAATTGTTTGTTGAGTTATGATTGTGTTTGAGAACTGATTTCGAATGGGTATGGGACTGAATTCGTTTACTGTTAAAGAACTGCCATTGGACCTCGATTTTTCCTGAGATAGATTTCAAATTCACTGATTTCAGTTTTTTCATCCACACATCACTTAATTAACTGTCATGTTGATTCCATTTTTCTTGAGTTAGCTACACACCACTGATCTCATTTTCCTGTTATACACAGGTTACCTATTCCTTGTTTTCTAATTCCTATTGACACTCTATTTAACTATGGCTATGTGACACATCATATTGATTTTATCCCACACACACACAATTGTAAATTCCTGAGAACTAATATTCCTGAGATTTAATTCCAGTTTCCTAAGATTGCTGAAATGCTTCATGTCACATACACACCACAATATGTTCACACTCTAGTCTAGGTTGCCCACCCTAAAATCTGATTCCTGTCAACCTATTGCCACTCGCTCACTCACCCTAGCTAAGACACTAAGTACAAGTACACTAACACACACACACACAAAACTTCACACATGTCGCCCACATATACTCACATACACATGCCCCTACCCTATCACTCTATGTATATACATATATATATATATATATAAATATATATCTATATGTGATATATATTATATAATGTGGCCTATGTCTAATGTGATTATTTATATAAACTAAATATATTATTAATATATGCATATGTGTGCTATTTGATTAATTAGATATAGTTTGATATGTGATATGTGTGGAATGTATGATATAGCTATATGGCCTATAGCCTATATACAGGGCACATAGCCTATGGTGTATCCCTATGTGGTACAGCCTGTGTATATGGCTTGAATGCCTGTGTAGGAGTGTTGTTGGCTTGTATAGCCTAGAAATTGTGTGTGTATGCTAGAATAGGCTGGTTAGGCTTAGTGAGACTTGTTGGCTTAGGCTTGACCTAGTTGACTAGTATAGTTGACTAGAGTTGACCAAGGGTTGACTTTAGCCTAGATTGACCCCAAACATCATGTAGATGCATTGTAGCAGTCTGTTATACTAATTTAGACTTATAGTGACTTGTACTATTCTATAGGAGACATACACCACTCTTCGGACAGTAGATACTCTTCAGATACTCAGGATACAGGCGAGTACATTCTCTGATCATTTTATATCTTGTTTAGGATTATATTTCCTGCTTTAGATTACTTTACTTGATTCTGACACGTTGGTAACACGGATTAGTACTATATGGATCTTGTCGTGCGATGTTATCCCCTTAGCTGATACATCGGGTATTTCATGTTCGTGTACTTTATCATGAGCATCGTGTACTCCTTGTGTTCGTGCTTTTCGTGTACAAATCATATAAAATCGTGTATACTCATGTGCTCACATAATCTTCGTGTACGACTATACTTCGTGTGCAATAATATAACTTGGCTAGATCCTTATGTATTGATTGTGGCGGGGGAGTAGAAGTGATTATGTATTCAATCTAGTAGATTACTCGTGTGTAACCTCTTTAGATTACTCGTGTGCAACATCATGCCGTTTACATAACCGTCTTGTACTCTGAATCACTAGCACTATTAGTTCTCATATATATTGTATCTATTTACTTACAGTCTTTCTTTTTACATCATGTTGTTCTTCAGTTTCCTGTATCTTACTCTCTAGCATGTTTATATTTCCTAACCTGTTATGATTTGTTGAGATGTACTGTACTCGCTCCTGTCCTGACTGGACCTGTTAAAAATATTACAGAGGACGAGGCTGAGGCGTTCTGTCCCACCTATTACGGTGCGACCCTAGAGGACTGTTGTGACCTGGACCAGTAGCAGGACCCATTTGTAATACCTGTGGTTCATATTACGTATCTTGGTATACGTGTACGTATTCTTGACTCGTATTGCGTATTTCCCTGCATGGTTATTTTGGCATTTCCCTCTTGGTTCGGTTCAACTTGTTGCTGGTTCGGCTTGACTTGATTTTAGGTGGACTGAACCCCCACCTACCACCACGACCCTTATTTATATTTCCACCTAACTCTCTCTCTCTCTTCATTTATTCTTCTCCTTCACTTCTTCTTCTCCACCATTACTCTTCTACCTACCAGGAAAGAGAGCTAGGCAAGTACAAACTTGCTTCATGATGGATCTCAAGTTTTATTGTTCTATTCTCTTCTTTACTTGATTCTAAGCCTCTTTATATCTTGACATTTTTGGATTTGATGGGTGGGTTCTTGTAGATCTAAGTTTGTAACTTTTCGGTTTTCTTAGTTTTGATCTCTAAAACTTTGTTATTTTTGAAAACTATTGGTTCTATGTTGTAGAGAATTCAATTTCATGCGGTTTTGGCTTTTGTTTCGCTTGATTTCGACTTCGGATGAGGAAGTTATGGCCAAAAGCATTTTTGGTTATTTCTATGTTCATCTGTCAGCATGTCGCAGTTGGCCGCATATGGTGTCGCAGATGAGCCGCATATGCCGCATGTCGCAGTTGGCCGCATATGATGTCGCGAATTAGCCGCATAAGGCACATGTCGCAGTTGGCCGCATATGGTGTCGCAGATGTGCCGCATAAGCCGCATGTCGCAGTTGGCCGCATATGATGTCGCAAATTAGCCGCATAAGGCACATGTCGTAGTTGGCCGCATATGGGGTCGCAGTTGGGCCGCATAAGGCACATATCGTAGTTAGCCGCATATGGTATCGCAGATGAGCCGCATAAGCCGCATGTCGCAGTTGGCCGCATATGATGTCGCGAATTAGCCGCATAAGGCACATGTCGTAGTTGGCCGCATATGGTGTCACAGTTGGGCCGCATAAGGCACATGTCGCAGTTGGCCGCATATGGTGTCGCAGATGAGCCGCATAAGCCGCATGTCGCAGTTGGCCGCATATGATGTCGCAAATTAGTCGCATAAGGCACATGTCGTAGTTGGCCGCATATGGTGTCGCAGTTGGGCCGCATAAGCCGTATGTCGCAGTTGATCCGCATATGGTGTCGCAGTTGGGCCGCATAGGCCGCATGTTGCAGTTGGCCGCATATGCTGTCGCAGAATAGGCCGCATAATGCCTATTTTGGCTATTTCTAACTGTTATATGTCCTAATTGACCGACTTGTGGCTCGAATTTCTCCCAACTCCCAATGTGAAAGTTGTAGATCTTTTCCTTGGCATCAAGAATATGTCACTAGTTATTTTATGCAAGTTTCTCTCATTCATGATAATGTAAGAATAGAACACGATAGTGGCCCGCAGTGGTGCACTCTTGACAAGTAAACTGACATGATATATCTCGACATGCTGTTACGATAGCTAGCCTGACATGACAAGTATGAAAGATCTGGACACCGTAGGCGATTGTGTTTGTACAAATAAACTGGTACTGTCTTGCATCATGTCTAGGATGGGGATCCCTGAGTACCACGGTCAGGGGTACCTACTGAATTCAACTAAGGCTAATAACTAGAATAATCCAGTAGTCATGAAGAGATTTTCCAGCTACAGGCAATCCCGTTATTTGGGCGCTCAAGCGAACTTGTAGCCTACCGACGAGTAGGGCACATTTCCAGCACACAGCCACGTGTTGCATTCTTTATAAACGGACATTCAACCCGGATAACCTGGATGGTCTGTAGGGCTTGTGGCTGTTGGGATAATCTCATTGCATCTTGCTAGTAACTAGGCCTGTGATAACCCTAGTTAGTTAAAAGTATCAAACCGTACTCTTGATTGGCCGTGATTGATTGGATGGAGTTTATTCCCGCTTAGTCTTATCCTGATCCTGTGCAAGATTGTGACATGACTTGATTATTGATGCTTGCCTTAACAATAACGATCGGGGGTCCAGTTCTGTTCAGGCGAAGGGTTACAACCTCGGTCATTGTTTGGTTTAAGGGTTGTAACTGGCTCTCGGAGTAGTTCTGTGTCCTCTCTTCGTTTATTGTCTTATTGCAACCCCATGCCATGTTCGTCATGTTTTACCTTACCTTAATACCATGATTTATTATGCTGGCCTTAGCAATAAAGATCAGGGGTCCAGTTCTGTTCAGGCGAAGGATTACAACCCCGATCCTTGTTTGGTTTAAGGGTTGTAACCTGGCTCCTGGAGCAGTTCTGTGTCATCTCTTCGTTTACTGTCTTCACTGTGCCAATAGTATTTGAGACAGGTTTCTATTCAGGTGAAGGGCTGCAACCCCGGTCCTTGTTTGATTTAAGGGTTGTGACCTAGCTATTTGAATGGTTTTTTCGTACTCAGTTTACTGTTGTTATCTCTATTATTATCCGTTCTTTATTTATTTATTATCTTTAATATTCTATTATGATATGCTGGTTTTAGTTCCTAAGTGAAGCCTCCTTTGTGGCACTTGCTCTTTCTGGGGTCTAACCCAGCTGGTTTTGTGTGGCCAGATATCGGAGCAGCACCAGAGGATCCAGCTGTCTTCTTGCCAAATGGTGACCACCTGGCGTAACCCTGGCAACGAGTGGGTTTCTTTTTGTCCTCCCACTTTATTATAAAATTATTCTTTTGAGGCGTTTGGCCGGCGAACACGTGTTAGCTCGTATTGTACCTTTTTTTACTGTCTGCCTACGGGCTGTAACATGATTGACAGATCCTAGGGTTGATCATGTATGACTAAATTCTTGCTAGTCCTGACATTTTGTAACGACTAGCTTCATGATCATCCAATATATAATGTATGGGATGCCTTGCTATTATATATTTGGTGCTCTGACATCTTGTAACTACTATTGCTTGCTTGAGATTGAGACAATAGACTTGTTCGTGACCATAGGAGACTGTTGGCTTGTAGTTAAACCCTCATGTATCTAGACAGTCGTGGCCGTATAGCGAGGTGGGTTGCACTTTAATATACGTAGCTGGCTATGTACGCCCCTGCTCTCCAGTATTCTGGTTCTGGGGCGTTACATGGTTTTAGTGGTGGCCCATGCAGGTCTTGTAAATCAAGATATGTGAGGGTTTACCGAATAGATGTCTCAATCAGTATTCGCCCTTGATCTCTGCTCGTATCTTCAAATCCCTGAGAATCTTGACCTGATCACATGCTTGTATCGTTGATCTGTCCTGGTCCTTCCTTATTGTTTCCTATGTCGTCTTCTTCAGCGGCATTGTTCCTGGACCTATCGATCAGCAAGGCGGAGCACCTCCCGTGGACCAGTCGCAACCTGGAGATCAAGCCCAGCATTCAGGAGTAGCCTCCAGAGTCGTGCCTACCGGAGGAGAACCACCAATTCAGCCCGTCCAGCCTGCAGAGCCTGATGATGGCACTTTGGTGGGTCTCATCAGGTCCCTATTAGCTTCCCAGGATCGTCGCGGAGATGCCTTGCACCAGGCGGTGGCAGATACTTTGACCAGAGGAGGTCATCAGGGTAATAGCACGGCCAACAGCTTCAAGCGCTTGAATCCTTCCTTCTTCGACGGCAGTAAAGATGCGATCGCTGCAGATGTATGGCTTCAGGACACAGAGGTGATTCTAGAAGCAGTCAGGACTCCAGAGAACGAGAAGGTGGCCGTAGTGCGCCTGTAGTTACTAGATCTTGCCCGCAGCTGGTGGGCAGCGCAGGCCGATGGATTAGTAGCCCCTATTTCATGGGCAGTATTCAGGAAGAAATTCCAGACCAAGTATTTTGATGCTGTAGCTCGGTATGATCTACAGACGAGGTTCACCAATCTGAAATAGATGGACAGGACGGTCGATGGATATATGGCCGAGTTCTCCAGGCTTAGTCGGTTTGCTCCCACCTTGGTGGCGACCGAGTTCGATAGAGCCCAGCGGTTCCAGCAGGGGCTCCACCTAGAGATTTTATTAGCGGTAGAGCAGTTTGAGCATCAGACTTTTGATGCAGTGTTGAGAGTAGCCCGGAGGCATGAGTATACCTCCCAAAGGATCGTGGATAGGACCGGAGGTCAGAAGCGATCTCACGGCCAGATGAATCAGTCATCAGCACCAGTCCCGACAGCCAGGGCCTTGACCATTGGAGCTCCGAGGCGGGCGGTCTCAGTGACATCGGTTCAGCATTCTACCCTGACGTACCCTCAGCAGCAGAAGCAGAAGCAGTCTTCCGCAGTGGGATGTTCACACTGCGAAAAGCCAGGGCATGTGGTATCAGAGTGTTGCAGAGCACAGGGTTTGTGCTTGGTTTGTGGTGCCCCGGACCACAGGGTTAGGAACTGCCCGAACAGGGGGAGTTCACCGGCCTTCTCTAGTCCTTCAGTTAGAGGACCAGCACCAGTTCATCAGCAGCAGCAGCTGCAGTACCCGTTTCCGAGGCCATTGTCGATGCAGGCCCAGACATTCCAGCAGCAGAGACCGCAGCAGTATGCCCAAGCCCAAGCCCTGATCCAGAGCAGGCAGAGGAATTTTCAGCAGAGAGGACCCATACCCAGAGGACATGGTCAAGTGCTGGCCTTGACCATGGAAGAAGAAGGATTAGCACCAGGAGAGGTAGTGGCAGGTACTATTCTCGTCAACACCTTTTCAGCTTCAGTATTATTTGACTTTGGTACATCACATTCATTTATGTCTGCACGATTCGCGACACGGGTAGGACTGGAGCCCGAGTCATTATCAGTAAGGCTCAATATACTTACTGGTAATAAACTTGTGGAAGTAGATAGAGTATTTTCCTCGTGTCGGATCGTAGTTAGCGGTAGAGAATTTCTCGCTAGATTGATAGAGTTCCCGATGGCCGATTATGATGTGGTCTTAGGGATGGATTGGTTGAGGGACCAGTATGCTAGGATAGACTGCCACATTGGCAGGGTTATTTTTAGCATTCCAGGCGAGCCGGAGTTTTCCTTCTCCCGAGGCGAAGTTGAACCTTCTTCTCCAGTATTGCGGATGGCAGTAGCAGTAGTACAGTTACCTCGGATAGTCGAAGAGTTTCCAGATGTTTTCCCAGAAGAGCTTCCAGGGATGCCGCTAGAGCGGGAGATGGAGTTCACCATCGACTTGATTCCCGGGACAGCCCCAGTGTTAGAGAGAGTCTACAAGATGGCGCCGTCAGAGCTAGAGACATTATACAAGATGATTGAAGAACTCAAAACTAAGAGATTCATTCGTGCTAGTGGATCGCCTTGGGGAGCCCCGATGCTTCTTGTACAAAAGAAGGATCGTCCAGATTATGTATAGATAATCGTACCTTGAACTCAGTGACAATCAAGAACAGATACCCTCTCCCGAGGATAGATGACTTGTTTGATAAACTCAAAGGGGCAACAGTATTCTCGAAAATTGACTTGTGGTCAGGATAACATCAGATCAGAGTCAGAGAGCAGGACATCCCGAAGACAGCTTTTAGATCGAGATATGGGCATTGGGAGTTCCTTGTGATACCATTTGGAGCAACCAATGCGCCGGCAGTATTCATGGACCTCATGAATCGTATCTTTATGCCTTATTTGGATCAGTTCGTGATTGTGTTCCTAGACGACATCCTGGTCTACAGTAAGGGTGAGGTGGAGCATAAGCAGCATCTCAGAATCGTCCTCCAGATTCTCAGGGAGCACCAGTTGTATGCCAAGTTCAGTAAATACGAGTTCTGGCTCGATCACATTTCGTACTTGGGTCATATCATCACCAGAGGAGGAGTGGAGGTAGATCCCCAGAAGATCGTGGCCATTGAAACGTGGCCGGTACCTAGCACAGTGGCAAAAATTCGTAGTTTTCTTGGCTTGGCCGGCTACTACCGGAAATTTATTTCAGATTTAGCTCAAATTTCAGCACTATTGACCCAGTTGACCCGCAAGGATGTACAGTTTGCTTGGACAGCAGAGTGCCAGGATTCTTTTGAGAGGTTAAAGCGAGGCTTGATGACGGCTCATATTCTCACGCTTCCAGATGGAACCGGAGGATTCTCAGTGTATTGTGATGCTTCGGGCAGAGGTTTAGGATGTGTTCTGATGCAGCATGGAAAGTTAATAGCTTATGCGTCACGACAACTTCATGATCATGAGAGAAATTACCCAACCCATGACTTGGAGCTGGCAGCAGTAGTGTTTGCACTTAAGCTTTGGAGGTACTACTTGTATGGAGATATGGTAGAGATTTTTACCGACCACAAGAGTCTGAAGAATGTGTTCACCCAAAAAGATCTCAACATGCGTCAGAGGAGATGGCTAGAGGTGCTTGTTGATTATGACATCAACTTGCAGTATCATCCTGGGAAGGCCAACATTGTTGCAGATGCATTGAGCAGGAGAGCTGGAGTTTATTTTCTTACAACGCAGCCAGAGTTATTAGCCGATCTTCAGAAGATGGGAATAGAAGTTGTCATTCCTACCAATGTGGCATTGATGGCCAGCATACAGGTTCAGTCCAGCATAGTCAAGAGGATCCAGATGGCACAGTCGGTAGATTCCAAGCTTCAGCAGCTCAGAGCAGAGTGTGAGGCAGGACGAAGACCAGAGTTATGCATTCATGAAGATGGTACACTTCGACATGGTAAGCGTCTTTGTGTACCCAGTGGAGATATCAGATAGAAGATCATGGCAGAGGCCCACAGTTCACAGTATTCTATTCATCTCGGTGGCACGAAGATGTACCGTGATATCCGCCAGCACTTTTGGTGGAATGGCATGAAGCGGAAGATAGCCCGATTTGTCTCTCGTTGTTTAGTCTGCCAACAAGTTAAGGCTGAACATCAGAGACCAGCTGGACTACTTCAACCATTGCCAATTCCAGAGTGGAAATAGGAGCATATAACCATAGATTTTGTGACTGGATTGCCTAGATCCCCGGCTGGCAGAGATGATATTTGGGTTGTCATAGACAGGCTCACGAAGGTGGCTTACTTTCTTCCGTTCAGAGTTGGTCAGTCGACGGCTCAGCTAGCGAAGGTATATCTCCGACAGATTGTCAGATTGTACGGTGTACCAGTCAGTATCACCTCGGACAGAGATTCCAGATTTACGTCGAACTTTTGGCATAGCCTGCAAGAGAGGTTGGGGACTCACCTCCAGTTCAGCTCAGCGTATCACCCACAGACAGATGGTCAGTCAGAGCGTACCATACAAACCTTGGAAGATATGTTGAGATCTTGTACACTCGACTTCGGTGGTTCGTAGGAAGATCACCTGCACCTGGTAGAGTTCTCGTACAATAATAGTTTCTAAGCTAGTATCCAGATGGCACCGTTCGAGGCACTGTATGGTAGGAAGTGCCGATCTCCGCTAGCATGGGACGATGTCGGAGAGAGGCAGATGCTCAGTCCAGAAATGATTGTTCAGACCATTGAGGTGGTCAAGAGAGTCAGAGATCATCTTCGAGTTGCCCAAGATCGCCAGCGTCATTGGGCCGATTCTCATCGGCGCCCTCTTGAGTTTTCTGTCGGTGACCATGTATTCCTGAGGATTTTGCCTAACCGTGGCGTCATTCGTTTCGGCGTGCGGAGTAAGCTTAGTCCTAGGTATATAGGGCCATTTGACATTCTGGAGCGAGTAGGAGATGTATCCTATCGTCTCGCTCTTCCACCATCGCTACGTGAGGTGCATGACGTATTCCATGTATCCCAACTGCGACGGTATATTCCGAATACGAGCCACATCCTGGATCATTCGGAATTGGTTGTTGGTACCAACCTTTCTTATGAGGAGAGGCCCGTGTCTATATTGGACCGGAGAGAGAAGGTACTCAAGAACAAGACTATTAGTTTAGTCCGTGTTGCTTGGGGTCATCACTCTTTAGGTGAGTCGACGTGGGAGCATGAGGATGATATCCGATCGCGATATCCCGACCTATTTGACTCGTAAGGTATAATGTATTTCTTATGCCTTATGCTTTCAATTCCTTGCTTAAATAAATGACTACATGATAGACTGCTTGCTATAGCTTACGATTAGTATAGCTTGTCCTTGTAATTCTAGCCTCTTGATTAAATTCCGAGGACGGAATTCTTTTAAGGTGGATAGAATTGTAATGCCTGGGGTTCGTATTACGTATCTTGGTATACATGTACGTATTCTTGACTCGTATTGCGTATTTCCCTGCATGGTTATTTTAGCATTTCCTTCTTGGTTCGGTTCAAATTATTGCTGGTTCGACTTGACATGATTTTAGGTGGACCGAACCCCCACCTACCACCACCACCCTCATTTATATTTCCACCTAACTCTCTCTCTCTTTATTTATTCTTCTCCTTCACTTTTTCTTCTCCACCATTACTCTTCCACCTACCAGAGAAGAGAGCTAGGCAAGTGCAAACTTGCTTCATGATGGATCTCAAGTTTTATTGTTCCATTCTCTTTCTTACTTGATTCTAAGCCTCTTTAGAACTTGACATTTTTGGATTTGATGGATGGGTTCTTGTAGATCTAAGTTTGTAACTTTTCTGTTTTCTTAGTTTTGAAAACTTGGTTATTTTCGAAAACTATTGGTTCTATATTGTAGAGAATTCAATTTTATGCGGTTTTGGCTTTTGTTTCGCTTGATTTCGACTTCGGATGAGGAAGTTATGGCCAAAAGCATTTTTGGTCATTTCTATGTTCATCTGTCAGCATATCGCAGTTGGCCGCATATGGTGTCGCAGATGAGCCGCATAAGCCGCATGTCGCAGTTGGCCGCATATGATGTCGCAAATTAGCCGCATAAGGCACATGTCGCAGTTGGCCGCATATGGTGTCGCAGATGAGCCGCTTAAGCCGTATGTCGCAGTTGGTCGCATATGATGTCACGAATTAACCGCATAAGGCATATGTCATAGTTGGCCGCATATGGTGTCACAGTTGGGCCACATAAGGCACATGTCACAGTTGGCCGCATACAGTGTCGCAGATGAGCCGCATAAGCCGCATATCGCAGTTGGCCGCATATGATGTCGCGAATTAGCTGCATAAGACACATGTCGTAGTTGGCCGCATATGGTGTCGCAGTTGGGCCGCATAAGACACATGTCGCAGTTGGCCGCATATGGTGTCGCAGATAAGTCGCATAAGCCGCATGTCGCAGTTGGCCGCATATAATGTTGCGAATTAGCCGCATAAGGCACATGTCGTAGTTGGCCGTATATGGTGTCGCAGTTGGGCCGCATAAGCCTCATGTCGCAGTTGAGCCGCATATGGTGCCACAGTTGGGCCGTATAGGCTGCATGTCGCAGTTGGCCGCATATGGTGTCGCAGAATAGGCCGCATAATGCCTATTTTGGCTATTTCTAACTTTTATATGTCCTAATTGACCGAATTATGGCTTGAATTTCTTCCAACTCCCAACGTAAAAGTTGTATATCTTTTTCTTGGCATCAAGAATATGTCACTAGTTATTTTATGCAAGTTTCTCTCATTCATGATAATATAAGAATAGAACACGATAGTGGCCCGCTGTGGCGCACTCTTGACAAGTAAACTGACATGATATATCTCGACATGCTGTTACGACAGCTAGCCTGACATGACAAGTATGAAAGATCTGGACACCGTAGACGATTGTGTTTGTACAAATAAACTGGTACTGTCTTGCATCATGTCTAGGATGGGGATCCCTGAGTACCACGGTCAGGGGTACCTACTGAATTCAACTAAGGCTAATAACTAGAATAATCCAGTAGTCATGAAGAGATTTCCCAGCTACAGACAATCCCGTTATCTGGGCGCTCAAGCGGACTTGTAGCCTACCGACGAGTAGGGCACATTTCCAGCACATAGTCACGTGTTGCATTCTTAATAAACGGACATTCAACCCGGATAACCTGGATGGTCTGCAGGGCTTGTGGCTGTTGAGATAATCTCATTGCATCTTGCTAGTAACTAGGCCTGTGATAACCCTAGTTAGTTAAAAGTATCAAACCGTACTCTTGATTGGCCGTGATTGATTGGATGGAGTTTATTCTCGCTTAGTCTTATCCTGATCCTGTGCAAGATTATGACATGACTTGATTATTGATGCTTGCCTTAACAATAACGATCGGGGGTCCAGTTCTGTTCAGGCGAAGGATTACAACCCCGGTCCTTGTTTGGTTTAAGAGTTGTAACCTGGCTCCCGGAGCAGTTCTGTGTCCTCTCTTTGTTTATTGTCTTATTGCAACCCCATGCCATGTTCGTCATGTTTTACCTTACCTTAATACCATGATTTATTATGCTAGCCTTAGCAATAAAGATCAGGGGTCCAGTTCTGTTCAGGCAAAGGGTTACAACCCCGGTCCTTGTCTGGTTTAAGGGTTGTAACCTGGCTCCTGGAGCAGTTCTGTGTCCTCTCTTCGTTTATTGTCTTCACTGTACCAATAGTATTTGAGACGGGTTTCTATTCAGGTGAAGGACTGCAACCCCGGTCCTTATTTGGTTTAAGGGTTCTGACCTGGCTACTTGAATGGTTTCTTTGTACTCAATTTACTGTTGTTATCTCTATTATTATCATTTATTTATTTATTTATTATCTTTAATATTCTATTGTGATATGCTGGTTTTAGTTCCTAAGTGAAGCCTCCTTTGTGGCACTTGCTCTTTCTGGGGTCTGACCCAGCTGGTTTTGTGTGGCCAGATATCGGAACAGCACCAGAGGATCCACCTGTCTTCCAGCCAGACGGTGACCACCAGGTATAACCCTGGCAATGAGTAGATTTCTTTTTGTCCTTCCACTTTATTGTAAAATTATTCTTTTGAGACGTTTAGCCGGCGAGCACGTGTTAGCTCGTATTGCACCTTTATTTACTGTCTGCCTACGGGCTGTAACATGATTGACAGATCCTAGGGTTGATCATGTATGACTAAACTCTTGCTAGTCCTAACATTTTGTAACGACTAGCTTCATGATCATCCAATATGTAATGTATGGGATGTCTTGCTATTATATATTTGGTGCTCTGACATCTTGTAACTATTATTGCTTGCTTGAGATTGGGACAATTGGCTTGTTCGTGACCATAGGAGACTGTTGGCTTGTAGTTAAACCCTCATGTATCTAGACAGCCGTGACCGTATAGCGAGATAGGTTGCACTTCAATATGCGTAGCTGGCTATGTACGCCCCCGCTCTCCTGTATTCTGGTTCTGAGGCGTTACACCATTAGCAGTAGATGACACTCTCCTAGATTAGGATGTCTTTCATTTATCTATTCTGGATTACTGTATTGAGATTCTGAGATGTTATTTGGGATATGTATTTAACTTAGACACTTAGACTTTATCTGGATTGTATCTCTGTGGATTTCATTCTGTTCTTATCGATCTATCTACCTTTTATCATGCTCTACCTTAGATGTGGTTGAGACTGTATTTGCTATGTCACCTCCATTCGGAGTGTATATACTGTGCAGGTACCTTATATATTGTTAGATATTTGACCTAGGACAGCGTTCTACCGTCGACACTGCGGCGTACGTAGGCTGGACGTACCCACGTCTCGTGCCCTTACTCTAGGGTGTGGGTCGTGACACGTTTTTAGTGGTGGCCCATGCAGGTCGAGTTTATGTAGTGGTATTCGAACTAGAGTATCACTACAGCCTGCAGTAGGATTAAGATATTTTTTAGGGTACTTAATCACACTAGGAAAAACTCTTAATCAGATTACTTTTGTCTAAATTTGTTGCTTGTTAACTTCCCTTGAAAATAAACTGTCCTCCTTTGATTTTTTGCTTTATTTTTCACTAATTGCTTCTTGTTTTGATCTGTCTTCATGATGGTTATGGAGACACGATCTCATCGCTCCGGTCCGGGGGATACTATCGAGAGGCTGGCCACCTCTCGTCCTGTTCAGCAGGGCCTCGAGACCGCAGCTCTTGTTGTGCCGACTCAGGTTGGCATTTCTGCTACATTGGAGGTGCACCTCCGCCTGTACAGAGACCTTTCCCCGTCATTCCCGATTTCTCTTAGCAGCAGCGGTTCGTGCAGTATCAGCAGCAGGCCAGAGGAAACCAGCAAGGGCGACCTTTTGCCAGGACAGTCGAGGATACACAGGCTATTGGAGATCTTACTGCAGGTCCCAATCTTTTCGATTCCATTTCCACAATTGCCTCTTATAACTATCTTGAAATTCAATTCCATCTGCTCCTTGTTGACTGATTAATTTTGTTCTGTTGTTCTTGTGTTATGTTTGTTTTTCTTTTGAAAAAATCATATGGGCTAGGTCACCTCAGTTATGGGATCTAGAATCTTTAATAGTCGTGTTAGCTGGCATAGTGAGGACATATAGTCAGATTTTAGACGTATTTCTCGGGTATGGGAATTTAAGGTTTTCGCCGTCGCATGCGATAATGCAAAAATTTTAAATACCATGATTCTGGAGGTATGTACCTTAGTCAAGGACTCTGTAATTATTGTAGCCTTGCTCACTAGCATGACGAAGACTCTGAGTAACATGATTTTGGACAGACGCATATGATTATCAGATTGTATCTTGAGAAGGTTTTTAAAACATATCATCTCTATCACACCCTTTTGTTGTTATAAATTGTATTCCATCATCAAATAGCTTAGGAGTAGGATATTTAGTTTTGTAGAGCTTATTCGTATGTAGTTCTTTCATAGTGTAATGATATAATGACTTGTAGAGTGTCTGTACCCTAGAGATGATAGTTAGCATTGGTATTAGAATAATAACCCATTGTAGATTATTTCCCTGACCAACCAGTTTCCATATAGGATGTTAGTATGCCTTACAGCCTTGATAATTTATTCATTTTCTCTTACCCTTTCCAGTAGAGCACCCATGACCAGAGCCTGTACTTGAGTATAGTTGTAGTTTCACCTGAGACGGAGAGGTCTATATATATAGATAGATCGTAGATGATATTAGCATATGGGATATGGGTTTGGTTGGTATCTATAGGTCATTGTTGTATAGGATTATAGACATGTTGTTTAGCCTATATTTGGTTCAGTTTTCTATTTTTAGTTAAGTTCTCATTGTGTTGAGTTCAGCCATGTTCGATCAACCTTTATAGGCAGTGTGCAGACCCTTCATTAGAGACCCTGTTCCATCGGTTCATACTATTTCAAGTTGTTCACTGCACTCAACATTTCGTTACCTACCATATTGCATCATAGATTTCACTGGACCATCGTTCAGACCCCAATTATTGACTCACCAATATAACCATCAACCCCTTATCATATTCTGCATATCTGGAGAGTTAGTATCATGCATATTAGAGGTCTGCACTCATCCTTACTTTCTGTACATGGTGACATATTGCATCTCTTAGCATTTTACCTTGATAGCCTTGCAATACCCTTCATTATAACCTGCAGTACCTGCCCTACAGTGGAGTTTAAACTTTTTTTGGGCATGGTTGTTCAGTCCACTTGGGACAGTTGAATACATTAGGGATACAATGTGGGTTGTTAATAAGAGTTCTCCCTTGATCATTTGTTCTGTCCTTCTTTCATTGTATTAGATACAGACGATACCTGTTAGCCATCTGTCCAGATACATGTCCAAACCCTTTCTTTCATTGTTGGTTTAGTCATCCAAAGCCTCTACTTGAGCATTAGCTCATTTTCCATATGTATGTGTCCAGCATATCATTGTTCTACATATGATTGTTCTGTATCTTCATGTGCAGCCATGCTACACCACCGTTCTGTCCCGGCACACCCTACAGTATCCGACCCCTTCTTGGAGTGATAGGCATATGATAGGGAGTTGGTGTTTTTAGACTTTGAGTAGAGTTGAGGTGATGAGGGTAAAGCATATATATATATAGCTTGTATATATGTAATGTATTTTGATATGGTATGTAGCCTGCACTCATTTGTAGTATACTACCTATTGCATTCCCTGTACACCAGTTTGGTTCACTTCTTTCAGACTACTGTCCTGCATGTAGTTAGTTCAGCCAGATAGAGAGGAGAGGCCAGGTTGATCTAGAGGCATGTTTCAGTCACCATGTAGGTTTCCTTTCACTTTGACTTTACAAGTGGACCCAAATGTCCTGTCCTTTAGCTTATAAATTCAGTTTCCTTAGCATCATTCCCTTTTGCCTATATTGATGTTTCAGACCTTTCATCCTTAGCCTAATTTCCAAGCATTTGTTCAGTTCCTTATGAGTTTAGTCTACCTTAACCCTTGATGATCAGTTATATATATATATAGATGATATACTTAGGATATATGTGATGGGTTGTTGTTCTTGAGCTTATGTATATGTGGTATTTGGGATTTGTGTGTTTAGATTATGGGTATTTAGTTATTGGTGACTTGATAGGATTTGGGAAGTTAAGAGTTAGTCTATTATAGAGTTTTTCTTTTGCTAAATTCTAGTTGCCAACACCTAGATAGCTAGCATAGGTAAAATCCTAAGAAGTTGACCAGTTGTTGACCAAATGCTTGGATGCTAACAAATTTACCAGTAGTTGACCATTGACTATGTTTGACTGGAGATAGGATTAGAAGTAGTATGAAACCCCTAAATTTCTACTATATTTTTTAATTAAATTTGGTACTGATTTAAAATTTTGTATTGTACGTCGAGTAGTCGTATTGTACATCGCGCACGAAATTTTATTTTTCGTAATTGCTCGACGAGTGCGAATATGTGCGAGCTTACATATTTTTAGAAAAACATGTTGTTCTATATTTTTTTTTAGTTTCAAATAATAGATATAATAATTAGTTTTGCTATCATTTCTAAGCTTGTTATTTTTACGTCATTCCTAAAAGTTATTAATAATAAATAATATTTTTGTATACTAGAAAAGCATAATTATGTAAAGAATATTTATGCATACATATATGTCGTAATTATTTAATAGTTATTTATAAATAAATAATATAATTTTCAAAATTATTATTATATGTATTTTTAGAAAATATATTTTAATTTTTGTGGCAATTTAAATTTTGATTAGATTTTATGGAATTGATTTAAATAGTTTAAATTTAAAGAGAGAATTTATATTTAAGTTAGATTACCTAGATTTAAATTAGAATTTAATTTGGATTTAGATTGATTATATTAATTTTAAATTAATACATGAATTATCTAATTGGGTTTTAAATCTTTTCCTAATCCTATCCAAATGAGAATTCACACATCCTATAAATAGGCAGGTACTCCTCCATGAATTACTCCAACCGTCCACAAAATTTCTACCATCCTCAACAGTGCCGTGCACCGTGTCCGTGTCCCCCTTCCCATTCACTATATTTTATTTCTAATACAAATACAGTGGTTTTTCTATCCGCGCCCGACAACCCCGGACGTCAACCCATTCCGTGTCTCGTAGGACACATGTCGATACTATCCTCTCTCTAAAACCCCTAAACCTATCCTAACCCTGTCGACACCAGCCAACCTCCGACCCGGCCATCTCCTTCCTGGACTTCCCTGTTCCGACCCAACTCCAAGCCGACAACCGAACCACCCCGCCTCCTAACCACCTCCGTCCCGACTCCCAGCAGCCTGGAGTACTCGACCACCACCACCGTCAACAACCCTACTACCACCACCATCTTCAGCGCACCGCTGAGGATGCAACCACCTCCTCGGTACCACCCTACGACTACTGCCACCTACCACAACTTCCCCAAACACCGCGGCAGCCCCACCACACCGACCAACACCGCCATTACCACCATCAGCCACCAAATCCCTCCAAAGAAAAACCCTAAATAAAAACAAACACCCCCGCCACCACCGCTTACCTTCCCGTGGTCGGCGAGCTCCGCCGTCCGCCGTGGTTTCCTTCCCCGACCTCTTCGCCGTGCCTCCGCGAGACCGCCGCGCGAGCGTCGCCTCCAGCCGCCGTCACCCAGCCCATCGTCAGCCTGGCTTCACCCACGATGAACCCCCGCCAGCGACTGCGCGTCCGCCTCTTACGACGCAAAGCCACCGCGGCCGAACGACCCCCTTCCTCCTCCTCGGACGCACCCAGTCGCCGCCCGCCGAAAACCCCCTCCGGCGACTTCGACCTTCCCCCTTCTCTCCGCCTGAGCCAACCCTCTCCGTGACCTAGCCGCCTGAGCTCCCCTCCTCCGCACATCCGTCGCCCGCATCGCCGGAACTCCCACAACTCCGCTCCTTCCGCCCTCTCTCCCCATCGTATGCATCCGCCGCACGTCCAGCCCAACGAACCACCGCTGTTTCCTCTCTCCCTCTCGCTCTCTTCCTCTCAGCTCTCCCTCTTTTGTTTTTTTTTCTCTTTCTTCCTTTTCGTCTTCTTTAAGAAGACAGCAGTGGTCATTTTTATTTGATTTTATTTTTTTCTGTTAATTATAAATATTATCATTATTATTATCAAAATCATTATTATTATTATTATTACCATTATTACAGTTATTTCATTATTAGTATTATTATTATTATTATTATAACTACATTTAGTATTTTATAGTGAATATCTGTAATTTAAATATTTAGATATATTTTATTGAGATGTATTTTTGACAACTGTCTATATGTAAATATGTGTACTTTTCAACAGTTGTATATTAATTATTATACCGTATTTATTAATATAAGTATTACTGAAAATATTTTAGCTATTATTTTTATAAGTAAGTATTAATGTTATTCTTAAATAAATATACTAGTATTTTCTAGACAAAAATATTTTACTAGGCTTGCTCTATGTTATTTTTAAAACTGGATTTCGGATGCTAAATATGTATACTAAAAAGTATTGCCAAAAATAGGTTATCCGAAAAATATGGTTTTCTAGAATATTTATCTAAAGTATTTTTTATCAAACATCGTTTCTGTCAAAAATGAAAATTTACAAACTTAGTATTTTTTATCCAAAAATAATTTTTCTTGACTGTGAGTATTTTTTTTTCTTATACTTATTTTGACTTATGGAAACTTGTTTTAGGAATTATAAATATTTTCTAAAACTCGTATATATATAATATTTATCCATTATTTCTTTGATTTTTCTCCTGTCCGTATCCAGCCCTATTATTCTTATTCCTTCGCCCATTTCGAGACTACCTTATGTCCACCATAACTAATTTGACCCTTCTGGACCCAATGAAACTGTCCGTGCCACCATCAGAGGTCACCTTGTGTAGTTGTTACCGAAGTCACAGTTCGTGCCACATTGATCATTGTAGCACACCAGGCAAGACACCTTGTCATTTGCTGTTTAATTATTTTAGCTCATATTTCATGCATTGTTCATTATTTTCTTTATGCAAAATAAACTGTTATACATGGCATAACATGTTAGAACTTACTGTTCATTTATATTTCCTGCTATGTATTATTTTTCTTACACATTAAACCTAGATTTAAGGGACCACCTTTGTGTGTTGCATTCATGGCCATGACACGTTATACCACGAAGTTGTGTGTCGTATGTAGAACACGGACGTGCGTGATTGGCTGGCCACCAGTACGTACAAGTCGTGCGATAGGATTAACCGCTAATAGAGATTGCATGGTAGTTTGACTTAACGGTTATAGTGGTCTTGTGTTGTGGATACAACACAGTAGGCATTGGGCGGGGAGGACAATTCCTTAGCGTATGGGCTTCGATGCACTTTCCCTTGTGACCCGGAAGCTCCGCTGAAGATACGGGATTGATGACCCATGATTACTGACGACCACTGACGTTCTACAGAACGTTATGCTCTTAGTAATGGGGCCTCTGGTGCCCAAGGGGGGACTACGCCGATTCTATTTAGCCAGGGCCCATACGTAGGAAGGATTGTTCTTAACTACATTTTACTTAGAACGGTTAGGCACCTTTATCCGTTAGGTACGAGTACTTTTGGTTTGGGTACTTGTATCTGACCGTGGCTTGGAACAATAACTTGTCGCGGATTAGTTCATCACATCTTGTCCTTGTTTGGTTGTAGGTGTGACTTACTACTTCGATGAGAAGGTATTGAACCTTGTTGGGGTTCGGATACCATATTGGATTCATGGCATGGAAAGATACGTCACCGTAAATTAGTTTACCTTCTCCTGTCCTTGTTTGGTTGGGGGGATGGTACGCTCGTTCAATAGGTGTGTATTGGACCATGTTATAATTCAATTGACTTATTTATTTGAGCAATATTTATTCAGTTTATATGGCATGATATTATGTGTCTTGTTACGTTCCTCTGAGGACCTGGTTATCTCGCCAGGTGTGTGCTTTTGTCTTTCGCAGGTGTTCTAGCTCTAGCCGTGATCATCGCTATTCTTCGAGGATGATTGCACTTGGATCGTCTTCGCTTCGCTCGCCAAAAAATTTATTTCTTTTCTCATGTATTTTTCCTTTACTTGTTGGTAGAGGATTTGTCTCCGCCCAACATATTGTATCAAGATAATTCATTATCATTATATGATATCTTTTATTCATTGATTTTGTGTGGATGAGATTAGTTATGGTTCTACTGCATTTACAGCTTACGTATATTTATTATACGGCTGGCATGTCTACGTTCCTATTCCTACGTATTTTGGGACTGGGGCGTTACATGTTTTTGTGGTGGCCCATACAGGTCACCTAAATTGTTTGGTTACTTTACCGTACCAAGCAAGCCTGCGAATAGGATTAGAAGTCTAGGATCTCATCCACATACTTGACCTTTTCTTCGATTCCATATTCGACCGACTCATCGATTGCATCTTGCTTGATTCCTTCTATCATTATTCTTATCTTTCCTTCGTGCTTGCCAGAGATTGACCCTACTAGTTAGATGTCCCAAACACCCTTAGCTTAATTCTTTAAGTTGGGTAAAATACCCCACGACCTGACACACCCTTGACCATTAAGGGAATATAAATAGTATTATTTGGACTATAGAGACTAGAGGAATTTAACCCATTTGGTCAACCAAACCTTGACAATAAAACTGTAGAATGATTGTATAGGTATAAACAGGACTTAGATTCTTATGACTCTTAGACTATTCATATTTTTTTTATTTCAATCTTAATCTCACGTGCCTATATTTTTACTATCTAGACCAATGATGCTAATATAGCCTAGTTTTGCAAGCTCAATTCTTTATCAAGCTTGTTCATGACATATACTATTGAGCGCTCACTAGCATATTGTCTAATCAGAATCGGTGCATAATGGTCTGATCAACCAAGTGCACTTTGGTTCACTTTTATCTATCGTTATACGTGGATGGGGACATTGCTAAACTTGCCCTCTAGAATCCCATCCACGACTGCCTTGACAATTCCTTTGAAATTATTCGATCGTCTTTGAATCACGTATTCGCATTCGATAACGCCTCCTTCGAACACTATATTACTTTCGCCTTCACCTATTTTAGGAGGGCGAAGGCGTTATATTAGAACCTCCTCTAGCCATCCTATCGATTATGACCATACCGTATTATTTTTCTATGATCTAGATTGCAATTTCTTACGACATAATTTTGTTGAAACATTGTCATTGTTTGTTCCCCATCGATACCCCCTTGTGTCTTCTCACCCCCTACTAATTCTTAATTTCGAGGACGAAATTCTTTTAAGTTGGGTAGGATATAAAACCTTTAAATTTCTACTATATTTTTTAATAAAATTTGGTACTGATTTAAAATTTTGTATTGTACGTCGCGTAGTCGTATTGTACGTCGCGCACGAAATTTTATTTTTCGTAATTGCTCGACGAGTGCGAATATGTGCGAGCTTACATATTTTCAGAAAAACATTTTGTTCTATATTTTTTTAATTTCAAATAATAGATATAATAATTAGTTTTGCTATCATTTCTAAGCTTGTTATTTTTACGTCATTCCTAAAAGTTATTAATAATAAATAATATTTTTGTATACTAGAAAAGCATAATTATGTAAAGAATATTTGTGCATACATATATGTCATAATTATTTAATAGTTATTTATAAATAAATAATATAATTTTCGAAATTATTATTATATGTATTTTTAGAAAATATATTTTAATTTTTGTGGCAATTTAAATTTTGATTGGATTTTATGGAATTGATTTAAATAGTTTAAATTTAAAGAGAGAATTTATATTTAAGTTAGATTACCTAGATTTAAATTGGAATTTAATTTGGATTTAGATTGATTATATTAATTTTAAATTAATACATGAATTATCTAATTGGGTTTTAAATCTTTTACTAATCCTATCCAAATGGAAATTCCCACATCCTATAAATAGGCAGGTACTCCTCCATGAATTACTCCAACCATCCACAAAATTTCCACCATCCTCAACAGTGCCGTGCACCGTGTCCGTGTCCCCCTTCCCATTCACTATATTTTATTTCTAATACAAATACAGTGGTTTTCCTATCCGCGTCCGACAACCCCGGACGTCAACCCATCCCGTGTCTCGTAGGACACATGCCGATACTATCCTCTCTCTAAAACCCCTAAACCTATCCTAACCCTGTCGACACCAGCCAACCTCCGACCTGGCCATCTCCTTCTTGGACTTCCCTGTTCCGACCCAACTCCAAGCCGACAATCGAACCACCCCGCCTCCTAACCACCTCCGTCCCAACTCCCAGCAGCCTGAAGTACTCGACCACCACCACCACCGTCAATAACCCTACTGCCACCACCATCTCCAGCGCACCGCTGAGGACACAACCACCTCCTCGACACCACCCTACGACTACTGCCACCTACCACAACTTCCCCAAACACCGCGGCAGCCCCGCCACACCGACCAACACCGCCATCACCACCATCAGCCACCAAATCCCCCCAAAGAAAAACCCTAAATAAAAACAAACACCCTCGCCACCACCACTTACCTTCCCATGGCCGGCGAGCTCCGCCGTCCGTCGTGGTTTCCTTCCCCGACCTCTTCGCCGTGCCTCCGCGAGACCGCTGCGCGAGCGCCGCCCCGCAGCGTCGCCTCCAGCCGCCGTCACCCAGTCCATCGTCAGCCTGGCTTCACCCACGACGAACCCCCGTCTGCGACCGTGCGTTCGCCTCTTCTGGCGTCGTGCCGCGCCGGCCGAACGACCCCCTTCCTCCTCCTCGGACGCCCCCAGTCGCTCCCCGTCGAAAACCCCCTCCGGCGACTCCGACCTTCCCCCTTCTCTACGCTTGAGCCAACCCTCTCCACTACCTAGCCGCCTGAGCTCCCCTCCTCCGCACATCCGCCGCCCGCGTCGCCGGAACTCCCACAACTCCGCTCCTTCCGCCCTCTCTCCCCACCGCATGCATCCGCCTCACATCCAGCCCGGCGAACCACCGCCGTTTCCTCTCTCCCTCTCGCTCTCTTCTTCTCAGCTCTCCCTCTTTTTTTTTTCTCTTTCTTCCTTTTCGTCTTCTTTAAGAAGACATCAGTGGTCGTTTTTATTTGGTTTTATCTTTTTTCTGTTAATTATAAATATTATCATTATTATTATTATCAAAATCATTATTATTATTATTATTACCATTATTACTGTTATTTCATTATTTGTATTATTATTATTATTATTACATTTAGTATTTTATAGTGAATATCTGTAATTTAAATATTTAGATATATTTTATTGAGATGTATTTTTGACAACTGTCTATATGTAAATATGTGTACTTTTCAACAGTTGTATATTAATTATTATACCGTATTTATTAATATAAGTATTACTGAAAATATTTTAGCTATTATTTTTATAAGTAAGTATTAATGTTATTCTTAAATAAATATACTAGTATTTTTTAGACAAAAATATTTTACTAGGCTTGCTCTATGTTATTTTTAAAACTGGATTTCGGATGCTAAATATGTATACTAAAAAGTATTGCCAAAAATAGGTTATCCGAAAAATATGGTTTTCTAGAATATTTATCTAAAGTATTTTTTAAACATCGTTTCTGTCAAAAACGAGAATTTACAAACTTAGTATTTTTTATCCAAAAATGATTTTTCTTGACTGTGAGTATTTTTTTCTTATACTTATTTTGACTTATGAAAACTAGTTTTAGGAATTATAAATATTTTCTAAAACTCGTATATATATAATATTTATCCATTATTTCTTTGATTTTTCTCATGTCCGTATCCAATCCTATTATTCCTATTCCTTCGCCCATTTCGAGACTACCTTATGTCCATCCTAACTAATTTGACCCTTCTGGACCCAATGAAACTGTCCGTGCCACCATCAGAGGTCACCTTGTGTAGTTGTTACCGAAGTCGCAGTTCGTGCCATATTGATCATTGCAGCACACCAGGCGTACTACCAGGCAAGACACCTTGCCATTTGCTGTTTAATTATTTTAGCTCATATTTCATGCATTGTTTATTATTTTCTTTATGCAAAATAAACTGTGATATATGGCATAACCTGTTAGAACTTACTGTTCATTTATATTTCATGCTATGTATTATTTTTCTTATACATTAAACCAAGATTTAAGGGACCACCTTTGTGTGTTGCATTCATGTCCATGACACGTTGTACCATGAAGTTGTGTGTCGCATGTAGAACACGGACGTGCGTGATTGGCTGGCCACCAGTACGTACAAGCCGTGCGATAGGAATAACCGCTAATAGAGATTGCATACTAGTTTGACTTAGCGGTTATAGTGGTCTTGTGTTGTGGATACAACACAGTAGGCATTGGGCAGGAAGGATAATTCCTTAGCGTATGGGCTTCGATGCACTTTCCCCTGTGACCCGGAAGCTCCGCTGGAGATACGGGGTTGATGACCCATGATTACTGACGGCCACTGACGTTCTGCGGAACGTTATGCTCTTACTGATGGGGCCTCTGGTGCCCAAGGGGGGACTACGTCGATTCTATTTAGCCAGGGCCCATGCGTAGGAAGGATTGTTCTTAACTACATTTCACTTAGAACGGTTAGGCACCTTTATCCGTTAGGTACGAGTACTTTTGGTTTGGGTACTTGTATCTGACCGTGGCTTAGAACAATAACTTGTCGCGGATTAGTTTGTCACATCTTGTCCTTGTTTGATTGTAGGTGTGACTTACTACTTTGATGAGAAGGTATTGAACCTTGCTGGGGTTTGGATACCATATTGGATTCATGGCATGGAAAGATACGTCACCGTGAATTAGTTTACCATCATCTGTCCTTGTTTGGTTGGGGGGATGGTACGCTCGTTCAATAGGTGTGTATTGGACCATGTTATAATTCAGTTGACTTATTTATTTGAGCAATATTTATTCAGTTTATATGGTATGATATTATGTGTCTTGTTACGTCCCTCTGAGGACCTGGTTATCTCGCCAGGTATGTGCTCTTGTCTTTCGCAGGTGTTCTAGATCTAGCCGTGATCATCGCTATTCTTCGAGGATGATTGCACTTGGATCGTCTTCGCTTCGCTCGCCAAAAAATTTATTTCTTTTCTTATGTATTTTTTCTTTACTTGTTGGTAGTGGATTTGTCTCCGTCCAACATATTGTATCAAGACAACTCATTATCATTATATGATATCTTTTATTTATTTATTTTGTGTGGATGAGATTAGTTATGGTTCTACTGCATTTACAGCTTACGTATATTTATTATACGGCTGGCATGTCTACGTTTCTAGTCCTATGTATTTTGGGACTGGGGCGTTACAAGTAGGTTGTATTTTATTTTTGTTGTTTGATCGTATTTTATTATTTAGTAACATGTGATCTTGCTTGTGATTAGGTTGGAGACATGGTTTTTCTGCGGATATCTTCGACTCGTGGTACTATATATTTTGGTGGAGGTAGGAAGCTTAGCCCGCGCTTCCTCGGACCTTTCGTGATCAGGGGTAGGGTCGATGATGTTGCTTATAGGCTAGACTTGCCACCTGTACTAGTGGGTGTCCACAACGTATTCCATGTATCACATTTGAGACGGTACGTGGCTTATCCTAGCTATGTACTTGATCATTCGAAGATTCAGGTGGGGCCTACTCTCAGTTATCCAGAGCAGCCAGTGGAGATTCTGGATCGCCGAGAGAAGGTGCTGAGAAACCAGGTGATACCCTTGGTTCGCATCGCATGGAGGCATCATTCTCCAGGAGAGTCTACCTGGGAGCGGGAGGATGAGATGCGCGAGCGATACCTATATATGTTTGCATCGTGAGGTATGATTATCTAACCTTCTTATCAGATTAGTTTCGCCTTTTAATTTTGAGGACGAAATTATTTTAAGGGGGCTAGATTTGTCACTACCATATTTCTAGCTTGAGGGTATTTTTGTCTTTTGGGTGAATTTTTAATTTTTAATTAACTTATTGAATTGGTGAATTCTAGTTTGACTTTGACTTGTTGAGACTAGTAGACTAGCCTAGAACCTAATCCTAGCTATGGTAACCCTAGTCTAACTTGAGTTAACCCATTTTAGTCATTAGAGATTAGTTTTAGAATGAGAGGATTAAGTTTAGTGTAATTAAGTCATGACTTATGGTTTTATGAAATGGCTTATGACTTCATGACTTAAATGATCATGACTTAAGACCATGAGCCAATTTAGGAAACCCTAACCCTAATTATTCAACCCATGGCCAGCCATATGAGAACCCCCCTATTTAATGACATGTTGAGGTGTTCTTGCCTCTTTTAGAGCTTGACCTAGAAATTGAAGAAAATGTACTTTCTCTCATTCCAAAAATCCTAATAAATTCATTTTAATTCCTTTTTAACCCTAGTCATTTGCATTAGGACCTAATTTTTGGTTGTTTACTATTTTTGGAGGATCATCTCAGTTTTAGTGTCATTTGGAGCTTGGGAGTTGCTATTTGGAATCCTTCCATTTGGGGCTTTCTTGGAGGATTGACACTCATAGGTAAAATTCCTCAAATTATGTTTTATTCCTGATTTTAGTGCATGATAGCTTAGGTATAGGGGTCCCCTAGCTACTGTAGAAATTTTGTGTCATTTGCATTAGGTTTCGTGTCCGTATCGGACACGTATCAAACCTATAGGCTAAGTGTTCGACGAAATGCTCGAACCATTTTGATTTGCTGTTTTTGCAAATCTATTTGAATAGAATCCTAGATCTAGGTGTGTATGTTAATTTTTGTGAAGGGTGTTTGGTATTTTAGTATCCTATTGTGTGGGATTTTCGAGTTGGACACGCTATGCACGCACGTACACTGTGTCCTGCATCACGGGGTTGATAACTCCCGACACAGGACACGTAGACACACAAATTTTGGTGAGGGTGATGGGGCATTGTCTTTCACCATCCTCCCAAAATTTGGGAGCATTTGGTTGCGTGTGCGAGGAGAAATCCTTCCCGTACTGGCCGTGCGGCCTGCCGTTGCGCGCGCAGAAATGCAACTGATACGCTGTTAGCACGGACATGACACGTGTCATGGACACAGTGCTGGTGGTCCTAGAGGTAGCCCTACCCCTGGCGCACGTGTATGCAAGGCCACGTGTCACCACGTGGCCTATGTCATGCGCGGGACACGCGTGCATGCGAGCACGACGCTACATGCAGTCCAGTGCACGTGTACGTGTCTGTGAGTGTTTGTGTGTGTTTGAACACGCTCGTGTCCACTTGGTGGGACACGAACGAGTGTCATGACACGTGCACGTGTTTGAAATGTGTTACCAACCAATTAATTTGTATATTAACATGTTTTGGTGGTTCAAAATTCGTTTTCCCTAAATGACTGAAACGCGATAACAGTTTTGAAAACCTGAGTTTAATTCACTGTTTAAACTATCTTGCCTATTTAATTTTCATGTTAAATTCACCTATACATGTGTATTAAACTATTACAATGTTGATTAATGACTGGTGTTAGGTTTTTAGTTTTCGAAATTGGTTTTGATATATTGAACTGATACTTAGTGCAGTCTCCAATTCTGATATTTAATTCCTATCTAAACAGAATTTTGTTATTCAATTTCCCTGTTAGATTCAATTACATGTATATTAGTTTGTTGTTAATGATGGTTACATGTGTTGGTTGAGGTTAGCAAGGTTATGGGGTTTTCGAATATGAGATTAGACTAATTCATAAATTGTTTGTTGAGTTATGATTGTGTTTGAGAACTGATTTCGAATGGGTATGGGACTGAATTCGTTTACTGTTAAGAACTGCCATTGGACCTCGATTTTTCCTGAGATAGATTTCAAATTCACTGATTTCAGTTTTTCCATCCACACATCACTTAATTAACTGTCATGTTGATTCCATTTTTCTTGAGTTAGCTACACACCACTGATCTCATTTTCCTGTTATACACAGGTTACCTATTCCCTATTTTCTAATTCCTATTGACACTCTATTTAACTATGGCTATGTGACACATTATACTGATTTTATCCCATACACACACAATTGTAAATTCCTGAGAACTAATGTTCCTGAGATTTAATTCCAGTTTCCTAAGATTGCTGAAATGCTTCATGTCACATACACATCACAATATGTTCACACTCTAGTCTAGGTTGCCCACCATAAAATCTAATTCCTGTCAACCTATTGCCACTCACTCGCTCACCCTAGCTACAACACTAAGTATAAGTACACTAACACACACACACACACAAAACTTCACACATGTCACCCACATATACTTACATACACATGCCCCTACCCTATCACTCTATCACTCTATATATATATATATATATATATTTTAATATATATATTATATATATATATATATATATATATATATATATATATAATATATATTAATATATATATATATATATATATATATATATATATATATATATATATATAATATATATATTAAAATATATATATATATATATATATATATATATATATATATATATATATATATTAAAAAAAAAATATATATATATATATATATATATATATATATATATATATATATATATATATATATATATATATAATATATATATTAAAATATATATATATATATATATATATATATATATATATATATATATATATATATATATATATATATATATATATATATATATATATATATATAAGATAAACTAAATATATTATTAATATATGCATATGTGTGCTATTATATTAATTAGATATAGTTTGATATGTGATATGTGTGGAATTTATGATATAGCTATATGGCCTATAGCCTATATACAGGGCACATAGCCTATGGTGTATCCCTATGTGATATAGCCTGTGTATATGGCTTGAATACCAATGTAGGAGTGTTGTTGGCTTGTATAGCCTAGAAATTGTGTGTGTATGCTAGAATAGGCTGGTTAGGCTTAGTGAGACTTGTTGGCTTAGGCTTGACCTAGTTGACCTAGTTTGACTAGTATAGTTGACTAGAGTTGACCAAGGGTTGACTTTAGCCTAGATTGACCCCAAACATAATGTAGATGCATTGTAGCAATCTGTTATACTATTTTAGACTTATAGTGACTTGTACTATTCTATAGGAGACAGACACCACTCCTCGGACAGTAGATACTCTTCAGATACTCAGGATACAGGCGAGTACATTCTCTGATCATTTCATATCTTGTTTAGGATTATATTTCCTGCTTTAGATTATTTTACTTGATGCTGACACGTTGGTAACACAGATTAGTACTATATATATCTTGTCGTACGATGTTATCCCCTTAGCGGATACATCGGGTATTTCATGTTCGTGTACTTTATCATGAGCATCGTGTACTCCTTGTGTTCGTGCTTTTCGTGTACAAATCATGTGAAATCGTGTATACTCATGTGCTCACATGATCTTCGTGTATGACTATACTTCGTGTGCAATAACATAACTTGGCTAGATCCTTGTGTATTGATTGGGGCGGAAGAGTAGAAGTAGTTATGTATTCAATCTAGTAGATTACTCGTGTGCAACCTCTTTAGATTACTCGTGTGTAACATCGTGTCGTTTACATAACCGTCTTGTACTCTGAATCACTAGCACTGTTAGTTCTCATATATATTGTATCTATTTACTTACAGTCTTCCTTTTTACATCATGTTGTTCTTCAGTTTTCTGTATCTTACTCTCTAGCATGTTTATATTTCCTAACCTGTTATGATTTATTGAGATATACTGTACTCGCTCCTGTCCTGACTAGACCTGTTGAAAATATTACAGAGGATGAGGCTGAGGCGTTCTGTCCCACCTATTACGATACGACCCTAGAGGACTGTTGTGACCTGGACTTGCAGCAGGACCCATTAGCAGTGGATGACACTCCCCTAGATTAGGATGTCTTTCATTTATCTATTCTGGATTACTGTATTAAGATTCTGAGATGTTATTTGGGATATGTATTTATCTTAGACACTTAGACTTCATCTGGATTGTATCTCTGTGGATTTCATTCTGTTCTTATCTATCTATCTACCTTTTATCATGCTCTACCTTAGATGTGATTGAGACTGTATTTGCTATGTCACCTCCATTCGGAGTGTATATACTGTGTAGGTACCTTATATATTGTTAGATGTTTGACCTAGGACAGCGTTCTACCGTCGACACTGCAGCGTATGCTGGACATACCCACGTCTCGTGTCCTTACTCTAGGGTGCGGGTCGTGACACTTATCCAAGTTGTCCTTGGTGTTCAGGATAAAACAACGACATCCAAAAACTTTAAAATAGAAAATGTTTGGAATCCTTCCAAACCAAAGTTCATAAGGTGTTTTCTTCGAGATGGGTCAAATTAATACCTTATTTAAAATATGACAGGCTGTGATAACAGCTTCTGCCCAAAAATATTTAGGAAGATTATGCTGATTCAGCATGACTCTAGCCATCTCGCTTAGAGTACGGTTCTTCCACTCCACAATACCATTCTGTTGAGGAGTTCTAGGACAGGAAAATTTGTGGTAGTATCCACTATCATCACAAAACTTTTTGAAATCAGTATTTACGAATTCGCCACCATGATCACTTCGGATACGAGTAATCATGAAACCTTTTTCATTTTGTACCTTTTATAAAATAACTGAAATTCGAAAATAGCATCACTTTTGTTTGATAAAAAGTAAACCCAAGTAAAACGAGAGAAATCATCAACAATAATAAATGCATAGAGCTTACCGCGAAGACTAGCGACTCTACTAGGACCAAATAAATCCATATGTATCAACTGCAAAGGTATAAAAGTACTTACATCGTTGATGGATTTAAATGTAGACCTATGTGCTTTGTTCTTTTCACTGTCAGCACATACCATATCTCTCTTGAATGGTATTTTAGGGAGTCCTTTTACCAGCTTCTTAGTGCTTAGTCGTGAGATAGTGTCCATATTAGCATGTCCTAGTCTCATATGCCATAGCCAGCTTTCATCTAGGTTAGCTACTAGGCATCTTCCTGCATTGTTAGTACTCTTCAGAAAAAAAACGTAAATATTGTCTTCTCTAATCCCTTCATATATGGGATTGCCAGATGACATATCATATATGGTACATTTGTCTTTTACAAAGTTGATACCATAACCATTATCAGCCAAGTGACTTATGCTTAATAGGTTATGTTTCAATTCTGTAACTAGACAAACATATTTTATTACAGAATAAGGAGATATACCAACAGTGCCATTTCCAATGATATCACCTCTCAGGTTGTTTCTGAAGGAGACGTATCCTTCTTTCTTCATCGATAGCATAGCGAACAAAGATGCATCACCAGTCATGTACCAAGAACATCCGCTATCGAGGATCCACTTGCTTTTAGCATGAGAGGGTTGAGGGTCCACCTACAAAACAAGTAGATGAATCCTTTGGTACCCATTTATTGAAAGGTCCATATTGATTAGTCTTAGGTCTCCAAAATAATGTACGACTGTCAACAAGTTTTCTTGCTAAACAATACTGTGATATGTGTCCATGAGTACCACAATATGTGCAAGTGAGTTTTAAAAATGTGTTAGTAGAATTTGTGTTGACATGCATATGTGATTTCTTTGAAAACCTATAAGTGAAAGCATGGTGATATTCGTGTTTCTTACATGCTTTCTGTGTTTTAGTCCTCTTAGGTGTATGCTTAGCATTAGGACTAAACTTAGGCTGTGTCACAGGTATTGCCTGTTTGCCTAAGTTGATTTCTAACTTTTTAGAAACCACAAAAGACTCTTCATATTTAGCAGTCATGTCTATGAGTCTTTGTTCTGTGACTAAGTGCTTCTTCTTCTCTATGTTATATAACTCTTGTATTTTGACATAGTCTCTTTCTTTCTTTTCAACTTTGAGGATAGCCTCACGATAGTCTACGTTAAGCTTGGCTATCTCTTCCGTGTTACCGGTAGTAGACGTCTCTTTAATCTCTTCAATGAGACTAGACAGTCTAGCTACTTCGGTTGTGTATGCCTTAATCACTTTTCGAGATTGTTTATAATTGTCAAGCACATTTTTGTGTTCTTCAAGTAGTTCGCTGAAGGCATTTTCTAATTCATCGAAAGTAAAATCGTCATACAAAGGGTTTGAGTAGACCTTATCAAAAGCCATAAGATAGACATTGGTATTTCCGCAGGGTCTGACTTCTTCCTCTATATCACTGGCGTCGCTTTCATGCAAATTACTTATATTTGCATACTTTCGACTAGTTGTTGCTTTTCTGCTTGATCTTGATCTATCGTATGGACTACTTTTCTTTGAAGTCGGACAGTCCTTCTTCATATGCCCTAATTTTTTGCATCCAAAGCATATTGTTTCATCTTTATTGCTTTCTTGGATATCTCTCTTCCTTCTGTTTGATTTCTCAAACTTTAGGAATTTTTTGAAGTTCTTCACTAGTAGGGCTTGTTCATCACCACTTGATGATTCTTCCTCAGAATCATTGTATGTTAATTTTCTGGCTTGAGCTTTAAAGGCGATAGATTTTTCCTTTGGGGTCGCTTCTTCAAACTCTTGCAGATCAAGCTCATGGGTCATGAGCTTTCCCATCAGTGTTTCCAGAGACATGGTGGTGAGATCGTTTCCTTCAATGATTGCTGTTGCCTTTGGGTTCCAGTTCTTGGTTAGAGCCCGTAGCACTTTTCTGATCTTCTCGTGATTACTGTAATCCTTACCAAGAGATTGCAAAGGATTAGCAATATCAAAAAAATGAGTGAACATCTGTATAATTGACTCACTGGATTTTATTTTAAAAGATTCATATTCCTGTGTTCTGCTGATTTTGGATTCCTTCACTTGGAAAGTACCTTCATGAGTTACCTCAAGAAGTTTCTAAATCTCATGAGACGTCTTACAGGTTGAAACTCTGTTGAACTCTGTTTTGTCAATTGTACAGAATATTGCGTTGATGGTACGAGCATATAGACTAGTTTTTGCTTTTTCAGCCTCTGTATATTTGTCATGAGGCTTGTCTACAAGCACGCCATCAACTACTGTAGGTGCCGGTTTCTTATAACCGTCAACTACTATAGACTAAAGATCAAAGTCAAGACTTTAAAAAGAATGTCATCCTTGTTTTCCAGTAGGTATAGTTTGTACCATCAAATAGTAGGGGTCTATTTGTGGATTGACCTTCACCGTTGAATATTGATTTCACGGCTGCCATATATACTCTCTGAGGTTTGTTATATTAAAATATATGTAGGACCGTTGAGCACCTCTAGAGGGGGGGTGAATAGAGTGAGTACGAGTGCAGCAGAAAATAATCACCAATTTAAAATTAAAAGTAGATAACTATGGCAGCGAATAAGAGAGTAAATAAATATAGCAAGAGATAGAGAGATCAAACTCAGTGACACAGCGATATATACTGGTATCCCTCTGAAAGGACTAATCCAGTCTCGAGTACTCTTGCTCGATGTTAATCCACTAAGGCTGGAGAGCTTACAGTCTCTTACAACACCGTGCTTGGTGACAAGTGCATGACCGACTTCACAACACCGTGCTTGGAGACGAGCGCACGATCGGCTCTACAACAGAGATAGTTTCTGAACTTTGAACAACCTCTTTACAACTCTTGAGAACCAAAAGACTCTAGATCAAATAGATATTACTGGCTTTTGGCTAAGAGATGTGTAGGTGAAATATGAAAGCTTTTGATCAGATGAAAACACTTATTAAATAGAGAAGAGAAGATGAATTGATTGAGCGATTTAGAATGAAAAATTCTCTTCTATTTATAGGTGTTTTCGAGGACCGAACTTGGACAGAATTTGGGCAGAGTTCTGATGTAAAGATTTCACAAACGAACATTCTATGCAGATTTAAAGGCAACAAATATTTAAATTCAAACTGACCAAACTCGGTCAGAGTTCGGACCGAACTCGGCTTGAGTTCTGTCTCAGTATAAATGTAAAATATTTGTTTAAAGTTGATGCAGAAGGTGAATAATATTTTTGGTAGGCAGACTTTGGATGGGTAGGCTGTATAAGAAAGTGGACTATGATTAACCAAAGCCAGTAGTATCTAGTCGATCTTACAATTTATATCCTAGACTCAATAAAGATAAAATACATAATAAATTGTAAAATGACTCGAACTGATTCCAATGAAAATGAGCTTCAGAATGATGATTCACACGCATGCTGATGTAGTAGTACGCTTTTTGATATTGATTTCACTAGACCTGAAAAGATTAGCAGCAGTTCGTATATTTTGTGCATTAACTTAAGTTAGTGTCGATTATTAAAATCGGGTGTGACCATGGAATGGGACAACACACATTCTCCATCCACGAGTTGTTGAATATTCCCTCTTTTGAGATCCTTGTTGGCTTTAATGGATTCCTCAAGTTCGTCCAACATATACTCTAAGTAGGTTGCAGATCCCGATCTCCCATATCGCGGATACCTTCGATTAGATAAGATGAAGGGCTTCTGACTGTTGTAAAAGGAACATCATTATTTTCTATTACCCTTTGAACCAGAGGCCTCAGAGATGTATAAAAGACTTTCGTAAAAGAAGCCACAACAAATCTATTTGTCGCTAGAGCGCCTGGAGTGGCCACTACTTCCATCCGAGTTTCTACTGCTGCAGCAGTTGGAAGTACTTTAGATTGTGCATCAGGAGACCCGAATTTGGACATCTGGGATGAGCTTCCTTCTCCTGCATGAGTTCCTCTGTCCAAAGGAGCCATGGTCGAGCTAGTCGTTCCCACGGGGCCTTCTGCGATCAATATACACCATTGTTAAAACATTATCAAAGGAATTAAGGTAAATAAAAGTCAAAATTTTACCTGATCCTGGCAATACATATGGCATTTCACGAGGCATGACTGCTTCTATATGAACTCTCGATATAGTATTCTCAGACACTGCTGCTTGGCTGCTTCCGGCTTCTGAGTTGCCCGATAAAAAATGGTTGCTTCCAGCCCCTAACTCTGCTTGGAGGGGCAGGGTGATTGTATTTGTCTCTTTATTCTTTGGGGTTTGATCTTCAGGGGTTTCAATCCCTGTAGTATCAGCTTTAGGATTCTCAACAATCCTAGCTACTTCAGAAGCTCCAAGCTGATCTTCACGAACCTCTTCAGGACTTTTGGGTTCATCAGTTCTCCGGCCTGAATGTCATTCATTATCAATGGGGTGCTCTTCACCCGCAACAGTGGTCTGGCCCTCTTCGGCAGGTCCTTCTTCGTTCGGTATAACTTCTATTGAAGCTTGCTCACCTTCAATAGCAATGGTGAGATCATCTTCATCCGAGAAATCTCCAAAATCATATCCTTTCAGAGCCGCTATCATTTCTCGATCCTCTTGAGAATGAGTAAGAGTTTTGGCTATAGAAGGGACAGTGACATCAGGATTAGATTCTGTAAAAGGAAATTCCTCCTCAGGAAGTGTAGTCTTTGGAATTGTAACGCCCGTGGTTCGTATTACGTATTTTGGTATACGTGTAAGTATTTTGACTCATGTTGCCTGTCTTATTGCATGGTTTATTTTAGTATTTCATTGCTTGGTTCGGCTTGGTTCAATTTTGCATGTGAACCAGCCCTACCTCCCCCCATCACTAATCCATTTATATTTCACCTACTTTTCTCTCTCCTCATAACTCAGCATTTACTCCTCCTTCTTCTTCTTCCTCCCTGGCATAGAGCTCCACCTACCCCTCCGGCAAGTGCATCTTGCTTCATGGAGGAACTCATGTTTTGTTGTTCCATTTTCTTTCTCACGAGATTCTAAGACACTTTAGTACTTAGTATTTTAATTTCCATGGCTCATTTTATGTAGATCTAAGCTTGTTGTATTTTCGGATTTCTTGGGTTTTGATCTATTAAACCTTATTATTTTCAAGTTTTGAGTGTTCCAGGTTGTAGAGAATTTCGTTCTACCCCATTTGGACCTATGGAAGTCCGGATTTTGGCCTTAAATGAAGGACTATTGGAGCTTGGGAGCCATGGCTTCCATGGTTCTTCTTCTCAGAAAAGTGGAGAAGAAGAACAGTAGTTAGCCGCATGAGCCCATTCTTCCCCCGGCAGCATAAGCCCCTGCCGCATGAGACCCCTTGCCGTATGGTCTTCATCCGCATGACTCAAGTTGATTCTTGCCGCATGAGCTTGTTCATCTACAGCCGCATGAGCTTTTTCCTCGAGCCGCATATGCCCGTTCCTCCTTGGCCGCATGACCCTCATTCGGCCCTGCCGCATGAGACCCCCATCTATTGTCGCATGAGCCCGTCCTGCTTAGCCGCATGGCTTTGGTCTCCCGAGCCGCATGAGCCCTTGCCGTATAAGCCTGCTGTCCTTAACCGCATGAGCCGAGCCGCATAAGCCTGCTGTCCTTAACCGCATGAGCCGAGCCGCATAAGCCTGTTGTCCTTAACCGCATGAGCCGAGCCGCATAAGCCTGCTGTCCTTAACCGCATGAGCCTGTTCTCCCCGAGCCGTATAAGCCCTTAACCCCTGTCCCCTTTCATGCGCCCTTTTTCCCCCGGCCGCATGAGCCTGCTCCCCTCCCGAGCCGCATGAGCCCGTCCTGCTTAGCCGTATGGCTCTTTCCATAGTCGTGCACTCCTTTTAGCATGCTCAGTTGTTATATTTATGCTTTTGTCTCATGACCCTCTGCGTAACTTGGGCCCCTTGATAGAATGCTTGTACCATGTAAATTCTGCACATGTGCTATGAACACGACAGTGACCCGTAGTGGTGCACTCCTGGCAAGTAACATGACATGATAATGGCCCGTCGTGGCGCACTCTTGATAAGTAAACCTGATATGATATACCTCGATATGCTATTGCGACGGCTAGCATGACATGACAAGAATGAATAGCCTGGACACCGTGGGCGATTGTGCTTGCACAAATGAACCAGTATTGTCTTGCATCATGACTAGGACGGGGACCCCTGAGTAACACGGTCAGGGGTACCTACTGAAATTGACTAAGGCTAATAACTAGAATAATCCAGTAGTCATGAAGAGATTTCCCAGCTACAGGCAATCCCGTTATCTGGGCGCGCAAGTGGACTTGTAGCCTGCCGACGAGTAGGGCACATTTCCATGACACTTTCATGTGTTGCACCCTTCATGAACGGATATTCAACCTAGATAAACTGGATGGTCTGCAGGGCTTATGGCTATTGGAATATCTCATTGCATCTTGCTAGTAACTAGGCCTGTGATAACCCTAGTTAGTTAAAGTATCAAGCCGTACTCAGTGCTTAGCCGTGATTGATTGGATGGAGTCAAACCCAGTCTAGTCTTGTTCTTATCCCGTACTCATTACTTTATCGATAAATGGTGGAAAACCAAGTTCCGTTCAGACAAAGGGTTACAACCCCGATCCTTGTTTGGTTTAAGGGTTGTAACTTGGTTATCTGAATAGTCCCATGGTTATCTTATCGTATATCGTCATGATTTTATATATTACCAGTCTTTTATTATGTACTTATATCTTGTACTAATTGCTGCTTTTAGTTCTTAAGTGAAGCCTCCTTTGTGGCACTTGCTCTTTCTGGGGTCTGACCCAGCTGGTTTTGTATGGCCAGATACCGGAGTAGCTCCAGAGGACTCCATACTTTCCAGCCAGATGGTGACCACCAGGCGTAACCAAGGCGATAAGTGGGTTTCCCTTTTGTTCTCCCACTTTATTGTAAAAATATTCTTTTGAGGCGTTTAGCCGATGAGCACGTGTTAGCTCGATTGCACTTTACTTACTGTCTGCCTACGGGTTGTAACATGATTGACGAATCCTAGAGTTGATCATGTATGACTAAAACTCTTGCTAGTTTTCACATTTTGTAATGACTAGCTTCATGATCATCTAAATATGTAATGTATGGGATGCCTTACTATTGTATATTTGATGCTCTGACATCTTGTAATCGCTTTTACTTGCTTGAGATTGAGACAATAGGCTTGTTCATGACCATAAGAGACGGATGGCTTGTAGTTAAACCCTCATGTATCTAGACAGTCGTGACCGTATAGCGAGGTAGATTCTATTTCAATATACGTAGCTGGCTATGTATGCCCCCGCTCTCCAGTATTCTGGTTCTGGGGCATTACAGGAATTCTTGGATTTGGAGATGACATCATAATTCCTGCGGCAGCTAACACAGTTACGGGAATAGTCATTTTTGTGATAATCGGCTCTGAAATCTTCCTTCTGTAATGATCGGAGCCGGAACGCTAACCTCTGCAGATGAAAAAGAACAATGTCAAATTTCAGTTAGAGATGATTATACGAAAGTAATATTACAAACTACCTTTATGAAGTGGCAAATCTTGTTGCGAGGGTAGCGGTGTCTCTGGTTCAGATAGAGTGGATGAAGAGCCAACTCTTGGACGATCTCCTCTGGTTACTAGCAACTTCCTTCTAGGCTTCCGATGCAGGGGTGCTATTGGTTCTTCTTCGCCAATTTCTTCTTGAACGGCTCTGCTTTGCTTCTGAGCCTACGAAGGAGTCGTGTCACCTACTCCAAGATACGTCTCAGTAGTCATCTGTTTTGACTGGGATCGTGTTGTCCTGGTGGTAGCTGGTTCAGTTACGCCCACTGTGACCCTACTTTTCTTCTTCTCTGCAGCTCTGAGTGAGGAATGGAAATCATCATGAGTTGATGATTCTCCAGCTCTCATTTTCTTGCCAAGACCTTTGGTAGGAGATTTGTCTTTTCGTACCTTCAATGACACGTTTAGTGGATTAGTCGCTTCATCGGCAAATCCCACAAGGGAAGCTTCTAACGGATCATCGACCGGATCCTGATCTTCAGCATCTCTGAATGATAATATTGTCGAACCCCAGCCTTCATACGTTTGTCACTTGCGAAGCTGTGAAACAGATTAAAGTTCTCGGCAAAAGTATTCGTCGAAGTATAGAAGTTCGCATATGTATACAACATACATGGACCTGTCTGGGTAGGGACATTTGGCATGGAGAATATTGCCTTAGTGCCTCGAGCGTTGTAGTATTCCCACGCTCTGGCTCCATCAATCAAATAACCCCTGGCACTTAGACAAGTTTTGGTGTTCCCCACATGTAGTTGATCATAGCCGAACTATCGGGCAAATCGGCTTGGCAGATATGGTTCCAAGAAGCACTTCTTCAAACCGAAACACCAAGTGAGATGGCCGAATTGACTTCAACTACTCAAAGGTAGTTGAATCAGACGAAGCGATGTGGCTTCCAAATCCATAAGATTGGGATGAACATGTTCATACCCTTGAGGGGGAGGGACACATTGGAACCTCCATCCAGAACCCTTATTCAATGCCCGTCGGCATTCTGATAACGCGTTGATATTCCAACGAGTGTTGGAATAGCGCCTCATGAAGTCCCATCCTACTACACTCATATCTGGGTCCATCAAACCAGGATAATATAAGTGCAGCCACCCGTATAGATATGTATAGGGCATCTCAGTGCGAGGAAATTCATTTCTGGCATTCTTATCACGCAGTATGGTATATACAAAAGAGCGCAGGCCCACATTTAAGCGACAAGTCATCGCTGAAAGGAGGTCCATCTTGTAACCAAACACATGATGTACTGCGGCAAAGAGGACGCCTCGGTGAAATCTGTTGACAGCACTGCCTCCAGGGACTACGAACCGTCGCAGCCATATGGAAAGAAAGCCCACCAACTGGGCTTCTTTAGACATAGGTCTATAACCTTGTCTGAAATAACTCTCTATCGTGTCAACGACCTTAAAGGGGGACCAATCTTCATCTAGCTCATTGTCAAACTGATCGTACTTCTCCATCATTTTTTGGATGTCGCTTTTGCTGAGTGGTTTGATGAAACAAGGGTCATAAGCCTGAGTATCGAATATCATGTCTTCATGAATATGACCCATGAACAAATAAGGCCACTTGGATGTGTAGCAGGTCCCTACGGTGGCACTCTTGTAGTTGAGGGAACATATCTTGTAATGACACAAGAGCTCCTCGAAAACCTCTATCGTTTTAGAATTTTTTGTTAATAGGATGTCCAATTCTTCATTGGTAGGTACATATTCCTCGTACGGGTTGTTTCCCATGGGTAGGTGAGAAAGGAACTTCATCTCGTGAAGTGCAAAGCCGATCTCCCTATGCGGGGTCATGAAGGTACCGGTCTTATCATTATACCTTTCTACCAGGGCCAGGAATATACGGGCATTCGGCATAAACTGTAGTCCAGACTGCTTCATAAAGACCTATCTCCAGAAGCTTGTCTTTGAAGTGGTCCAGAACCCAATTAGACAAACTGCTCCAGTGCTTATTATCTAGATTTACCAGGCCTGTCATTCGCATGGTCCGGTTCGGGTATCTTCCTTCAGCTTTGGCAAATTCGTTCACAAAAATTGGTACTCTGACCAGGAGTAACAGCGAGGAGTCCTCGGGAGGTACACAGCCTGGCATCAGACCTCTCAGATGAGAGCTATATTTATCTGAGGTGCTATAGAATTGGTCTCCACTTTGTAGACCTAGTCTGTAACAGATCCTCCCCACTCTTGCTTGCTGCTGTGGAGTTATATCCTATGCCATCCGGCGAGGGTAACTCGAAAACTTATATCTAGACAATGATAGATATCTCCACATTTCCGGGAGGTACATCATCATGCCCTCACTACACTGATAAACCCTGTCTTCCTTCTTGGCCTTGGGCTGGAACGTCTTCTTGAAAGCATCACCAAACAAGAAGCCCGGTTTCTTATGAACTATATTATCCATACTTTCTAGAGTCTGTCCATTCATCAAACACAGTAGCGTGGAGTTCTCTTGAGCTGCGAGCATAGCTCTCATGGCTTCATGATGTTCATAACGCGGATATGACACGTGTGACAGGTCCTCTTTGTATTCAGGGGTATTAAATGCAGAGGTAAATCTTTCAGCATTAGGATCTTCTCTCAAGTCAACTACATGAAAATGAACAAATAGAAATTAGTTTCAAATAATGTTTTGAAGCAGAACATGTTACATCAACAGGTTGCGTGACTCTTATGTTGCACAACAGTCAGGTTGTGCGACTCTTGTGTTGTGCAGCAGTCAGGTTGCACAACCCTCTTGTGTTGCACAGCAGTCAGGTTGTGCGACCCTCATGTTGTATAGCATTCAGGTTGTGCCACATTTTACGTTGCGTAACATGTCAAGTTGCGCCCAAACTGATTTCATAAAATCAAAAGAGAACACAACTTTCGAAATGTCGCACAACACAAATCGACAGCAACCGTGCCCTAAAGAGGGAGGCGCAAGTTATGGAGTGCGCCCAACTCTTAAAAGAGCGGGCGCATGTTGTTAGAATCGAGTCGAACCCTGAGAAGGGTGGTCGATGATCGGTTTGCGGTCGGATATTCACCTTTCATGGCCGGGTTGGCCATCTCTCGTCGCGATGAAGGCGGAGCATATTGGGGTGCGCGCGTAGAAGATTCGGCCACATTCTTGCCCTTCTCGGCAGTAGAGCGCTTGGGGGCCATATTGATAGTTGTTGAAGAAAGCTCGTGAAGAAAGAGAGGAGGTGAACTTTTCTTGGTTGAGAAGAATTTTAACTTCGGTAAAAAAATCAAAGAGACCAAAGGGTACGGCTATTTATAGTTTTGCAAACGAAACTGATCGTGCAACTTGCGCTCAAAAAATGGATTTAGTTGAAGACAGACACAATCTATATAATTCAAAGTATTTCGAAACTTTAAAGTTTTTTTGAATTTCAAAAACTTTGAAGGGGGTCTTGTAGAAGCTAAAAATCAAGTTGTGCTGCTATTTTGGGAGCTAAATATCAGATTGCGCCACAGTTATCAACTTGCGCGAAGGGGATAGGTTGCACACGAGACAGGTTGTGCGAGCGCCATGTGGCAGTCTCCTCGAAAAACTATAACAGCATCATCATTGCCTGCCAGCTGATAACACGAATATCAAGGAAAATTCGTTCAAATCCCGTACAACACGGTGCTCGAGAAGATTTGGTCAGATTTTTTGACAGCTAGCAGTTTGCGTAATGTGTCAAGGTGCGCGAGGTTGTACATAGGTGCAAGTTGCTACATTGCGCCCTCGTGCAACCTGGTGAAGCTTGCACAATATGATCGACTTGATGTCCAGAGCAGGGTGACGTGGCGCCCATGTCAATAACTTCGTAGAACGTGTCCACTATATTGCTCACGACCATGCAAATCTCACTAAAATGATGTCATGCGTCCACAGCAGTTGATGTAACCTCTCGCACAAGTTGCTACATTGCGCCCCCGCGCAACCTGATAAAGCTTGTGCAATGTGTCGAATTGATGTCCAGAGCAGGGTAACGTGGCACGCATGTCACTAACTTCGTAGAACGTATCCACTACATTACTTACGACCATGCGTATCTCACTCAAATGATGCCATGCGTCCACAGCAGTTGGTAAAACCGCTCGTGCAAGTTGCTACATTGTGCCCCCGCGCAACCTGATAAAGCTTGCACAATGTGATCGAATTGATGTCCAGAGCAGGGTGACGTGGCACACATGCCACTAATTTCGTAGAACGTGTCTACTACATTGTCCACGACCATACGCATCTCACTCAAATGATGCCACATGTCCATAGCAGTTGGTACAACCGCTCGCACAAGGAAACAAGGGCGCACAACCTGAGGCGCGCATAACCCAGAATAACTGCTAAACAATTATTTCAAGAACTCTATAAATGGAGTTTCAAATCAGTCTCAAATAATCACGAATGATCATAATCTCCTACTAAAGTGCTGTTGCATCCTCCAGAGGCTTATGTCTTCGATATCACATCGTCCAAGGGATAAAGTGATCGCCTTCTGATTAGATTTCTATAGTTGTACTTCCCCAGAAATCAATTATACTTTTGTACTCTTTCTTAGTTTGTAGAAATCAAACTTTTGTTTTTGCAAACATGAACAAATTAGAAATAACGCGCACGAGATTGGGATTGTGCAAGTATGAAATGCGAGAATGATTGAGTAAGAAAATTGAATTGATAAAAAGTTAAGGTGTACGAACGGATAACTCGATTGAGAAAAATCGATATGAATCATATACAAAAAGTTAGCACGATTGGATGATAGCGTGCATGGAAATAATTCAAATATTTGAGAATGACTCTAAGGATTTGAATAAGATGTTGCTCGATAATTTGAGTTAGCATAGATCGATGCATTTTGAGAAAATGTTGCTCGATGACTTAAGATAGACGGATGAATATACGTGATTTTAGATTTGAATGATTTGATCATGTAAATGATTCAAGGGATAATGATCAAAATTGATCTTGAATATCGTGGATATTGTGGTATATCTAATTCGGATGATAGCATCAGTTGTACGACTCAAAATTCGTTGTAAAGGAAGATCGTCAGGTTATGCATATCATCGATAGTATTGAGGCGTATCAAAGATCGATGTGCGATAACTCAGGGGTACTCTAATTCGGAGAATAACGATCGTGTAAAGTGTTATTGTTTTGATGGATGCTATACTTGGGATTTTGATTGAAATGAATGCTTGGTTGAAAATGATCGTGTCTTGATTTTTTCGATGATAACCACAACATCGACAATCTTGTCTTACGCGAGCGTAACTCCAGCCTCGCACATGCGTCACGTAGAATTTGGAGCAATCATTATGCGTGAGCATTGACATGGTGATTCATTTTGCGGGAATAATCGAACTCGAAAAATCAGGGCATGGCAATTTGGAATGCTTTGACTTGTGGTTTGATACAAATGTGAATTCGAGGATGGGTCAGACTCGTGATTGGCGATTAAGTAAACTTGAGGATTGAGTAGATCCAATCTGCGTATCGTGAATGAATTAGTTTAGACGAAAAGCAAGAGTTGCACCCTAATAAGAACGATTATCCTGGGGAAATGCATAGTAATTTTATGTCCCGCATGGATGATCGGACTTGCGTGAGATTGGGACATGACATATCGTTGAGCTAGGCGACCTTGTGAACGATTATGTAAATTACGATAAACGACTTAGGGAATATGGAATAAGGATTTTGGTTTAGTGACAAATCATGTCGTAGCGTGCTTGACTTGGGAAGAATGGATCGGTGGATTATATCGAACGTGTTCAAAGAGATAGACTATGTGAAGTGCTTATTGGACGAGCGATATTGATACGTTAAAAAATTAGTTGAGTGAACTTACGATAGGATGGCTTTGCTAAATGACTCGGACCCCTTGGACTAAGTGTTGCATGTGCGGATAGGAGAAATACATGCTCGATGTTTAAAAATCTGAGTGATGCGAGCTTGGGTAGAAAATCCCTTATTATCAACTTTGGTTGACCTTAGGATTGGGGTCATTGTTGATATTATTGTTGGGGAACTATGATTCCAATACTGACGGATGACTTTAGCCTACAGAGATGGCCTAGCGGTTAGGCAATACGTCTATATTGCGAGAGTTAGCCTCGGTACGATTGATCTTGAGGATTGATAGAATGGGATACTAGTGGATAGAATGGTTCAAGTTTATGAAAACCCCACTCCTTATTGGAGCGCCCTTCCTCCTTAATAAGACCAGTCATCAAACCATCATGTTTCGGGGTCAAATCCCACTTCATGAGGCACGCCTCAGATAAATAGGAGAAGACGAAAAGTGGACGATGACGGCCGACAGAAGGCACGAACAAAGGAACGCCATAGTTCTCGATATACTAGCCCTCGGTTATTCCTAAGAGCTCGGCATTTTGTAGCACCAACTCATCACCGAAGAGAAAACGAGGCTTCAACATCTTAACAGTATCCAATGGGCCTGACAATCGACTTCGATCCATCATGCAACAAAAGTAAGTGAGCCGATGTTCCTGGATCATAGCCAGGCGACTCCGTGGCTAACCATAAGCAACCAGCTGTGCAGTAGAAGCGACGAGTACCTCTGCAGTACCGTGACCTCCGGTGCAGCCTATAAAGGCAAGAAGAATATCCTCGAAGAGAGTTGGTGGCACAGAAACTACACGTAAATAAAGGGTGTCAGAAAAACAAAGACGAAAACACAGGACCATAAGAAGGCTGAGGTGGCCAACTTGCGGAGCACCCACGTAGACACTATCGAAGTGCACCATGCATCGACTAACATGCAAATCGTACAGATACTCCATACGAGATACTGTGCGTAGATATTAAAAGCATCTATAGACCTTACTACGAACGAAGTAATGGCTATATAAGTCAAGACAACGAAGCGACGACATTCCTTCGAGACAATGCTTCTGAGAGTCGATGCTCACGTATGTACGACAAGCCAAGAATCCAACAAAAGAATCAGACATTTACCCGCAACAGGTGGCCGTACGTCCCCTACAATGGAAGGGTACTCGACGACGACCGCCTCAGAAGCCGATTGCTTTCCTTTGGCTTGACGGCTGCTCGACGTAGTCTCTCCGGTTTGCCTCACAGACGACATTCTAGACGGCCTCGAGGATTCTACAGCCGGTCGGGTACTGGCCCTTGAAGGTATTACAATCGGGTGGGGGCTAGCCACTGCTCTACGAACCTCCTTGGAGCTCGCTGCGGAGGCCTTCGAAATTCTTGATTTCTTGGGAGCCATGGCGAGAAAAGTTAGGGTTTGAAGTAGGAGAAGACTTTGACAAATGTTTCGGTGAAGGAGTAGGTGAAAATAAAGAAAGCTTTTCTCTCTCCTCCAATATTCCTACATGTAGAAAGAACCGTGCCACGTCAACAAAACAAGACAAGATGCTTCGTTCACCCTCAAAACGACGTGGGTTCAGAAAAAAGTCATGATAAACGTTCACGAGAAACGAGAAGTCATGATCAAAACTTAAGGAAGCGACGGCTTGAGGTATTTAATGCTGAAGCCTAAGCATGACGTCAGCCTAGCAACAAACATAATGGGCATTTCACCTACAAAGAAACACGTGTCATGCTTCTTTTCTAAATATCCCGAGCTTCACTCAAGTTCGAGACTCTTTAAAGGGGGTCTTATAGAAGCATAAAAAAGCACAGGATGACACAAGGCGCAGGTGGGTACTCTCGCTACCCACCCATCTTCACAAAGGTGTAGATGACAAATGGCACATGTTGGTTGTCTTGCTACCAACCCAGCTTCACAGAAGCGCAGGCGGTCAAGCACGCCAACAGAAAAGACAAACTCACAAAAAATAGATAAAAAGTTCATGGAAAGTTCTTTTTATTAAATCATGGCTACAAGAGTTTATTACAGATTTATCACGATTACATAAAAGAAGACTTCCTAATTACAAGGATCTGTTAAAAAGTATTTGTGATTACATATACTGAACTAAAAACTCCTACGGATCTACGCTGGGGTTCATCTTCACAGTGTAATCGTTATGAGAGGAGAGATTGTGGATAGAAAATATGAATACAGTCGCCATCAAAGTCTGCCACCATAGCACCCCCTCAAACGTATAGCTCATCCTGAAGCAGCTATTAGCCCGAGCAAGAATTCAGTCCACAACACGATAGGAGGCCATTTTCAAAACTGCATCAGCTTCTGGGGCTCTTCTAGCATAACAGAAGCATGCAGCCGCCAATGAGCAGGGAAGAGCACAACCTACGGTGCTTCATGTTGGCAACCAGACCAAACTCGATCGTCAGGACCTCCAAGACCTCCAAGATGTCGCTCAGGTTCGAACTCCCTGTGAAAAGCGTTCTAGCACATCCTGAAGCTCATCAATAGTTCTTTTATGAAGGCACAGCTCCTTCGAACGAAGGGATCCTCAACCAAAATTCAACTTAGGGAAGGCCAACGGCCGTTCGAAGCTAAGTCTGGATCCAACATGGTGTTGAAGGACAAAAAGAGGAAGACGTAAATCTTCGAAAGAGACTCCCCCTTTATATAGGGCGGTAGTAGTCCAAGACATAGGCCATGGGACCGTCGGTCAAAATTCTCACATTAATGGGATGAACCTAAGACTCGGTACGATGAACCTCATTAAATGGGTTCATTCGACTAAGTCTTAGAACAATAAAAGACCCCTTGAAATTTTCCAAGTAACAGTGGCAATTAAGAGGGAGTCGTTCCTTAAAGAGCTATCATTAATTTCTCTTAAAGAAGACTTCAAAGCCAGCTTCTTCAAAATAGAAGCACAACAACAATCCTGCTCCAGCAAGAGGTGCAGACTGGTAATGACTTCATGTCATCCCAGCTTCAACGGCGCAGACCTCTGCTTCGACCCATAAGCTCAACCCCCTTCATCAAAGACTTGTAAAACACCATTGATCCAACACAAGTCCGCCTGTCGCTCCAAAAGTACAGTAACCTCATTAGCCTGAAGCACAGCCTACTCATCATCCTAAAGCATAGTGACTTTACTACTCAAAACATAACCTACTTGTCGCTTAAACGCACAGAGGTTATGTCGTCTTCGAAACATAGTCCACTCATCGTCTGAAAGTGCAGAGGCTCCGTTGCCTCCAGGTGAACAGTCTACTAGTCGTACCAGAAGCACATCAGCACTAAGACCTCCCTAGAGGCACAGGTTGTATGGTCCCACCCAATTGATAATGACGAAGTTTACTCTTTTGATAAAGGTCGTATATCAAGTCGGTTTGTTTAAATCGATCGCCTCCTGAAGATCAAACAAAATCCTACTATGAGATAAAATCTAAGATCTACTCGGCTTCATCTAAACAGAGGATTCCAGCAATAGACACGCGCCACGAGTCTCCTCCTTCGATTATTTTGATAACCACCCGAGATCTCGATAGAAAAGTATCTCGACGTTCGCTACCTATCAGCTCAGCAGAAGCCCACACCGTACAATGACAACAGATTCCTTCATATCTCAAATCCGAGTGCACATCGCATATGTGTCCCCTTTCCCCTATAAAAGGAGTTTTTCCTTCAACAAAGGAGGAGAAGGACACACACGAAGAGAAAAGAAGCAGAAGGCAGAGCTTCGAAGTCTTCAACTCCGACATTCTCTTGATCGGTAACCCTAGAGTTCCATCAAAGGTACCATAAAGCCAAAGCAAGTCCAACTCTTCGTCAGATTGTCAACGGAGTAAAGGAGTCACTACGATGCTCGATCTCTACCATCACGATTTTCCATAATTCTTGTACTTAGATTTTCTTGCATAGGAATCGATTGTACCTTTTTTTAAGTCCAATAAACAAAAAGTTCGTATAACCTTTTTTGATGTCGAACAGTTATTACCCAATTCATATAGGTTGTTGACCTATAATGAATCTCACTCTTTTATGAGTTAAAGTAATGCACGCTGCATATACATGTCTGTTATTATATCCGGATTAAGAGCATAAGCATCCATAATAACTGAGGTGTTTGTTCTCTTATCTAGTCAGTATAAAGAGAACAACCTCAAGTGGTCATGTTCAATACACGTAAAGTGTACTAGTATAAACCTATAGTCAAGATAGACTAATACCAGATTACACTATAACCTTTCCAATGGATTGTCCAAGTCCATCTAGGTTGTAAATTATTTATATATTCTATAGGGAACTGATAATATGATCTTCTGTGTGACACCACACACCATATTATCTACAATATAGAATATCAGGCACTTGCATTAATACTTGCAACAAATACAATATACAAATATTTGCCCATATGATTCTCATTCAAAATTTAAGGAAATAAAGTTAATACAAAAGTGAAGCTTTTAGTATATAACCCTAACAATCTCTCACTTATACTCAAAGCATTGCTTTTCAGTATACTGTTACAAATCTCCCACTTATACTTAAAGCCATGTTGCTACACATCTGACTCCCATTCCCTCAATATGACTATCAAAAGCCTTAGCTGGTAAGCTCTTTGTAAAGGGATCAACTAGGTTGTCGGCTGATGATGTCTTAATCACAACAACTTTTTCTTTCTTTACAAAATCTTGTATTAGGTGGTACTTACGCTTAATGTGTTTACTTTTCTTGTGGGTTTGTGGTTCCTTCGAGTTTACAACTGTACCACTATTATCACAAAAAAAGTGTAATAGCCTTAGGCAAACTAGGTAACACATCCAAGTCTAATAGGAAGTTTTTGAGCCAAACCGCTTCCTTGGCTGCCTCAAAGGCTGCCACATGTAGAAGCCTAAATAAATTTCGAAGACCAAGTCAAGGAAGTTAAGATATTTACGCAAAGACAGTTCCAGATTAGACTTTACGCAAAGGTTAAATTGAATCAAACACAAAACTCTACGCAGGCCTTATATTTAGACTTTACGCGGAGAATAGTTTAACTTTCTACGCGAATGAGCTGTCTATACTGCATTAAATACACGAAGATTTTGTTCTGACAGATTGATTTTCTGACAAAGTAATTGCACAGAAGTCAAGGAGATTGTTGTTTAGCGTGCCAAAAAGCTGCTTTACGCTTGAGGAACAGCTTCCTCTTTATGCATAAGAGTTATTTGAGCTTTTACGCTCAAGGCTATCTCAATTACTCTTTTTGTGTGCGTAGAGTTTATTTGAGCCTTTACGCTCAAGGCTATTTTTAGCCACTTTACGCAGGAAGCTTACTTTGAGCTATTTTATGCTCGGATATGTTTAAACAACATCTTTTACACACAGTTTATCCTGATCATGTGGCAACGTGGTTTCCTGACGTGGCCTTCATGCCACTCTTCTAGAAGAATATGTGTACGTGATCTCCTTATTTTATTGGATTATGAGACACGTGTCAACATGCGTAGAAGACAATTTTTGTACGTGGGTGGCAGTTATCCTAATAGCCTGCGTAGAGACCCAATATTGATGCTTTTTACGCACAGAAGACAAGTATATATAAAGACTTTTTTTTAAGAGAAAGGTACAAGATTTTGGAGCCCAGATACTTTCAGAGCAAAGTAATTTTCCAGAGTATTTTTCTTCAACTTTTTTTTCAAGAACAGAGTGAAGCAAAGCAGGAAAGCATTCGATTGTGCCATCAGTGCCAATTGTGTCGATACCTTTCTGGTGACTTAGTTCTTCCGGTTGTTCATCTCCAAGCAGTTTTTTTCATCATCATCGTGTGGTCCAAGGAACAAAGTGATCGCTCTCAGATCAGACTTCCACAGCAATACTTCCTAGAATTTACTTGTACTTCTTGTAGAAGCGTAAATAAATTTCGAAGACCAAGTCAAGGAAGTTAAGATATTTACGCAAAGACAGTTCCAGATTAGACTTTACGCAAAGGTCAAATTGAATCAAATACAAAACTCTACGCAGGGCTTACATTTAGACTTTACGCGGAGAATAGTTTAACTTTCTACGCGAATGAGCTATATATACTGCATTAAGTGCACGAAGATTTTGTTCTGACAGATTGATTTTCTGACAAAGTAATTGCACAGAAGCCAAGGAGATTGTTGTTTAGCGTGCCAAAGAGCTGCTTTACGCTTGAGAAACAGCTTCCTCTTTACGCATAAGAGTTATTTGAGCTTTTACGCTCAAGGCTATCTCAGCTACACTTTTTGCACGCGTAGAGTTTATTTGAGCCTTTACGCTCAAGGCTATTTTTAGCCACTTTATGCAGGAAGCTTACTTTGAGCTATTTTACGCTCGGATATGTTTAAACAACATCTTTTATGCACAGTTTGTCCTGATCATGTAGGAACGTAGTTTCCTGACGTGGCCTTCATGCCATACTTCTCGAAGAACGTGTGTACGTGCTCTCTTTATTTTATTGGATTATAGGACACGTGTCAATATGCGTAGAAGACAATTTCAGTACGTGGGTGACAGTTATCCTAATAGCCTGCGTAGAGACCCAATATTGATGCTTTTTACGCATAGAAGACAAGTCTATATAAAGACTTCTTTTTTTAAGAGAAAGGTACAAGATTTTGGGGCCCAGATACTTACAGAGCAAAGTAATTTTTCAGAGTATTTCTCTTCAACTTTTTCTTAAGAATAGAGTGAAGCAAAGCAGGAAAGCATTCGACTGTGCCATCAATGCTAATTGTGTCGATACCTTTCTGGTGACTTAGTTCTTTCGGTTGTTCATCTCCAAGAAGTTTTCTTTATCATCATCGTGTGGTACAAAGAACAAAGTGGTCGCTCTCAGATCAGACTTCCACACCAATACTTTCCAGAATTTACTTGTACTTTTGTACACTTTTTCTTGTTTTCTTTCAAAAGCCTTTAAGGGCATTTTGTTAAGTGAAACACCACATACTCGGCTTCCATGGTGGAATCAGTAATACATTTTTGCTTGATACTCCTCCACACAATGGCTCCACCTCCCAAAGTAAATACATAACGTGAGGTAGATTTCCTGGAATCCCTATCTGACTGAAAATCTGAGTCTGTATACCCCAAGGGAACTAAACTATCTGCCTGGTAAACTAGCATATACTCTTTAGTCCTTTTCAGGTACTTTAAAATATGCTTTACGGCAGTCTAGTGCTCTTGTCCTGGGTTAGACTGATATCTGTTGACCATGCCAACGGCAAAGCAGATGTCTGGTCTCGTACATAGCATTGTATACATTAAGCTTCATACTGCTGAAGCATAAGGAACTGCTTTCATGTTCTCTATCTCTTTAGGTGTCCTCGGACACTACTCCTTTGATAGAGCAATTTCATGCCTAAAAGGTAAGAAACCTTTCTTAGAATTTTACATGCTAAACCGAGTTAGTACAGTATCGATATAGGATGCTTGGGACAAGCCCAACATCTTTTTCTTGTGATCTCGTAGAACTTTGATCCCAAGGATGTGACCTACTTCTCCCAAGTCCTTCATATCAAACTGTTTGGATAACCATACCCTTACATCAGATAACACCTTCACATTGTTTCCAATAAGCAAGATGTCATCTACGTAAAGTACTAGGAATACCACTACGTTTCCGTCACACTTTCTGTATACACATGATTCATCCTGACATTGATCAAATCTATAGGATTTTATCACCTGATCAAAGCATATGTTCCAAGATCTGGAAGCTTGCTTAAGTCCATAAATAGACTTCTTGAGCCTACAAATAAGATGCTCTTGGCCCTTTTCAATGAACCCGTCTGGTTGCTTCATATAGATGTCTTCCTCAAGACTTCCATTAAGGAAAGCTATATTGACATCCATTTGCCAATTCTTTTAATCGAGATGAGCTGTAATAGATAAAAGAATCCGGATAGACTTAAGCATGGCTACTGACGAAAAGGTTTCCTTATAATCGATACCTTCTCTTTGAGTAAAACCTTTTACAACAAGCCGAGCTTTAAAGGTTTCAACCTTACCGTCTGATCCTCTTTTTCTTTCATAGACCTACTTGTATCCAAGGCTTTTACACCAACGGTGATTCTACAAGCTCCCAGACCTGATTGGAATCCATAGATTCTATTTCAGCTATCATTACTTTTTGCCAAGACTCTACATCTTTATCTTGGAGTGCTTCGTTGTAGGTACAGGGATCAAAATCTTGTTCCTCAAGGACGAAGTCTGATGACTCATCCAAGAACATATATCTATCAGGTTGTATCACAACCCTCCCACTACGACGAGGTACTATCGGTTGTGGTGTAACATTTGTGACACATTGTGCAGTTATTTATGGTCCATCCTCTTGTACTGTTGGTACTGAAGTACTTGGTGTCTCACCTCTCAGTTCTTCTAGAACAACTCTACTTGTGGGTTTATGGTTCATCACATAGTCTTCCTCTAAGAATCGGGCATTGGTGCTAACAATGACCTTATGATCCTTAGGACTATAAAATAAACCTCCTTTCGTTCCTCTTAGATAGCCTACAAACAAGCATACTTTTGTACGAGATTCTAACTTATCTGTTTTTCCATTCAGTACATGTGCTGGACTACCCCAAATTCGAACATGTTTCAGACTAGGCTTCCGCCCAATCCACAGTTCTGTGAAAGTAAGAGGTACTGACTTAGAAGGAACCAAGTTCAAAATATAAGTTTCAGCCTCTAAGGCATATCCCCAAACGAATCTGGTAAATCTGAATAACACATCATTGATATAACCATCTCCATAAGAGGATCTATTCCTTCTTTCGGCTACACCATTCTGCTCGGGCATTCTAGGTGCAGTCAATTGGGATGTAATTCCAACCTCTGATAAATAATCCCTAAACTCTCCAAAGAGGTACTCACCACAATGATCTGATCGTAGTGACTTGATACATTTTCTATGATGTTTTTTCGTTTCAGCCTTGTACTCTTTGAATTTTTCAAAGCACTCAGACTTACGGCGCATAAAATAAATGTATCCATACCTTAAATAATCGTCAATAAATGTGACAAAATATTCAAAGCCACCTCTAGCCTGGATCGTCATAGGTCCACCCAACTCAGAATGAACCAATTCTAACACATCTTTGGCCCTATACCCTTTTGCCGTAAAAAGTCTTTTGGTTATTTTACCTTCCAAGCAGGATTCATAGACTGGTAGTGCATCCACTTCCAATGAACTCAAAGGTCCATCTTCAACCAATCTTTGATTCCTTCTTAGGTTAATATGCCCCAAACGCAAGGGCCAAAGATATGTTTGGTTCATACAAGAAGGTTCTTTTTCTCTTATTTAAGTTAGATGACATATTATTCATTTCTATAAGTTGCATTGTGGGCAAAATATGATTAATGACATACAAATTATCAACTAATGCACTAGAACAGATAAAATTTTTATTCTTTCTAATAACAATATTGTCATTAAAATAAACTGAATATCCATCCTTAACTAACATAGAAACATAAATTAAATTTCTTCTAAGTGAAGGTACATAAAGATAATTTATCAATGTCAAAGACTTATTTCTACCAAAAGATAAAGTAACATCTCCTAATTCAACGACCTCTACTTTTGTAGCATCACCCATGAACAAGCATATCTCTCCATCACTAAGACGCTTGGTTTCCTGGAACCCCTGCAATGTATTGCAGACATGATTAGTAGCTCCTGTATCTACACACCATGTGCCGATATATAACACCGTTAAACATGTTTCAACTACTAGTAAATGTGATATACCTTCTTTGTTCCCTTGTTTGAGAGGTGGACAGTCACTCTTCCAATGTCCTGACCCTTTGCTCTTGAAATATTTGTCTTTCGGCTTTTTCACAGCGCTTTGAGGTCCTATGCTCTTCTTTGCTGAGTTTGCTTATTTCTAAATGTTATTCTTCTTCTTACCACCTTTTGGCTTAGATGTAGAAGCCTTTTCAGAAACAAAAATGTGACCACTCTGTATAAAGAGAGATTCAGCATCCTGTAGCTCTTTTGTAAGTTCTACCAAACTATACAACCTTTTGTTCATGTTGTAGTTAAGGCAAAAATTGTCAAACCTTTTAGGCAGAGTCCCGAGAATGATATCGACCTGGGATTCTCCATCGATTTTAGCACCAAGAATCTCTATCTCATTCAGATATCCATCATCTTGAGAATATGGTCCCTTACTGGCGTACCTTCAGCCATTTTTATATTCATCAAACACTTTATAGCAAACTGCCTAGCTGCTCTAGTCTGATGTCCGAAGAGTTTCTTAAGGTTATACATCATGTCATAAGCTGTAGCCATGGCATAATGCTGATGTTGCAATACATTTGATATACATGCCAGAATGTAACACCGTGCCATCTCATCTTCCTTTTCTACTTCTTATAATCCTCTTTGACCTCTTCATCAGAGTTAGCATCTAGCTTAGGTGGGCATTCCTCAACAAGTACATATTTGTACTCCTTAGCAATCAGGTAAAATGTCTAAATTACGTTTCCAGTCAATATAATGAGGAGCATGGCCATATACAACAGGCCCGATTGGAGGCCCAACAGAAGCAGTTGGATGCCTTGACCCAACTTATAACTGCGCTAGCGGCAAATCGAGATACCATCGCAGCGACCAAACCAACAGAAACACCCGAGATTGAGCCTGTGGATGGTGACGAACCCCAGCCGGCGCAAAGGCACTCTTTCTTTAAGCCAAAGGACTTCTTGGATGTGAAACCTCCAAAATTTGAGGGCAGGACATCACCAGATAAGATGGTAGACTAGATCGATAAAATGGAAAGTTTGTTCACATTCGTAGGAGTTCCGAGTAGCAAGAAGGTAATATGTGCCGTTTTGCTACTACGGCTGCAGTCAAAAGATTGGTGGAAAGCGAAGAAGCCGACACTGCTCGTAACGGCTAGGAAAGGGAAGATTTCATGCGCCTCGTTCAGGAAGGCATTTCTGATCAGTATCTGCCTCCAGCCATGAGTAAAAAGATAGAGAATGACTTCATAACTCTGAAACAAGGAAATACGTCCGTGGAGGACTATGAATATGAATTTTCTAAGCTGGCAAATTTTGTTGCTGTTATGTTACCCTCGGAGCATGCTCATATAGATCGGTTTTTTGAAGGTCTGAATGATGACATTCAGTTGAGTATGCTGAACCGAGAATGTGAGTCGTATTCATAAGCCTTTGAGGTGGCGCTACAGGTGGAACAGTTTTGCTTGAAAAAGGCGTCAACTAAAATGCAGTACGGGCACAATCAGCCCGATAAGAGATATCACGATGTAGAAGAAAAAGAACGAGGGAGAAAATAAGACAGACAATGATCAGCACCGGAGAACTGAGTGTACCTTCTGCGATCGTCACGGGCACACCAAGAAAGTCTGTCGTTTCGCCAATAGATCATGCTTTGGTTGTGGAAGTACGGACTATACAGTCAAAAATTGCCCAAAATGAAGAAACAATACTGAAGAGCATGGGCTACTGAGGGACCCACCGCCAATCAGAGATAATCCACATAATCAGCAGTTACGGAATGCCAATAATGCGACAGCGCGCGTCTATAATCTCTCCACCTTACTTGATCCTGAATACAATACTAGTGGAGGTGACCTTATTTCTTAAGTTTTGAGGACAAAACTTTTTCTCAGTAGGTTATTATGTTGTGTCCCGCTCCTCGTGGTCACTATGTAATACCTACGGCTTGCTGACTCAGTCTTAAACTGAGTATTTGGGGAAACTGTTGCCGGTATCGATTGATCACAAATGAAATGCAATGAACCTTTTCAATTGATGGATTGGCTTCTATTAAAATAAATCCAAGAGTTTTGTTGGATGTTTTCTTTTGTTGCTTGGTTTTGATGAATGCATTTTCGTGTTGGTTTTTGATGATTGGTTTTCATTGTTCGCTTTCATCGCATTTCGCATTCATTCCGAATCTTGAGAGAAAGAGACCGAAGTATGCTAAGCAACTGTTGGTGCCAATGTAGGATGCGTGAACTGTTCGTGAATGGCGCGTAAAGTCCTTTCTTCTCTCAACTAAGATTCATCTCGGTGAGTTGCTCTAACCGGGCTAGCATTTATTTATACGCCCTAATAAAAATGATCTTTAGTCCACTCTTTTGTTGCGTCCCTCAGATCAACGATACCAAAAACAACAAAAGATAAGAATAAGAATGAATGCTAACGAATGACTGCAAAGGGAATAAAATGCTATTGAATGACCAAATGGGAATTGAATGTTATCGAATGACCGAATGAGAATTCAATGCTAATGAATGACCGAACGATTAAGGCTAGTTATGAACTGGTCGCTACCTGTTGCACTGTTAACTTTTATATGATAAAAAGAACAAGTTATGCATTGGTCTCGGATAACTTGTTAACAAGGTAATAGTCTCTCGACGATACTGGGGGCACCCGGGTTCGATCGGCCTAGGAGAGATTGTAATAGCACCCCGAGGTAAATGCTACACCTTGGGAATATTGTGTCCTTAGCGACAAGCTGAACCATGAGTCTCAGCGGCTAATCATAGGGAGCGGACCCATGGACCACCATGTAGTTATGACATGCATTTGAACAAATCCTTATTGCAAAACCTAACACTGATCGATGATGGTAAAGAATGCTTCTTATATACATATGCAAATTGTGCTAACCGGTTTTGTGCAGGGATGACTGTCGACGATGGTAAGTTGCTTATGAAATATTCTACTGTCATATTTCTTATGAATTGTTAAAAGAACCTAGACAAGTAGAAAGATCGCAAGTAAATATGTAGCTTCACATATTGAATTAGTACAGATATTTGTGAGTTTCGGCGAAGAGCCGCTCGCCAGTACATGATGTGTGCCGACCCACGTTGTGGGCATCCTTTTCAGAAAGCAAAGGAGACAAGAAGATTTCAAGTGAGGCACTAAAGCTCGTCTTTCCCAGTTGAGCTGTGGACTGCCTCGAAGCTTCTTTTTATTTTCAGTCAAAGTTGCAAGTTTTTTTTCCTTTGAAGGTGTCTTTACAGTTCCAGCATGTAATAAAAGAATATGATGTATGGCATTGCGACTATTTTTAAAAGGGGGTTTTAAAGAGAATCATGTAGCCAAGACAAGCCAATCTGAGTTTGCAAAGCTTTGTACTTGTATTCCTATCAAGTTTATCAATAAAAGAAGTATTTCCATTTCAAATCTCTGTGTCCAATATTTGGTTTTCTGCAATGAATGGGTGCGTGCATGTGTTTTGCTTGACTAGTTATTTTGTACATGTACTTGGCCTTGTGCAAGCGCAACTTAGGCTTGCATGGCATCACGCCTTAGCGAGGACGAACGATCCCGCAGGGATCCAGGCAAGGCGGACGACCCTAGCGGGATCGGGGCGTGACAAAGTGGTATCAGAGCAACATGATCCTCTGGCCAATTATTGATTCGATTGAATTCGAAGATGTTTCCCTGATCAAAAATACCTTGCCTGCTTGATATCATCAATGAGATGAACGTTCCATACAATAAGTCCATAAATATTTTTATGATGCTGGCATATGTTTTATCGATTTGATTGATTGAGATTGAAATGATTTATTGAACAAGAGTTTTGATATGATCTGAATTATGATTTCATGGATTGATGATGGTGAAGAATGAGGACTATCGCTGCTAAGGATATCGTAAGTTTCTCCTTAAGTTTCAAGGACAAAACTTCTTCTCAGTGGGTAATTATGTAGTGTCCTGCTCCACGAAGGCACTAGATAGACAGAAAGATCGGATTGCTGGCTCTGCAACAGAAGACGGTTGATCTGGATGAGTGTACGAAGTCTCATTTGCTGATTCACTTACGCCTAATAAGAATCTGAGTTTTTGATTGAATGCTATTGTTAATAACAAGATGGTAAATCATTGAGTATGCTTATAAGAGAATCCACATGCTGCCATGCTAAGAACAAGAAAACAGATTACTTGTATGCTAAGAAGAATTTTTGCCTGCTAATAAGAAATGAACTGATGCCTATATGCTAAAGAAAGATTATTGCTTGATAAAAAGAAATGAATGTTTGCTATGTTAAATCAAACGAGATGTTACCATGCTAAAGTAGAGATGTTGCCTTTAATCAATGAACTGTTGTCATGACAATAAGAAAAGAAAAGAGATTGCTTATATGCCTCGAACTGGTATGTGTTTAAAGATAACAAGATATGCTATATCTACATAGAACTGTTATTATGTTCCAAGAAGATTAATGATTGCTTGTCCCTCAAAGATGTTCTGAATGCTGGTCATGTACAGACGGACTTGTACATGTTGTAAAGAGATTGTGATAGTACCCTGGGGTAAATGCTATACCTTGGGATATTGTATGAGGTAAATGCTACACCTCGGGAATGTTGTACGAGGTAAATGCTACACCTCGAGAATTTTATGTGAGGTAAATGCTACACCTCGGGAATGTTATGTGAGGTAAATGCTACTCCTCGAGAATGTTATGTCTAATAGCGACGAGCTGAATCCAAGAGTCACAACTGCCAGTCCAGTCTGCATGTGTTAAGAATATTTTGCTAAGAGTTAATAATGCAGAGACGAACAGAAAATAATAATGTTGGTTTTATCATGTTTATGCTAATCCTTGTCTTGTGCAGGGATAGACCGTCGGCTATGGTAAGAATCACTAAAAAAATGATACATTCGTTGCTTAAGTTTTATGTTCATGAATTGCTTAAAGAGAATAACCTGTCACAAAAAATAGATGTCCTGATCAAAAAAAAGATGTGATAATCATGCTTGTAATCTGACCCTTAGAATGTCTTGAATCAAAGAAAAGAATGCTAATGTTGTTGTCCCTAATAAAATGATATGGTTCATGAAACACGCTGCACACTGCACATGAAATGAATAGTCATCGTGCTTGAATTGAATAGTCCCTTGTATGCTTCTAATGAAGTAAAATGAATTATGGCTTTTCAAAGATGTTTTCAAAAGAGATGTAAACTGACTCTGTATGCATGAAATGTACATAGGTAAAAAGTAGCAAGATCATATCACAAGAAATATTTTTCTTACTAAATGAATAGTGATCGTTTCAGACAAATGTAGCTCTTTGTTCATAATCACCAGTATGCTGATACACTGACCCACCATCAGTCTACTTGCAGGTGCAATATACATCGAGAAGGATAGTCCGAAGCGATAGCCCGAGCCTCATCCTCATGAGCCAGAAATCAGAAAAGATGCCAAGAGATGACATCTGTTGCAAGAGTTGGTTTTGTATATAAAGGGATGTAATGTATGGGAACGGGATCATTGTAATCTGTAAAGTTTTGAGAGAATGTAACATTGTATCAGAAAGAATCAAGAGCTTGTAATCTGTTCAATAAAATCAATAAAGAGAATTATTTCTTGTTACCATTGTGTTCATTGCATGTATTCTAAAATATGTCTGCTACTGCTTCAATTATCTGCAATATGTTCCGCTGCATATTGTCAATCTTTTCTATCTTGTCTTGCTTCAGGTCTTGGCCTTGTGCAAGTACAATATAGGCTTGCACGGCATCATGCCTTAGCAAGGACGATCGGTCTCAAAGAGTCCGAAGCGAGGACGAAAGGACTCTGCGGGATCGGGACGTGACAGAATGGTATCAAAGTACGATTTTACGTCCTTGGCCTCTGGCAAATATCGTTTTCAAAAAAGTATATAAGGTATTTTGATGTCTTTCAAAAGTCCCAATTTTGAATTATGAAAACCAATGCCCCATACAATAAGTCCATAATATTTATGAGACTGACAGAAGTTATACTCTTTTGTAGATAAATGGCCCCTCCTCGACCATCTGGCTTAACCGATCCGATAGAGCGGATCATGACCATGATGGAACTACAGAGGCAGGATAATGAGGAGCATGGCCAGATACAACAGGCCCGAATGGAGGCCCAACAGAAGCAGTTGGATGCCTTGACCCAATTTGTAACTGCGCTTGCGGCAAATCGAGATACCACCGCAGCGACCAAACCAACGAAAACACCCGAGATTGAGCCCGTGGATGGGGACAAACCCTAGCTGGCACAAAGGCACTCTTTTTTTAAGCTAAAGGACTTCTTGGATATGAAACCTCTAAAATTTGAGGGCAGGACATCACCAGATAAGGTGGTGGACTGGATCGATAAAATGGAAAGTCTGTTCACATTCGTAGGAGTTCCGAGTAGCAAGAAGGTAATGTGTGCCGCTCTGCTACTACGGCCGCGGGCAGAAGACTGGTGGAAAGCAAAGAAGCCGACGCTGCTCGCAACGGCTAGGAATGGAAAGATTTCATGGGCCTCGTTCAAGAAGGCATTTCTGGATCAGTATCTGCCTCCAGCCATGAGTAAAAAGATGGAGAATGACTTCATAACTCTGAAACAAGGAAATATGTTCGTAGAGGACTATGAATCTGAATTTGCTAAGCTGGTAAATTTTGTTGTTGTTATGTTACCCATGAAGCAGGCTCGTATAGATCGGTTTGTTGAAGGTCTGAATGACGACATTTAGTTGAGTGTGCTGAACCGAGAATGTGAGTCGTATTCACAAGCCTTTGAGGTGGCGCTACATGGGGAACAGTTTTGCCTGAAGAAGGTGTCAACTAAAATGCAGTACGGGCGCAATCAGACCGCTAAGAGATATCACGATGGGGAAAAAAGTCCGAGGAAGAAAATAAGACAGACAATGATCAGCACCGGAAAACTAAGTGTACCTTTTGCGGTCGTCGCGGGCACACCACGGAAGTCTGTTATTTTGCCAATAGATCATGCTTTGGTTGTGGAAGTACGGACCATACCGTCAAAAATTGCCTAAAATAAAGAAACGATACTGAAGAGCGTGGGCCGCTGAGGGACCCACCGCCATTCAGAGACAATCCACATAATCAGCAGTTGCGGAATGCCAACAATGCGATAGCGCGCGTCTATAATCTCTCCACCTTACTTGATCCTGAATGCAATACTAGTGGAGGCGAGCTTGTTTCTTAAGTTTTGAGGATAAAATTTTTTCTCAGTGGGTTATTATGTAGTGCCCTGCTCCTCGCGGTCCACTATGTAATACCTATGGCTTGCTGACTTAGTCTTGAACTGAGTATTTGAGGAAACCGTTGCCGGTGTCGATTGATCACAGATGAAATGCAATGAACCTTTCCAATTGATGGATTGGCTTCTATTGAAATGAATCCAAGAGTTTTGTTGGATGTTTTCTTTCGCTGCTTGGTTTTGATGAATGTGTTTTTGTGTTAGTTTTTGATGATTGGTTTTCATTGTTCGCTTTCATCGCATTTCGCATTCATTCCGAATCTTGAGAGAAAGAGACCGAATTATGCTAATCAACTGTTGGTTCCATTGTAGGATGTGTGAACTATTCATGAATGGCACGTGAAGTCCCTTCTTCTCTCAACTAAGATTTATCTCGGTGAGTTGCTCTAACCGGGCTTGCATTTATTTGTACGCCCTAATAAAAATAATCTCTAGTCCGCTCTCTTGTTGCATCCCTCTGATCAACGATATCAAAAACAACAAAAGATAAGAATAAGAATGAATGCTAACGAATGACTGTAAAGGAAATAAAATACTATTGAATGATCGAATGAGAATTGAATGTTATAGAATGACCGAATGAGAATTGAATGCTAATGAATGATCGAACGATTAAGGCTAGTTATGAACTGGTCGCTACTGTTGTACTGTTAACTTTTATCTGATAAAAAGAACAAGTCATGCATTAGTCTCGGACAACTTATTAACAAGGTAATAGTCTCTCGACGATACTGGGGGCACCCGAGATCGATCGGCCTAGGAGAGATTGCAATAGCACCCCGAGGTAAATACTACACCTCGGGAATGTTGTGTCCTTAGCGACGAGCTGAACCATGAGTCTCAGCGGCTAATCATGGGGAGGGGACCCATGGACCACCTTGTAGTTAGGACATGCATTTGAACAAATCCTTATTGCAAAACCTAACACTGATCGATGATGGTAAAGAATGCTTCTTATATACATAAGCAAATTGTGCTAACCTGTTTTGTGCAGGGATGACTGTCGACGATGGTAAGTTGCTTATGAAATATTCTATTGTCATGATTCTTATGAATTTTTAAAAAGAACCTAGACAAGTAGAAAGATCACTAGTAAATATATAGCTTCACATATTGAATTAGTGCAGATATTTGTGAGATTCGGCGAAGAGCCGCTCGCCAGTACATGATGTGTACTGACCCACGTTGTGGGCATCCTTTTTTAGAAAGCAAAGGAGACTGGGGAATTTCAAGTGAGGCACTAAAGTTCGTCTAGCCCAGTAGAGCTGTGGACTGCCTCAAAGCTTCTTTTCATTTCCAGTCAAAGTTGTAAGTTTCTTTTCCTTTGAAGGTGTCTTTACATTTCCAGCATGTAATAAAGGGATATGATGTATGGGCATTGCGACTATTTTTAAAAGAGAGTTTTAAAGAGAATCATGTAGCCAAGATAAGGCAATCTGAGTTTGCAAAGCTTTGTACTTGTATTCCTATCAAGTTTATCATTAAAACAAGTATTTCTATTTCAAATCTCTGTGTCCAATATTTGGTTTTCTGCAATGAATGGGTGCGTGTGTGTGTTTTGCTTGACTAGTTGTTTTGTGCAGGTAGTTGGCCTCATGCAAGCGCAACTTAGGCTTGCACGGCATCACGCCTTAGCGAGGATGAACGATCCTGTAGGGATCCACGTAAGGCAGACGACCCTAGCGGGATCGGGGCGTGACAGTTCCTGCACCCCACGACGACTGCCTGGCCATTTGAAGCATGGGGAATGGATATCATTAGGCTAATCATTCTACCATCCTCCAAAGGACACCGGTTCATACTTGTCATCACCAACTACTTTTCTAAGTGGACGGAAGCAGTACCTCTGGCCGAAGTAAAAACTGCAAATGTGATCGGCTTTGTTAAGCATGACGTCATATACCGCTCTGGCGTTCCTCGAAGGATCATCCATGACAATGGTCCTCAGTTCGTAAGCCACGCTTTCCATTGGTTCTGCGATAAAAATCGAATACAGAATGTGACATCAACGGCTTACAATCCTGCAGCAAACGGACTAGCCGAAGCGTTCAACAAGACTATCGTCAAACTACTTAAGAAAGTCATTTCTTCTAATAAGCGATACTGGAATGAGAACCTCGGCGAATGCCTTTGGGCTTACCGTACAACCATTAGAACACCCACGGGCAATACACCATTCTCTTTTGTTTATGGAAGCGAGGAAGTGCTTCCCCTGGAGATCCAGATCCCGTCCTTATGGGTAGCCATCACCAACCAGCTGACTGACGAAGACAATCAACGCCGGCAGAAACAAGAGTTAGAGGCGTTAGATGAAAAATGTTTGCTAGCTCACTAACGAATCGAGCTTTACCAAGCTCAGATTTTCAGGGCCTTCAACAAGAAAGTTCAGGAAAGAACATTCCAGGTGGGTAACCTTGTCTTATCAGTTTGAAGACCGATGGTAATGACTCACAAGACGGATAGGAAGTTCGAGCCCAAGTGGGAGGGACCATTCGTCATAGAGATGGTCTACTCCAATGGTTCCTTCCGACTGGCCAAACACAATGGCGACTTGCTAATAATGCCAATCAACGACAAGTTCCTGAAGAAATACTATGTCTAAGGTTCAAACTAGGATAGGCTCCTACATCCCTTATGGGTATTCATGGATTCTATTAAAAGAATTCACCCCTTCTATACTTCACCCCAGTAGAAAAAACAATTCACGTCCATATCACCTCTGAGTTGTCTTCCTACACCCTAGCGAAGTTCACGACTACTACGTCCATATCACCTCTGAGTAGTCGTCTCTTCTATTATGACCTCGTATTGTCATAACTATCTAGAAAATATTTCACGTCCATACTACCTCTGAATTGTTATTCTATACCCTAGCGAAGATGTGCCTACTATGTCCATATTACCGCTGAGTAGACATCTCTTCCATAACAATCCACCATAATTGTCATATTCATCTATAGAACCTTTCACGTTCATACTACCTCTGAGTCGTTCTATACAGCCATAGAATTTATCTTTGCCATGTCCACATTACCTCTGAGTAAGGAAAAGTCTACCACCAAAGGATTATGTGTTTACCATGTCCATATAACTTCTGAGTAAAACCCTATTCCTAACGGAGTTATCTCCATCCCCTCACATCATACTGCCTCTGAGGGAATCCTCGTTCTTGTGCGAGGAAAAGTTCACAAGTAAAAAGACAAGCAGAGAAACAAAGCCAGCGTTTTCATTTATGAAGTGAAAAGGTTTTCTTTCTTTGGTTACAAAAAGTAGTCTCTCACGAACCGAGAGACAAGAAGACAGAAAGAAGGTCAAAACTGAGAAGACCGGCACTAAAATTCTTCTAGCCGAATCCTCAAAAGAGCAACCTGGGGGCCAACCAATGCTTGGGCTCGACGCTCGGCCTCCTGACGGCGAGCGGCTTCATCTTTAATAGGAGAGAGGCTTTGGCATGTAAGGGCCAGCTCGGCCTGACGAATGCCAATGCTTTCCTTCTTCCGAGCCAGAGTCTCAGAACGTTGGTGAATGATCTCCTTCTGGTTCTCAGACTTGACCAGGTCACTCTCAACAAGGGCCAGGGTCTCTTCTAATTTTTGGATCTGCTCCCGAAGGGCCTTGTACTGATCCTCCATAGCTGCACGGTGACAAACTCGAGCCTCTTCGGCATCAGTCACTGCTTCAATCTTGGACTCAACTTCGGCAAGCCGATCAGTTAGTGCCCGGCGTTTCTGCTCATACTGAGATATTTCGAAGATCGTCTTCTCTAACTCTTAGCGGCTAGAGTCGGAAGACCATGCTCCATCTTCTGGAGCTCCGAGACAACGGCTTCTAATTCAGCCAACAAATCCTCTATAGCATCGACCTTAGCCTCACACTCTGGATAGTCGCAGAAGGCCACCAACTGGACTTCTACTATATTTCGGACCCGTCTGAGAGATTGGTTGTTTCATAAAATACCCTCTATACTACGCATCAATGCATGACGAATTATGCTAAGAATGAGGTTGGTATAATATGTATTGTCAGCCAAGGTCATTGGGGTTACCGAAATTGTCGTGATAGAAGGCCCCTGGGCGGCAGCAGCAGCCAGCATATGCCTAGGGATAGCAGCCGAAGCAGGTGGCACCGTCACCGTAACAGAGGTCATTGGCGGTACATAGACAATAAGAGCCAACACTGTCTGACGTGCGACTGACTCCTCATCAAGCTTCATTGTCGGTTCTTCAGCTGAAGCTACGCTAATTGGAGCCTGAGCAATCATAGCAGTCGATGTCTCAACGGTCACTGTAACCGACTCTTCAATAGCCTTCTCAACCGGTGTGTCAGCAATCGGTTCGTCCATTGTCTCAATCGAACCCAGAACAGGTGGCTCGAGTATAATCTCTTCAGACGGTCCTGAAGAGACTACATTGGAGGGTTCTTTAACTAATTTGTCAGCAGCCTCCTCGACCAATTTCTTCTCATCAGTCGGACCCTTAGGGGTTTCATCGACGGGCTCATCAATAGCACCGTCGATAGTGACCGCCCCGGATGGAGCCTTGGCGGATGGCTCATCAGTGACCGCATCGCCTCGACCAGCCCGCTCGTCGGCAATACCTACCACTGGATCTTTGACATTCTCTTCAAATACCACTTGGGGTTGAGGTACAATGTACGCCAGGGCTAAATCTTCCAACACTGGTCCCTCGATGCCTCTATAAGGAGGAGGCTTCCGAAAGGAACCAGCAGATGTGCCTTCAGCATCTTCGGTCGATCGACCCGTCTCAAGCTCGGGTTCCCGAATGGTACTTTTGCGAAACATGAGGCAACCCCGGGTATTACCACAGAGCCACCCCTGGAAGCCATTACCTCATAGTTAAAAGAGACAAGAGAAGGAACCTCCTCTGCCTCAGTGGTTGGGCCCTCCTCAGGGACATGGTACTCCTCAAATCGCTCCGGCGTCTTCCTCGCCTGCACTAGCAAAACAAGGATAAGTGAAATGTCGTGAGTGAAAATTTGAATCAAAAGGGAACAAAAATATACCTGTAAGGTCGATACAACAGGCGGCGCGCTAGGTCACAAGGAAGCACGACCCTTGGATGCTATTCTTTTAACCTTCATGCCAGAAGGAGGGTTTGCTACCGGACGAGCTCGATGTTTCGGTGGGGTACTCAGGGGTGCCTCATCTTTGTTTCGCTTCTGAGAGGTACTAGAATCATCCGAAGGCCCATATCCTGCTGCTTCAGACTTCTGAGACCGTCGCTGGGGCCTCTCAAATTTCTTACCCATAATAAAGCTCCATTCTTGGTCATAACCCGAAGAGAAGTTATTCACCAAACAGTAGAACTTTACAGCGGAATACAAGACACGGGGCTCCCCATGCACGTTAAGGAATATAAATGCTGCACCAGTAGATTTGGCGTTGTAATAACTCCAAGCGCGGGTACCGTCCAACAAACTTTCCTCATAGCCAAGACACGGGCTGGGATTGTTCATCATAGTTTGGCTATAACCAAATTGTCGCACAAAGCGACTCGGCAGATAGGGCTCCAAATATGCCCTATTTTGGTTCTTGTACACCAGGTGCGAAGGACGAAGGGATAACAACCAGCAAAAAGCACCGATAGTTAACTCGACCCTTTTGCTGGCCCGATCAACCAGCTCATCACCAGCTTCATGGCCACCGTAGAAAGGCGAAACCCTACTAAAATTATAACTGTCCAAGCGGTTCAATGCCCGCCTACAGACATGAACACCGTCATGAGACCACTTCACCGTGTGGTAGTTGCACAAAGTCCCCCTCCTCGTGATCGTCTATGGTGGCGGAGACAATCAAACTAGTATGATGCAATGCCAACCAGGCTATCAAATAATGGTAGGATAGCTCCGCTCGAGAAAACTCACTGGCACACCCATGATACTCTATGATCTTTTCTGAGAGGTCCTGTAGGCCTCGAAGAATGTTGTAAACCATGGCCGAAAGCAGCAAAAGAGAAGGACCAAAAGCTAACCTCACGGACGGCATGATATGTTCCCTACCCAGTCGCCCCACAGAGCCTGAGCCTCTAGGCACTACAGTCTTCCTCAGCCACATCATCCGGAAGGCAGCTAGCGTCGCTTTTGAACTTACGGGAGTTAAGTTTTGGTAAAAACAACTACGGACCGTCGAGTTGGGTCTTCCTTCAGCATCCAGCGAGGGAACTCGCATCTTGGCCTTTGCCTCCATCTTCTCTACCTCAGCGGTGGCATACACCCTACGAGAGGAAAGATGAACCAGTCTGTGTTCCGACAGATCGTCGCCAAAAAAATACCTCCTCCACGCATTAAAGTGAGGCTGACCCTTTGCAGAGTCCTGGCGTACACAAACTTGATAGTGGAAAAGCAGCTCCTTGTATACTGCCATCATCTCTGCGTACTTACTTTCCAACCCCGCGAGCTCATCAGGAGTTGGGCAATACTCCTCATATGGGTGCTCACCCCAAGGCAGTTTCGAGATGGCAACCATCTCATGGAGAGCCAATCCCATCTCTCCATAGGGCAAGAAGAAAGTCCCGGTGTGGTGAATGAACAACTCCAGCAAAGCCGGGAATAAGGACTGGTTGATGGGGATTCCATAGTCAGTACCCTTTATGGCACGGTGAAGGCCAGTGCCACTCAGAACCTCCTTAAAAGTGCTCAATGCCCATCGAATCAAGTCACCCCACTTTTTGTCAGAGTGAACCCAGCCTTCGACCCGGTAGGCGCCGTCGAATATGTACAACCGGCCACCAGAAGTCTATTTAAAAAAAAATGAAGCACCAAATGGATGCACATCCGCAGGGATATCGCTGAACCTACGATCGGGGAGTGGCAACCGCAAGGTGAATGATGAACCACCCCGAACGGGCGTAAAAGTATCTCTTCCCTTGGATCCCTTATCTACCTTGATACGGCCTACAATTAGACCCCCTGGCTAGGGGTCAGATCCCACTCCAGACGCCGTCTTTCGACAAAACATGAGAAAACATACATCGGTAGGTGTCGGTCAGTCGTCGGAACATACAAGGGGATGCCATTACTCTTAAAATATCAGGGCAATTTAAGTGTAAGGAGGTCCATCTCCTTCAGAGCCAACTGGTCACAAAAGAGAAACTGGGGCTTTAACATCCCCGTGTCGGCATCAAGAGAAGGTGTCAGCCTACCCTGATCTAGCATACGGCAAAAATAGCCCAGACGTTGCTCCTGTATTTCATCCAGTCGCCCCGCCGGTTGATCTTCGGCAATCGACCTCCTGGCTGGCTCAACGAGCTCCTACTCAATGTTTGTCCCCAGCGCGCATGTAACGACCGTGGTTCGTATTACGTATTTTGGAATACATGTACCTATCTTGACTAGTATTTCATGTTTCCTTGCATGGTATATTTGGGCATTCCCTTGCTTGGTTTATCTTGGTTTGGTTTGGCTTGGCTTGGTTTGCTTTTGAGTTCATCATGAACCAAAAGAAACCCCCTACCTACCACCCCTCCCTTCCTTTATAGCCGCCCACTCCTCTCTCTTCATTTACTTCTCCTCCATTTACTTCTTCTTCTCCACCATTACTCTCTTCACCTACCAGAGAGAGAGAGCCTAGGCAAGTGCATCTTGCTTCATGGAAAAACTCAAGTTTTATTGTTCCATTTACTTCTCCATGAGATTCTAACACACTTTAATACTTAGCATTTCTAATTTCTATGGTTCAATTTGTGTAGATCTAAGTTTATTGTATTTTTGGATTTCTTGGGTTTTGATCTATTTAACCTTGTTATTATCTAGTTTTGATGGTTCCATGTTGAAGAGAATTTGATTCTGCCCCATTTTGACCTATGGAAGTCTGGATTCTTACCTCGAATGAAGGATTTGGGAAGCTTTGAAGCCATGGATATCATGGCTCTTCTTCTCGGACCAGTGGAGAAGAAGATCAGTCTTTAGCCGCATGGCAGCCTTAGCCGTATGACTCTGATGCGACAAGTATCCATTGCCACATAGGCTGTGCCTTGCAGCCGCATGGCCCATGTTGGTTCCATTGTCGCATAAGCTCATCATTTCCGGGCCGCATAAACCGCGAATCCCTTAGCCGCATGGCACTGCGTCTTCCAGCCGCATGAAGTCAGCTCCCCAGCCGCATATGCTTGTTGTCCTTCAGCCGTATAAGGCCTTGGTAACTCTCCAGCCGCATGAGCCTGCATACTCCTTGCCGCGTACGTCCCAGTCTCTTTGCCGCATAGACTTGTATTGCCTTCCAGCCGTATGAGTCTGCATGCTTCTATCCGCATAAGCCCGCTCTCCCGATCTGCATACCCCCGTTCCCTCTCCTGGCCGTATTGTAGAAGCATAGAATTTCAGGACCAAAAATCCTATGCGCCAAACATCACATGTGCCGGGGAGCTCAGATGAAGTACTTGGCACAGCAAAGTATAGACATTAAAAGAAGATTTTTTATTTCATATAAAAATCTATTACATGTCTTAAAAAGAGGTGTACAAAGGAAAATTTCTACAAAGAAAAGACCCTAAGTCTACAGCTAGGCGCAGCAACCACCATGCGCTCTCAAACAGGCATATCTCGCCATATGCTCTCAAACAGGCGCATCTCGCCATGCGCTCTCAGCCAGGCGCATCCCTTCAGCAGTTCAGTTATGTGCATCCTCAGTTATGTGCATCCCTTCAGCAGCTCAGTTATGTGCCGCCCTTCAGCGTCCCAGTCAGGCACATCATGAAGTGTCAGCATATGCGCCATCAAATGCTTCGACTAATAAAGTATTTATTGAGCAGAATGAGGGTGGCAATCAACCCTCTAGCTGGAGGAAGAGCTCTTCAAACCAAGGAAGAGAATAGCACCGTAAATCAATCTGCGGCTAAAGGAGCAGCTTTCGACCCAACCAGAATGGGCAACACCCACTCTAGCGGGAGGAGGAGCTCTCCTAAAGCCCAAGGAAGATGATCAGAGCACCGTAATTCGATCTGCGGCTCTTCCAGCATAACGGAGACATGGCTCGAGCATCCCGATCTTTGGATGCAACAGGCACCTTCCACCTGCCTCAGAAGCCCTCGACTCCGACTTTTGGATGTAACAGTCACCTTCAAGTGCATCAATGAAAACAACGCGTCGTATCTTCACCCTCGGGAGCATCTCGTCAACAGAATGTGCTCGGGCAAACAAGTTCATTTCGGAAGGACGTGAGAGAACGAGAAGCAAACCCTCTCCATACCACTATTTATAGGCCGGGCAAATCAAACCCATGTGCCAAGTGGCTTGCTCTCCGAATCCCGTGTAATGAATTTGCATTAATGGTGATGAACCTGATGCTTCGAATTCAGCCAATCAAAAATAGCTATCAAAGAACGTAACAGTCGGGCCCATAAAAATGTATCATGCAAAAGGATGTGCCGGCCAGACCGCGCATCATACTGATGCGCCCATCAGCACCAAACGCCTCATAAGGATGCGCCCCATGCGTCCCCTTGCGCCCAGTAGAACACCGATCGATGGGCCCACTCAACAGCCCATTACCTGTCAAGAACATTAAATACTGAAGTCTAACAGAGTTGGTAGCACGTCCCCCGAGGACTGCTGTTGACAGCTTTTTCAAAAGATGAAGCGTCGCCGACGTCAGCAACATCATTACTTTCCTCCGGCGGTTACAAGCCACGTGGCCGCCCAACCATTTCGCATGCACCTCCGCAGCCATGCGCCCAAGTCTCTGCATGCACCTCAAAAGCCGTGTGCCTCAGACCTTTCTCTGATCCCTAAAGACAGAAGTAAAGTCACTGCTAAAACCCCGCATGTGCCTCAAAAGCCATGCGCCCCGACTGGTTCGTGACTCCTAAAGGTTACAAGCCAAAGTCTCCTCATGCGCCCAATCCCAGGTGCATCCTATCAGATCACTCCCCACCAAATCCGAGATCTTCGAGCCATGGACCTACGACAAGCGTCCTTTGACTTGATTCAGCCTATGAAGGGGTGCTAATTGCCCAAGATCTCAGCAACTGAAAGATCCTCTCCATTGCTACGTGTCAGCTCTGTCGCAGCCCACGACAGCAACAAGAAGGGTTCAACTCCTCAATCAGAGCGCATCGTCCATGCGCCTCCATCAGCTATCACCACGTGGCATCTCCACAAACAGGCGTATCCTGTATATGCACGCATGAGCAGCCAGCCTGCAAGACTATAAATAGAGGGATCATTTCCTTCTTCTACACACGTCGCACAACCACCGACATACATATACAGAGAGGCAGATACAGACACTCAACGTCTTCTTCCTCTCCGCAAGCTCCAGCACCCAGAGCAACTTAGACCTTTAGAGAACCGTCGTCAGATCGTCAACGGAGTCAACACATTACCACTCGCTCTATCGGTACAAGGGACCCAGATAAACAAAAGTGTACTCCTAGGACTACGTCTAAGTCCTATATTGTAACACTGTTTTGTTTGTAATTAAAATTTACAATCAAAGGATTTTAATGGCAAACAAGCTGGCGACTCTGCTGGGGACCTCTTTGTCCTCTATCGAGAAAGCTGTGTCGCAATCCGATGACGTGAAGGTGGGCTCCTTCTACAAGAAACTGGTCGTACGCCTCAATCAACAGGCGTATGAGGAGTTCATCTCTGAAGGCAGTCCGAGTCCTTCGAAGCGGCTGTCGAAGCCGAAGAAGACTCGCCAAGTCTGGGTGCGCAAGGTCGACGCCTCCGGCACCACCACTGAAGGAGATGCACCAATGCAGCCTTTCCTTCTCGCTGACGTCCTCAGCAACCAAGATGCGCCCACCGGTGCAGCACATCTCTCGGGGAAACGTGCGGCTGACCACATCCCCCAGCCATCTCCCTCTTAGGCACGGAAGATGCATCGACGGAGTAGGGGCGCAGCTAATGCCCTGCGCATCACCTCTGATGCGCCACAGAAGGTCTCTGTCTTTGACAGACTCCCTCGCGGTAGTGGCAAGAAGAATTTAGATTCTGAGTACTATGTGCCCTAGCGGGCTAGTACGAAGAAGTCCAAGGAGGCACGGGCCATGCGCCTCAAATATGCTATGCCGGCAGCAAACCAGAAGCATGCGCTCACAATCATGCACGCTGCTGATGGTAAGGTGTATAAGGTCGACTCGGGTGCTTCTGTGCCAGAAATGAGTCGACCTTCCAAGTCCTTGTCTCACTTGGGCGCATCTGTTGCGTTCGCAACCAAGTCGAGCAAGGCAAACCCTGTGGTCTTGAACTCCCGCGCCTTCACTGGCTGTGCGTCTGAGGTTCGTTCAAGTCACTGTAAATGTTGTTCCCCCACTACTGATCTGAGCGCCAGTTTAGTGTTAGATCAGGGGGCACAGCATTCACTTGACCACCCCGGCGCTTGGCCTTGCCATGCGACGGATGGGGGTGCGAAGGTGGCACTCTCCTCCAACGATCTGCGTAACGTGATCACTCATAAACGCCGATCAGGAGAGTTGATTGACAAGCACAATGCGCCCCTCACAGGGCACACTTGTGCTTTAGTCACCATCAACTGTTGTTGTAAGACAGCAGTTCCACCAAGACAGTCGGTGTTCCAGCGGCTGCAATTATCAACGCCCCTCCGACGTCGCCTCGGGAAGAAGGTGTCAATAAAAGAGGAGCCAGAACTAAAGGTTGCTTAATGCAACGTATTCTCTAACTCCTCGTCAGTCTGAAAGGCGACTGGCAATTCCTCGTCCTCGTCCAAGAGCCAGCTGAGGAAAACCAAGACAACTGTCCCATCCTCCGGAGTGTTTGAAGGCACTCGGGGGAGAAAGAAGATCTTGGAGGAAGCTGGGGGTAGTCAAGCCCTTGTTGATCCTCCTTCTGAAGACGAAGATGTCCTCCAGAGCACAGCTGGGGTGGAAGTCAACCTTCCGGATGTAGCTGGAGGTAGTCTAGCCCCTGTGGATCTGCGTCTCGAAGACGAAGAAGTCCTCCAAGACAGAACTGGGGGTAATCAGGCACTTGCGGATACTTCTCCCGAAGACGAGGGTGTCCTCCAAAACATAGCTGGGGGTAGCCAGGACGAAGCTCCAGGAGAGGCAACTCCCCTACAAGAGAGCGAGGCCAAGAGTGAAGCCTCAACTGATCCATCCGACTCCAGCCGTGTCATGACAGTATACATGACTGGGGGTGATACCGAGCCTAATGTGCCGCCAGCAGACCTCGTCCAGCGCATGGATACCCTGGAGGGAGGACTCAAAACCCTCTCTGCCTCCATGCAAACACTGACTCAAGCAGTGTTTGAGATACGGTCAGCTTTGGCCAGGGCACCTTCTACCGGTCCTGACCTAGGGGCCAATGGAGAATCAAGTGTACCCCTTCAACGGGTATCCTTGGATACGGATCGCCGTGACGCACCTCAGACATCGGAGCCATCAAATGCTCAACTCCAGGCTGTACCACCTTTTCCGACTCCCAGCTCCACGGAAGACGTGGTGGAGATGATCAGGGACTTGCGCGAGCGCTTTGAGTCCAAGAATAGACAAGAGGAGCGCCAAAAGATGGGCATCCCCCAACCTTATTCCCTCGAATGGAACAAACTGGTTTATCCTCCTAAGTATAAACCACAAACATTGACGCCGTACGATAGGAAGGACTCTCCGCGTCGCTATCTGACGTACTTCCAGTCCCAAACGAGACATCTCCCGAAGGAGGACGCACTACTCACCAGCATATTTGTCGGGCACTGAAAGGAGTGGCATACGACTGGTACTGCAGCCTCCCCGATAACTCTATATCTTCCTTCGATGATTTGACGCGTCTCTTCTTCGACCGTTTCTACGACGGCGGGAAGGACATGACAATGGCATCCCTCATAGAGATACGCCAGAAAGAGAAGGAAACAGTTCGAGTATTCATCGAACGCTTCCGACAGGCCTGCTTTAGACTGCCCCCGGGCATGCCAGAACATGCACTCCTCTCCTCCTGCAGCATGAACATGCTGCCTGCAGTCAAACTCTGGCTCAACTCTACTCCTCCTTCCGACTGGAGTTCCTTGATCATCGAAGCCGAAGCAGTATAAAAGAAGGCGTCCAATGCTCGCCTTCTGGGAGTTAGTTTTCCTGCCTTTGAGGAAAAGGGGAAACGACCTGCAGCCAACAACCCTAGACAAGAGACGAAAGGAAAACAGGCATTGAATGTCAATGCCTCAAAAGGTGTATCAGTGCCTACTCAGAAGCCTCCACTTGCACCAAGGCTAAAGGAGGTTTATTCTTCCAACGATGAAGACACCCTGCAACTCTTCGAGATACTGAAGCAGGGTGACAAGATCAAGTTGCCGGACCCGAAGCGTCCCGACGAGGTTGGAAAAGTGGACAATCTGAGGTACTGTCACTACCATCGGTTTGTCGGACATCCAACTAAGGACTGCTACGTCCTCAAAAACTACATCCAGCGCATGATCAATGCGGATGTTATCTCCGTCGACTACGAGGAGAAAACGGTCTCGGCCAACCTGGTGTCACTTTAATTTGGCACCTTGCTGCCAACCACAACACAAGATGTCATCGTCCCCATCCCTAAGGCGACAATGGAGGCGGTTAACTTATCACTTACTCGTGACAACGTGAGTGGACTCATCCTACTCACCACATCTCGAGGAGAGGTCTTGTGGGTTCACCCTGATCTCGTCTTCGAGGTTACTCAACCGGAGGTACGCTCTGCCTCCAAAACTAAGGGCAGGAAGATCAAGTCTTACCGCATGGTCTCTTCCTCTGCGGAAGAGACACTTCCTGTACAGACGCATTCACATCAGAATGCCCAACCTGACGAAGTTGCCGTCGAGGTGGTGCCTCCTTGCACCGTCCCTGCTGTCCAGAAAGAGGGCCCATCTAAGCCCCCAGCAGCCAATAAGCAGAAGCATGTAGAGGCCCGTTTCGATAAGCCTCTGTGAAAGGAGAATACTTCGGGGCTAGCTAAGCCCCACAACTTTGACATACTGGCGCAACTTGCCAGTACTCCTGCCCGTCTATCTCTGTTTGAGCTTCTTCGCCTTTCCAAGGACACCCGTGAAGCTCTCTATGAAGCCCTGAAGGATGCTGAGTCCTTCATCAGTCAGGTCAAGCAGCCTGAGGATACTCCGACTACATGTGCGTACTGTCATTGTGCGGATGAAGTTATCCCCAGCATAACCTTCACCCAACAAGACATGCTGCTCAAGCACAACCGACATAATAGGCCACTGTATTATACACGGTATATCTGTTCAGTCAAGGTAAAGCGGATTCAGATCGATCCGGGGTCTTCCCTTAGCATCATTCCGAAGATGCTGCTCTCAATACTGGGGATCCCAATGTACCGACTGGCGCCTTCCAATACAACAACCAGTGGCTGCAATGCTAGCAAAAGCGAGCCGCTGGGCAAAATACGGCTAAGGTGCCATATCGGTAACCTCAAAATCGAGGTGACTTGCTATGTCGTGGACGCCGACGTCAACTACAATCTCCTACTGGGTCGGCCGTGGCTGTATGAGTACATGGTGGTACCATCCACACTCCACCAATGTATGGAATACATGTCCACCAATGACATCATCCGGACGGAGTTCGCGGACATTGACCCTTTCAAGGGGGTTGAAGCCTACTTCACTAATTCCACCTTGTAAAATTACCTGACGAGGAGGAAGCCAATGATGCTGACGATGAAGCAGAAACGGCAGCAGAGCCCGACATGGAGCCAGAGATGATTTCCGACGCTCCTTTAAGAATCCGACTCAAAGGGAAGCTGCCTCAGACGTTGCCTCCCATAAACATCAAGCTACCTGGAAAAGCACCAACTGCTCCAGGTAGAACACCTACTGAAGCTCCCTTGAAGATACGGCTCAAGGGAAAGCCACCTCAAACATCGGCTCCCCTTGTGGCAAAACTACAAGGGAAGGCACCAATTACCGAAGGTGCAGTTGAGGCACCTCTGAAGGTGCGTCTTAAGGGCAAACCGCCGCAATCACCTGTCTCATCCAAGCTGCCGAAGAAGGCCCACATAGCCCTCTTGGACCCCAAGATCAAAACTGTGGTGGACTCTCCCGATCCAACCCCAGTACTCATAGATGAAGAGCTAGGGGAATATATCTCTGCTGATGTAGATGCACCCTCTATGGACAATGTAATCCCGCGGGATAAAATCTCGTGTTTCATCAATAATAGAGTGTCTTTTAATTATTCTAGTCTTTCACATTGGAATGCCATGTATACATTAGATAACGCTCTACGGTCATTGCAAACACAAATAATGACCATCCATCATGTAAATCGAGTAGTTCCGTCCCAAGGGGTCTATTTTGTAGTCCCACCGCGGAATCGAGACGAAGAATCCATCATCTTCGGCAAAGTCGAGCGTCATCAAGACCTCCCGCTACTCGAGCAAGAACCAGATACCGGCAGAATACAAGTCTATCGGTACGTAGACAAGGCAAAGTACCTCATCCAAAAGATGGGTTACGACCTAAAAAGCAACAAAGGCCTGAACTACGGCAAGGGTCGACGTCTTCCTCTCCGGCTTCCAACACCTAAAGAAAAGCCGCAGGACTACTATCATCGTAGTCGGCGGGGGGTGGGCTATGTCACGCCATCGTCAACACCAGAGAGTTCGGAGACAGAAGAAGTAGAATATTCTCACTCGTCCGAAGCATCAACTTGGGATTCCGATACCAGTATCGGCTCAGTCTTCAAGAGAGTGCTATCAGCCAACATGACATCTGCACAATCTGAAGAAGATGAAGGTGAAGACCAAATGCCAGAATTCTTCGAAGAAGAACCCTGGGCTCAACGCCTAGGAGAACAGTGGGAGTCTCGTTTTGAATTACGCGAACCCCTACCGAAGACGAAGTCGAGCAGATCGACCTTGGGGATGGATCTTCTTCCAAACCCATCTTCATCAGCAAAAGCCTAAAAAGAGAAGATAAAAAATCTTTAATCCAGCTGGCTAAAGAATATATCGATGTCTTCGCTTGGAGCTACGAAGATATGCCGGGACTTGATCCCCAGATCGCGATGCATAGGCTTAACATCTTACCTGATGCCAAGCCTATAAAGCAACAACAGCGACGTTTTTGTCCTGACATCATGAACGCTATCGATCAGGAAGTAGACAAACTCCTGACCAGTGGATTTATTCGTGAAGAACAACACCCGGATTGGTGTAGCCTCCCTTCCCGAAAATTTTCAAAAAAAAAATTTCTTATTTCTTATTTCTTATTTCTTATTTCTTACTATTAAATCTTGTTGATTTTAATTTGTGCATAGGAATCATTAAATATTTAAGTCTATAAGTATATAAATATACATAATAAGGCTTCTTTGTAAATAAGATAATAGTTAGGGGGGTTTTCCTAAATATCAAAACTAGGAGGGACCTGGTAGCAAACCACCCAAGTTTAAACTTTGAGAACCAACGGCCACGGGATTTAAATTTCGAGAAGGCTGGATTCAAACCTTGTTCGGATTGGAATAAGAGAATTCGATTCTACCTCTTAGACCAATCCAAACCCTAGTATAAATCCTAGGGAACAGCCAGGGCCTTGCCTTTCCGAAACCCTAAATTCCCTGCCGCTAGTTTCCCTACTCTTCGATCGAAGAACACCTCGAAGTCCTTTGGAAGCACCCAGCTACTCGACAGGTATGCCCTGACTTTCATAATCAAATTGTTAGTTTAATCCATTGTTAGGTTGCTGAATGATTTTTGGAAGACAAATCTAAAGGGAGAGAGGGGCGGGTGTTTGTCCTTATGCCCAGACCAAGAACCTAGGGAGGGTAATGTGGGGAAGAACGGGAAGAATCATTTGTCAGGAAGAAAGAACATGGGGAGGGGTTGTTGGTATCAGGAACATAGGAAAACCAGAGATTGTGTGTCTCCCTTGATGTACTAGTTTGCACTAACAATGGGATTCACCATGCAAATAAGATGAAGTATCAATAGATGAGTTAACCTCTGTTACTTATTAATGCTTATGTAGGTCCTTCTTGATTTCTCAGATTCCTGAGATATGGGTTCAATTCCTGAGTAATATATGTTAAACACCTGTTAGTGTCTTTTAGATTCTGCCCTGCATAATTATACCCTCATTCCTCTGATTCCTGCATAACGAATTATATTACTGCTTTCACGATATATTTTATTACAACCTTGTATGTTAGATGAGAGATACTGCACTCATTTGTTGTCCTGTCACCTTGACCAAATGATACAGGCTAAGGTATATTTACATGGCATACAGGCATTCATATTAGAATGTCTCGTTCCAATTGCAAGATGATACAGTCCCAATAACTCCTTGGTCCAACTATTTATAATATGAATAGTCAAGCAATTTGATCTTGGTATCAATTTCCAGTTTAGACATCCATATTTGACATGTCTATATATATTTATAGATTGGTACCTGTGTCTTAGAGATTGGTATCACCAGGATAGGGCCTTGGTTAGCCAGCCCAGACCCTCATAGGTCTGCATGCTGAACCCAATGTACACATAGATAGACAGATTCCCCTTGCTGTGATACACAAGTCCCTCTTTCTTATTCTTCCAGATATTCAGTTCTCCTTAAGGAAACCATCACCAGGATAGACCTAATAACAACACGTTCAAGCATTGGGTGAACTCCAATTGTTTACTCTAAGGAATGACTAGAGGCATATGTTGTATGCTCAGTCCTACTTATACATTACCAGATGAAAGTCTTGAGTTGGGACCAATCGTAATGAAATATTGGTATGTGCAATATAGCATTTGACTTGGTGTTCACCCACACAATAAGTCACACCTTGTCCAAAACAAGTTCAGTATTGCCTCCTACCAAAACACAGACTGAACACCTGTGCTTAGGTTTCCTTTACTAGCCTAGGCACTAGGACTGTCTTTAGATGGAGCCTGGTACAAGATGACAGGAAGGGAAGTACACCCCCTGTTCAAACCTGGCAAGTTTTAACCAACATCAAGAGGTTGGCCTTTCTTTATCACAGATTGTTATCCTTACTAGCTACTGTCCTGGAAATGTGGCCTGTAGGCCAAGTGGCAACCAATGCCAGGAGACAATAACAGGGCAGTTGATTCAACCACAGGCATGCCATCCGTGCTCCCTGTAGGTAAAGAGACTCATGCTCTGTCTTAGGTTGCTAGAGGATTGCAAATCGTAAGAATAGCAATCGAGGAACACTAATGTATACTTGATATATATATTGCATTGATCTGTACAAATAGATGAGTTAAAATCAGTAATTATTGCAATGAGCAAGACCTTGCCAGATTGCATTTAGTATGAATGCCAACACTCTTTATTTACCTGCACATTGAAACGCATTGCATATCCCCTTACATTAAACATCATCCCTGCATGTTCATCATTAGTTCTATCCTAATTCTTTCCACCGCATTCACTATATTATCTGACCATTTACCAATCCCATATAGCTTCAGTTGTATATCAGAGATATCCATATATCCATCTTATGGTCCTGCCCTCTACCTTGCCTAGTCCCATTAGAGGTTCAGTCCAAATTGGACTGTATTGATCTGTTACTTAGGATTTATCCATCCTTGTGCTGTCCTTCTCCCCACAGCTTAGTAATATGTTCAACCCACGTTTGCTGTTACGCCAGATACATAATGGGTAACAGAGAACTGTACTATCTGTTCTTGAGTTTAAGTAAATTAAGTCCTATTCTCTGGTACGTGGTCAGTTCCCTCTTGATCTTAGTGGGTCTAACTTAGTAGTCTTGTTTTGGCATAGATACCTAAAAATTAGGAATTAACACATGGGTACCAACCTGTGTATTAAATGAATATTCGAGATTCTTGACAAGTAACCTTGCCTAGTATTCGACTGATAAATGAGAGACCCCTATTGGTATCCAGCCACCATTGATGCCCATCTGTAGCACCAAGAGATTAAGTTGAGGGCTATTGCACTTAGCAGGTCACTACACACAGGAGTATTAGAGGCTGAACCAATTGAAGGTATATTGCTAAGTATAAGACGACCTAGAACAAATTAAGAGAGGGATTAAGAGGGCAAGTTGGTCAATAACAAAAGGTTTCTCAAGAGTAGCCTATTAGTTAAATTAGACTCTAAAATATAGGTAAAGAAGGGAAAGTAGCAGTAACTGTAGAAATAATCTTATTGTAGTCAATTTTATTGTGTTAATTAGAGTTAAATTCACAAAACAGGTTACTTGGGCTGTAACTCAGCTCTTGACCCGTGTCCGCAGCTCAGGACGACAGGCAAGTGCACTTTCTGATTGCTTTCCGATTCATAGTAGTCTTTTCATTTCATGTCTTTACATATATCTTGCTGCTTGTTGACACGCTCGTCACACGGAGTTGTCGGGAGGGGAAATATCTTAGTATACATGTGGACTACCCAGAAATATCCCATGAGTCTATTCTTGAACGATAGCTGCTGCACACGACACGTGCAGTATGCCGGATTTTACCCCCTAGCCGTCCACATGGCGAAAGGATATTTCACACCACTTAGATAGATGTCTTTTATTAGCTTTTTCTTGTTTATTTCTCTATCGTGCTATGACATCACTTTATCTTACAGTTTTCATTTCTCATATGCTATTTTCATGTCTTGTTAATTCTATTGTGTTTTGCATTGTCGTCGGTTTGTGTACTTGTTCCAATCCTGACTGGATAACCAACATTTTTCAGGTTTAGCCGCTATCACTCTTAACACTGGAGAAGGCTTGGGTATGCTGAAGTCAAACCTAGAAATAGATAGCAGATGTACCAATTTCACTTATTGTAAAATCTTATTTTTCCTTTAATTTTAAATGATGTACATGTTGTAATAAATTTAGAATTGTGAATGAGCAGCAAATGTTATTTTTTGAGCATATTATTTCTTGCGGGCTTGACAGCGTTCTACCGCCGACTCTGCGGCGTAGGCTGGCTTGGACACGTCTCGTATCCGAAAACCGGGTGCGGGTCGTGACAAGTTTTTGTGGTGGCCCATGCAGGTCCGTTTTCGTAAAAGATTGCGAACTCGTGATGGTACGTTAGTCGTACTATTACGAGCCTGCGACCAAGAAATGCTCATTCACAATTAGGATTAAAATGATTTAAGATAATTACCAGGACTAGGAGTCCCTTGTTCAAATTGACCGTTGGGTAGTTAAGGTTATTAGATAGGCCATACAATTTAGATCGCTTGCTAGATCCCTACAGGTACACTATACTTTTGATATGACAATATGACCCCATGCAGATATACTATTTGCTTGCGATGTTAGGCTTACCTAGAATTAAAGTTTTAACCTTGATGAACTGTCTAAATTTATTTTGCTTTATTAGATATAAATCTTATATCATAAGTTAGAATTGCCTATTTTAAAATTCTCTTTTGCTGTAAGGAGTTAGTTTATAATTTTTGATTCTATTATTTGTGTATAAATTTTGAGTTGGATTTTGATTCTCACAAAACTCGAACTACTTGTACCTACTTTCCAAAAATCTTGCGTAATTGTATTTTGACTATCTTGACCAATGCTGCTATTACAGCCTAGTTTTACAAGCTTACTCTTTTATCGAGCTTGACTCAAGACATATATTTATTGGGGACGCCCGCTAACATATTGTCTAATCAGAATCAATATATTACGGTCTGATCAACCATGATACATTTGGTTCGCCTTTCATTTAATTACCCTATGTGGACTGAGATATAGAGGTATCCAGGATCTCATCCGCGATTGCTTGACAATTCCTCTTGAATTATATATCCGCCTTTGAATCACGTAATTGTATTCAGCGACATCTCTTGAACTCTTATTGTTTTTGTCTTTCGCTGATTGGAAAGACGAAAACTCATAATTGATAGATAGATACATAGTATTCCCATGACTATGATACTTGTATATGCAAGTGTATCTACCCTCAGCCAGCCCTGTGACAGGAACCTTGCCACCATATCCTAGCCTCTAAGGTGGGCAGAAGTCCTCGGAGTTTTCGGAGTTACAAAATGACAAGAAAGAGGATACAACTATTTTTGAGAAAATAAATTTGAGGAGATTAAGGGAATACTAGACTTTGAATTTTAAAGAAATAGTTATGAATTTGAATTTCGAGGACGAAATTATTTTTAAGGTGGGTAGATTTGTAGCCTCCCTTCCCGAAAATTTTCAAATTTTTTTTTTTCTTATTTCTTATTATTAAATCTTGTTGATTTTAATTTGTGCATAGGAATCATTAAATATTTAAGTCTATAAGTATATAAATATACATAATAAGGCTTCTTTGTAAATAAGATAATAGTTAGGGGGGTTTTCCTAAATATCAAAACTAGGAGGGACCTGGTAGCAAACCACCCAAGTTTAAACTTTGAGAACCAACGGCCATGGGATTTAAATTTCGAGAAGGCTGGATTCAAACCTTGTTCGGATTGGAATAAGAGAATTCGATTCTATCTCTTAGACCAATCCAAACCCTAGTATAAATCCTAGGGAACAGCCACGGCCTTGCCTTTCCGAAACCCTAAATTCCCTGCCGCTAGTTTCCCTACTCTTCGATCGAAGAGCACCTCGAAGTCCTTTGGAAGCACCCAGCTACTCGACAGGTATGCCCTGACTTTCATAATCAAATTGTTAGTTTAATCCATTGTTAGGTTGCTGAATAATTTTTGGAAGACAAATCTAAAGGGAGAGAGGGACGGGTGTTTGTCCTTATGCCCAGACCAAGAACCTAGGGAGGGTAATGTGGGGAAGAACGGGAAGAATCATCTGTCAGGAAGAAAGAACATGGGGAGGGGTTGTTGGTATCAGGAACATAGGAAAACCAGAGATTGTGTGTCTCCCTTGATGTACTAGTTTGCACTAACAATGGGATTCACCATGCAAATAAGATGAAGTATCAATAGATGAGTTAACCTCTGTTACTTATTGATGCTTATGTAGGTCCTTCTTGATTTCTCAGATTCCTGAGATATGGGTTCAATTCCTGAGTAATATATGTTAAACACCTGTTAGTGTCTTTTAGATTCTGCCCTGCATAATTATACCCTCATTCCTCTGATTCCTGCATAACGAATTATATTACTGCTTTCACCATATATTTCATTACAACCTTGCATGTTAGATGAGAGATACTGCACTCATTTGTTGTCCTGTCACCTTGACCAAATGATACAGGCTAAGGTATATTTACATGGCATACAGGCATTCATATTAGAATGTCTCGTTCCAATTGCAAGATGATACAGTCCCAATAACTCCTTGGTCCAACTATTTATAATATGAATAGTCAAGCAATTTGATCTTGGTATCAATTTCCAGTTTAGACATCCATATTTGACATGTCTATATATATTTATAGATTGGTACCTGTGTCTTAGAGATTGGTATCACCAGGATAGGGCCTTGGTTAGCCAGCCCAGACCCTCATAGGTCAGCATGCTGAACCCAATGTACACATAGATAGACAGATTCCCCTTGCTGTGATACACAAGTCCCTCTTTCTTATTCTTCCAGATATTCAGTTCTCCTTAAGGAAACCATCACCAGGATAGACCTAATAACAACACGTTCAAGCATCTGGTGAACTCCAATTGTTTACTCTAAGGAATGACTAGAGGCATATGTTGTATGCTCAGTCCTACTTATACATTACCAGATGAAAGTCTTGAGTTGGGACCAATCGTAATGAAATATTGGTATGTGCAATATAGCATTTGACTTGGTGTTCACCCACACAATAAGTCACACCTTGTCCAAAACAAGTTCAGTATTGCCTCCTACCTAAACACAGACTGAACACCTGTGCTTAGGTTTCCTTGACTAGCCTAGGCACTAGGACTGTCCTTAGATGGAGCCTGGTACAAGATGACAGGAAGGGAAGTACACCCCCTGTTCAAACCTGGCAAGTTTTAACCAACATCAAGAGGTTGGCCTTTCTTTATCACAGATTGTTATCCTTACTAGCTACTGTCCTGGAAATGTGGCCTGTAGGCCAAGTGGCAACCAATGCCAGGAGACAATAACAGGGCAGTTGATTCAACCACAGGCATGCCATCCGTGCTCCCTGTAGGTAAAGAGACTCATGCTCTGTCTTAGGTTGCTAGAGGATTGCAAATCGTAAGAATAGCAATCGAGGAACACTAATGTATACTTGATATATATATTGCATTGATCTGTACAAATAGATGAGTTAAAATCAGTAATTATTGCAATGAGCAAGACCTTGCCATATTGCATTTAGTATGAATGCCAACACTCTTTATTTACCTGCACATTGAAACGCATTGCATATCCCCTTACATTAAACATCATCCCTGCATCTTCATCATTAGTTCTATCCTAATTCTTTCCACCGCATTCACTATATTATCTGACCATTTACCAATCCCATATAGCTTCAGTTGCATATCAGAGATATCCATATATCCATCTTATGGTCCTGCCCTCTACCTTGCCTAGTCCCATTAGAGGTTCAGTCCAAATTGGACTGTATTGATCTGTTACTTAGGATTTATCCATCCTTGTGCTGTCCTGCTCCCCACAGCTTAGTAATAGGTTCAACCCACGTTTGCTGTTACGCCAGATACATAATGGGTAACAGAGAACTGTACTATCTGTTCTTGAGTTTAAGTAAATTAAGTCCTATTCTCTGGTACGTGGTCAGTTCCCTCTTGATCTTAGTGGGTCTAACTTAGTAGTCTTGTTTTGGCATAGATACCTAAAAATTAGGAATTAACACATGGGTACCAACCTGTGTATTAAATGAATATTCGAGATTCTTAACAAGTAACCTTGCCTAGTATTCGACTGATAAATGAGAGACCCCTATTGGTATCCAGCCACCATTGATGCCCATCTGTAGCACCGAGAGATTAAGTTGAGGGCTATTGCACTTAGCAGGTCACTGCACACAGGAGTATTAGAGGCTGACCCAATTGAAGGTATATTGCTAAGTATAAGACGACCTAGAACAAATTAAGAGAGGGATTAAGAGGGCAAGTTGGTCAATAACAAAAGGTTTCTCAAGAGTAGCCTATTAGTTAAATTAGACTCTAAAATATAGGTAAAGAAGGGAAAGTAGCAGTAACTGTAGAAATAATCTTATTGTAGTCAATTTTATTGTGTTAATTAGAGTTAAATTCACAAAACAGGTTACTTGGGCTGTAACTCAGCTCTTGACCCGTGTCCGCAGCTCAGGACGACAGGCAAGTGCACTTTCTAATTGCTTTCCGATTCATAGTAGTCTTTTTATTTCATGTCTTTACATATATCTTGCTGCTTGTTGACACGCTCGTCACACGGAGTTGTCGGGAGGGGAAATATCTTAGTATAATGTGGACTACCCAAAAATATCCCATGAGTCTATTCTTGAACGATAGCTGCTGCACACGACACGTGCAGTATGCCGGATTTTACCCCCTAGCCGTCCACATGGCGAAAGGATATTTCACACCACTTAGATAGATGTCTTTTATTAGCTTTTCCTTGTTTATTTCTCTATCGTGCTATGACATCACTTTATCTTACAGTTTTCATTTCTCATATGCTATTTTCATGTCTTGTTAATTCTATTGTGTTTTGCATTGTCGTCGGTTTGTGTACTTGTTCCAATCCTGACTGGATAACCAACATTTTTCAGGTTTAGCCGCTATCACTCTTAATACTGGGGAAGGCTAGGGTATGCTGAAGTCAAACCTAGAAATATATAGCAGATGTACCAATTTCACTTATTATAAAATCTTGTTTTTCCTTTAATTTTAAATGATGTACATGTTGTAATAAATTTAGAATTGTGAATGAGCAGCAAATGTTATTTTTTGAGCATATTATTTCTTGCGGGCTTGACAGCGTTCTACCGCCGACTCTGCGGCGTAGGCTGGCTTGGACACGTCTCGTATCCGAAAATCGGGTACGGGTCGTGACAATTGGGTAGCCAACGTTGTCTCTGTCACCAAGAAGAATAGGAAGATACGAGTCTGTATCGACTTCAGGGATCTCAACACTGCTTGCCCGAAGGACGAGTTCCCGCTTCCAATCACCGACGTGATGATCGACAACACATGTGGCTTCGAACGCATGTCCTTTATGGACGGGTAATCGGGCTACAATCAGATCAAGATGTTTCTCGATGACGCAAAACGCAAGTCATTCAGGACTCCGAAGGGGGTCTTCTGCTACGCAGTGATGCCCTTCGGCTTGAAGAACGCTGGTGCTACATACCAACGAGCTATGAGTACCATCTTCCATCAATATCTGCACAAGATAGTCGAATGCTATGTTGATGACATCGCGGTCAAGAGTCGTCTCAAAGGAGATCACCTACAAGACCTCAAAACAGTCTTCGATCTCATGCGAGCACATCAACTCAAGATGAACCCTGCTAAATCCTTCCTAGGGGTTTCTAGCGGAAAGTTCTTGGGCTTCATTATCACGGTGAAAGACATTCATGTCGATCCCGAGAAGACCAAAGCCATCATTGACATGGACCCTCCGAAGAACCTCCGAGAACTTCGAGGCCTGGAAGGGCGTCTGGCATACATCCGGAGGTTTATAGCAAACCTTTCCAGAAAATGTCAACCTTTTAGCCAGCTCATGAAGAAGGGAGTCTCTTACGTCTGGACAGAAGAATGCCAAAATGCTTTCGACGACATCAAGGCTTACTTAACGAGCCCGCCAGTCTTGGTAGCACCCGTCGTCGGCAAACCATTTCTCCTCTACGTCCGTGCCATGGATCATTCCCTCGGCGCTCTGCTGGCTCAGAATAGCGATGCAGGCTATGAGCAAGCAATCTACTAACTCAGTAGAACACTAATCGGGGCCGAACACCGGTACAACTCCGTTGAAAAAGAGTGTTTGGCTTTGGTATTTGCCATCCAGAAGACTCGCCATTATGTCTCGAGCCAGACAATTCATGTCATCTCCCGAGTCAATCCACTCAGAGTTCTCATGACGAAGCCAGGGTCATTAAACTCCCGGCTAGCTACATGGGCGATCCTGCTAACGCCATACAACATGGTGTTCGTTCCACAAAAAGCCGTCAAGGGTCAGGCTCTGGCCGACTTTTTAGCTGCACACCCCATCCCAGAGTCCTCAAGACTCTATGAAGATATCCCGAATGAGGTCCAAGAATCAAACGTCATCGAAGAAAGCTCCGTCTGACGGATGTTTTTTGATGGCGCTTCAAGAACAGGCCCCAAAGGCCAAATCATCGCAGGAGTGGGGGTAGTCTTAGTCTCCTCCGATCAGCTGGTCATCCAGCGTGCCTACTCCCTTTCAAAGTCGTGTTCCAACAATGTTGCCGAGTACAACGCACTCATCATGGGACTCCAGCTGGCGCAACAGCTGGGGTGAATCATCTAGAAGCCTATGGCGACTCAAAACTCGCCGTTAACCAGATCAGAGGACAGTACGAAGTTCGCCATGAAGATCTGGTTCCTTACCATGAAGTTGCATTGAACATCATTTCAACCTTCACCAAGTTCTTCATCGAACATGTACCTCATTTACAAAATTTGGAGGCTGACGCTCTGGATGGCCTCGCAGCCTCTTTGGCAGCACCTCTCGGGACTCGACACTACGTCACGGTAGTGGGTCGAGACTTGGTCTGTCCTAAAACCACCCTATGCTCACGAATGGCCCATGCCATGTCAACAAGTGCTGGTGTTAATGTTCGAGACTGGAGATTCCCGTTCATCGACTTCGCTGTCTACGGAATTCTCCCAGAGGACCCGAAAGAAGCCGTCTCGGTCAGGAGGTGTTCCCTTCGATTCTATTATGATACAGCCACTAAAATGCTGTACCGACGCTCCTACGATGGACTTCTCCTTCGATGCCTGTCCAACGAAGAAGCAGCCGAAGCCCTTCGAGAAGCTCATGACGGAACTTGTGGGGCTCATCAACCTGGGCCTAAGTTGCAGAATAGACTGCGACGCATGGGCTACTATTGGCCAACCATGGCAGCCGACGCTGTCGACTATACTAAGAAGTGCCATGCTTGCCAACTCCATGTCGACTTCATCCATACACCGTCGGAACCACTACATCCTACGGTCGCCTTTTGGCCCTTTGAAGCCTGGGGCATGGACATTGTAGGACCAATCACCCCTCCTTCATCAAGGGAACACCGCTTCATCCTAGCCATCACCGACTACTTCTCCAAATGGGCAGAAGCAGTTCCACTGGCAGAAGTGAAGAGCTCCAGGGTGGTCAGCTTCAACAAGCACCATATCATCTACCGTTTTGGGGTACCTCGGAGGATTATCCACGATAACGGTCCTCAGTTCATCAGCCATGTTTTCAACAGATTCTGTGACAAGAATCGCATTCAGAACATGGTATCAACCGCCTACAATTCGGCAGCAAACAGATTGGCCGAGGCGTTTAACAAGACTATCGTCAAGCTACTCAAAAAGGTCGTGTCATCCAACAAATACGACTGGGACGAAAAGCTTGGCGAATGCCTTTGGGCCTACCGCACAACGGTATGGACCCCGACGGGCAACACACCATTCTCCCTGGTATACGGAAGCGAAGCGGTACTGCCTCTCGAGATCCAGATACCCTCGCTCCGTGTAGCGATCACAAATCAACGAACAGAGGAAGACAATCAACGTCGCCGTCTGAGTGAATTGGAGGCACTTGACGAAAAATGTCTCCTAGCTCAACAGCGCATTGAACTCTATCAAGTGCGTATATCACAGGCTTTCAACAAGAAGGTCAAGCAGAGGACTTTCCAAGTAGGCGACCTGGTTCTGGCAGTCAGGAGGCCGATGGTGTTGACTCACAAGACACCAGAAAAGTTCGAGCCCAAGTGGGAGGGACCTTTCATCATAGAGACGGTATACTCGAACGGTGCTTACTGCCTCACTAAACCCAATGGGGACTTGTTCATGATGCCTATCAACGGCAAGTTCCTAAAGAAGTACTACTCTTGACATCATTCAGAAATGTACTTCTATCTTCACCCAACAAGGGAGTCTGTGGACCCAATCATCAGGGCTCACATATAATTTCCTTCCACAAAATCTTACGCTTCCGGAACCCAGATGTTCCGTAGCATTCTCCAATAGAAGGACAACTACGTCCACATTACCTCTGAGTTGTTCCCCTACACCCTACAAAGCAGAATCTTACACTCCGTAAGACTATGCTACCCATCATGTTTACCACGTCCACATTACCTCTGAGTAAATATTCCGTACAGACAACCCCTGCGTTGTCGTACATTGATCGCAGAACTTCCATGTCCACATTACCTCTGAGTAGTTCCGCGTACCCCCAGAGTCATTCCCTACCACGTCCGTAACACCTCTGAGTAGGAAGATTCCATCATTTGAACCCCATATTTGCCACGTCCACATCACCTCTGAGCAAACATGTCAGGTTCTCTCAAACTTATTGTCTGTACCTAACAACCAAGGTGCGCAAAAGATAATAGGTCCACACAAATCATCAAGTTTATGACAGCAAACATGAACACACCATAAAGTCTCTGTATTCTTTATTTAAAATTAAAGGATTACACCCCCAGTAAGAGTTGCAAATTACACAAACAGAAGAGATTACAATCACTAAACATCCTCGGGGTTGGCCGAAAGCTCTTCAATCCGACGCTTCAAGTCTGCCGCCCGAGTCTCTACGGTCGCCAGGACCCGGCGTTCGGCTTCTTGACGCATCCTTTCTATGGCCTCAGGAGAAGTGTCATCCTCATACTTCTCGTCCAACTGTTGCCGTTGCTGGGCCAGGGTAAGAGCCCGGTGGGTGAAAGCTGCTTCCTCCTTCTTAGATGCTACATGTTCAGCCTGGACTCGCTCAGCATCTAATAAAAGTTAGGCCCGCTGGTCTTCAAGGAGGCGAATCTTGGCATCAACCTCCGCTATACTAGCGCCCAATGCAGCTCGTAACTCCATCTTCTCCTGCGTGGACTGAGATAACCTCTCCACCGTGGCCTCAGTTTCAGCCACCTCGCGTTCCCAGACACCCATGGTGGCCTGATAAGAGGACTCAGTCTCAGCGATCAATTTCTCCTTTTTCGTGTTTATCATGGCGGAGAGATCATTTCGCTGGATACATTGAAACTCGGAAAGCAGCTGGTCCAGCTCGGCCATCGAGGCCTCCAGAATCTCGGCCATATGATCATGGCCCTGGTAGAAACGTATCAGACCGATGTGAGGGAGTGCCAAGGTTTTTGCCATCGCAAAACTCCTGTTGGCATCCATCACTGTCGATACACCCCTCTGCAGCATCTTATACACCGCCTCAATAATAAACTTCACATACTCATCTGCATCCGCCAGCACCTGCGGCATCATAGCGGGAGTTGGAGGAGCTGCTCTAGACAGCGGACCAGAAGAAGGCCCGCCAACGTCAATCTGCAAGGCTGAAACCTTGGCATCAACGGACTCTTCCTCAACAGGGGCTTGACTACTAGCCCGAGGAGCCAAAAGAACCGAAGGAGCCGAGAGAGGCGTCGATATCGTACCTCAAGTAGAAGGAGCAACGGAGGGTTCCAGCAAACCCTTACGCTTCTCAAGCTTGGAAGGACCACCGACGTCAGGGGCTACTCAGCCGCCACCTCGGGTTCTGTGAGGAGATAACTGCAAACAAATCCAAAAAAGATCATCATTAATCTTCTTGGTTATCGAAGCATTATCATTTACATTTACTGAGAGGAGCATGCGCCCCATCACTAATGCACGGAGTAATCATGCGTCCGAACAGTCATGCGCCCCGTAGAAGATGCCACCATGCTTCTTATTCAAAGTATTCGAAAACTTGACAAAAAGTTTTGAAAACTTTGAAGGGGGTCTTGTAGAAGCATGGAATTTCAGGACCAGAAATCCTATGCACCAAACATCACATGCGCCGAGGAGCTCAGATGAAGTACTTGGCACAGCAAAGCAAAGACATTAAAAAAAGATTTTTTATTTCATATAAAAGTCTATTACATGTCTTAAAAAGAGCTGTACAAAGGAAAATTTCTACAAAGAAAAGACCCTAAGTCTACAGCTAGGCGCAGCAACCACCATGCGCTCTCAAACAGGCGCATCTCGCCATACGCTCTCAAACAGGCACATCTCGCCATACGCTCTCAGCCAGGCGCATCCCTTCAGCAGCTCAGTTATGTGCATCCTTAGTTATGTGTATCCCTTCAGCAGCTCAGTTATGTACCGCCCTTCAGCGTCCCAGTCAGGCACATCATGAAGTGTCAGCATATGCGCCATCAAATACTTCGACTAATAAAGCATTTATTGAGCAGAACGAGGGTGGCAATCAACCCTCTAGCTGGAGGAAGAGCTCTTCAAACCAAGGAAGAGAATAGTACCGCAAATCAACATGCGGCTAAAGGAGCAGCTTTCGACCTAACCAGAATGGGCAACACCCACTCTATCTGGAGGAGGAGCTCTCCTAAAGCCCAAGAAAGATGATCGGAGCACCACAATTCCGATCTGCGGCTCTTCCAGCATAACGGAGACGGGGCTCGAGCATCCCGATCTTTGGATGCAACAGGCACCTCCTGCCTGCCTCAGAAGCCCTCGACTCCGACTTTTGGATGTAACAACCACATTCAACTGCATCAATGAAAACAACGCATCGTATCTTCACCCTCGGGAGCATCTCGTCAACAGAATATGCTCGGGCAAACAAGTTCATTTCGGGAGGACGTGAGAGAACGAGAAGCAAACCCTCTCCATGCCACTATTTATAGGTCGGGCAAATCAAACCCATGCGCCAAGTGGCTGGCTCTCCGAATCCCGTAAAATAAATTTGCATTAATGGTGATGAACCTGACGTTTCGAATTCAGCCAAGTCAAAAATAGCTATCGAAAAATGTAACAGTCGGGCACATAAAAATGTATCATGCAAAAGGATGCGCTGGCCAGACCGCACATCATACTGATGCGCCCATCAGCACCAAGCGCCTCATAAGGATGTGCCCCATGCGTCCCCATGTGCCCAGTGGAACGCCGATCGATGCGCTCACTCAACAGCCCATCACCTGTCAAGAACATTAAATGCTGAAGTCTGACAGAGTTGGCAGCACGTCCCCCGAGGACTGCAGTTGACAGCTTTTTTAGAAGAGGAAGCGTCGCCGACATCAGCATCATCATTACTTTCCTCCGACGGTTACAAGCCACGTGGCCGCCCAACCATTTCGCATGCACCTCCGCAGCCATGCGCCCAAGTCTCTGTATGCGCCTCAAAAGCCGTGTGCCTCAAACCTTTCTCTGATCCCTAAAGACAGAAGTAAAGTCATTGCTGAAACCCCGCATACGCCTCAAAAGCCATGCGCCCCGACTGGTTCGTGACTCCTAAAGGTTACAAGCCAAAGTCTCCTCATGCGCCCAAACCCAAGCGCATCCTATCAGATCACTCCCCACCAAATCCGAGATCTTCGAGCCATGGACCTACGACATGCGTGCTTTGACTTAATTCAGCCTATGAAGGGATGCTAATCACCCAAGATCTCAGCAACTGAAAGATCCTCTCCATTGCTACGTGTCAGCTCTGTCGCAGCCCACGACAGCAACAAGAAGGGTTCAACTTCTCAATCAGAGCGCATCGTCCATGCGCCTCCATCAGCTATCACCACATGGCATCCCCACAAATAGGCGCATCCTGCATATACGCATGAGCAGCCAGCCTGTAAGACTATAAATAGAGGGATCATTTCCTTCTTCCACACACGTCGCACAACCACCGACATACATATACAGAGAGGCAGATACAGACACTCAACGTCTTCTTCCTCTCCGTAAGCTCCAACACCCAGAGCAACTTAGACCTTCAGAGAACCGAGAACCATCGTCAGATCGTCAACGGAGTCAACGCATTACCACTCGCTCCATCGGCACAAGGGATCCAGATAAACAAAAGTGTACTCCTAGGACTACGTCTAAGTCCTACATTGTAACACTGTTCTGTTTGTAATTGAAATTTACAATCAAAGGATTTTAATGGCAAACACGAATGAAGTTATTTCTGCAGTCGCATATGAGCACACCCCCACTAGCCGTATAAGCTCGTTTTCCCCCGCAGCTGTATATGCTCACCTCTCTTTAGCCGCATGGCCACGCTTGACCCTTGCCGCATGAACCGCCCCCTTCCCAGCCGCATGAGCCCGTTCCCTTGCAGCTGCATGCACCTGTATTCCCTAAGCCGCATAAGCCCCGCATCCTTAGCCGCAGACGCTCGATTAACCTGAGCCGCATGGCGCTGCTACCTCGCTGTCGCATGAGCTTATTTCCCTTAATCGTATGGCTCTTTCCCTAGTCCTTGTCCTCTTTTATTTATTATATTATTATTATTATATCGTAATATTATATTTATGCTTATGCCATGTAAATTCTGTTATGTTCCATGAACACGATAGTGGTCCGTCGTGGCACACTCTTGACAAGTAAACCTGACATGGTATTCTGTTACGACAGCAAGCCTGACATGACCAGTATGAATAACCTAGACACCGTGGATTTTGTTTGTACAAATAAACCAGTATTGTGTTGCATCATGTCTAGGATAGGGATCCCTGAATACCACGGTCAGGGGTACCTACTGAAATTGACTAAGGCTAATAACTAGAAATTTTAGTAGTCATGAAGAGATTTCCCAGCTACAGGCGATCCCGTTATCTTGGCGCACTAAGTGGACTTGTAGCCTACCGACGAGTAGGGCACAATTCCAGCACACAGTCATGTGTTACACTTTTCATGAACGGACATTCGACCTGGATAACCTGGAAGGTCTGCAGGGCTTGTGGCTGTTGGAATAATCTCATTGCATCTTGTTAGTAACTAGGCCTGTGATAACCCTAGTTAGTTAAAGTATCGAGCCGTATTCCTTGCTTGGCCGTGATTGATTAGATGGAGTCTAGCACAGCTTAGTCTAGCTTAGTTTTGTCCTGATCCTGTACAAGATTGTGACATGACATGATTACTTATGCTTGCCTTAACAATAACGATCAGGGGTCCAGTTCTGTTCAGGAGAAGGGTTACAACCCCGGTCCTTGTTTGGTTTAAGGGTTGTAACCTGGCTCCCGGAACAGTTCTGTGTCCTCTCTTCGTTTATTGTCTTATTGCGCCTCATGTCATGCTCGTCATGTTTTACCTTACTTTAATAGCATGATTATTTATACTGGCCTTAACAATAAAGATCAGTGGTTCTGTTCTGTTCTGACGAAGGGTTACAACCCCGGTCCTTGTTTGGTTTAAGGGTTGTAATCTGGCTCCTGGAGCAGTTCTGTGTCCTCTCTTCGTTTATTGTCTTATTACTTTACCAACAAGTATTTGAGACGGGTTTCTATTCAAGTGAAGGGTTGCAACCCCGGTCCTTGTTTGGTTTAAGGGTTACAATCTGGCTACTTGAATGGTTTCCTCGTACTCAATTTATTATTGTTATTCCTGTTATTTTCAGTATCTTTATAATTATCTTTAATATTCATTTATGATATGCTGGTTTTAGTTCCTAAGTGAAGCCTCCTTTGTGGCACTTGCTCTTTCTAGGGTCTGACCCAGCTGGTTTTGTATGACCAGATATCGGAGAAGCTCCAGAGGATCTACCTATTTTCCAGCCAGATGGTGACCACCAGACATAACCCTGGCAACGAGTGGGTTTCTTTTGTTCTCTCACTCTATTGTAAAAATATTCTTTTGAGGCGTTTAGCCGACGAACACGTGTTAGCTCGATTGTACCTTTATTTACTGTCTGCCCACGGGCTGTAACATAATTGGCAAATCTTAGGGTTGATCATGTATGACTAATACTCCTGCTAGTCTTGACGTTTTATATGACTAGCTTCATGATCATCCAAATATGTAATGTATGGGACGCCTTACTATTGTATATTTAAAATTCTGACATCTTGTAACTGTTATTACTTGCTTGAGATTAAGACAATAGGCTTGTTCATGACCATAGGAGACTGATGGCTTGTAGTTAAACCCTCATGTATCTAGACAACCGTAACCGTATAGCGAGGTGGATTGTACTTCAATATGCGTAGCTGGCTATGTACGCCCCCGCTCTCCAGTATTCTGGTTCTGGGACGTTACATGGTTTAAGTGGTGGCCCATGCAGGTCTTATAAATCAAGATATGTGAGGGTTTACCGAATAGATGTCTCAATCAGTACTCGCCCTTGATCTCTGTTCGTATCTTCTAAATCTCTGGATTCTTGACCTGATCACATGCTTGCATCTTTGATCTATCCTGGTCCTTCCTCATTGTTCCCTATGTCGTCTTCTTCAGCGATATTATTCCTGGTCCTACCGATCGGTAAGGCGGAGCACCTCCCATGGACTAGCAGTAACCTGGGGATCAAGTCCAGCATTCAGGAGTAGCCTCCAGAGTCATGCCTACTGGAGGAGAGCCACCAGTTCAGCCCATCCAGCCTGCAGAACCTGATAATGGCACTTTGGTGGGTCTCATAAGGACGTTGTTAGCTTCTCAGGATCATCGAGGAGATGCCTTGCACCAGGCAGTGGCAGATGCTCTCACCAGAGGAGGTCATCAGGGTAACAGCGCGGCCAATAGCTTCAAGCGCTTGAACCCTCCCTTCTTCAACGGCAGTAAAGATGCTATCGCTGCTGATGCTTGGCTTCATGACACAGAGGTGATTCTAGAAGCAGCCAGGACTCCAGAAGACGAGAAGGTGGTCATGGTGTGCCTGCAGTTATTGGATCTTGTCCGCAGCTGGTGGACAGTGCAGGCTGTTGGATTAATGGCACCTATTGCCTGGGCAATATTCCGAGAGAGATTTCAGACCAAGTATTTTGATGCTGTAGCTCGGTACGATCTACAGACAAGGTTCACCAATCTGAAGCAGATGGGCAGGACGGTCGACGGATATGCGGTCGAGTTTTTGAGACTTAGTCGGTTTGCTCCTACCTTGGTAGCGACCGAGTTCGATAGAGCCTAGCGGCTCCAGCAGGGGCTCCATCTCGAGATCTTATTGGCAGTAGAACAGTTTGAGCATCAGACTTTTGATGCGATATTGAGAGCAGCGAGGACGCTTGAGTATACCTCCCAGAGGATCGTAGATAGGACCGGAGGTCGAAAGCGATCCCACAGCCAGATGAATCAGTCTTCAGCACCAGTCCCGGCGGCCAGGGCTTTAACCATTAGAGATCTGAGGCGGGAGGCCTCAGTGATATCGGTTCAACATTCAACCCCGACGCACCCTCAGCAGCAGAAGCAGAAGCACTCTTTCGCAGTAGGATGTTCACACTGTGGGAAGCCGGGGCATGTGGTATCAGAGTGTCGCAGAGCACAGGGGTTGTGCTTGGTTTGTGGTGCCCCAGACCACAGGGTTGGGAACTGCCCGAACTGGGGGAGTTCATCTTCATCAGCCTTCTCTAGTTCTTCGGTGAGATGACCAGCGCCAGTCCAGCAGCAGCAGCAGTACCCGTTTCCAAGGCCATTGCTGACACAGGCCCAGGCATTCCAGCTGCAAAGACCGCAGCATTATGCCCAAGCCCAAGCCCTAATCTAGAGCAGACAGAGGAGTTTTCAGCAGAGGGGACCCGTACCCCGAGGACATGGTAAAGTGCTGGCTTTGACCATGGAAGAAGAAGGAGTGGCACCATGTGAGATGGTGGCAGGTACTATTCTCGTCAACTCCTTCCCAGCATCAGCGTTATTTGACTCTGGTGCATCGTATTTATGTCTGCATGATTTACGACACGGATAGGACTGGAGCCCGAGTCATTATCAGTAAGGCTCAATATACTTACTGGTAACGGACTTGTGGGAGTAGATAGAGTGTTTTCCTCGTGTCGGATCGTAGTTAGTGGTAGAGAGTTCTCCGCTAGATTGATAGAGTTTTCGATGGCCGATTATGATGTGGTCTTAGGGATGGATTGGTTGTGAGACCAGTATGCTAGGATAGACTGCCATATTGGCAGGGTTATTTTTAGCATTCCTGGCGAGCCAGAGTTTTCTTTTTTCCGAGGTAAAGTTAAACCTTCTCTTCCAGTGTTGCGGATGGAAGTAGCAGCAGTACAGTTATCTCGGATAGTCGAGGAGTTTTTAGATGTTTTCCCAGAAGAGCTTCCAGGTATGTCGCCGGAGCGAAAGATCGAGTTCACTATCGACTTGATCCCAGGGACAGTACCAGTATCAGAGAGAGTCTACAGGATGGCGCCGTCAGAGCTAAAGATATTGTATAAGATGATTGAAGAACTCAGAACCAAGGGATTCATTCGTACTAGTGGATCGCCTTAGGGAGCCCCGATCCTTCTTGTGAAAAAGAAGGATGGTACATCCAGATTATGTGTAGATTATCGTACCTTGAACTCAGTGACAATCAAGAACAGATACCCTCTCCCGGGGATAGATGACTTGTTTGATCAACTCAAGGGGGCAGCAGTGTTCTCTAAGATTGATTTGCGGTCAGGATACCATCAGATCAGAGTCAGAGAGCAGGACATCCCGAAGACAGCTTTCAGATCTAGATATGTGCATTGGGAGTTTCTTGTAATGCTATTTGGAGCAACCAATACGCCGGCCATATTCATAGACCTTATGAATCGTATTTTCATGTCTTATTTGGATCAGTTTGTGATTGTGTTCATAGACGACATCCTGGTCTATAGCAAGAGTGAGGTGGAGCATGAGCAGCATCTCTGTGTGGTTCTTCAGATTCTCAGAGAGCACCAGTTGTATGCCAAGTTCAGTAAATACGAGTTCTGGCTCGATCGTATTTCGTACTTGGATCATATCATCACCAGAGGAGGAGTAGAAGTAGATCCCCAGAAGATCGTGGCTATCGAGACGTGGCCAGTACCCAGCACAGTTACAGAAGTTCGTAGTTTCCTTGGCTTGGCCGGCTACGACCGGTGATTTGTTTCAGACTTTGCTCGAATATCAGCGCCATTGACCCAGTTGACCCACAAGGAAGTGTAGTTTGCTTGGACAGCAGAGTGCCAGAATTCTTTTGAGAAGTTGAAGCGAGACTTGATGACGGCTCCTATTCTCACGCTTCCAGATGGGACCAGGGGATTCTCAGTGTATTGTGATACTTCAGGCAGAGGTTTATGATGTGTTCTGATACAGCATGGGAAGGTAATAGCTTATGCGTCATGTCAACTTTGTGATCATGAGAGGAATTATCCAACCTATGATTTGGAGCTGGCAGCGGTAGTATTTGTACTTAAGTTGTGGAGGCACTACTTGTACGGAGATAGGGTGGAGATTTTCACCGACTACAAGAGCCTGAAGTATGTTTTCACCAAGAAGGATCTTAACATGCGTCAGAGAAGGTGGCTTGAGTTACTTGTGGATTATGATGTCAACCTGCAGTATCATCCGGGGAAGGACAATGTAGTAGCAGACGCATTGAGCAGGAGAGCCGAAGTTTATTTCCTAACAGCCCAGCCAGAGCTATTAACAGATCTTCAGAAGATGGGTACAGAAGTTGTCTTTCCTACCAGTGTGGCATTGATGGCCAGTATGCAAGTTCCGTCCACTATAGTCGAGAGGATCCGGATGGCTCAATCAACAGATTCTAAGCTTCAGCGGCTCAGAGCAGAGTGTGAGGCAGGACGAAGACCAGAGATGCATTCATGGAGACGGTGTACTTCGACATAGAAAGTGTCTTTGTGTGCCCAGTGGTGATATCAGATAGGAGATCATGGCAGAGGCTCACAGTTTCCAGTATTCAGTTCATCCGGGCGGTACGAAGATGTACCGTAATATCTGGTACCACTTTTGGTGGAATTGCATGAAAAGGGAGATAGCCCGGTTTGTCTTTCGGTGTTTGGTTTACCAATAAGTTAAAGCTGAACATCAGAGGCCAGCTGGACTTCTTCAGCCCTTGCCAATTCCAGAATGGAAGTGGAAGCATATAACCATAGATTTTGTGACTGGATTACCTAGGTCCCCGACTGGTAGAGATGCTATTTGGGTCATTATAGACAGGCTCATGAAGGTGGCTTACTTTCTTCCGTTCAGAGTTAGTCAGTCAACGGCTCAGCTAGCGGAGATGTACCTCAGACAGATTATCAAATTCCACCAGAGTTAGTCATTCGACCTGGATAACCTGGATGGTCTGCAGGGCTTGTGGCTGTTGGAATAATCTTATTGCATCTTGTTAGTAACTAGGCCTGTGATAATCCTAGCCGTATTCCTTGCTTGGCTGTGATTGATTGGATGGTGTCTAGCACAGCTTAGTCTTGTCCTGATCCTGTACAAGATTGTGACATGACATGATTACTTATGCTTGTCTTAACAATAACGATCAGGAGTCCAGTTCTGTTCAGGCAAAGGGTTACAATCCCGATCCTTGTTTGGTTTAAGGGTTGTAACCTGGCTCCCGGAACAGTTCTGTGTCCTCTCTTCATTTATTATCTTATTACTTTACCAACAAGTGTTTGAGATGGGTTTCTATTCAAGTGAAGGGTTGCAACCCCGGTTCTTGTTTGGTTTAAGGGTTGCAATCTGGCTGCTTGAATGGTTTCCTCGTACTTAATTTATTATTGTTATTCATGTTATTTTCAGTATCTTTATAATTATCTTTAATATTCATTTATGATATGCTGATTTTAGTTCCTAAGTGAAGCCTCCTTTGTGGCACTTGCTCTTTCTGGGGTCTGACCCAGCTGGTTTTGTATGACCAGATATCGGAGGAGCTCCAGAGGATCTACCTATTTTTCTGCCAGATGGTGACCACCAGGCATAACCCTGACAACGAATGGGTTTCTTTTGTTCTCTCACTCTATTGTAAAAATATTCTTTTGAGGTATTTAGCCGACGAGCACATGTTAGCTCGATTGTACCTTTATTTACTGTCTGCCTACGGGCTGTAACATGATTGGCAAATCCTAGGGTTGATCATGTATGACTAACACTCCTGCTAGTCTTGACGTTTTGTATGACTAGCTTCATGATCATCCAAATATGTAATGTATGGGATGCCTTACTATTGTATATTTAAAATTCTGACATCTTGTAACTGTTATTACTTGCTTGAGATTAAGACAATAGGCTTGTGCATGACCATAGGAGACTGATGGCTTGTAGTTAAACCCTCATGTATATAGACAGCCGTGACCGTATAGCGAGGTAGGTTGCACTTCAATATGCGTAGCTGGCTATGTACGCCCCCGCTCTCCAGTATTCTGTTCTGGGGCGTTATAGCACAGACAAAGAAGTCATAAAGAATCTCGTTCAGGGAGGTGGTCATAGAAACTACACAAAAGTAAGAAATTTGAGTCCAAGATTTGTTTTTTAATAAAACAAAGCATCTATGCAGGTGCTACCAGATAGCACTGCTCTTCAGCAAGTTATCTTCCGTGCAGCTAGTACCAGGTAGCACTGTGCTTTAGTAAGTTAGCTTCCGATCAAATACTACCTAATAGAGCTGCGTTTCAATGGTGGAGCATCCGTACGGGCACTGCATCCTGCACGTCAGCAATAACCTCAGCACATCTTATAGTTGTTACTTTGTTAAAAGCAACAACCGTGTGCATCATTAGAACAAAGCTTCAGCGCATCTACAGACACTCATCCAAAGAATGAGTGTCCACGTGCATCAGCAAGAAAAGCTTCAGCACATCTAAGAGACGATACTCCAAGGAGTGACCGCTCATGTGCATCAGCAGAGCAGGGGATCAAAGTTTATTACCTACGACAGGCGGCCGTACGTCGCTATGAACTACCAAACCAACGTTCAATAAGTCATCAAGATCACCGGGCACGGAAGCAGGTCGCTTTCCTTTAGCCTTCTTGGAGCTCGCTGCATGTGCTTTTGAGATTCTTGATTTCTTGGGAGTCATGGCGGAAAAAGTTAGGGTTTGAAAAGAAACAAGACTCTGACAAAAAGCTTCTGTGGGAAGGTAGGTGAAAGTAAGAAAGTTTTTCTCTCCCTAACGACCCCTACTTACAGGGTACAACCACGTCAGCGAAAGAAGACAAAATGCTTCGTGTTCGAGGAAACTCTTCAAACAACATGGGAACAAAAAGTTGGGATCATGATGACCGTTCCCTAGAAATGAGGAATTAAGATCAACTTTAATGAAGCGATGGCTCAAGGCATTTAATATTGAAGCCTAAGCGTGACGACAGCTTGTCAGTAGGCACGCCAAGCATTCGCTTGAAAAGGACACATGTCATACTTATGTTCAAAGTATTCCGAGCTTGATTCAAGTTCAAAACACTTTGAAGGGAGTCTTGTTGTAAACCCCCAAAAATTTTGAGGATTTTTTTTGAATTTTTTCCTCTTAAATAAATTGTCTTGAAATTATTTTGTTATTTAATTATAAATATAGTCTTAGTCACGCTTAAAATTTGTTATGCACACTGACTAGACAATATGGCATGGCTGCTGTAGCCAAGTGCCTTGACTAGCATGTTAGCTGTGGGTGCCAATAGATTTATTTTATTAAAATATTTATTTGTTTAAATTTATTTAATCATATTATGGCTATCTTTTTCTATTTTAATATTTATTTATTTATTATTTTTGGGATTTGAAAATCAATATCTCTTATAAAAATATACTAGTAATAATATGTACTCACCTCTCTATCTAGGATACCGTACAAATTTGTTGATCATATTATTATTATTCTTATTATTAATTGGTGTTGAAATTATTATTTTTATTATTATTATTATTATTATTATTATTATTATTATTATTATCATTATTATTAATATCCGCCATTGTATATTTATTAGAAGATGATGTTTTTTATAGATAAAACAAAATACATACTTTGAATTTATATTATTATTATTGTTACTATTATTATTATTTTGATTTTGTTATTTTGTTATTTTTTTTAAAAATTATATATTTAAAGTATTTCTTTTAGAAGTATTTAAAGGATTCTTTTAAAATAGTTATTTAAATTTGTCCATTAGGAATTTTTAGATTTTTTTTAAATATATAGGTGAAGTTTTTATCATATATAGGAGTGTATATGTATTTATATACATACATACATACATACATATATAAGGGTATATAACAATAGAAATATATATTAAAAAAATTAAAAAAAGGAGAAAACTCGTGAACAGTGCTCACGCACTGTTCATCAACCCTGTCCCCGACCCGCGCTTGAGAATAGAGTAGCTCTCTGCATACTCTCTCCCATATTTGAATATCTCACAAATATGAACCAAATCTCCTCAAATTTATTTCAATCAAATCCTTGTTAGATTCTCTCTTGATTAAATCCAGTAATTAATCTAAAAACGTATCTAAATCCAGCCAAAAATCTTGGTTAAATTCGATTGAAATCAGATTCGAAATCGAATCATAAATCAACATATTTATATATAGGTATATATCTCTCTCTATTAGGATCGACCAAGATTTCATCGATACCACCATCCATTGCAACTCCCAACTATAGAGCCGACCTCCCTGGATCTCTGTGCGTCCCATGAGCCGCCTGACCGCCGCCCTGACCTGCCGGCCTACCATCGGACCTGCGGCTAGCCGCGCGCACAACCAACTGCGACAGCAGCATTATAGCAACAACAACCACTCGAGGTACCCACCTTCATTTCGGCGTTCCTCTACGCATAGTTGATGATTTTTCAATCGGTAAAATCTACACGTAGACCAACTAACCCTCTACGAATCGTTTCAACTGTTTCAAATAAACTGCAGAGGAATTACCCAGAAAATCCTTTTCAAAATCGAGAAAACACACAATATTGTGTCCCACAATTTCACAGTTTTTCCACACAGTGACCGAGGTTTTGAAGGCAATTTTTTGCTGATTCCTTAACTGTTTTAAAAATATGTTTGAATAGATTTGACGACAACCTATATGAGAAAGAAAACCAACTTGTAGTTTTACCTTTCATTGTTTATAATGTGATTAATTTAGTTTCAAACTTTAGGGAAAAATTGGGTTTAAACTTCAAATTTCAATAAAAACATACCGATACGGCATGCATCCCGACAAATTGAGTGACGTAGTCGCAACTCATAAGCATCAAAAGGCGCATATGGATGTTGTCGACGTGTGGAAACTGACAGAACTTGATTTCGTTGTGCGTGCACGACGAAATCAATGTGTATCCATCAAGATACCCCGTATCGGTCACTTTACAAACTAGGCCATAACTTTGTACATGTTCATTGTATCGAGACAAAACTTGTGCCAACAGGACCGTATCATTTTTTTGGTCCTGTATGCCAAGTTTGGTCCGATTCTGAGAAGGTCGACCGAAACACCTTTTTAGCGGGCCTGCGACCCGATCCAATGGACGAAATTGTGTACGATCCACCGGAATCCAACTTTTGACATATGGCTGGGTTTGACTCATCAAATCGGATCTGTAGACATGTAGTTTGACAAAGTTAGAGACCGTAGGTACTGGCACACTTTTCGGTGTAGAACGGGTCCAACAGCGAACATCGTTTTGACCTAAAATTACGATTTTGCTCCTGTATCCAGAATTGGACTTATGGGTAGTCTATTATAGCTATTTTCCTTATTTTGGAAATAATTGTGGTGTCTATTTCAGCATCCGAGGACGTTTGTGAGATTTGACTTTTTATGCTTCACTAATCTATCGATTCGAGCTATTGGACGTCGCCCTTTCTGCACACAACCTTAGACAAGATCCCTTGCCATTTGCTGTGTATTTACTTTAGCTCATATTTCATGCATTTATTTCTTTTTCTACAAAATAAACTGTGCTACATTGTCGTAATTAGATATATTATACTGTGTAGTTCTATTTTCTGTTATTTTTTTATTTTTATGCACATTACTTAGATTTAAGGGACCACCCTTTGTGTATTGCATTCATAGGCCTTGACACATTTGTACCATAAAGTCGCAAGTCGCATATAGAACTCGAACATGCGTGACTGGCTGGCCACCAGTACGTATAAGCCATGAGATAGGATTAACCGCTAATAGTATTGCATGATTAGTTTGACTTAGTGGTTAATAGAGGGTATACGTGTTGTGGATACAACATGGTAGGCATTGGGTGGGGAGGACAATTCCTTGGCGTATGGGCTACTATACACTTTTTGTTTTGTAACCCGTGAGCTCCATCGGAGACGCAGGTGAGATTATCCATGGATACTGACAGCCACTGACGTTCTGTGAAATGTTATGCTCTTACTGGGCCTCTGGTGCCCCAAGGAGGACTATGCCGATCCCATTTTAGCCAGAAAGCCCATGCATAGGAGGTTTATTCTTAAAACTGCATTCACTTAGATTTGATTAGGCTACCTTATCCGTTAGGTATGAGTACGCTTGGTTTGGGTACTCGTATCTGATCGTGGCTTGGAACGGTAACTTGTCGTAGACTAGTTTGCCATATCTTGTTCTTGTTTGGTTGTAGGTATGGCTCACTACTCCGATGAGAAGGTACTGAACCTTGTTGTGGTCCGGATACCATATTGGATTCATGGCATGGAAAGATACCTCATCGTAGATTATGGTTCCATCCCATGTCCTTGTTTGGTTGGGAGGATGGTACGCTAATTCAAAGGTGAAGTATTGGACTATGTTATAATCCGATTTGACTTATTATTGAGCAGTTTATATTCAGTTTTATGGCATAATATTATGTGTCTTGTTACGTCCCTATGAGGACCTGGTGATCTCTCCAGGTGTGTGTTCTTGTCTTTCCGCAGGTATTCTAGTCGAGGTCGTGATCTTCTCATTTCCTTCGAAGATGACACGTCTTGGATCTTCTTTGCTACTCTCGACAAATCATGTCATTTGCCATGAATTACTTTCCTTTTAAATTATTGGTAGTAGATTTGTCTCCGCCCAACATCTTGTATAAAGATAATTCATGGTTGATTTTATGATATCTTTTATTTCTTTATTTTGTGGATGAGATTAGTTGTCATGGTTACTGCATTTTACAGCTTACGTATATTTATTATACGGCTGGTGTAATGCCCCGCTCCGTACGGTGCATTACGATGAGTCGTTGACTCGAAGAGTTGCGTTGACCCGATGAAGTATCGATACGAATCGATGCAAAGCATAATTTTGGTTTGAACAAGGTATTGACTTCGATTGATCTGGTGTGCAGGCTATGCTTCTACGCTGAATCATAAGGGGTCGGAATTTTGGCTTGTTCACGAAAGTGTCCACGAAACTAAGTCATCGCCTTGCAACGGATTGTGGCATGGGTGTGATAGGCCAAATCAATTGGGTAACTCAACGGAATGGCTAAGTCAGAAGAGTTAGCCGTGCAACCAATTTATGATATCGAGTCATATCAGCTCGGCGAGGCGACAAGGCGTATTGGCTTAAGGTGGGCGGGTTCTTGACTCTCTCTCCCTATTCCTTCACGTCTAATAAAATGTATCCAAGTATGCGTAAGTTACCATTAAGCTAGCGAGCATGGCTTAAATGATTAAAAGTCTTAGTATGTGTCGAACATTAAGGTAGAACATTGAACATTGAACAATTGAAGCGATGTGCATCAAGTGTACGGGTCACGGTAGAGCGGTAATGGTATAACAATAAAAGGGAAATATCGAGATGTGCATCACGTACACGACTCCGAGAACATTGAACACTAGGCCTAGAACATTGATTATGGCGCTGAGCATGTCCTCATACACGGAAGCTAGGAAATGACTAAGTAACTACGGAATTAGGCTATGTGAATAACTTATGAATGGAATGCGTTGAATAAAAATACGAGAAGTCTAAGCCGTTGGGCGTCGTGCATCAATACAGATGTGTTGGAGCATAATGCCGTCAGAACTTGAGATAGAGATTGTGGATTATGTTTATGGAACATAAGATTGGTTGGTATGATATTACTCGTTTTGCTATGGCACGTATTGCACGGTCAATGGACTCGGATGATCCGTACACGGGTGCAGCTTCCCTCGGACGGTTACGACCGGGGCACCGGGACCGTTCGGCCTAGGAGGGAATTATGTATGGTATTTATGGTGCACATCATTAGGATGGGTTGCGACCGGCCAGTGTTGTGATAAGTTATGATATCAGTAAGTTTGGGATCCTTCAGATACTGGGCTAGCAACCCGTATTGGAGCGATCATAGGCTTACACATAAGGATGCCAAGTCCATTACGGTACGAAACACCGTGACCTTCATATAGATAGGGCTAATGGGCTGAGATTAGAGTTGGATACAGGCGCAGGGCCTGCCATCCTTATGCATATGTCTAAGTATGGTTGGTTGGCTGCGCGAATTATATGATTGCTTATGTAAAGTTCTAACCATTGCAGGCTAGGCAAAATAGGACGGAGATGAGCACGATCACTATGTTTATGTTCATATTATGTATAACTGTGTCTGCTGTAGGAACACGGTATTGGACACATTTATGATAAGGTGCTATGCTTGAATATTGCCATAAAATTGATCCTAAGGCTATTTAGAAAGATCACCAATATAATGTTGCATGTTTCACTAAATATACTTAGTGTTTGGTTTGGGTGCGAGTGGGTCTTGATCAGTGCAGCGAGGACGAAAGCACTAATCCTCCACTAGTTTGCTTGCAGGTTCAGGTTATGATCGGCTCGGGGCGGGGCTTGGCTTGGACGCGCCGAGGCATGGAGTTCCTAGCGTTTCAAGAGGAGCTACTGCATAGGCTTTCGGACTTGCGACATGGAGATGTTCGGCCGAAGACTACTTGTTGGCTATAAAGAGGCATAATGTATGGAACAATGTAATCCTTTGTGAGCTAGAGAGATCATGAGCGTTGTAGCCAATTGGCATATTCAGTTGGGCAATTCAAGCCTTTGTAACCTTTAGTTCATTATTAATAAAAGAGATTCTTATTGTATACTCTGTTTCCTTCTGCTACTTATGGTATCGAATTTGAGATAATCTATATGAACATGTTATCTTGTCTTGCACGAGCGCAACTCTAGGCTTGTGCAGCATTACGCCTCAGCGAAGACGATGATTCGGGTAAAATCTAGCGAGGACGAGCGATTTCCCGGATCGGGGCGTGACAAGTTGGTATCAGAGCGGTTCTATCCTCTGGACCGTGAACGAATCTCTTTGACCCTCAGTTGCTTCGTTATCGAAAATTAGTTGACTCTAAGTTGTTTTCGCAACCGCATGGCTGATGGATCTGCTCGATGCTACATTGGATGTTCCATACAATAAGTCTATATTAAGTGAGTATGTCCGCCAAAAGTATGTCGTGACTATCACGCTATCTCCAGGTGCCATCGGAGAATGTTGGTTGCATGAAGTGCAATGAGTTATGGAATGTTGGTCGCACGAAGTGCAACGAATATGGTGATGTTGGTTGCATGAAGTGCAATGATATACGTACTGTTAATCGCACGAAGTGCGAGGAGTTATGTGTTGTTGGTCGTACAAAGTACGAAGAGATACTTGTTGTTGGTTGCACGCAGTGCAACGAGTCGATATATGAGGCGATGCGTGTTATATGGCTATGCGAATGGTTATGTATTGTTGGTTGTACGGAGTGCAGCAAGTCGTAAATCGTTCATTGCATCGGTGCAACAAGTCGACATGGTATGATACATGTTGTATGGCTATGCAGATGGATAGCGATATGTTAAACGAGATTGAGTAATGACCTTAAGTATCAAGAATAAATCGTTGTACGAGTTGCAACGAGTGAGATTGGAAGATCGTGGATGCGATTTTAACGAGTCGAGTTGGTCGCTAAGTCGAGTTTGAGTAGGCGAACGTTTATGTTGGCCGTAAGTCGCGTTGAGCTTTGAATAAGAGAATGTTGTGGGTGTAATCGATATAATCGCCAAGGTACGGTTAGATTGAATGTATATCAAACTTGGATGAACGACTATCTTGTTGGTCCAGTTGTTGTACCAATTCGAGTAAGTGAACGCTAGAGCTGGGATCGAGAAAGATTGTCAAACGGGATAGTTGATTGAAAAATAGATGTCGGACCTATGTGGAGTGTAAAGTCGAGTAATGACTCAATTTTGAGTGGTATATGCAATACCACTTGTGTGATCAGTGCAGCGAAGCATTGTATCGATAACGATAAGACTCGATTTCTGGGTGGTATATGCGATACCACTTAGCGATAGCTATGTTAAGCCGTTTGGTGACTTGCCATAAAATGCGTCGAGACGATTGTGTTAATTACGATAGGTTTGACCTCGACGGACTGAGTAGTGTCGAGGCTCGAGTAGGAATGACTTGATAGAAGTCGATGTAAGTATGCTTCGATGAATTGAGTTGAACGATTATGCGCACGAAGTCGTACCTATAGATGACACATCGGATGAGGATTCATTAAGTGTAAGTCGAACGATAGGCTGAGCATAGCGAGGGAATGTTGCGTTCAGGAAATAGTTGACTCGGTCGAAATTGCGTTGAGTATGTACGAAGAAATCGTGCGAACGAATTTGAGTCAGTGCGATGAGTCGGTAGCATGATTGGAAGTACAAGTTAGGAATATGTGAATTGGAAATTGTGTCGTGATGATGGTAGAACCGAATGAATCTTGATGTGTGCAAGACTTGATTCGTATTCGAGTTCAGATAATGGCAGTGATTACAACGAATTGGAGCTTATGCGAGAGGAAGATGTTCAAGTTATGCATATCAACGATAGTATTGATGCATATCAAAGATGATATACAATAACTCGGGGATACTCTGATCAAATGAATGAAAATTAAGTTGAGCATTGTTGTTGGATGAATAAGAGACAAGTTAAGTTGATGTTGGGTCGGATGAAACGAAAGTGCTTGATTGTTTCGAGGATAACCACAACGTTGACATTATTGTCTTATGCGAGTGCACCTCTAACATCGCACATGCGTCATACCAAATTAGGGCAATTATTCTGTGTGAGCATTGGTATGGTGATTCATACAGTGGGGATGATCAAACTTACAAGGCATAGCAAAATTGGATTTGACTTGTGGTTTGATGCAAAAGTTGTTCGAAGATAGTTGATGAGTATGGAATGTGTCGAACTATGATAACGAATAGGTAAACTCGGACTTGAGGCGACTAGATGTTATACGGCTAGCAAAAATAGTCGACGGTAATACTTGAGTGATTCGAGTAGTAACGGCATACAATGTGCATAAGTGATTCGAGTAGTTAACGACGCATCAGTTGCGTGGGGTGGATAAATTGTGGATTGGTAAATTATGTCGAATTAGATAAAGTCTTATAGGAATTGTCGAGAATTGATTTGGCTCCGCGATAGACATGGTTCATAGTAACTGTCCCACGTTGATGATCTTTAATTATCGAGCGTAGTTTCGGGGCAGATGACCCTAGAAGACTTGACCGCCAAATCAAGTGAATATTGGAAACCGTAGAATGACCCTAAAGAAGTCGCATAAGAAATTTTGTCGAGGACGAAGGATGATGCAGTGCATGTTGAGGATAAGTCTAAGCGAGTGAGTATCATATTTCGGAAGTTAGCGAGTAGCCTTCGATTAGATCGATACGGTCAGAAATTTATGATCGATCGAATAAGTACGTAAATAGACTTGATTTGGTCGATGATCGAATAGATATTGAGGAACGTACTTAGCATAGTGATGCGGTAAGGCGATTGCAAGAATTCTGCAATGCGCGAGAGCAACGAATAGTAGAATGACCCTAAGAGTTGTGTCATAGATCGATTTGAGTAACGCTTAGGCTATGTGTGTTTGAGCGCGCGATTTATGTTACGAAAATGAACTAAGTCAGGATTGATTCGAAAATTGAGTAAAGGATTTATACTCGGTCGAGAATCAGAGATGAGCGTATCGTAAGAGAGAACTTGGGTCGAAAAGATTATTTCCTTTGAGCATCGTAGACTCAAGTTAACCTCTTATGTCGGGAGAATGTGAGCATGATGTCTGGATAAGTTACCTAGTGGGGGTAGCCCCTGACGCGATACGTAGATAGTTCGAGAACGTAGATCGTGTTGGAATAGTTGTGTATGATGCATAGTACGGATAGTAGGCAAGGAAAGTTTGGACATGTTGAACTTAGTCCATGTCATTAAGGCCAAATGTTATGAACGACTAGATGAAAGACTTGAGTTATGTGAGAGATAGAAAATGGTTGGGCGAATAGGCGTTGCGAAGAATTGTTGCGATCGGATACGCAACGAATGCTATGCATGCGTTAGATGGCCAGTAAAAAACTTATGGGATCGAAGTAACGGTTTTGAGTTAAGTTATGTGCATAAACGTTTAGGGGGATGATCGCATGTTATGGAATAATACATACGAGAAGTATTTTGGGAATAGGCGCTAAGATGTGACCAAGTCGAGTACGGAATAGCTGGTACTTGAGGATTTAAGTTGAGCTTATTAGTTGTCCCGATATCCTACAACTGAGCTTGGCTGAAATGCATGTATTAGTGGGACGCCTAAAATATGTGTATGATCCAAACTAAGTTGTATAATTGAAACGATAGTGGCACGAGATCGTGAAATGATCTGGCGAAACACTTGGTTTAAGTGTTAGTTTCGGTTCGAGGACGACCCTTATTTTGAGTGGTATATTATGTAATGCCCCGCTCCGTACGGTGCATTACGATGAGTCGTTGACTCGAAGAGTTGCGTTGACCCGATGAAGTATCAATACGAATCGATACAAAGCATAAGTTTGGTTTGAACAAGGTATTGACTTCGATTGATCTGGTGTACAGGCTATGCTTCTACGCTGAATCATAAGGGGTCGGCATTTTGGCTTGTTCACAAAAGTATCCGTGAAACCAAGTCATTGCCTTACAACGGATTGTGGCATGGGTGCGATAGGCCAAATCAATCGGGTAGCTCAACGGAATGGCTAAGTCAGAAGAGTTAGTCGTGCAACCAATTTATGATATCGAGCCGTATCAGCTCGGCGAGGCGACAAGGCATATCGGCTTAAGGTGGGAGGGTTCTTGAATCTATCTCCCTATTCCTTCACGTCTAATAAAATATATCCTTGTATGCGTAAGTTACCATTAAGCTAGCGAGTGTGGCTCGAACGATTAAAAGTCTTAGTATGTGTCGAACATTAAGGTAGAATATTGAACATTGAACAATTGAAGCGACGTACCTCAAGTATACGGGTCGTGGTAGGGCGGTGATGGTAGAACATTGAAAGGGAAATATCGAGATGTGCATCACATGCACGACTACGAGAACATTGAACACTAGGCCTAGAACATTGATTATGGCGCTGAGCGTGCCCTCGTACACGAAAGCTAGGAAATGACTAAGTAACTACTGAATTAGGCTATGTGAATAACTTATGAATGGAATGCATTGAATGAAAATACGAGAAGTCTAAGCCGTTGGACGTCGTGCATCAATACGGATGTGTTGGGGCATAATGCCATCAGAACTTGAGATAGAGATTGTGGATTATGTTTATGGAACATGAGATTCGTTGGTATGATATGACTCATTTTGCTATGGCACATATTGTATGGTCAATGGACTCGGATGGCCCGTGTACGGGTGCGGCTTCCCTCGGACGATTATGATCGGGGTACCGGGACCGTTCGGCCTAAGAGGAAATTATGTATGATATTTATGGTGCACATCATTAGGACGGATTACGACCGACCAGTGTTGTGATAAGTTATGATATCAGTAAGTTTGGGATCCTTCAGATACTGGGCTAGCAACCCGTATTGGAGCGATCATAGGCTTACACATAAGGATGCCAAGTCTATTACGGTACGAAACACCGTGACCTTCATATAGATAGGGCCGGTGGGCTGAGATTAGAGTTGGGTGAAGGCGCAGGGCCTGCCACCCTTATGCATATGTCTAAGTATGGTTGGTTGGTTGCTCGAATTGTATGATTGCTTATGTAAAGTTCTAACCATTGCAGGCTAGGCAAAATGGGACGAAGATGAGCACGATCACTATGTTTATGTTCATGTTATGTCTAATTGTATCCACTGTAGGAACACAGTATTGGACACATTCATGATAAGGTGTTATGCTTAAATATTGCCATGAAATTGATCCTAAGGCTAATTAGAAAGATCACCAATATAATGTTGCATGTTTCACTAAATATACTTAGTGTTTGGTTTGGGTGCGAGTGGGTCTTGATCAGTGCAGCAAGGACGAAAGCACTAATCACCCACTAGTTTGTTTACAGGTTCAGGTTATGATCGGCTCGGGGCGGGGCGGGGCTTGGCTTGGACGCGCCGAGGCATGGAGTCCCTAGCGTTTCAAGAGGAGCTACCGCATAGGCGTTCGGACTTGCGACATGGAGATGTTCGGCCGAAGACTACTTGTTGGCTATAAAGAGGCATAATGTATGGAACAACGTAATCCTCTGTGAGCTAGAGAGATCATGAGCGTTGTAGCCAATTGGCATATTCAGTTGGGCGATTCAAGCCTTTGTAACCTTCAGTTCATTATTAATAAAAGAGATTCTTATTGTATACTCTGTTTCCTTCTGCTACTTATGTTATCGAATTTGAGATAATCTATATGAACATGTTATCTTGCCTTGCACGAGCGCAACTCCAGATTCATTATAAAAAGAACTAAGGCATCTAATGATCTACAAGAGGGTTAATCTTCACAGGCGCCATACAAGGGGGTTAATTTTCCCAGACACGCAGCGCTGTCAGAGCGAGCCACGTTCTGAAGCCGTTATTGGCCCGAGCAAGAACTCAATCCACAGCACAGGCCGTGCCACCGCCATTAAGCAGGGCAGAGCATAACCTATGTCTCTTCGGATTGACAACCAATCCAAATCCGAAAGCTTGGATCTCGAAGACCTTCAAGAAGTTGTTCAGGTTCGAACTCCTTATGCCAAATTCTTAAGTGTATCTCAAAACTCAGCAGCAGTTCTTCTACAAAGGCACAGCTTTTTTGAACGAAGGGATCCACAACCATCAGCCGACTTGTGCAAGGCCAATGGCCATCCGAAGCTATGTCAGGATCGAGCATAGCGTTTGGAATATAAGAGAGAAAGACGACTCTTCAGAAAAGCTTCCCTTTATATAGGGTAAGTGTGGTCCAACCAACATACCAAGTGGCCGTCGGTCAAAGATGTACAAATGACGGCGATAATTAAATAGGTTCATTTTACTGAGTCCTAGGCTACAGACTTCTTGAATTCCACAAATGACAGCGACAATTAAAGAAGAGGACGACTGACTCTTCCATCAAGAAGAGCATTCATTAATTGCTCTTAAAGATTTTGATAAAAACTAGCTCCTTCGATTTAGAAGCGCAGCCTCCCTACTGCGCCCTCGCTTCGACTCAGAAGCGCAGCCTCCTCGCCGCGCCCTCATTTCGACTCAGGAGCACAGCTAGCTCACTGCCACACATAGCGCCCTCGCTTCAACTTAGACGCACAGTGGCTCTTCCGTCTTCAAGACCTAGTCTACTCGTCGCCCTATAGTACAATGACTTCGTCACCTGAAGCATAGTCTACTCATCGCCCTAAAAGCACAGCGCCCTAAAGCACTGTGACTCTGTCGCCCGAAGCATAGTTTACTCGTCACCCTAAAAGCATAGTTACTCTATCGCCCTAAAGCACAGTGACTTCGTTCCCTGAAGCACAGTCCACTCGTAGCTCTAAAAGTGCAGTGACTCCGTCACCTAAAGCACAAGCCCGCTCATCGCCCAGAAGTACGGTAGCATTAAAGCTCCATCAGAAGCACAGCTCGCATAGCAGCACATCCTTACGAAGTGACATGGTTCCACGTGGCCAGATGGGTGTGTATATCTTATTAGGTTACCACCCTATCGGTTTATTTAAACCACTGCTCTTAAGATAAGACAGAATTTAATTCTGGTGATAAGAGCAATATCTTATCGGTTCGTTTAAACAACAGATAAGGACGAAGTTTGTTCTTATGGACGAGAGCCATATCCTACTGGTTTGTTTAAACTAATAGCCCTCTAAGATAAGACAAAATCCAACTTCGGGGATAGGAACAGAATATGCTCAGATTTATCCGATCAACAAATAAGCACACGCCATGTGTCATTTATTCAGCTATGTTGATAACTCCCCAAAAGATCTCGATAGAAGAGAATCTCTATGCTTGCCACGTATCAGCTCAGCAGTAGCCCTCACCGTGCCACCTCAAGATTCTTCCATATCTCTACGTACAGCATATCTGCATAATCCTTATGCACATTGCATATGTGCTCCCCTATAAATAGGAGTTTTTCTTCGATAAAGAGGCTTCAAAATCTTTAACTTCGGCATCCTCTTGATTAGTAACCCTAGATTTTTAATCACCAGCACCAGAAAGTCAAAGCAAGTTCAACTCGTCGTCAGATCATCAACGGAGTAAAGGAGCCGCTGCAGTGCTCGATCTCCACCGTTACACTTTTCCAAAAATTTAGTACTTAGATCTCCTGTTTAGGAATCGATTGTGTTCTTTTACGTTTAAAATACAAAAAGTTTGTATAACCTTTTGTCATGCAAATATACATGAGATATCTTCTGAAGATTTTTCTTTTCTAGAGTTTATCTTTTAACTGATCTCTTCGGGAGATTTTTGATCTCTTTGGGAGATTTCGATCTCTTCGAAAGATTTTTATAACTTATATCACTCAATTTTTCAAATTCTAGACTTTTCCTATTCAAACATTTTCTTTTCTGTGTTCTAGAATAGACAGACAGAGTTCGGGCTGAACTCTTCCCCACATGGAGTTCGGGCCGAACTCTGTGTGCCTGCTCACAGAACCTCCAATTCCTCTCATCCATTCAATTTTTTGATCCGACGGCCAGGATTTCACCCAACCTGCTGGCCCCAACCATCTTAAACCCGAGAAACCCTTCTCTCTCTTTACTTTCATCTTCTTCTACCTCCCTCCAAACTATTTTCTTTCAAACCCTAACCCTAGAAAACCTATATTTTAGGGCTATTTTCTTCCAAACTCAAGATCTAAGAATTTTTGAAGGATCTCTTCCATCTCCCACCATTTGTGTGAGGTATAACTCCTTTTTCTCCTCTCTTTCAAATTCTCTCTTTTCATTATCAATGGCACCAAAACTTTTTGGTAGAGGAAAGAGGAGAAGAAGTGAAGGAGCATCATCTTCTAACCCTCCTCATCCTCGTCCTCCTCCTATCCATCCATTATTCAATCCACCACCTCCACAAAACCCTAACACCTACAATGAGCATCTTTTTGTCGCATTGGATGCTTCCAATGAGCGATTTTCCGACTTTCGCTTACGTAGCGTGTTTTTGGGACATCTGATCAACGTTACAATATTTTCGGATTATGATTCACTATTTCATGACCTAAATCTAGATGAACTTGTTTCAACTTCATCTCTTGTCTATTTAAATGCCATATAAATGATCTACTGCAATTTGACTCATGACAACATGCGAATTTATTCCCGTGTCGTCGGTATTGATATATTTTTTGATGACTTCGAGCTTGCCGACTATCTAGAAATCTCGAAACCCAACTCTTGGGAGAAACTCGTCGATGCCCGACGGTTTTAATTTTCCGATGGATCTTCTCTTGAAAGCTTCAAGGATGACTTGTGTACCCCTAACACCCGTCCTCGCAAGCTTAGAGCAAAATTCCTCAACCCCTACTTCTATGAACTCCATCAGATTATCTTCTCTTCGATCTTGCCCATAGCGGGATCAACCGATGATGTTTCATATCTTGAGATATCTGCACTCTATCACTTGCACTTCCATGTTCCATTCAACTTCACTCGCACTATGATGGACTGGATGATTAGTGAGAGAACCAAACCACGATCGTTGGTCTATGCCATGTATATGTCGATGATATTTTGTGCTTTTCATATTCCTCTTGATGAGTGTCAGTTTCTTCCTGCTCCTACCTATCTATCCAAGGCACGGAGGATTCTTGCTGCTACTGCCCTTCGTACTGAGTCTGTGTCTTCTGACTCTGATGCTCCTGCAGCTCCTGATACTCCTGAGCCCGAGCCTCCTGCTACTCTTAACTCCATCCAGGCGATGTTCCGTGATCGCTTCTGTTTGGAAGACGACCGCTGGACTCAGTTGGATTATCGCACCACCCTTTCAGATGAGTGCTATCAGCAACTCGCTGCACGACCTCCAGTACACCCTGGCCACCCATCCTACTATGTCGTTCCCTATCGTACGGGACCCTTCTCGCGAAGGTTACCGTATTGACGACACATGGATCAGACGGTATCTGGACCCAGACGCGACCTTCGTCGACCCTCGTCGCTCTATCAGTGACCATTCAGACTCTGCTGCTCCATCCCGTTCTCCATGATGGTCATAATTTAGTACCTGCTGATGTTGCTGCTGATATTAGGCTATAGTTTTATTCTGATTTATGTAGTATTTTTTAAAACTTTAGGATTTCGTATTCCTATTTTCATGCATTGTATTTCCTTCCGAATTATGCACTTTAGTTTTTATGAGTTATAAGACTGCTAGTAGTTTCTCTCTATGATTATGGTTCCATATTGTGTGATTGCATGTATTCATTTTGTCTACTTTTTAAGGGGGAGCCACTTTATTGCTTTATCATTTTGCTAAATGACAAACGGGGAGAATACTTGTGATATTTGATTGTGCTTTGGAAACTCTTGATAATACATGTCATATTTGTATGGACATATTTTTTAAGCTTCAATATATATTATTGTGCTTGCTTGGATTAGAACTTGTCTCAGGACATATCTGTAATGCCCCAGTCCCAAAATACGCAGAGGACTAGGATACGAATATATGCCAGCTACGTAACGAGAGGACTCCAGCCCAGCTCGAATACGTATAAGCTGTATGGACTATGGTATTAGGTCTAATAATGGTAAGTCAAAACTAATCTCAATCCATAATAAATAATGAAATATCAAGAATGAACAATATGGTTCGTGGTCTACAGCCCACTAGCATACATGTTCGAATAGACTCAAAAAAAACATGATTCTATTAAACTAGGCTAATAAGCAGAATATATCAAGATAAGAATATGCAGCATGAGAGAATAATAAAATGAAATCATGCACCAACGATACCTGAATCCTGCAGACGCAAAGCATAACCATCCATCGATTCTACCAGCTTGGATATAACCTGAAGAGATCACCAGGTCCTCAGAGGAGTAGCAAGACATATAATATACATGCCTATTGTACAATAAATAATATGCAAGAAAAATAGAAATAACAAGTAGAGGAAAGGATGACACATAAGGAAACTCTACAGATGGTGACATGTCATGAGAATATAATATTAATCGTGGCTAAAACTGTAGCCCGGGGAGGCACTAACAGTCCTATAACAGGTTCTCTATCGTAGCCCGGGGAGGTACTAACAATAGAGGATAGTCACGGCTAATAAAATATTCTCTTCTAAGGTACTAGGAAGTCAAGCCTATCTAGTCATGTCTAAGTCAAGTACAGGTCAAACAGGTCAGGAAAAATATGGTATAGGCATATCAATACTATCACTAGACATGAATAAGATAGGAAGATAGAACAAGTAGTATAGAAAGAAAAGTGAAAATCTACGTGCACGTGAAACTAGAAAGTAACCATAACATGAAATAAGAGGAATATGTAACCAAGCAAGAAGGAATGGAAATAGAAAAGTACTATAAAGTTTGGCAAGGTGTACTTGCCTGGGTCATGAGCACTGTGGTGACGAAGAACAGACAGGAAAGTAGGTAGAACAACGGCTGCCAAAGAAATAAGGTCCAAACAAACGTCTCCGGATGCTGAAAATAGTCTATTATCTAATTATAATTAATACTGTACCTATTAGATTTATTTAATTAGGATATGGTATAGATCTTCGTATCAGCTTTCTGAAAAACTAAACGGATCGCATTTTCGCGCCCGAAATCTCCAGAAATCGCAAAAATATCGAAACATGTTTGTTTTTCGAGAATCTAATACTCAAACAGTTTTACAGAAATCTACAGAATGAATTTTGTCTACTAAAATATGTTTTTGGAAAGCTTACCTCGATACGCTTCCAACAAAAAAACTGGGACGCGTTTCGAGTCCCGAGCTAGGAGATATGGCCCTTCTAAGTTGCTTTGTCGGGTAAAAACGTGGCTGACTTTTAGCGAATTTGGAGAATATTTTTGGACGAAAAAGAGAAGGTGTGCATGATTTTTAATATAAGAATTATGATATACTCATATATTTATATATATATATATATATATATATATATATATATATATATATATATATATATATATATATATATAATTAAGATAGATATGTATTAATTAATTTAAGTATGATTAGATTGGACATATTAGAATAAGATAATATGTATAGTAGTAGGATTACCAATAAGGCTAAATTTGGAATATAATTTGTTTAAATATTATAATCAATAGTCATTATTGTAGGAGGCTTAATTTAGAATCTATGTGCTGCTATTAGAAAAGTAACAAATAATTTTTAAATATTATATTTAGATTTAATTAAAATACAAAGAAGATTTACATGGAGGGTTTCCTAATTAAGAATTATTGTATTATTCAATCTTTTTGATTGATTGGTTAAGATTTCGTATATAAAATTTGATTTAGTGTCTAGGATTTAATGGAAAATAAAAAACATCTGGGGTTTGAATCTAAATATTTAAATTATAATTTTTTTTAGATTTAATTAGTATACAAAGAAGATTGCATTTTCGAACTATCTACTTATATATTCAGATTTTATGTGATATTATTCTATTGTTTAATTTAAAATAAGTTGCTTTAAACTATAAGGATTCTTTAGGTTCACTTGGGTTGAGCTTAGTAGACTCGTGATTGGGTTCGGGTCCAGTTCGATTATTTTAGCACAATCGAGTCTCTTAAAAAGTCAATAACCTAATTAATAAATAATTAAATTGTCCTATAGGGGTTAAGTCGTAACTTTGACTGGTTTTCCTAGTTAGAACACCGATGTGGCTAAGCCTTCCTTACCATGGCTAATACACTAGTCAAAGAACACCACTACACTATCCGTGTCAAAATTTCTAGCCGATATGTATCTCAAAACTTAACCATAACTAAGGCCATATATATATAATATTAGACTATTATAAATATAATCATTTACACAAAATTGTATTCAAATTTATTTGGCTGTATACCATCCCAAAATAAATTCAAAATAAATCTACTAAGTCATGGCAACCTAACATGAGTCTATCAAGTGGGGTTGGTTAGGTTAGGTTAGGATCCAAACACATCTTCTAGTCAAACCAAACTCGAAAAAGTCAACGAATGGGCCTTTTGTGCCATTTGTAAATAAATAGCACATGTGGACATGATTAAGTGGCACCCCCTTATAATGTGTGTCGTAGGCTCAAAATAGATCAAAATTATATATTAGGTCAAATGGTTTTGATCAATGTCGAGTCATGAACTCAAGTTAGAAGTTAGGTCTAGAATTACGGTAAATAATCAAATGGCCTAAATTGATCCAAAGTTGTGTGAAGTCAAAAGAATGCTAGGGGACAAGTTTGGATGGGACATAATATATCAAGTTGAAGTTCATCTTGTCTACTACAAAACTCATGAAGGACGTTTTAAGAGATGGGCATGTCTTGTGCTCCAAAAATTAAAGACACGGAAAAGTACATATATAATCCTAATTAAATATACAATATAACCTAATAAATAGAAATACTATAAAATAAATAAAAAAAATAATTCCCAAAAATTAGGGTCCTCACAATATCCAATTAAGGGGGAGCCTATATGTTCATCTACGGGGGAGCTATTATCATTATTTCATGTGTCCAGGTATGAATGTTGCGACATACAAATATCATATTTTTGTCAATTATCAAAATGGGGGAGATTGTTGACCCAAACTGGATCGTAGTCAACCAAATCTTGATAATTAACAAGACGATATCTGCTATGATCCCACTTGACACATCAAGCTACATCAAAGCTCCAAAAATAGACAATCACCACACATCAGCTCAAGACAAACATCATCGACGATTGCTATGACATGCTGCTGTTTACTTATTCTCTGAGTCTGTATTTTACTTTTTATTGAGTCTAGACTATTGTAAGTTGAGTCGAACTGAGTATCTCAACCCTAGACTTTACACCCAAAGCTCTACAAACAAAAGTCCAAAAACCTGCCAAACCCAAAACAGCCCATTGAACATTTTGTCCCCAAGGAGACAGAGTTCGGGCCGAACTCTGCCCCACACAGAGTTCGGGTCGAACTCTGCCCCCTTAATTTCAGGACCTGATTTTTAGGGTTTGTTGGTTGCTAGTTGTCCAACGACCAAAAATTTGAATATTTGGGACAGAGTTCTGGCCGAACTCTGCCTCTCTGGACTAGTATATACAGGCCTTGATTTCTCTCATTTTCAATCATCCAATCTTCTCATCTTCTCTTCTCCTATAGCATATACATTCAAGAGCTTATTCTTCTCATCTAACTAGCCACAAAACTTTCCAAGCCCCCAAGGTGCTCAGTGCGAGTCAACTAGAAGTTTGTGTGCAATAGTTTCAAAAGAAGTCACTTGGACAATTCCAAGTCTCGCCATCTGCGAATCTGTAAGAAGTTGGCCTGCTCTTCTGAGTAAAGGCACGTGGTTGTACGCTATTTCATAAATAGTGGATTTCAATCCTGATATAGAGTTCTCAGGCCTGGACTAGTCCTCCACGAGGGAAACCAGGTTAAAAACTACTGTGTCTGCGCATGCTTCTCTGATCTCTATTTATATTCCGCACTTATACTCTGATTATTATTTCTATTGGGTGAACTTTACTAGAGTTATTTTTAATTGGCTATTATCGACACACACTCTATTCACCCCTCCTATAGAGTTGCCTACACGTACTTCAAAATATCTGCTTTAGTTATGGAGTCTAGAATTTATCGCAGTCATACTAGCTGGTATGAAAAAAATATAGAGTCTGATTTGGGGTATACTTATCTTAGTTATGGATTTTAGATTTTCTCGCAGCCATACCAGTTGGCGTGGTGAGAACTCTAGATAACATGATTATAGGATATATACCTTAATTATGGACTCTATCGTTTATTGCAGCTATACTTATTGGCGTGGCAAAAATTTTGGCAACATGATTTCAGGAAGACGTGCATGGTTATCAGATCATATCATAAATTGGTTCACTTCATTATGACCAAATGAGCAAGAACAAATTCCTATCATCATTTTTTTCGTCTTACCATTATTTTCTCATCTTAATTAACTATGTCCTAATTACATCGAGCAACTATCTCGTATCTACTTCTGTCAGCTACACTTTAAAATCTTTTTGAATTCTTGTATCTCTTTACTTTGGAAAGGTCGAGAAAGTATCGTAGTCATCTAGCTTGAAAGGGACGAAATTTGTTATCACACGGTAATCTTGGTAGGAATATAAAATATTGGATATTTAGATAAAATTGTGGGATATGATATGACTGAAATGGGAAACGAAATACACTACAAGAAAAATGACGATTCTTGACGGTTTATAAGTTGATGGTCGTAAAAAACCGTCAAGAAAAAGGGTTATCTTGACGGATTTAGCCTTACGTCAAGAAATAGATTTATTTTATGTTAATTTAGCAATCTTACAGCATAATAGTTGACGGTTTTAGAGGATCCGTCAAGAAACATCCTTTTATTCAGTGATGGTTTGGTAATAACCGTCAACTAATATATGCCTAAAAAAATTGGCGTAATTTTTTCAGCTGCCATTTTGGTATTTTTTTTTTGGAAAATAAATCTATATTGACGTTAGTTATTCCATTCCGCTTCATTTATTTCTCGATTCTTTCCTCTCCTTTCTATTTCTTCATCTCTCTCATCCACCAGTCGATGGAGAAGGAGACCTCGAATCTACATCTCCCTTTTCTTCTTCCTTCTCTACACCTCCATTCTCCTAAATTCTCTAAAGCTACACACAGCAAACTTTTCCTCTCCTCCCTCTATATTTCTTTCGAGCCTATCCCAAAATCTCCACCGAAACCCTAGATTTTCTACATAAAGCCCTAAAAACTTTCTTCATCTTCTGCTCGAGAGGGGGGAAGTGGTCGAGTGGGTCGAGGGATGTCAACAAGGCCAGGGACAAGCTCGACGCTCTTCGCTCTAACCCTTCCACGGCCTCTTCCTCCTCTTTCCCCTCCTCGTCGCCCTCTACTTTCTCGTCTTCCAGAAATTAGGGGCTTTCTAATGGCGATTTTAGGACGATTCAGATCCGGACTCTTTTTTCCAGAGGATCCTGAGGTTCGAATCGTCTCTTCATATATCTCGACGACTGATCGGAGCTTCGGCAGATCTGAGGTGAATCCCCAAATCTAGGGTTTTGTTTTCTTTGATTTTGATGATTCATCGAGAAATTTTCTGATGTTCTACTTCTTCTTCACTGTAGGATTTGAGGAGCTTCATAACCTGGGCGACACAGTGTCCTATTGTTTAGGTTTCAATGTTTTGGGATAACGTTGCAGTTGCATGTACATTCTTTAGTTGTAAGAGGGGCTCAAGTTCTCTAGTCTTGGCAAGTTCTTGTTCTAGCTAGTATCCTTTTTTTTATCAATGTGAGTTATTTTTCTTGATTTGGTATATGTTGTAAGCTGTGGTTTTCCCCTGTTGAGTTCTTAGCAATTTATCAGCAATTACAAGTTTGTTTCTCGATTTGGTGCTATGCTTCATTCTTGATTAGGTATGCATGTTCCATTCATTCTCATCAATCTATGTAAGAAGGGTCAGCAGTCCATTATTGATTTGTAATTTTTTCGTATGTTGAGGTTTTGAGATCTCGGGACAATGTTGTTGTTTCATGTTTCAAATTGTAGGAGGGGGCTTAATCAATTTCTTCTTTAATTGTTCATGTATATCCAGACCATTGTCTGTGACTTCCCCGTAAGTTCATGTTAAGGTATTGCTTTGTGTCCCCACCATCGCGGATGTCGGCATAGACACGACATAGGTTTGGCATGTCCGTCTCGTGTCTGAGACTACATGACACGGATGCAAACATGTGCAGTTTACTGGTTGTATAGCAATGGACTAACTAGAGAAATTCTTCTCACCACCCATTTATGTTTGAGTTTTATTTTCTTATGTTTCAATTTTTTTCGTGTTGTTCTTGCAGTGGGGAGAAGGTAATTCTCACAAAGCTGCTGCTAGAGGTTTCTTGCACTAGAATTAAAGGTTGTATAATTAGGCTCCTCAATTTATGGATTTTTTTTTCTACTAGTCTAAGATGAGGACTTTGTATGCTCTGAAAATTTGTGATTGAAATAATTTCCATGAAAAAAGTCCAATCAAACACAATCTAAGACTCAAACCAACAAATCAACTCGACTTGGATTTGGCTTGGACCCAAAGGATATGGTACTATATATATCAACACGTCAACAAATGGTATATGTAGCATGTACAAGATATGTAGGCAGTGGATACGCACCCCAGAGTGCCTTGTACTTGTCATATTTTGGAGTGACGCTTCGTGTCGAACACAACATGGCGTCAGTTTTAGCATCTCCATCCTTCATAGGTACCATATTTCCATGCTTCATAAGAAGCTAAAAGTTAGTACATGGAGAAATGGCCATAAGAAAAATAAAATGAGGCACATAAACAACATTTTGACATGTCCTTGTATTTTGGAGTGTCCATCCCGTATCCAATACATGCTCAAGTGTCGAGACAAATAAGATATGGACACAATTACCATTTTTGAATTTCCATGCTTCCTATTTCAGGCTGTTGTGCTAAGCCTATTTTAGGATGAGCTAGACTTGAAGCAAATCGGTTTGCAATGATTACATTATCCATGAAATTAACAAAATTCTATTTTTGAGATGTTACTGACATCTGAGTTCTGTGATGGATGACTTGCAGGCTGAGCTAGAGATTGGACTTTCTAATGTAAGAATTCCTAACATGTATTCTTACATTATCTGAACTTTCTAATGAATGCATTTCCCATTGTCTGGACTTTCTAATGCATTCTTACATTGTTTGGACTTTCTAATGAATGCATTTCCTATTGTATGGACTTTCTAATGTATTCTTACATTGTCTGGACTTTCTAATGTAAGGAAATGTATTCATTTCCAGTGTCTGGACTTTCTAATGAGTTATATTAAATTGTCAATGGTAATGTTTAATGATGAATACTTTGTTCTCTTGGAACTTGTTTAAGGTTCATTAATGTGTTTCCAGTTATTTTTCATTGTAGTGAAAATGGCATGTATCATCACATGTTATGTTTATTGTTGTCTCATGGTTTTCTGTCGATAGCATAACATTATATTTATGCTATTATACATGGCATGAGTAACTCAATCACAATTGTTGATGCTTTAGGGAATCTGTTTTAGGGGGTTCTCCATCCTTGAATGTCAGAAATTGTTGCCTGTTGCAAGCCCTGGGGTGAGCTGTTGCCTATTGCAAGCCCTGGGGTGAGCTGTTGCCTGTTGCAAGCCCTGGGGTGAGCTATTGCCTGTTTAGTAATTTTTTTCTTCTCTTATCTGCAATAATTGCTCATCTATTGTTCAACAACATATATTTGTACATATGTTTTATGTTGTCTTTTTGACCTGGCAATCACATTTCACCAGCTATACCATATACTTGTCAGACATTAGCATGTACCCCAATTTTTGCTTCATAGTGATTAAACTTGGACTTGGTAGGTTTTTCTATTTAATATCATTCCCAATATAGATTCTGTCTGCTCCTTAATATATTACTCCACAAAGTTGTATGCAATCCTCAGCAAAAATTTTGTCTTTTCCCTTCCCTTGGACGTGGAGTGACAGTGACAGTGGCTGGTTACATGATACATGTGTGACTACCAGGAGTGTCTTGGTGCCGAGCTCCTCTCCAGATAAGTAGAAACATAGATATTTTTTAGATGCTTGAGAATCAGAATTACATATTTTGGGTACTATTTTATGTTCATTGGGTACCTGTGTTCTCCATTCTTATACTAGGGGGTATATAGTAAAACTAAATCCCTTATCTTGAGTCATCAGAGTCATCTGGAAGTATCCTTTATGATAGACTGGGCTATGATGAGGACACGTATTTGCCCAATGATATATTCTTCATTTTGAGTATCAGTTTTTTAATGATACACTGGGCTATGTTGGTTCAATCTTCTGAGCCCTTTGTGGGAAGGTGGTTGACTGGGCTATGATGAGGACATATATTTGCTCAATGATACATTCTTTATTTTAAGTATCAGTTTTTTAATGATGCACTGGGCTATGTTGGTTCAATCTTCTGAGTCCTTTGTAGGAAAGTGATAGACATGGCTGTGTATCAGTCTTCATGACATTCTTTATTTTAAATATCACTTTTTTTCAAGTATCAGTCTTAATGATACATTGGACTATGTATGATACGTTGCAGTTTATTTTGAGTTTCAGTTTTCTATGGTCATACACTAGGCTATGATGAGAAAGTATATGTGCTCAATGATACATCCTTCATATTTAGTATCAGTTTTGTGGCTATGTTGGTTTAATTTGTGACTATTTGCTCAATGATACATTCTTTATATTTTTATTATCGGTTATTTGAAGAAGCTTCTTTTTGGGGATTGTTTATTTCGTACACATTGTGGTTGAAAATATTTTCCAAGAAGCATTTGCTTAATTCTGAGCCCATACATTACCTAATCACTCTTTTAAGCTCTTTGTAGGGTGGTTGAAAATATTTTCCAAGAAAAGCCTTTTTTCTTGTAGAGACACGCCAAAATCTATACCCAGAACTAACATACATACTACAAACACATGCTAAAATACATATACACTAGTATAATGATATTAAGCATTGATGACCTGTGTCATTGATACGCAAGTTACATATTTTAACCTGAACACAGGCACAAACTGAATCAAAACTCGCCTCATTTTCTCCTTAGTTACACATGTACACTGGTATACTAATATTATACTCTCCTTATTTTCTTCACGATATTGTTCTCTTATTTTTTTTGTTGGTCAACAAGTTCATTAACATAAATTGGTAATTTGTGCTCTTGTTCTCTCAGGAACTACATAGAAAATGAAGGATCTGTGAATATGGGAGGGATGTGCTCCGGCCGGGTTTGCTAATTATTTTGGTTTTATTTGTATAAATATCAGTTTTAGATGTTTAAGATGTATGAAAACTACATATTTTGGTTGGATATGTTTGTGGTTGGACAATTGTTTGATATTTGTAGTTGGACGTGTGTTGGATGTGTTGAAAGTTTGTGGTGTATGAACAGTATACAATTTGTTAATATAAAAATTAGATTTTTGAGTAATTTGATGTATGTATATCTTCTAGATTATTGATATTATGTGTGTGTTCGATTAATAATATATAAATAGAATTTTGGCTAGCTTCTCTTGACGGTTATAAAACGTCAACGATTAACTCAATCCTGCTGCAACTGCTCTTTTTATTGAAGATTTTCTTGATGGCTAATAACCGTCATCTAGGCCAGAGTCAAGAAAAGTTTTCACCTACATTGACGGTTTCTAAAAACTGCTATCTTAACGGCTAAAAACAGTCAACAAAACTACTTCATATGACGGCCAAAAACCGTCAAGAAAAGCCATGCCAACGACCGTCAAGAAAAGGGGGGTCTTTTCTTTGTTAGTGCCGAGGCACAATTTTCGATAGAAAATTCTGAAACTGAAACAATTGTACACACAACGTTTCAAATGCAACACCTTAAAGAAGATGTGCAACAGAGATCCTGAAGGATTCTGAATTACGAGGATCTAAAAAGATTCTACGTAATACACAAAAAATCTAAAGAGACTTTGTGCAAGCAACTATCGGCAGTAGAGCTTCTAAAAAGAAGTTACTGTAAAAGGCAACAGCAGCGATGACAGACGAGAATGAGATGCTGGGGTGAATGAACCACCATTGCTCAAAGCTTTATTCGCCCCACACGAGCACGAACAGCTTCCAGGAACCAGCAAGTTCACGAAGAACTTCTGGAACGCTCGTAAGTCAATATTTGAGACTTGAACGGGCTTCCTGGACTTAACAGACTCCCTCAATTCTCTTCTTGGTGCATCTTTCAAAGGAGGCCAAGGGGCTCTATTTATAGAGTGGAGTTGAGACTTCACCTCTTCTCCTATCCGATGTGGGACTAAAATACCAATACTCAAAAATAGAGTTTGATATTTTAGATCATCCCACAATCAGCATAGAAGTGTGCCAGTCCACGCCTACCCCCCGAACACTCCCGTGCATGTACGAGACATTCTGAAGTCCGTGTCCGAGTCCGAGTCCGCACAACAAAAATTAACTTGCATCCTTGTTGGATTTAATCCTTTTTTCTTCTAGGAAAATACTTCCACATGGCACAAACTTGTGCCCCACTACACCTCATGTGCACACCTCAACACAAGCAATGCATTATATTGAGATACTCGCCATTTGGTGTAGCCGATGTGGGACTATCTTTTCTAGTCCAAAGGCAAAAACACTAACAATCCCCCACATATCTCAATATATGGTTTGAGCGTTCCCCACAGTTACTGCCCATCATGCATTAGGAGAGATGTCGCTACGACTTGAATCTTCCCGCATAGGTTAAATAACAGCATGATACAAGAATGGACTAAGCCTTGAATTCCGCACCATAACTGCAATTCTTCCTACTCACATAATGACATCAACTGTGCTTCTGGCTGCATATTGAAGGCCTTGTGCCAGTCTGGTTTCAGTGTATAATTTTTGGGCGTCTATAAGTTTACCCTCAAGAGACGGCCTGATATCTCTGTCCATACACTATAGGTGAGTTATTTATAAAGAGTCATGGCATGAAGCATTGCGCTTCTTTGCGATGCTACGCCGCTATGACATGGCTTAAAGCCGAGGCTTTACCCCACCTGGGTACCTCATCGTAGTGTCATACTACTGTAACATGAGGTCACAGGCCTCTTTGTAGTGCCAAACTACCCAGCATGAAGCCTTGCGCTTCCGTGCGGTGTTACGCCGCTATGACATAGCTCGCAAAGCCGAGGCTTTACCCTACCTGGTACCTCTTTGTGGTGTCATGCCACTGTAACATGAGGATATCGTCCTTTTTATAGTGCTATCTACTTCTCTTTATTACGATTATCATACAGCATTAGGCTACCTGCCTATTTGCGGTGCTACTCCGCTGTGACTTGGCTTGCAAAGCCGAGGCATTACCCCTACCTGGGAACCTCATGGTAGAGTCACCCTACTGTAGCATGGAGTTACACTCCTTGTAGTGCTGCGCTACCGTGCTTCCGGTAAAGTACTCCAGGCATTCACTCTGTCTGAGAACTCATTAAGGCATTTAAGCCAACCTTCCCACAGAAACCGTTTTCCGCAGAAAACAATAGTAGACAACAGTGGTTATAGGTCCGTAACCTCTCCATGTCCAATAGAACATGTACCCACCGTTCCTGATATTCTTCCGATTAGTGGTCCTCCCTTGAACCAAAAGCTACATGCCTAGTAGATAAATCTTTGAACTAATAGCATAAAACTTTATGGTAGGAATACAATAATACAATATCAGAATGCCTTCAAGCCCATTTTACAAGTTGTGTCATCGACCAGCTGGCGCTTGAGGCCCTTGGTGAACGGATCCGCCAGGTTCTCCTGACTCCGAACATCAATCACTGCAATAACACCTCTCTTGATAAGATCGTATACTGCTCTGTGCTTCAACCGCACCGTTCTCTTCTTTCCGTTGAAGAGTTCATTTGATGCCACTGCTGTTGCCGCCTGGTTGTCACAGTATATCGGTATTGCCGGTATCTGAGCCCCAACTACCGAAAGATCATACATGAGCTCCCGAAGCCACTCTGCTTCATCTGCAGCAGCATCCAATACAAAGAATTCAGATTCTATGGAGGAGCGAGATAACATAGTCTGCTTCTTCGACTTCCACGATATAGCAGCTCCGTCCATGGCGAATACGAATCCACCTGTGGAATACTCGCTCTCCATATCTGAACACCAGCTAGCATCACTGAAGCCTTCCACTACTGACGGATCTTCGCTGTAGAAAAGTGCATATATCTGAGTTTTCTTGAGATATCTCATAACACGCTTCACAGCTTTCCAGTGCTCAACGCCTGGATTGCTAGTAAACCGACTCAGCATTCCCACTGCAAAAGCTATGTCAGGCCTTGTGGCAGCAATAGCGTACATCAAGCTTCCGATGACGCTAGCGTACTCCAACTGTCTGACACTTTCCCTCGAATTTGGCTCCAGCTTCTGATCACTCCGGTACGGTGTATCAATAATAGAAAGATCTTGATACCCGTAGCGAGTGAGCATCTTCTCAATATAATGAGATTGTGACAGCGCTATTCCAGTACCTGTCCGGAGGATCTTGAGCCCCAAGATTACGTCGGCATCCCCCAAGTCCTTCATACTGAACTTGGTCGAGAGGAATTTCTTTGTCTCTGTGACACAGCTTAAATTCGTACCTAGGATTAGCATGTCGTCCACGTAAAGACATACGATTACTCCTCTTCCGTCAGCAAACTTCGTATAGACACACTTGTCTGTTTCACTGACCCTGTAGCCATTTGACCTTATCACCTTGTCAAACTTCTCATGCCACATTTTGGGAGCTTGTTTCAAACCATACAGAGACTTCATCAACTTGCAGACTTTGTCTTCCAGACCTCTGACGACAAAACCTTCTGGTTGTTGCATGTAGATCTCTTCGGTCAACTCGCCATTAAGGAATACCGTTTTTACATCCATCTGATGTATCACCAGCTTGTGTATTGCTGCTAGAGCAATTAACAATCTGATGGTTGTCATCCGAGCTACTGGAGCATAAATGTTAAAGTAGTCGATCCTCTGCTTCTGAGCAAACCCCTTGGCCACTAGCCTGGCCTTGAACTTGTCAATGGTTCCATCTGCTTTTATCTTCTTCTTGAAGATCCATTTGCATCCGATGGATCTTGTTCCTTCTGGCAGGTCAACCAATACCCATGTGTTGTTGGAGGTGATTGAGTCAATCTCGTTGTCTATCGCCTCCTTCCAGAATACAGCATCTCTGGTCTTCATCGCCTCATCATAGGTAAGCGGATCTGCTTCCACATGATAGGTGACGAAGTCAACTCCGAAGTCTTTCGGCCTCCTCGTTCGCTTAGTTGACGGCTCAGCGAGTTCTGGTTCAGCTGGTCTCCTTGACGATAGCTTCATCTTGGACTACTGGTTCATTAAAGACTTCTGTCTGCTTTGTACCCTCATCATTCTCCGAAAGATTTGCGAGAACAATATTCTTGTGTTTTGCAAACTTGTCTTCAAAGTATTCAGCATTGCGAGATTCGATGATATGGTTTGACTCGATATCAAGGAATCTCCGAGCATCACTCTTCTCGGCATACCCCAAGAAGATAGCCTTCGTAGTCCTTGTCCCCAGCTTCTGAATCTTCAGATCCGGGAGCTTCACATAAGCCAGACACCCCCACACTCGAATGACATTCAAGTTAGGTCTGACTTTGAACCAGAGTTCATGAGGAGTTATGTCGGAAGTTGCATATGGCACTCTATTCAGAATGAACGTTGCCGTTAGTGCAGCTTCTCCCCAGTAGCACTTTGGAAGACCCGCAGTCAACAGCATGGAGTTCATCATCTCTGTCAACGTTCTGTTCTTCCTTTCTGCTACTCCGTTGGATTGAGGAGAGTACGGAGCCGTTGTCTCATTGATGATTCCATGTTCTTTGCAGAATGATAAGAATTTATGAGACCGATACACCCTGCCTCGATCACTCCTTAACCTCTTGAGTTGTTGTCCAGTTTGCCGCTCAGCCTCGGCCCTGAACTCCTTGAACTTCTCGAATGCTTCGTCTTTAGACTTGAGCAAGTAGACGAAAGCATACTTTGAGAAGTCATCGATGAAAGTAATGAAATACTTCATCCCGACCTTTATAGAGAATTGTTTGAAGTCACAGATATCTGAGTGAACCAACTCCAGAAGATCTGTGCTTCGATGGACCCTGTGAAAGGGTTTCCTTGTGATTTTCGTCTGAGCACATACTTCGTATTTCTCTACCTTACCCCCACACTTGGAGATAAGTCCTAGACTAGACATTCTGTTAATCCTTTTACAATGAACATGTCCTAGCCTATTATGCCACAACTCAAGAGAATAATCAGAAAAAGTGATTGCATTTATATTATCATGTTGGGTTACAACAAGCTGAATCTTGTACATTCCTTCAGTTTGGAAAGCTTTCCCGAAGAATGTACCCTTCTTGGACATCATCAACTGGCCAGCATTGATGTCCATCCTCAAGCCTGCGTTGCAGAGCAGACTTCCAGAGATCAGGTTCTTAGCAATTACTGGAACATGCTTCACATCTTGAAGCGTCAGAGTGTTCCCCGATATGAGTTTCAGCTCCACCGTCCCGATCCCCAGTACTTCAGCTTGTGCCTGATTTGCCATTATGACCTTCTCTGAAGTTGGCTCATAAGAGATGAACCAGTCTTTGTCTGAAAAGACATGGCAGATCGCACCAGTGTCTATCCATAAGTCCAAGTCAGCCCCCACAGTTGCAACCTGTGCTATCATGGAAACTAGATTAGTAATCATAGAAACCTTACTAGGCTCACCTTGTTCTTTGGGCTTAGACTTGCATTTGGATTTGTAGTGGCCCTTCTTGCCACAATTGAAGCAAGTCACATGGGACTTGGACTTCTGCTGCTTGAAAGCAGGACCCTTCACTTTCAGATTCGTGAAGTCCTTCTTTTTGTGATGAGAAGCAGCCTGCTTCCCCTGGTACTCTCTGGTTTGGACCAGATTTGCCTTCGCCAGTTGTTTGGACAGAGTATCCATCTTCTGTTGAGAGCGCATCTCGTCCTCAACATGGATCTCTTGCAAGAAATCTTCCAAGCTAATTTCTATCTTCTTTTGATGCATCCTTGCATAGAAGTTGCTCCATTCTGTAGGAAGTTTCGCGACGATCCCTCCAACGACAAACTTGTCGACGAGGGGCATGTTCTCGTCTTCTAGTTTCTGACGCAACTTCAGAAACTCCTTCACTTGGGGCAGCATCGCCTTCTCGTCTTCGAAGGTCCACTTGTGGTATTTTTCTACCATGAAGATCTTGGACCGATTCTCGTCATCTTCATAGAGCTTTCCCAAGGAGTTCCATATCTCTTTGGCAGATGTCTTCTTGGAGTAGGACTCTGCCAGAGAGTCTTCCATGGAATTGAGTATCAGTAGTTTGTATATACTGTTTTCTCTGTTCCACTTCGCTTGCTTGGTCGTAGCAGCGGACACAGCCGCAGCAGATCCAGTGGTTGGAACGATCGGTTCTTCTTTTGACAGCACGTGATCAACATTCACAAGTTGAAGATTTAAAGTGACCTTTCATCTCCATATCTGGAAGTGTTCGCCATCGAATTTCTCCAACTTGTTAAAGACGGTATCGATGAGCGAAGCACGAGAATTATCCATCTTCTCAATAAAGCTTTGAGATTGTTAGTGCCGAGGCACAATTTTCGATAGAAAATTCTGAAACTGAAAAAATTGTACACACAACGTTTCAAATGTAACACCTTAAAGAAGATATGCAACAGAGATCCTGAAGGATTCTGAATTACGAGGATCTAAAAAGATTCTACGTAATACACAAAAAATCTAAAAAGACTTTGTGCAAGCAACTATCGGCAGTAGAGCTTCTAAAAAGAAGTTACTGTAAAAGGCAACAGCAGCGATGACAGGCGAGAATGAGATGCTGGGGTGAATGAACCACCGTTGCTCAAAGCTTTATTCGCCCCACACGAGCACGAACAGCTTCCAGGAACCAGCAAGTTCACGAAGAACTTCTGGAACGCTCGTAAGTCAATATTTGAGACTTGAACGGGCTTCCTGGACTTAACAGACTCCCTCAACTCTCTTCTTGGTGCATCTTTCAAAGGAGGCCAAGGGGCTCTATTTATAGAGTGGAGTTGAGACTTCACCTCTTCTCCTATCCGATGTGGGACTAAAATACCAATACTCAAAAATAGAGTTTGATATTTTAGATCATCCCACAATCAGCATAGAAGTGTGCCAGTCCACGCCTACCCCCCGAACACTCCCGTGCATGCACGATACATCCTGAAGTCCGTGTCCGAGTCCGAGTCCGCACAACAAAAATTAACTTGCATCCTTGTTGGATTTAATCCTTTTTCCTTCTAGGAAAATACTTCAACATGGCACAAACTTGTGCCCCACTACACCTCATGTGCACACCTCAACACAAGCAATACATTATATTGAGATACTCACCATTTGGTGTAGCCGATGTGGGACTATCTTTTCTAGTCCAAAGGCAAAAACACCAACATTCTTGACTCCGGCCTAGTTGACGGATCTGCAACCGTCAAGATATCCATTTCTTGACGGGAAATCCCCGTCAAGAAAAGCCCTTATTCTTGTAGTGCAAGAGGCTTATATTATCAAATTGGAAACAATTACACTTAGAGGGTATTTCGAATATGGATTATTTTGGAAAGAATGTAGGAGGATTTCGAGTAAGAGAAACAATAGAATATACATAAATGGTGAGAACTGTAATATTTGTAGTTGTACTTTTGGAACTTATGAGGATATCCGAGGATGTTTGATTTTTGAGAATTTGGATGTCTTGTTGTTACTGATTCTTGAGGAATTAAGACAAGATACTAAAATTTGGAATTCAAATACATAGATGGAAGCTTATGACTACATGTGGTGGTGACACAAAATTGGATAAAAGATTCGTAGAGAATGATTAGAACTGGTAAGACACAAGATTTTTTGAGTTGTAGGAAAAAATTTAGACTTTGCCAGACTTTTAAATTTAAGAAGGATAATGTTTGAAGGTTAATATATATATAAAAAATTGGAGAATAATTTTTATATTGTAGGGTAACATTATATTTGAGTATTATAGGAGTGTGATTTGAACAAGTTCAAGGAATTTTTATAAACCTTGATTTAGGAATTTCGGATCCAGGTTAAAGACAAAGTGGAGGAATTTGGATTAAGTTGATAATGGATTAAAAAACTCAATTGAGAGGTTCTAACAAGGGTATGTTTCATGGATTAGTGCCAAAGTGGATTGGTGCCTTTGGAATAAAGGTCAAGCCTAAAGTATTTATAAAAGAGTTCAATCTTCATGACTGAAGATTATGATTTTTGGTAGTCACATAAGGGTTGAATCTTCATGATTGAAGACCATAATTTTTTAGCGATATGTCTGGGCTTATAAGATAAAGGTATAATTGGCAAATGACGATTAGATAAACTTGGTAGTAGTAGGGTGAGATGATTTGACTTCCTTTTGCAATCATATCTCTAATTTTCCTATCCTAGTAAAAGAGATTGATTTTCCTATCCCTAAACCGTTCCTTAAATTTCAATATCGCTAAATTTTAGTTCCCTTTTGATCGCGATCAATCGACTTGGGTCATCTCCTTTATCGTCTCGTACTCAATTGATTTAAATTCAATCGTGACCTGAATTTCTATCAATTTGTTGCTCGTGCTTGGATTATGATTATATTCTTCATCACATCTAAATACTGTTTGACTAAGGTTAGACTGACCTTATATATGATCGTGTCAAATTTTGATTATGATCATGTTTGGATTTTAACACTCGTGCCTAAACTCTTTTCTGACCATGATTCGATTATATCTGAAATTCTCAAATTTAGTCGTGCCTAGATGACCTGGCGTGATTAGACGACTTTGATTTTCGCGATCGTAAATTTAAAGATCGTGACTATACCTATTAAATTTTACCCCTGAATCATGCCTGGAATTTGATCTTCACGACTATCTACCAACTTAGTCATGTCGGATTTGATCATGACTGGGTAAATTTTCCACCGTGCCTAAATCTCAGTTCTATAGTCGTTCGTGTCTAAATTTCATTCATAACCATGCCTAGGTTTTAATCTTCTTTGTAACGTTATACTAGATCATGCCCAAATGATTTTAATCATACCAATTTCTTAAACACGTCTAAGCCTTGATTCTACTCATGATCAAGTGGTTTGATCGTGAGAAATTTATCGTGCCAATTTGATTATTCCTAATGATGCCAATCACGTCATTTTTGAAATTGATCGTGCCTATATAACCTTGAACCTAATCTTATCAAGCCTAGATCATATTGATCATCATATCTGATTCTAACTTGATCCTAACTGAACGATTTTGATTTTTCTAGTCGTGACTTCGCGCTTAAATAACTTGATTAATTCTCTAAATCGTGCCTATAAGACTGTGGATTCAAATCTCGTCATACCGAGACTTTACTTTTGGTCATAACTAAACTATAATCTTGATCGTGCCTGTGCAACTTTGAATCTGATTTTTTTTATCAACCCAGACCCTACTGAATCATCCTACACTTGAATTTCGATACTACCTTTGGTTCTGCTAGCCATGACTAAAATTGTGCCTAGAATGACTTGAGTTTATCCCTAAATCGTGTTTGAACAATATTGTTCATATTACAATTTTATCGTGCCAAAACCATTAGTCGTGTCTAAATAATTTTGAATTTGATTATCTTGATCGTATCGAGTCATCGTTCATTGATCGTGCCTAAACTCTTAATCGTGTTTTGATTCCCCTGCCAACCATAAATTTTGAGGACAAAATTTCTTTAAGGAGGGTAGATTTGTAACCTCCGTTAATCGAATTTTTGAAATTTTTCGAATCTTTGTATTTTTTTTCTATTCTCCGAATTTTTCCAAGTCTTTGAAAACAGAAATTTTAATACGAAACGTATTTTGATCGTGATATGCTACCGTTAATTTATTGAGTCCTTGATTTTGACAAAAACTGTATTATACGGAACTTCGTCATATATATAGTTCTTGTCCTTTTTCAAAAAAATTCATAAGATATAAATATTTCATTTATATAAGAAATAGTTTGTCAAAATATTATTTTAAATTAAATATGCTTTATCATTGATAAATATTTATTTTTAAATCTTATAGATATAATGATTTGATTTATTATATTTTTTCCCACGGATTGGGCTTAGACCACTTCGGTCATAATTCAAGCCTACCAAGCCTTAGGTTCGGATTGTGGACCACGACTTTATTTTGTTAGTAATTAAAAATCATAGAAATTGTAATTAGCTAGATTTTATTAATTAACTAATTAAATTAAGGAATAGCAATTGTTAGTGGTTAGTGTGAGGTTAGTAGTTAGTGATTTCCACTAATTTCCTATTTTGTATTACATATACATTGTCTTTAGGGTTTCCCTTCCTACCCTATAAATTGTAAACTTTCCAATATTCTACACAAACCCCTATGCTTTCATTGTAGTCGCCACCCCTCAAATTTTTTGCCAAGGCCGACCCCATTATTTTCGACCATCCCCCCATTGCTGCCAACCATTCGCCCGATTTCCTCCGCCGAGATGCCCGATGGTGAGCTCGTCCTTCTCATCTTCCCTTTATTTCCTCTGTTGGTTAGGTCGAGTTATTGTGAATTTGGGATTTTGATGGGTGAGCAGAGAGCTCTCCTACAATCCCTTTCGTTAGGGATTTTATTGGAGGAAAGCTATCAGCAGACCCCTTTTTTCCTTAATAAGTGCATTAGCAGTTAGGTTTTTAATATGTTGTTAATAAAAATGATTTGGGAGATTAGGGGATGTAATGAACAGCATAAAACCCCCCATTCGACTCATTAATTGGGTTATGGCTTATTATTATTATGATTATTATAGTTTATTTATTACTAAAGTAAGTTATTAATATATTCCTTATTAATAATGTATTAGATGGGGATCAACATCCTCTTTACTGTTCTTTTTTCTTATTTAGGATAATTAGGGTTTTGTGATTAAATAGGATGTGAGCTTTAATTGGGTTCGGGCCCATTAGCTCTTTGTTATATATATATATATATATATATATATATATATATATATATATATATATAATGGGCTCAAGGCCCAAGAATTTTATTGAGTTTTAGTTGTTTGGGAAATAATACCTTGGGACGTTTATATATATATATATATATATATATATATATATATATATATATATATATATATATATATATATATATATATATATATATATATAATATATATATATATATATATTTTTTTTGCAAGTGGTACTATTATCACCAATATTTACTATTATTTTATATTTTTAAAATTATATTATACTAAGTAACATTGATATTATTATTGTCATTAGTCGTATTATTATTAGTAATTATATAAGTATAATAATTTTCTAAAAATATTGTTATCGAGTTTTGACTTAAAATAATGTTAGACTAGAATTGAGTTTTAGTGATAGGATGATTTCGCAGCCTTTCAAATTATTTATCTAAAATACTCTGATTATTAGAAATATAGTTTTAGACTTTATAAATGATTTCCAAAATTACTTATATTTAATTGGTTATATTTTTCTCTACAAAATCCTAAATCGCGTCTAGTATAGTCGTTTCTTTTTTTGAATCTATTATCGTGCCGAACTCTGATTTTGGGCTTCAACATACCAAACTAGGCTATTTGGACAATTCTGGACACATTGGAACCACCCGTGCCGTCGCTTGGGACCATCTTGTGGAGCACAGTGTCGTACCTATCCCATGTCGGTACGTTCGTATCGCGCACGTCGACTCCAACCAAACTCAGGCGAGTACATTCTATGATTGTTTTCATTATGATAGTATCTATATTGCCTGCTCTAGACTACTTTACTTGATGCTGACACATTATTAACACGGATTGGTACTATATGGATCTTGTCTCGAGATATTATCCCCTTACCGGGTACATCGGGTATTTCATATTTATGTACTTTATCATGTACATCATGTACTCCTTGTATTTTATTATTCATGGACTCTAATGTGCTCACATGTGCTTCATGTTCAAACTAATAATCGTGTACGTAACGTAACGTGATCAGATCCTTGTGTATTGATTGGGGTAGAGGAGTAGAAGTGGTTATGTGATTAAATCTCCTAGTGTACTCATGTATATGTCGATTACCCCTTCACGTATAATGGAGTTACCGTAAATTACTCATGTACAATCTAAAAACCAATCACATAACTGTCTTGTGCTCTAAATTACTTATATTTAAGTTTAACATGTTCTCTATCTTATTTATGTACTCCGTCTCCTTATATCTTCATGATGCTATTTCTCTATTTTCCTGTATTTTCTTTCCAGCATGTCATGTATTTTATTCTATTTCGAGTTATATATTTCCTACCATGCAATGGAACTGCTTTTAGAGTTATGTGCTTCGCTCCAATCCTGATTGGATAACTATTTTTTTAGGTAATGTTATGCTCCACACCCTGGACTTCATGATGACAGATCTCGATGTATATTAGATCGTGAGTTGACCTCTAGAGAGCTCTAGGCCATTTTATTTTTGATTTATGTTTTGCTATCGAATTTGTCACTGATACATTCTGATCATGTATATTCATTTGTAGACTTTAGTCATTTCAGAGTTATTGATATCTTCTCTATTTCATATCTTCTTTAGTTGTTGGTGATGTGAGTTGAGTACATTTGATATTATGGATCATTTAGATGTTGTAGATATTTATTGGGTACTTGACAGCGTTCTACCGTCGATACTGCAGCATAGGCTGGGCATGGCCCACGTACTCATCCCCGAATATCCGGGTGCGGGTCATGACAACTTCCGGGCCTACTCTCCTGTATTCTGAACCATGCCATTGGCAAACTGGCTCAGGCGGAAGAACTCAGCCGCATACTCGTCAACTGACAAGTTCTCCTATACTAGTCCCACGAACTGGTCCTCTAGTGCACTAAGAGCCACGTCAGGGAAGAATTTCTCCTTGAATAGCCTCTTGAAGTTATCCCACGTTAGACCCATCACTGCAAGTCGGGGGTCTGTGCGATTCCAAGTGAGTGTAATATCAAACAGCTGGCTAGCTGCTGACTCCAGTCGCAGGTGCTCCGGGATCTGTGCCAGACGCAAGATCCGTTCGATATCCTCCAGCTACTCATCGGCATAGAGGATGCCCTCCGTCCCCTTAAACTCTCGATGGAACATCTTTTTGAAATCCATAACTGAGCCAGGCCTCGATTGCTGCTGTTGCGGCTGCTTGGCAGGAGTGCCCTGAGTTTGGACAGCAGCCACCTTCTCCATAGCAACGAGAGCTAACTGGTGAGCACTCTCGATGCTCTGGCGCAAAACATCTGCCTGCCGCTGCTGAGCCTCATCCTGTGCTCGATGTGCCTCCATCATCTGCTAGAAGAGAACGAACATCTGAGTAGCATCGATCGACAGCGTAGGTGGAGGTGGAAGAGGCTCCGGCTGAATGAGAACATGCCTCTGGACCGGTGGTGGAAGACCCCCAGGTGATGCTGTCACTCCCTCCTGAACGGTAGGGACAGTAGGTGCAACCTCCTGAACTGTAGCTCCCCCAGCTGGAGAAATAGGTCGTAAAGTAGCGAACCTCTCCGATACTGCAACGGGTCCAGCGGTCTGAGCTCTAGTCTTCATCATCCTGAAGACAAATTTAAACAAGGAGATCAATATGGCACAAGATAAGATATCATCAAGGAAGGACAATTAAATTCGAAGAGTTAATGCAAGAAGAGTTATCATGGTAATCAAAAGATCGAAGATTTTTCCTAGTTGTGATTAAGTAACTCCTAATATAACCTAGAACCTATATCCTAGTAGGAGGCTCGTAATAGCACTCTAAGTCGAGCACCACTACAAAATTACACTAGTTGCGACATAGGACCTGCATGGGCCACCACAAAAATGTGTCACGACCGGCACCCGATTTAGGGGCACAAGCACGTGGATACGTCTAGCCTATGCCGCAATGTTGGTGGTAGAACACTGTATAGGTTATTTATAATATCTAACAATATTGAATATAAACCTATCATCTCCGCACGAAGGAATATATATATGACATATGAATGTACACTCAATCACATGAATCTAAAGGAAGATAAGCATGATAAATTTGATAGATGATAAAAATGAAATAGTCTGAAATAGTAGCAAGAGTCATATAGAGATAGGTCAAGATGTCTAAGATATAGTACAATCCAAAATAATATTACAGACCTAAGTGTATCAATCTGGAAACAAATCAAGCAAAACCTAGCTAAAACTAAGTCACTACTAGAGGTGCGTCCTTTATGAGCACCGACTCCACAGGCAAGTCCTGATCAGTATCACCATCTATCCCAGACCCATAGTAGATCGTGCAATCAGCCTCTAAATTCTCTGAAAAATAATATCCAATTAGGATTGGAGCGAAGTACAAACGCCAACAGTAGTTCCATTAAATTGACAAGCGCTATAATAAACAGTTATAATAAAATATATAATAGAATATCAAAACTGGAAAGTAGGAAGTACAGGATAAACTAGTAATCATGTCATGGTAAGTGAATATGCAGTCAAATTGGAATATGAAGTAACATAGACAATCTGAGTATAATATATGGTATAAACGGAGCCTTGAGATATTAGAGTATTATGTGATCAGTTTGGATCCAGATCAGGCTATTCCATTTAAACGGCGATACACAAGTATGAGTATAGTGGATCAGGCCAGCCACAAGGGAAAGCTATACACAAGTAGTATAAGGTCAGGCTACACCCTACGTATGGCGAGGGAGAGCTATGCACAAGCGAGTAAACAAGTAGGGTTTTGATCACATAAACTATAATAACTCCCCAATCCCCCTAATAGTATAATGGATCCAACCATGTCACATTATGACACTGGATTCAAGAAGCAGGGGGCCAGCCCACTCCCAAATTGGTGTCTATACAAGTACAAGAAACAATATCAACAAGTACCAGTATACCAGGTTAACCGAGAATAACATCTTAGGATGGGATCTAATGTATACTAGTCTGTGTATTCTCGTATCGGGAATCAAGTAAAATACTACAACTGAATAGATATAGAAAATATCAAAGCAATGAAAACTATCAGAGAATGTACTCGCATGCGGTCCTGAGCAAATAATATGAATCGAGGCTCAAAGTGGAGTCAGAAGACCTATAGATGAGATATACATTATTAATTGGTGTTTAATAGTGTTAAATATGGTTTTCTAGTGTGTGATATGCAATCTAGATCAATTCTAGGTCAAAGTTGACTTTTGGATCAACTGGTCAACCTTGGTCAAACCCTAGTCAATACAAGTCAATTTAGGTTAGGTTAACCCAATTCAAGTCATTACCTACCTAGATACCTATGTCATCTATATATACCCTATAGTCTAACATTACCACACACACATATATATATATATATATATATATATATATATATATATATATATATATATATATATATATATATATATAGGATATCAAAAATATATATATATATAGGGTATCACACTCAGCTCTGGAACTACCTATTCGCCGTTGCGGACTGGTCCTCCAAGCCGGGAGCTTCAACGATCTCCTAGCCAACTGGGGCTCCTCTCACGAGCATCAGATTGTCGCAGCCGTCGGTATTTGGGTCCTTTAGAAGAACCGGAACAAATACAGGTACGAAGAACGTCAATACTCCCACCTACAACTGAACAGGGAAGCCCTTCGACAAATTCTTAAAATCCGGAGGCACTGCTCTCACTCTTCGGACCGATTTTGGAACAAGCTGACTTAATTTTTGACTTGGTTCAGGGACTTGTTTGCCTTTTTGCCTCTTTTAATTTCTGTTCTCTCTTCGAGCGCGACACGTTTACTTGTATAGGCTTCGGTATTTTGTGTCTGATACATCAATAAAGTTCCTTTTCCCAATATATATATATATATATATATATATATATATATATATATATATATATATATATATATATATATATATATATTTTATATATTTTTTTTTATATTTTATTTTCCCAATATTTACATATATATATATATATATATATATATATATATATATATATATATATATATATATATATATATATATATAGGAAAAAAAAATATATATATATATATATATATAGGATATTTCTTACATATCTAGGTAACACCCTACTCTAACTTAGATAGGTGATCTTCTTACCTTTTTATCTATTAGGTAAACTCTATACCTACATATTTGTCTTTGGTATTTAGCCTACCCCAACCATGTAGGTAAGCCTCCTTACCAATCTATCTATAAGGTAACCTCTTATTACCTTCACCTAGATTAGGTAACAACTTACCTATCCAATATTCTACTCTAATAGGTAGGTAACCCTATTACCTATCTAAGGTAATACCTACCTGTACCTATATAACTCTCAGTTCCTAACATACTAAACCCCTCACAATACTACCACCCACCCACACACACACACCATGACATGAACAGTGACTAATTGGCCATTGCTCTGCCACAGGCCAATTTAGCCAAAAACCCTTACCTCCTTCTATATGTTGCCACTACTCATGCTAAGCTAATGCAAAGGAAAATGCAGCCTGATGCTAATGCAAAGGCCTGCAGGGCCAACTGCTATGGCCAATACTGGCCACACACCAAACAAGATCCCCTCCCCTTTACCTGCTCTCAAATTTACAGGGCATACCCTAAACTATTGTCCACATCCTTATATGTACCACACACCCTATCTCACTAACTGATCACTAATATTGACACTGAACTACACTCTCTAAGCCACACACTAAAGCACCCTAACTGGTACTAGGATACTAAGATACTAGGACTGATACTCATCAGCTACATAGGCCTATGACCAATGTGGCCTAACTGTCAACAAGACACTGTCTTAGCTCGAACCAAGGGGCCAATGGCCTAGTCACACTGACATTTATGACACTGTCACTTATGACAGTTCACAAATGGCTCATACATGCTACACTACTCTCACTATGACACACACTCTACTCTTATATGACACCAACTCTCCTCTCTCTTAGACACTAGGGACACTCTACACTGGCTGACACTTAGATACTAATTCCACATTGCCCTCTCACTTATCCTAACTGATACTTGGCTCATAGCCTATGGCCAATGGCCAAACACAGGCCAATGCAAATTGTCCCCTCCATATGACACCCAAGGCACTAACAACACTACTATAGGATACACACTTCACTAACTCAGTCCTAGACACTGATACATAGGGACTCCCAATCTTCCCCAACTAAATATTGACTTACTGCTCACCGCAGTAGGCATAATGGCCTACTGCCTATAGTTCTTGAGCAGTGACCAAGGGCCACAGTGCACACAACTGCCTCAAGGGGCAGTTCACTATCAAAGACAGTGAACCATATGCCCAGGTTAACCCTACAACTAAGGGGTTATTCCCCTGTATCAGTGGCCAATGGCCTAGCCTAAGATGGCATGCACAGCCTGCCTAAACCCGAGCTCTCCACTCCCTATTCCTCATTTTACTGGAAACTCAAGAAACTCATTCAAAAGGTTATCCACTCTCCTCTCTAAGACACAAAGGACTCTCACAAGGACTAAAACTAGAAACATAAGAGAAAAATAGGAGGACAGAAAATAATGAACAGATGCCCCAATACACCTTGCATATGTACATATCTATAAAAATTAACATAGCCTCTCGCTTGCATATATATATATATTCATAGAATCGACATTCTCGTGATCATTGAACCCAAAATTATTTCCAACAAACTCAAGTCCATCCAATTGCAATTGGGATTCTCCTCGGCTGTTGTGGGCTGCCACGACATTTGGATCCTCTTTGCCGCTGATGTAAAGATTGGCATCATTCACAACTCGAGACAGGCCCTCTTGTGTTGGGTAGAACATCCCATGCTTCAGTCCCACTCCCTATTGTTTGCCGTCTACGGCAGCTGCGATATCCCCAAGCACCGTCAACTGTGGGAAGACCTGTCGAACTTCCATCAGCAACACAGCAATCTCCCCTGGCTATGCGTTGGCAACTTCAACGCGATCACCTGCAGGAAGGAGAAGTCGAGGGATGACCCCCTCCCCCGACAGCCATCAACAGTTTCATTTTTAGCACCCATCTGCCCTCCTTCAGTTTAGCGACAGCGCATTCACCTGGTACAACATACAAGAAGGCGTGAGAAGGCAATACTCCCGCCTTGACCGTGCTCTCATTAACCCGAAGTGGCAAATTTGTAGATCACCTCCAGCCTCTCACACCTCAAAGCTACTGAGTCGGACCACTCCCCTGCTCATCGAGATCAGCAGCAAATCGAACCAGATCAAGAAAAGCTTTCGCTTCCTCGACTTCTGGAGCCACCACCCGTAATTCAGAAACATCATTGTGACGACTTGGAATAGTACCGACAACCTCGACCCCCTCGTCCGTGTTGCAAACAAACTCAAAGCTACTAGAAAAACCCTAACAGTTTGGAGCAAGGAAGCGTTTGGGGACATTTTCCAAGCGGTACGTATGGCTGAGGATGAAGTCGCCCGTGCGGAGACTCTCTATGCCACTGGCAGATCCCCCGCCGCCCAGGCATCCCTGAATCTTTACCATAGCGCTGCTAAAATTTTGACTAAAAGTCAAAACTGAATTCTGAAAACAGAAAGCTAGATTGACATGGGATAGTGAGGGTGACAGAAACTCTGGCTATTTCCACTCCTGCGTCAAAGTCGCAGGCAACCGCTCAACCTCCACCAGATCAATGATGGAAATGGTCACACCATCAAAGACCCGAGGGGCAATCAATCGGCAGCTACCAATTTCTACTCCAAGCTGTTTGCCAAAGATGTCATCGCCAGAGATAAAGACTTCCTAGCCGAGATCCCCTGCCTTGTTGACGACAGAGACAACATCCTTATGGAGCTTCTACCCTCTGAACTTGAAGTTAAAGATGTAGTTTGGGCTCTAAATGAGCACAGCACCCCGGGACCGGACGACTTCACTGGGGTTTTTTCAGAACGTGCTGGGACATCATTAAGTCAGACATTCACGAAGCGGCCATCGCCTTTTTCCTAGGAGCCAGGTATCCCAGATCCATCTCATGCACCAACCTGATCCTCATCCCCAAACAGGATAGCCCAGAGACCTTCAAAGACTTTTGCCCTATAAGCTTGTGCACTTTTACTAACAAAATCATCTCCAAGATCAATGCCAACCGTATGACCGAAATTCTTCCCAAAATCATCTCCGAGGAACAGAGCGGTTTTGTCCGTGGCAGGAATATTTTAGACAACATTCTGATGGCCCAGGAAATGATCACGTGCATAAAACTCCCAGCATGGGGGGAACATTAAAATTAAGCTAGACATGGAGAAGGCTTACGACAGGCTGGACTGGCAATTTATGATTTGGGTCTTCAGGGCATTCGAGTTTTCACAAACTAGACCAATATCATGTGGAGATCGATTAGTAATTTGTAGTTTTCCACGGTTATTAATGGCCAGGCAGAAGGCTTCTTTAAATCTTGCCAAGGCGTCAGACAGGGAGATCCCTTATCCTTGACTATCTTCATCATTGCAGTGGAAGCTCTGAGCAAAAATCTGAACAGAATGGTCGAAACCCCGAACTTCAGACACTTCCAGCAGTTGCCGATCATTACCCACCTGGCATACGCTGACGACATTCTCATATTCTTCTTCGGTGACGTGAGGTTTGTGGAGGTGGTCCACAGCACGCTACAGCGATACGCCAATTGCTCTGGTCGGCACGTCAATCCCAATAAGAGTGTCATCTACGTCCACTACACGACCGACAGAGACCATTCCTCTACTCTCTCCAGCATCACTTCCTTATCTGTTGCGTACCTTACATTCTTTTACCTTGGATATCCGTTGGTATATGGCAGATCCAATGCGGGCATCTTTGATGGACTGGTAGGCAAGATCAGGAAGAAACTTGAGGGATGGTACGATGCTACTTTATCTCCAGGGGGGAAGATAATTCTGATCTAGTACGTGCTAACCTCCATCCCCGTATACACCTTAGCCGCCTGCTCCCCCCTAAGAAGGTGCTAACATCCATCGAGAATCTCTTCACCAACTTCTTCTGGGGTCACTACGATGGCAAAGACAAACATCACTGGGCGAGTTGGGACACTATGGCGAGACCTACAGAAGAGGAAGGCCTTGGATTTAGCAGACTGTCTCATATCGTTGATGCTTACTCGATAAAGTTATGGTGGAAGCTCCGAGTGAGCCGTAATCTCTAGGCACGGTTCATGAAGGCCAGATACTTCAAATACACCCATTCGGCTGAGGCTGACTTCAACTGCAGATCATCCGCGTCATGGCGACGCATTCTTTACGGTCGGAGCCTCGTCGAGCTACTGATCTGTCTTCAGCTGGGATCGGAAGAATCATCACTTTTCTTCAAACGTTGGTTCGGGGATAACCTTCTCCACCAGCAACCCAACGCCCCCAGCCACAGTACGATCAGAGATCTATGGGATCACTTAGGCGACTGAAACTAGGAGATAATTCGAGAGTGGATTAGAGAAGAAGCCGCAGACCCTCTCCTCGACGCCGGGCTGAAGATTAGCACGGAGCCCGACGCTCTCCACTGGGCCACTTCAGGTAATGGATCCTTCTTAATTATATTAGCCAGAATAGCAGTGCGCGGCATAGAGACGCCTTCCCCCATCATAAGTGCCTTTCGGTAGACTTACATCCCCAAAAAATGGTCCTTTCTCATGTAGAGAGTGTTTCGTAAGAAGCTCCCCACTGATGATGCCCTCAACAACATCGGGTTTAGTTTCGCCTCCGCGTGTCATTGCTGCCAGGAGAGACAGCTTGAAACGGCGGATCACATCTTGCTCACGGAAGACTTACCAGCTAGGGTATGGGACAACCTTGCCCTTCGGTGCAGGCAGTCCCAGAACGGTGGGAGCTTCAACGATCTTCTTGTCACCTGGAGTAGTGCATCACACGGCCACCAGATCATTACAGCCGCCACCACGTTGGTCATCTGGAAGAACTACAACAAAGCCAGATATGAGGGCCATTAATATTTGGCCAATCAACTTATCCGGGAGGCTCTCAGACAGACCCATAAAATTAGCAGACATTGCAATCACGGTCAAGAGGACCTCTGGAAGTACTTGCTCTCCTGACTTCTTGCTCAAGACCTTTCTTTTTGGTCTTTATCAGTCTTTTTTGCGCTTACTTGTAAAGGCTTCGGCATTTTACGCCTTATATGAATAAAATGGAGGGTTTTGGTGTGTGTGTGTGTGTGTGTGTGTATATATATATATACACACACACACTTGTAGAGCCTAAAAATTAAGTTGTGCCATATTTTTATTGCTCAGCAATCAAGTTGCGTCCCAAGAATCAAGCTGTGCCACTGTTATGAAGCTCATAGATCAAGTTGCGCCTATGTTCAGGTTGCGCCAAATATTAGACTATGCCCCATCACATTATGCCGAAATCTATGTGGCGCCTGACAAATAATTGCCATCATTAACTGACAGCACTGACAACTGACAGCACGGTGAACGAAGAAAATCTCTTCGAATCTCGCAAAGCGCGGCGCTCGAGACGATCTGTTATGATTTGATGACAGCTGTCCCGTGCACTTTGTGAGTTGCGCCTAGGCGCAATCTAAACAAATTCTTCTCACACATTTAAAAGCTGACCACGTGCCTATGCACTGAGTTGAGCCTAGGCGCAACCCAATCAAGCGCAGTTTGACTCATTGACTGAAGCTCGCACAACCTGATAAAGTTGAGACAACTTACGTTCTGAAGCAGGATGACGTGGCGCACATGCCACTAATCTCTCAAAACGTGTCCACTACTCTGTACACGACCATGCGCATCGCAATTATATGATGCTACACGTCTAAATACAGTTAGTACACGTTTGTGTAACTGAATGGAAGTTGGCGCAACCCAAAGTGGCGCAGTTCAACCTTGCGCACAACAGAATAACTGCTAAAACAGTTATTTCTAGAACTCTATAAATAGAGTTTCCAATCATTACCAAAGCATCACAGAGATCAAGAACTCTTACAAAATTGCTGCTGCATTCTCCAGAGGCTCTAGTCTTCAAGTTCACATAGTCCAAGGGATAAAGTGATCATCTTCTGATCAGATTCCTAAAGTTGTACTTCTCCAGAATTTATTGTACTCTTGTACTCTTTTCTAAGTTTGTAATCAAACTTTTGATTTTGCAAACAAAATGGCGACTCTGCTGGAGACGACTTTCTCCTCCGATGAGAAGGTAACAACTTAATGTAATGCTGCATCGATCGGCAAGACGCAGAGGACTCTGGTTGTTCAAGTCAACCAAACAGCCTACGAGTATATGATCAACAAGAAGAGCAACAAATGCACTATGACTATCACCAAGAACAAAGCTGTGTGGACTCCTAAGTCTTCCACAGTTGTTGTTGCTCAGGTGCAACCTGCCTCTGTTGCCCAGGCGTAATCTGTCTCCATGGCTCAGGCTCAGGCGCAGCCTGCTTCTGTTGCCTGCGCGCAACCTACTCCTTCTGTTGCCAAAGCGCAGTCCACTCGTGCTGCTGCTAAGGTGCAGTCTATTCACTCTGCTTCTGTTGCCTGCGCGCAACCTACTCCCTCTGTTGCCAAGGTGCAGTCCACTCGTGCTGCTGCCAAGGCGCAGTCTATTCACTCTACTTCTGTTGCCCGTGCGCAACCCACTCATCTTGCTGCCAAGGCACAGTCAACTCACCTTACTGCCAAGGTGCAGTCAACTCATCTTGCTGCCAAGGCGCAACCTGCTGCTAACCAGTAGCCCATTTGGTTATGGTGCAACCTAAGTACTCTGCTGCTCAAGTGCAGTTTGCATACCATGTTGCCCTGGCGCAACATAAGGGAACTAGTCTTTTGGCTATTCCCTCTTCTTCTCCAGTTCTGAACTTGGAGAAGCAATGTTCTAGTGCTAGTACTAGACAGAACAAAAGGAAGGGTCCTTTGACACTTCCTCAACTGGCACAACCTGCGCCTAACGTGGTTCCACAATAAAAAATAGGAAAATGCTTTTTAGCTAACCCTTCACAAAATAAAAGAAAGCACCCTTTGGTCTATTCTCAATCTCCCTAGTCTATGACTTAGAAGAAGATATATCAGATTGTATTCCCTTAGACAGCGATCTTCAAATCTCTACCGAGGAAAGAGTACTGATCAAAGAGGTATTTTGCCTGCCCCTATGGCAACTGCTCCAGATCTTCCAACTTTGTATATTTCAAGATCTAAGCAAGGAAAGTTGCTGGTATCTCAAACAGGTGCACCAGGAACAGAATTCTCTGATTTACGTGCTTATCTCAACAGACGTCAATCAGTATCAACTTCGGTAAAACGCAAGAATTCTATGCCAAGGGCTAATTTACACCAGAAACAAAGGTTTGAAAAGAAGGACCCAATCACTTATGCCAATGAGTTAAGTACTTCTTTGTACACTCACGGAACTAAACATCTTAAGAACCGGAGTCATGTTCCTATCATCATTAAGGAATATGTTCCTCCGACTTTTTCTCGTCCCGTGGTGGTAACTGATCTCCGGGAACGTCTTACACAAAGACGGGAGATCATAGAGACGTCTCACTCACCTATGAATCATCCATCAGAATGTCACTGCCTTCATGAAGTAGTCATCAAGTGTTGTTGCCAATCAGCTAAACGATCTGTCTTCGATCGGCTGAACTGTACTTCAACTTCCGAACCCATAACGAAAGATGAAGGTGAGCTATTATATGCTTCTGTCAATATGACTTTCCGAGACACTGGAGTAGAAAATCTTCAAAGTGTGGCACATCTCGCAATCCGAGTCAGCAGTACTTGGGACAACTCCGCGAATCCAGTGAAGGGGTTTTTCAATATACCAGATCGAAAGATCATAACTTGGATCAGGATGTCTTCAATCAGGAAGATTTTTCCATTACTCATCTGGGTGAAGATTCTTTGTCTGACTTTGACGCAGATAGTGAAAGTTCTGAACAAACTATCTCGTCAATAATGGTAAGAGAGGTGACAGCATATGCCATTACAGAAGACCAAGATGCTTCTAGTTCAGCCAGTCAAGAGCAACTAATTGCTGTACTAGAAGACACTGAAAACCATGGCTGAAATGGTCGCAAGTATGCATACTATAATCGTGGCTCAACATGCAGTACCACCGGTTATAAATCCTGCTACAAATCCAAGCTCATAGCATCTTCTGTACATGTTACTGTTAGTCTGGGGGTACCTCCTCCCCAGGTTCCTTCTGTACCAATTCAAGCTGCTCCCAGTCAGTCTGGTGCTGGAGGTGGTAATTATCATGCTGTTCCTCCTCCTAACAACTCAAATCAACCCACCAATTCTTAGACATCAGGGGATGTTAATAAGGCTGTAAAACTCTTACGCACTCAGTTTGAGGCCTTCAAACAGAAGGATGGTCTACAAAGACTTGGGATAAAACAACCTTATCCTGCTGAATGGAAGGAGGTTCAATTTTCTTCTAAGTACAAGCTTCCCACCATTATGTTGTTTGATGGCAGCACTTCTCCAAGTCAGTACATCAATCACTTTGAGGGGATGGCTGACCAATTGCAGCCAAATGATGCTCTCCTTACCAGGGTATTCGTCGGTTGTTTAGCTGGTACGATATATGACTGGTACCATATGTCACACTCTAATCCCGCAGAGTCCTTTTTGTCCTCGCTTCGGACTCTGTGAGACCGTTCGTCCTCGCTAAGACGTGATGCCGTGCAAGCCTAAGTTGCGCTTGTACAAGGCCAAGACCTGTAACAAGACAAGATTGACAATACGCAGCGGAACGTATCGCAGATAATTGAAGCAGCAGCGGACATATTTCAGATTACGAGCACTGAACACAATGGTAACAAGAAACAATTCTCTTTATTGATTATATTTGAACAGATTACAAGCTCTCGATTCTCTCTGATACAATATTACAATCTCTCAGAACTTTACAGATTATAATGATCCCGTTCTCATACATTACATCCCTTTATATACAAAACCAACTATTACAACAGATGTCATCTCTTGGCATCTCTTCTGATTTTTGGCTCCTGAGGATGAGGCTCGGGCTATCGCTTTGGACTATCCTTCTCGATGTATAGTGCACCTGTATACAGACTGATGGTGGGTCAGTATATCAGCACACTGGTGATTGTGAACAAAGAGCTACATTTGTCTGAAACGATCACTGTTCATTTAGTAAGAAAACGTTTCTTATGATGTGATCTTACTAATTTTACCTACGTACATTTCATGCATATAGAGTCAGTTTACATTCTTTTGAAAACATCTTTGAAAAGCCAATATTTCAATTCCATCTTAGCCGATGTGCCTCCCATGGGTTCAGCTCGTCGCTAACCGCTGTGACTTGCATGGGTTCAGCTTGTCGCTAGCCACTGTGACTCTCTTGGGTTCAGCTCGTCGCTAACTGCTGTGACTCGTATGGGTTCAGCTCGTCGCTAGCCGCTGTGACTCTCTAGGGTTCAGCTCGTCACTAAGTGCATATCCCAATGCACAAGCAATATCAAATGAAACCATCATGCATCAATCGAGCAAGTCATAAACAATTCCATCTTCTTTTCAAGCAGAAAACCGTTCTCTTTCTTAGCAGACAATGTACGGGTTCTCTTTTAAGCATACTCAAGATTACTGTCTTGTTATTAGCAATACATTCATTCAAAAGCTCAGATTCTTATTAGGCGTAAGCGAATCATAAAATGAGACTTCGTCCACTCACCCAGATCAATCGTCTTCTGTTGCAGAGCCAGCAATCCGATCTTTCTGTCTATCTAGTGCCTTCGTAGAGTGGGGCACTACATAATTACCTACCGAAAAGAAGTTTCGTCCTCGAAACTTAAGGAGAAACTTACGATATCCGTAGCAGCGATAGTCCTCATCCTTCGCCATCATCAATCCATGAAATCACAATTCAGATCATATCAAAACTCTTGTTCAATCAAGCATTTCAATCTCAATCAATCAAATCGATAAAACATATGCCGGCATCATAAAAATATTTACGGACTTATTGTATGGAACGTTCATCTCATTATTGATATCGAGTAGGCAAAGGAATTTTGATCAGGAGAACATCTTTGAATTCAATCAAATCAATTGGCCAGAGGATCGTGTTGCTCTGATACCATTCTGTCACGCCCCGATCCCGCAGAGTCCTTTTCGTCCTCGCTTCGGACTCTGTGAGACCGTTCGTCCTGGCTAAGGCGTGATGCCGTGCAAGCCTAAGTTACGCTTGCACAAGGCCAAGACCTATAACAAGACAAGATAGACAAGATTGACAATACGCAGCGGAACGTATCGCAGATAATTGAAGCAGCAGCGGACATATTTTAGATTACGAGCACTGAACACAATGGTAACAAGAAACAATTCTCTTTATTGAATGCATTTGAACAGATTACAAGCTCTCGATTCTCTCTGATATAATATTACAATCTCTCAGAACTTTACAGATTACAATGATCCCGTTTCCATACATTACATCCCTTTATATACAAAACCAACTATTGTAACAGATGTCATCTCTTGGCATCTTTTCTGATTTTTGGCTCCTGAGGATGAGGCTCGGGCTATCGCTTCGAACTATCCTTCTCGATGCATAGTGCACCTGTATGCAGACTGATGGTAGGTCAGTATATCAGCATATTGGTGATTGTGAACAAAAAGCTACATTTGTCTGAAAACGATCACTATTTATTTAGTGAGAAAACGTTTCTTATAATGTGATCTTGCTAGTTTTACCTATGTACATTTCATGCATATAGAGTCAGTTTACATTCTTTTGAAAACAACTTTGAAAAGCCAATATTTCAATTCCATCTTAGCCGCTGTGCCTCCCACGGGTTCAGCTCGTCGCTAACCGCTGTAACTCGCATGGGTTCAGCTCGTCGCTAGCTGCTGTGACTCTCTTGGGTTCAGCTCGTTGCTAACCACTGTGACTCGCATGGGTTCAGCTCGTCGCTAGCCGCTGTGACTCTCTAGGGTTCAGTTCGTCACTAAGTGGATACCCCAATGCACATACAATATCAAATGAAACCATCATACATCAATCGAGCAAGTCATAAATAATTCCATCTTCTTTTCAAACAGGAAACCGTTCTCTTTCTTAGCAGACAATGTGCGAGTTCTCTTTTAAGCATACTCAAGATTACTGTCTTGTTATTAGCAATACATTCATTCAAAAGCTTAGATTCTTATTAGGCGCAAGCGAATCATAAAATGAGACTTCGTCCACTCACCCAGATCAATCGTCTTCTGTTGCAGAGCCAGCAATCCGATCTTTCTGTCTATCTAGTGCCTTCGCAAAGCGGGGCACTACACCATAGCTTGCCTGATGGCTGCATAACTTCTTTTTTTAGTTTTAAGCAAATATTCTTAGAACGGTTCTATGAGGGAGTCAACGATATGACGATGTCTGCCCTTATCAAAATTAAACAAAGACACAATGAATCCACGGAGAGTTTTATTGAAAGATTCTGCCGAGAGGCACTTAAAATGCCTCTAGGAACTCCATCTGCTGTAACAATAGATACTTGCAAATCAAACTTGTTGCCTATCATCAGCATGTGGACGGGATCAACACAATTCCAAGATTAGCCTTCTTTTATTGTGAATGCCAAGGTGGCAGAGGTTAGCGCTGAGAAGTTCAAGCAGTTAGGAGTTCAAATGACTCACCACATCCGGTGGTAATAATCGCCAGAACAATCGCAAGGGTAAAGAAACATTGGCCATCAATCTCAAGGGAAAGGAGTCATTGGCTGTTAATGTTGCTCAGACGGCACCCACTCCATCAGCACCACCACAGAAAGCACCTCGTCCAAAAGAAGAGTATTCTTTTGATGAAGATGATATTATGAGTATCTTTGATTGTTTAATCAAAAGCAATAAACTTCAACTGCCGGAGGCAAAATGGCCAGAGAAAGTAGGTAAGACTGTCCACCCTAAATATTGTGTTTATCACAGATTTATAGAGCATCCAACCAGAGCATATTACGTGCTCAAAGAAAAAATCTAAGAAATGGTCAACTCTGGTGCAGTTACTCTCCAACAGGATGAGAAGACTATGACGGCCAATGTCGTCTCTGTACAGTTTAGTGATTTCCCACCACAACTAGTATAAGATGGTGTTGTCCCCATTCCAAGGGTTACTCTCGAGATTGTGAATCTTTCACCTCCCCAAAATGAAGGTCTTATTCCACTGTCCACTAACAAAGGAGAAATCATGTGGATTCATCCAGTTCTAGTGGCAGACTTTGAAGTGCCTTCCTCTTCCAATCAAAAGAAGCGCTCCAAAACTAAATCCAAGAGCTACAACATGGTATCTTTTGAACCAGTGGCAGAAGAAGAAATTCTAATCGGCACCAGATCTGGAAAACCTTACCTCAGAGAGTATCCCAAAACTCAAGAGAATCCTTCCCCATCTCCTGATGCTCCTCCTACATCATCTTCTCCTGCTAAGAATATACCATCTACATCCTCACCAGTGGTAGAACCAATTCCTCCTAAACCGACATCAACAGACAAGGAAAAATAACTCGTCCACTTTGACAAAGCATTAAAAAAGTCCTCATCTCTCGGACTTGAAAAGCCATATAATTTTGACATACTGGCTCAATTGGCTAACACTCCAGCGAGACTGTCAATCTTCGAACTCTTTCGTCTCTCAAAAGAAACTCGAGAAACGTTAAGTGAAGCTTTAATACAGGCTGATGCTTGTCTTACTCTCCTCAAGAAGCCTGAAAAGGAACCTGTCAGCTTTACACATTATTATAGTGTATTTGAATTAATACCTAATATCACTTTTACGCAAGATGATATGTTGTTAGAAGACAATTATCATGATCGTCCTCTCTATTTCACGGGATATGTGGACACCATGAAAGTCGATCGCATTCTGATTGACCCTGGGTCTGCTCTTAGTATCATGCCAAAGTCTTTGTTGGATGCCTTGAAGATCCCAGTGCACAACCTTTCTATAACTATTACTACCATCTTGGGGTTCAATCAAAGAAGAAGTGAACCTTTAGGAAAGATACGCCTGAAACTCCAAATCGGCAATCTTCGTACCAAGGTGACTTTCTCTGTGATTGATAATTATGGCTCATACAATGCTTTGCTGGGAAGATCGTTCCTCCATGAACACAATATTGTACCTTCTACTCTCCACCAATGTTTTAAATATGTAGATGGCAATGGAGAAGTACAGAAAGAAGTTGTGGGGTTGAAGCGTACTGCAACGACTCTCGCATGTATAAAAAGGAATTCATGAAGGTGGTGTTAGCAATGGATACTGATGAAGAACAGAAAGGTGTGCCGAATGATACTCTGGTGATTCCTGTCAAAGGACGTACTTCCTGTCCTCAGTCTTCCAAACCACTGACTATCTACCTTCTTTCTCACAAAAAGCATCCTCCTGGTGTTAGTCAGGAACAAAGGGAGCTCACCTCTTCTGAGCCACTTGTAATCGACCTTCGTCGTAAAAAGCTCCCTCCTTCTTCTCGTTCTTCTTCACCCCCTCTGGTTATCAATCTGACTAAGCCTGTTAAGACTAAAGATCCTGTTGTAAATGATGATGTAAAGATCAATAAAGCATCTCCTTTACAGTATACTGATGTCTCTTATTATACTCAATGTTATTTGGATATGCTAGATAGCTTTAAACCACTTACCGTAGGAGTTGTATCATCTCTCCAAAATGTGGTATCACTGGATTCAATACAAGAATCATACTTCTTAGTACCGTCTCGAAAGAAAGGCAAAATGCCTATACTTTTTAATAAATAAGAAGAACAAAAAATCATGCCTGACAACGATGATAAGGATGATACAGGAAGGTTACAATTACGTCGCTATAGTCTGCAATCCAAGGCAATCATCTGTAAAATGGGCTATGATTTCAGAACTGGTCTCAATAGCGATAAAGGAAGGCGAACTCCTATTCGTATTTCTGTTCCAAAAGGAAAATCACAACAATACTACAGCAAAATGAAGCGGAGATTAGGTTATACTTCACCACTTCCGACTCCAGAAGCTTCCGATTCCGATGAAGATGAACAATCTAACTCTTCTGATTCCATTTCATGGGATTCTGATACCAGTATCGGTCATGTTCATCGGGTAACAGTATCTTCTAACATGGTGTTAGCCGAGTTCTCAAACAATGACGAAGATGATATTGAGGAAGCTCCTGAAGTAGACCCTTGGGCACAAAGGATGGACAATCAGTGGGAACTCTGTTTTAAACAACGAGAACCACCTACCGATGATCAACTAATCCAGATCGATGTTGGAGAGAAGGATGTACCACGACCAATCTTTATTAGCAAAAATCTTCCAGAGGATGATAAACAAGAACTGATTCACCTCATTCGTGAATATATCGATGTCTTCGCCTGGAGCTATGAAGATATGCCGGGTTTAGATCCTCAGGTCGTAACTCATAAACTTAACATCTTGTCTAATGCCAAGCCAGTCAAACAACAGCAACGGCGATTCAAGCCTGAAATGATGGATGCGATTGACGATGAAGTTAAAAAGCTTATCGCTTGCATTTTTATCAGAGAAGAACAACATCCTTACTGGGTAACCAACGTCGTACCAGTTTTGAAAAAGACTAGGAAAGTACGAATGTGCATAGATTTTTGGGATCTTAATGATGCGTGTCCTAAAGATGAATTTCCTCTCCCAATTACTGATGTCATGATCGACAATACTTGTGGATTCAAACGAATCTCTTTCATGGATGGGTTTTCTGGATATAATCAAATTCGGATGAATCTTGAAGATGAAAAACACACTTTATTCCATACTCCTCGTGGAGTATACTGTTATACAGTTATGCCTTTTGGTCTTAAAAATGCTGGTGCAACTTACCAGCGGACTATGAGTACTATCTTTCGAGATCATCTGCGAAAGACTGTCGAATGCTATGTTGACGATATTGCTGTCAAAAGTCGTCTAAAGGAAGATCGCATCCAAGATTTAAGAACTATCTTCAATCTAATGCGCCAGCATCAACTCAAAATGAACCCCACCAAGTCTTTTTTGGGTGTCTCTAGTGGCAAATTTCTCGGATTCGTCATTACCTCTAAAGGTATACACGTTGATCCCGAGAAGACCAAAGCCATTCAAGAGATGCGTCCTCCACGCAACTTAAAAGAGCTACAAGGATTCCAAGGTCGACTTACGTACATCAAGAGGTTTATTTCGAATTTATCTGGACGTTGCAGACCATTTACTCAGTTAATGAAGAAAGGTGTATCTTTTATTTGGACAGAAGAATGTCAACGAGCATTTGATGACATAAAGTGGTATTTGATGAGTCCACCGATCCTTGTACCACCGATCTCAGGAATACCCTTCTTGTTGTATGTTCGAGCAATGGACCATTCATTGGGTGCATTATTGGCTCAGAAGAACAAAGAAGGTCATGAACAAGCCATCTATTACCTTAGTCGGACGATGATTGGGGCTGAACATCATTATAGTCTTGTGGAGAAAGACTGCTTAGCCTTAATGTTTACTGTTCAAAAGACAAGATATTACATTATCGGCTAAACTATTCATGTTATTTCTTGAGTCAATCCTCTTCGGGTCCTAATGAAGAAGCCCAACACACTCAATTCTAGGCTTGCTACATGGGCCATATTATTAGCACAATATGACATGGTGTATGTTCCTCAAAAGTCTGTGAAAGGCCAAGCACTTGCTGACTTCTTAGCAGCTCATCCTGTCCCTGAAATATCTAAGCTCTATGACGAAATTCCAGATAAGACATTGGAATCAAATATGATCTCAGAAGAATTGCCTACTTGGTGATTGTTCTTTGACGGAGCTTCTAGAATTGGACCCGGAGGCACCCTTGTCGCTGGAGTAGGAATCGTTCTTGTTTCACTAGATGGATTGGCTATTCAGAGGGCTTATTCTTTAAATGAGTCGTGCTCCAACAATGTAGCAGAATAAATGCCTTGCTCATTAGACTCCAATTAGCCAAACAACTGGATATTGAATGTCTCAAAGTATATGGTGATTCTAAACTGATTGTTAATCAGGTTAGAGGCACATACGAAGTTCGACACCAAGATCTGATACCATACCACGAAGCGACAATCAGAATAGCTTCTTCGTTCAAAGGGTTCTTTATTGAACATGTACGACGAGCATGTAATACAAAAGCTGACGCCTTAGCTAACCTGGCTACGGTATTAGCAATTCCAGTCAAAAGACAACAAATAGTTGTTATCTCCAATAGAGAACTATTTTGTATTGAAAAAAACCATAATATTGAATTCAGTAATTCAACTGAAGTCAATATCATTAGTGAATACTGGAGAGCACCTTTTATCGACTTTGCAGTTCATGACATACTACCAGAAGATCCTAAGGAAGCTACAAGTATTCGTCGTCGATCGCTTCGATTCTATTATAATCATACCACCAAAACCCTCTTTCGAAGAACTTTTGATGGATTACTCTTAAGATGTCTTGTTGGGGATGAAGCAAAGCAAATATTATATGAAGCTCATGATGGCGTTTGTGGAGCACATCAGATTGGTCCTAAATTACAGGATTGCATCTGACGTATGGGCTACTACTGGCCCTCTATGGTATCAGATATCATTGACTATGCAAGGAAGTGGCATGTATGTCAGATTCATGCAGATTTCATTCACCAACCGTCAGAATTTCTTCAACCAATTGCTTCCTCATGGCCCTTCGAAGCTTGGGGTATGGATGCAATTGGTCCAGTCAATCCTCCTTCGTCTAAAGGACATCGGTTTATCTTAGCTATAACCGATTATTTTTCTAAATGGGTTGAAGCCATACCTTTAGTTGAAGTGAAGACTAGTAGTGTCATTAACTTCATCAAATATCATGTGATATACAGATTTGGCGTACCTTGTCGGATCATCCATGATAACGGACCATAATTCGTCAGCCAGAAATTTACTAGGTTCTGTGATGACAACAGAATCAATAATGTTGCTTCTACGGCCTATAATCCTACGTCTAATGGGCTAGCTGAAGCATTCAACAAGACTATCATCAAACTCCTCAAAAAGTTTGTCTCTATTAACAAACATAATTAGAGTGAGAAACTTGGAGAATGTCTATGGGCTTATCGTACTACAGTCCGTAATCCCACAGGTTGTACACCTTTTTCTCTAGTATACGGATGTGAGGCTGTCTTACCGCTGGAAATTCAAATTCCATCCTTGAGAATTGCTATTGCTAATGAACTTACCACAGAAAACAATGATCGTCTTCGGCTTCAAGAATTGGAGGCGCTAGATAAGAAAAGGCTATTGGCCCAACAACATATCGAACTTTATTAAGCCCGTATCTCAAAAGCTTTCATTCGCAAAGTCAAAGTGATAACATTTCAGGAAGGCGAGCTAGTTCTTACAGGCAGACATCCTATGACTATGACCCATATGAGCAAAGGCAAGTTCGAGGCGAAATGGAAAGGTCCGTATGTGGTAAATAAGGTTTTCTCAAATGGAGCCTACCAATTAACAGATATGGATGGCAGAGTTGCTATGATGCCTATCAATGGCAAATTTCTCAATAAGTATTATGTATAAAAGTAAAATGTTCTTCATTCAGAGAAATGATGTAAATAAAACTCATTTTATTTCAAAAGCAGAAAAGAGTTACATAATATTAAGGACGGAGACGAGGACCCGATCCTTCATTATTAAATATATGATTTGCCAGCAACTCAAACATCTCGTTGTCTGAACACACTAGCAACCCACAGGCAGCTATTTTTACAGCTTCCTCTTCAGCAGTTTTCCCAGGCTCCACCAACTTGGCAATCAGGTCCTGCTCTGGTGCAGGAACGGTGAAGCCTTCACCTAATTCTTTCTGAGGAAGAACCGGAGGCTCAGCAGGAGGCTTCTCGGTCACATCTTCGATCTTCGGAGTGAGCAAATCTTCGAAAGATATTTTGTACAGAAAGAAAAGAAAGTGACGATATCTACAGATCAAGTTTTGTTCTATTTATAGACAGAGCGACTAGATGATCGGTTTCGAGAATCGATGCGACTTTTCTTCTTCAAAAGAAGTCCAACGGTTCTTTCATTCATTCTTTTCCTCGAGAATCGAGATGACTGTTCATTCATTCAGTTTCTCCTCCTAGAAAACCGAAGTGACTATTCATTTATTTACTTTCTTTGACTTATCATTCATTCATTCATTAGTCTTGGCATTTATTGTCTTTTATTTTATTATAAATAAAAAGAATTCACGTTCTTCACACCTCTGAATTCCGATTATCTACATCATCAACTTGTCACGTCCTTAGTACCTCTGATAAAGTTGTCTATTGAAATAACAATATTGCTAAACGTTATATTCTGCCATATCCACATTACCTCTGAGCAGATATAATAAATATTATTATTTTCTAAATCAAGAAATATATCATGTCCAGTACCTCTGAATATATTTTCTATTCTATTACTTATATCTATAACAAGATATGCAACAAGTAATAGAACCACATAAAAAGTTTCTCATTTTATTTCTATTTCAAAAAAGAAATACATTGTAATGAAAAAGACAACAAACTTTGCTCATTCTATTCTGAAGGATAAGTAATAAGTTCTACAATTTGTTTCTTCAAAACTTGAACTCTTTCATTACGAGAATCTAGTACTCGCTGTCTGGCTTCAACCCTTCCTGACTCAGGATCGAATGGGTGCAGAGCAGCAGTTTGATGTGCTAGTTCTTCATTCTGGAGCTGTTCAAATTCAGTCTTCTTATGCTTCAGAGCATCTATTTGATTAACAGCAGCTTGATGCAACTGACTTTCTTGTTCTAAGTTCTGCTTGACAGTCTTGAGTTCTGCTTGAAGCTGGGCAATTTTAGCCTCCAGATCAGCAGCCTTCTTCACTTCATCTGCAGCCTTACTCTTATGAATCTCAGCAATATAAGCTGCATCAGCGATTTGAATGTCTAGTTCAGAGGATCGTCTAGTGAAAGCCAGCAAGAATGCTTCAAAATTGGCTTTACTAGTCTCTGCTTCTCGAGCCATAGCCTCGTATTCTATGTTTACTAGTTGCTCGATATCTCCTCTTTTTAGCTCCTTGTAAGCTTTAATTGAGCCCTCCAGCTCATCCAAAATGTGTTCTAAAAAGGTAGCCTGAGTCTCGTCTCCTTGGCTGCGGATACCTTCGATCAGGAATGAAGGAGTTCTGATTATACTAAAAGGAACATCTTCTCTCTCCATTACTCTATGAACTAAGGGCTCCAAAGACGTAAAGAAAACTTTTGTGAAAGAAGCCACCATGAACTTGTTAGTTGCCACGGCTCCTGGAGTGGCTACTACTTCCGCTGGAGTCTTTACAGTTTTAATCGGTGGAGGCACTTCATCTTGAGCACTGATGTGAGAAGAGCTTTCCTCCCCTGCTACAGTCCCTGTGGGATCTTCTGCAATTTACATGTCATTTGTATTAGCAATATACAAAGGAGCTACGATAAATAGATCATGTTTAGAAATTTACCTGAGCTGGGTATAGCATGAGGAGTTTCAAGAGGTTCAACTGTCTCTGGCTAAAGCTTTGACAGGGTCTCTGTAGACATAGTAGCTTGACTACTTCCTGCTCAGGATTCAGTCTGAAGTGGCAGAGTCATTGGAGTTTGATCTGTTAATTCTGTTGCCACTCCAAACATCTCAGGTTTCTCAGAGATTATAGGTTCATTGATCTTGGGATTGATATGTTCTTCATCGATAACCACATTTTCCTCCTTTTCAACAGTGGAGTGATCTTCATCAACCGGGAGCTCCTGAGGTGATGGTACATCTACTAAGGTTTGTTTCTCTTTATTGATGTCATGCCAATCATCATCATATGCTTCATCACCAAAGTCGCAACCGGCTAAAGCTTCAATCATCGCCTCTTCAGAATTAGTAGGCTCTTGAGCCTTAGGAGAATCTTGTGGAAGTAGATCCTTCTCTAGAGGGGTAGCTTCCGGAGTCATAGGAGTTGGGGATGGAACCGTTATCCCCGTCGCATCAAGTACATTAGCGGGAATATGTACCATCACAGCTTCTGATCGCGGAGGCTCTGCAGTGGTAGTAGACGGCCGAGCATTCTCTGAAATAGCCATTACAAAGAAAAAAAAATTAATTTACTATACATCTCTGACAGAATAAAAATATATATATTATTAGGGTATATCATAATCTTGATATTACCTTCTTGAGATGGTAGCTTTTCTGTAACTACCAACTTTCTTCTGACCTCTCTATGTGAAGATGCAACCGGCTCTTCAGCAGCTCCGGTGTGATCATCCTCTAGATCAATCAGAGTGGTAGATGTTCATCCTTCTGTCACTCTTTCCTGCTTCTGAATAGAAGAAGGAGTGATTTCCTTCTCTCCGGAGGAGGAACTAAGGAGCATATGTTTTGACTGGGAATGAGTCGTTCTTGTAGTCGTTGGCTCATTTATAGTCAAAGATGTCCTTCTTTTCTTCTCCGAAGCCCTTGGGGAAGCAGGTCTATTATCCAACTGAGAAGGAGCCGTCGTCTCCTTAACCGTTCTTTTCTTCAATCCCTTGGCAGGGGATTTCTCTTTCCGTACCTTTAAGGATACGACTAGAGGATCCTGAACTTCATCGGGATAATTCTTTTGAATAGAAGCTTCTAGTGGTGGATCTGCATGATCTTTGTCCTCTGTATCCCGAAAAGAGTGAGCAGTATGTTTTCCCTGTTTGGATCTCTTTTCACTTGCGAAGCTGTGTGCAGGATGGAAGCTTTCAGTGAATGTGTTCGCTGAAGTATAGAAGTTTGCGTATGTATATAACATATGCGGGCCTTGTGGAAGATTGTAGGACATAGAAAACATAGCTTTTGTACCCCGGGCGTTGTAATAGCTCCAGGCCCTAGCCCCATCGATCAGATAACCCTTGGCCTGTAGATAGGTGGTGGCATTACCCACATGAAGCTGATCATATCCGAACTGTCGTGCAAATCGACTTGGCAAGTACGGTTCCAAGTAGCACTCTTCCTCAAATCTATAGACCAAATGAGAGGGACGTATTGTCTGTAGCCACGAAAAGATGGGTGGACTTAAGCAAAGTGGTTCTGCAGTCAAATCCATCAGCTGTGGAGGCATATTCTCATATTCGTGAGGGGGCTGAACGCACTGATAGCTCCATCCCGATCCACGGTTTAAGGCAAATCTGCACTCTAAAAGAGCAGTGTATTGCCAATGAGCGCTGGAGTAGCGTCTGATAAAATCTTCGCCGACACTGCCCATATTAGGGTTCATCAGACAAGGATGGTAAAGCAATAGCCATCCGAATAGATAAGTGTACGGCATCTCGGTACGAGGGAAGTCTTACCTCACCGCCTTGTCATTTAACATAGTTTGTACAAAATAACGCAATCCTGCATTCAAGTGGCAGGTCATAGCCGACAAGGGATCCATCTTGTATCCGAAGATAAGATGTGCTACAGCAAACAGGACACCCCGATGGAATCTGTCGACTGCACTGGCTCCTGGAACTATGAAGCACCGTAGCCATAAAGAGAGAAAGCTCGCTAGCTGGGCCTCTTTGGACATCGATCTGTAACCCTGTCTGAGATAACTCTGAAGGGTGTCACCAGCCTTGAATGGATGCAAGTCCTCATCCAGTTTGATATCTTCGTGATCATGTTGCTCCATCAGATATAGCATGTCGCTCTGACTAAAGGGTTCAAAGAAACGAGGAGCACAGGCTTGATTTTCAAGTGGCTTATCGTCCCGTACATGACCCAAAAAGAGATATGGCATCCACTTGGTGGTATAACAAGTACCTGCAGTGGCACTTTTGTAATAGAACGAGCAAATCTTATAGTAACACAATAATTCTTGGAAGATGGCGATCATCTGAGGGTTCTCCTCTGCCATAGCATCCAATTCGTCATTTGTGGGCATATACTCTTCGTATGGATTATCGTCCATTGGTAGATGAGAGAGATATTCCATCTCATGGAGAGCAAATCCCATTTCTCCATGAAGGGTCATGAAAGTTCCAGTGCTTTCGTTATACCTCTCTACTAAAGCCAGGAACATATGAGCGTTCGAGCGAATGCTGTATACTGTAGTCCAGATGGCATCATAGAGACCTAGATCGAGGAGCATGTCCTTGAATTGATCCAAAATCCAAATAGATAAGCTACTCCAATGCTTCATATATGGGTTAACCAGACCTGTCATTCGCATGCCGCGATCTGGATATCTTCCTTCAGCTCTTGCGAATGTATTCACAAAAATGGGTATTCTGACCGAAAGGAGCAGAGAGGAATCCTCAGGAGGAATACAGCTTGGCTTCAAACCTCTCAAGTAAGTACTATATTTTTCGAAAGTACTATAAAAGAGGTCTCTGTACTTCTGACCCATTCTGTAACAAATTTTGTCGACTCTTGCCTGCTGAATTGGAGTCAGATCCCATGACATTCTTCTGGGATAGCTTGCAAATGCATATTGAGATAATGCCAAAGACCTCGATATTTCTGTGAGGTATATGACTTTATCTTCATTTTTGAATATTCTTCCCTCTTTTCTGGTCTTGGGCTGGGAAGTCTTCTTGATGGCATCCCTGAATAGAAAGGCAGGTTTCTTATGGACCACAATATCCAGACTTTCTAAGGGTTCCCCGTTCATTAAGCTCAGCAAGGTTTGGTTCTCTTGGGCCATGAGAAGGGTCTTTCGTGCTTCAGGACCATCGTACTGAGGGAATGTGATATGAGACAAATTCTTCATGCACTCCGGGACATTAAATGCTGAAGCAAATCTTTCAGCATTAGTGTCTTCTCTGATATCAACTGCAAAGAAATACATCAACAAAAGTTAGAAGCAACAAGAGTGTGCAGCTTTTTTAAGAGCCAATCAATTAAGTTACGCAAACATATTAGGTTGCACAACATTTAAGTTGCACAAACATCCTGAGTTGCACGATATTCTAGGTTGCACAACATCTTAGGTTGTGCAACATCCTAGGTTGCACAACATCTTGAGTTGCGCCACATCCTGGGTTGCGCAACAATTCAGTTGCGCAACATTCTGATTTGCGTGACAACCTGGATTGTGCAACATATTATGTTGTGCAAAATTAAGTTGCACAACATCTCAGGTTGCGCTACATACATGTTGCACCACAAATTGTTTGTGCAACACAACTGAGTTGAGCAACAACATGCGCAACACAACTAAGTTGCGCAACAGCACGCGCAACACAACTAAGTTGCGCAACAGCATGCATAACACGGTTCATAAAAATGAACAGTGTTCAAAAGCAACCATACCCTAAGAAGGGGTGGCGCAGAGTTTGTGCCGCGCCAAACACTCTAAGAAGAGAGGCGCAAGTCAATTTTATCCTACATAAAGTTCAATTTGTTCGTCTTCGATCACCTTCCAGAGCTGGGTTTGCAGTCTCTCGTCGAGAAGAGGGCGGCGCATATTGTGACGTGCGGGTTGGCGGAGCATGAGTCGAAGGGGCGGCGACACCCTTCCCTTTGTTGGCGGCGGTCTTCTTAGGGGCCATGTCATCGAGGAAGTAGTCGGAGAAGAAGAGTTGCAATAGTTCAAAGTATTCTCTCAAAAGATTAAAAGTAAATGTAAAGATTTACAATCGGTTAAATGGGAGTTATTTATAGCCTAAAAGACAGAATCCTAATAGTCACCCTGAGTTGCGCATAAAAAATCGTAACCGCTTGCAACAGACTGCGCGAGACAAGCGCAACTTGACTCAGTCATTGTCATAATTCAAAATATTTTGAAGTTTTGTAACCTTTCAAAATTCAAAAACTTTGTAAGGGGTCTTGTAGAGCCTAAAAATCAAGTTGCGCCATGTTTTTATTACTCAGCAATCAAGTTGCCCCCCAAAAATCAAGTTGTACCACTGTTATGAAGCTCAGAGATCAAGCTGCGCCTCTGTTCAGGTTGCGCCAAATATTAGACTGCGCCCCATCACATTGCGCCAAAATCTACGTGGTGCCTGACAAATAATTGCCATCATTAACTGACAGCACTGACAACTGACATCACGGTGAACGAAGAAAATTTCTTCGAATCCCGCAAAGCGCGGCGCTCGAGACTATCTGTTATGATTTGATGATAGCTGTCCCGCGCACTCTGTGAGTTGCGCCTAGGCACAATCTAAACAAATTCTCCTCACATATTTAAAAGCTGACCACGTGCCTATGCACTGAGTTGCGCCTAGGCGCAACCCAATCAAGCGCAGTTTGACTCGTTGACTAAAGCTCGTGCAACCTGATAAAGTTGAGACAACTTACGTTCTGAAGCAGGATGACGTGGCGCACATGCCACTAATCTCTTAAAACGTGTCTACTACTCTATACACGACCATGCACATCGCAATCATATGATGCTACGCGTCTAAATACAGTTAGTACACGTTTGTGTAGCTGAATGGAAGTTGGCGCAATTTAAGGTTGGCGCAATCCAAAGTGGCGCAGTTTAACCTCGTGCACATCAGAATAACTGCTAAAACAGTTATTTCCAGAACCCAATAAATAGAGTTTCCAATCATTACTAAAGCATCACAGAGATCAAGAACTCTTGCAAAATTGCTGCTGCATTCTCCAGAGGCTCTAGTCTTCAAGTTCACATAGTCCAAAGGATAAAGTGATCGTCTTCTGATCAGATTCCTAAAGTTGTACTTTCCCAGAATTCATTGTACTCTTGTACTTTTTTCTAAGTTTGTAATCAAACTTTTGTTTTTGCAAACAACACTTAGAGATCAATATGACTCTCAAATGCACAAACTAACTATTAATGGTCATAAAACTGAAAATAAACCCCTCTAACGTCAATTTGTCATTTTGACAAACACTTGGTGGGCTCTCCTCGGATTTCTCCAAGTATTGACTCAAACACACACACACACACACACACACACACACACACACACACACACACACACACACACACACACACACACACATATATATATATATATATATATATATATATATATATATATATATATATATATATATATATATATATACAAAAAAATGTATATATATACATATATATACACACACACTTAGAGATCAATATGACTCTCAAATGCACAGACAAACTATTAATGGTCATAAAACTGAAAACAAACCCCTCTAAGGTCAATTTGTCATTTTGACAAACACTTGGTGGGCTCTCCTCGGATTTCTCCAAGTATGACTCAAAAACCCTAAATAAAATATACCAAAATGAAGATTAGAGCCTTGCACTTCTTCCCATGGGTACCCCTAGTCCATGTGAGTGTTCCTACAAGTGTCATGCATGAAAATAGAGTTCGAACCATGCAAAAATGACAAGGGTTTACCTATTGGGAGATGGATTCCCAATGTAACCTTATAGGGATGCTCTTGTGTCAAGTTTGACACAATCTCTCTATCCTTTGGACTCCTTCTCACGAGCTCCTTGGTCTCCAAGCTTCTAGTCTTATAGGATGAAGATTAGGGAAGGTTTTGAGGGAATTTAGAGGAGTTTTGATGGTAGAAATGAAAGAAATGGAAGGGGCTTGAAAAAGGATTCTTCTAGGGTTTATGGAGGCTCTAAATGAATTGAAGAAGGAGTAAACCCTCTTTATGACCAGCCATGAAGGGTGCCCTAGAACCCCTTATAAAATGCCCATTTTACCTCCCTCAAGTTGTCATGAACACTTTCTTAAATGAAAGGTTAATGTGCTCTAAGTGTTGGATTAATTTCTATTCCAAAACTAGACTTAACATAACTTAAATATGGCTAGTTGTGTTCATCCTAGAATGTAGGCTTAAGTGGTCATGTCTAGTCTAATTGGGTCGACAAGTCAAGGGTTCAATAAATAGACTAAACCAACAATAAATAAAACTTTCACAATAATTAATTAAATAACTACTCATTCAATATAAATAATATAAATGGACAAAATTAGCCCTATCTAGGATTGTGATAGTGACAAGCAGATATGTCACAAAGCAGTTATATGTAAGAAGTTGTATTTAAGATAAACTACTAAGTATGAAATATGTGCATTGTGCTAAAAGAGATAATACTAATAAAAACTACTAGCTTCATAAAGAAAGCAACCACTTAGTACATATAAAACTGAAAGAGTTTTAATCCATACAAACAACTAGTAAAAGAAAACTGCATAACTGATACTACATGTTCTTCGAATGTAAGACATTTCTAAGACATGATGACAATAGATAGAAAATCTACTGAACATAATATCTAGGCTAAAGATAACGACATCTATATATCATCAATCCTCGCCTATGTCCTAATCAACAGTATCGTCATCACCACCAGAAGTGTGAGCAGACTCACCAGAAGATCTGAACCAGTCATATGTGCCTGCAGCATTGAAGTACTGGTGTACTTTCTGATCCTCAACACGGTAGCCAAAAAAAATAGGATCTCTGGAAAAGAAGCCAGGGCTGTCAGGCTGATGGGATTGAGCAAAGCGAAGATCAGCTAGTGTGTTAGAGATCACCTGAGTGCGAATGACATCACGGTACTCATAATCTCTCAACCGTTCAGTCCAACGAGTCTCTAAAGCACTAACTCGATCAAAAGTAGCCTGATGCTGAGCATGGGTCAGATGTATGTGATCTCTCATCATATGGTGGAGACCCTCAATAGTCTATGGATAATCAGTGGATGGAGCAGGAGTGGCTGGGTGACATGAGCCAATAGGTGGAGCAACAGGAGTAACAAGGAAAAAAGTAGCAGAAATCTCAGATTGCCTAGCTGCACTAAGATGTGCAGGCTCAGCAAGGACGTTGCACTCATCTAAGTCAATATTAAAGTGCCGAAAGACAAATGGCAAGTACAACGCATAAACAAGATTTTTCTTGTTCATGCGAGTACGTACCATCATCTCGATTATAGTCTTTGGGAATAAAAAGGTAATCCCAAAGTGAATATGGTAGATGGTAGACAACTTAAGAGCAGTGATATCATCTGTGGAAGTCTGCTTTGGAAGGATAGCAAAGAAGATAATTCTGTGGAGATTGTATAAATACAAACTCAAATGTTTTGCCTTAAGTTTGCCGACATGACAAGGTCTGGGATGGAAAATAGAAGCTTTGAACTTGTTTAAAGACACGTCAGGATGAAAGCTAAATTTGGAGAGGTCGATTAGCGCTTCTCCTTCGTTGGATACTCGAAGGATCACCGCTAAATCTTTCGCATCAAATTTAATATCAATTCCTCCGACACGGAAAGAAATAACACCAGAGTCATAAGTTAAATTGGAGTAAAATAACTTAATAGCATTAAGAAAGATAAGGAAACAAAGTTGTTATTAAGTAATTGAGTTGTATAAGCTAAAAAGTCTGAGATGGTCCAAAAAAATATTGAAATCTATCGGAGCGCCGGCACAGACGGTGCGGTCATAAAAATCACTAAACCATTCTATGGATTGGTCTAGCGTCGCGAATGAGAAACCGTAAAATGATCCATCGTTTGGTTATACCGGAGAGAAAATTGAAGGTTGTTGAGAGGATGAGGATCCTTCATAACTCTTATTTCTCTTTCTAAAGAATTTAGGTGCCATTGCAAAGAAAAGTTCTAGAAAATTGAAATAGGATACGAAAGAAAATAGAGATTATACCTTCCAGAACTTGAGCATGTTGTAGAGAATGAACCCGAGATCCTGAATCTGAAGTTTAGAGTCGAAATCCCAAGTAGAAAGATAGAAATAATTGAACTAGGATTTGGATTTTGGTGGGTTTGGAGCTGTTGTTCGTGGAAGAAAAGAAGAAGATGAAGAGAGGTGATAAATAGGAGACGTGGAGCCCACTGGGTCGGCTGTAAATTAGCTAACAGAGTTCGGGCCGATCTCGCCTAGAACTCTGTTGAACTCTGCTTTGGCTATTTTACAACAAAAATAATATCCACTAATGCAAATTTATCAATTCCTTTCAACTTTTTAATTCAAAAATTATTAATTTTAAATCTTAATTAATATAATTAAAATTATTTAACAAATTAATTTTCGTTACTCATTGATTGTCTCAAATTAGTTGTAGGGATACTGTCAAGCTAGCGGAGATCTACTAGGGATGCTTAAGTTCCATTTCGCTTAAGCTCTTATCGCCTTGGTGACAGACAGATCCTTTGTAAGATTGTCTTAAAACAATCGCTACGTATTTGGAATTAATTCAATAAATAAGGTTAATTAATATTATTGATATCTAAAATTCCTAATTCTTGACATAAACAGATGAACCTATCTTCTCCAAAGGTTTAGTAAAGATATCAGCTAGTTGCTGTTCTGTGTCAACATATTCTAAATTAATGTCTCTATTTTGTTGATGATCTCTAAGAAAGTGGTGTCGTATCTCAATATGCTTGGTGCGCGAGTGACATACAGGATTCTTAGTCAAATTGATTGTGCTAGTGTTGTCACAAAATATAAAAATATGTGAATAATACAGCTTGTAGTGTTCTAGGGTTTGCTTCATCTACAAAATTTGTGCACAAAAATGTCCTGCAGTGATATACTCGACCTTAGTAGTTGATAATGCAACATAATTTTATTTCTTGCTAAACCAAGAGACTAAAGCTTTGCCTAGGAATTGACACGTTCCGATAGTACTTTTTCTATCCACTTTGCATCCAGAAAAATCAGCATCCAAATAACTGGTTAGGTCAAAGGACGTAGTTTTAGGATACCACAAGCCAACAGAAGAAGTGCTCTTAAGGTATCGAAAGATACGCTTAACGGTGCGCAAGTGTGATTCCTTAGGGTTAGCTTGGAATCCTGCACATAAGCAAACACTGAACATTATATCGGAACGATTAGCAGTTAGATATAATAAACTACCGATCATACCTCGATACTTACGTGTGTCGACTAATTTTTCTTGTTCATCTATGTCAAGCTTGGTTGAAGTTGCTATCGGAGTTCCAAGCGATTTGGTCGACTCCAGATCAAACTTCTTTAGTAAATTCTTTATATACTTGGCTTGTTTAATGAACATCCTATTTGTAGTTTGCTTGATTTACAGTCCAAAGAAGAACTTCAATTCCTCCATCATGCTCATCTCAAACTCACTCTGTATTCACTTAGAAAAATCTTGAGAGATTTATCAGTAGAATCGAAAATAATATCATCCACATAGATTTGTACTAATAAAAGATTATTATTCAAAGATTTTATGAAAAGTGTTGTATCAATCTTGCCTTTTGAAAAACCTTTTTCAAGTAGAAAAGAGCTTAGGCGGTCATACCAAGCATGAGGGGCTTGTTTAGTCCGTATAAGGCTTTCTTCAACTTGAAAACATATTCAAGATTTTTGAAATCAGTAAAGCCAGGAGGTTGAGCAACATAAACTTCTTCTTTTATAAAATTATTTTAAAAAGCACTTTTTACATCTATTTGAAATATTTGAAATCATAAAAACAGGCAAAATCATATAACATGCGAATAGATTATAAACACAATTGGGACATATGTCTCATCGTAGTCGATACCTTCCTCTTGGTTGTATCCTTGAGCTACGAGTCAAACCTTGTTACGTATGAATAAACCATTCTCATTAAGTTTATTTCGAAATACTCGGGTACCAATTACCGGATGATCAATGGGCTTGGGAACAAGTTCCCAAATTTGATTTTGTTCAAATTAGTTTAATTCCTCTTGCATAGCATCTAACCAATAAATATCATTACAAGCTTCTTCTATGTTCTTAGGCTCTAACTGTAAAATAAATGCTACACTAGAAACTATATCTCTAGTTGAGGAATGAGTACTTACGCCTTTTCTAATCTTACCTATTACCAAGTCCTTGGGGTGGTCTGCCATAAATTTTATCCTTTTTGGCAGACTCTCCAAGTAGGTTTTGGGTTCTGCTTCAGTAGGTGCTTTACTTGGTGTACCGTGATCCTCATTGTCATTATCGTTGTTTGTCTGACTGTTCATCTCATTGAAGGTAACGTTGATTGATTCTTCGACTGACATTGATTTCTTGTTGAAGACTCGGTAACCTTTGCTCTTGGCCGCATAACCTATAAAAATATCTTTATCGGCTTTTGAGTCAAATTTGCCCAAATTATCTTTTGTATTCAAAATGAAACATTTGCAACCAAAAATCTTAAAATAAGAAACATAGGGGGTCCTATTAAACCATAGTTGTAACACCCAGTTTTCCAGATGAGGGTAATTTTGAAATTTTGTAATTATAATTATTATTTATTGATATTTATTTTACATTATGATTTTTGGTGATTTTTAATCATTTTCAAACTATTTAAAATTTTGTTTTAAGTCATGACTTGTGATTTTGATGTGCTGCCAGTGAAACCCGAGAGACTGCATGACCTAGAGCCTAACCATGTCATTAGGGATATTTAATTATCATTTTTAGCCTAGGGATAATTTGGTCATTTTGACTTATTTGAATTATTTGATTATTTATTGGATTGGTGATTCCTAGTTTGGGCTTTGACTAGTTTGAGACTTGTAAGACTATCCTAGAAGCTAACCCTAGCCATGGTGACCCTAGTCTAACCTAGGTTAACCTACCTTAGTCACTTAGAAACTAATTTTGGATTAGGAGGATTAGTTTAAGTAAAATTAGTTCATGGGTTGTGGTTTAATGAAATGACTTGTGATTAAGGACTTAATGACTTTGACTTGGCCCATGGCCCATGATTTGAAACCCTAACCCTAATTCCTTCCTTTATGACTAGCCACATAGGGATCCCCACCCTATATAAACACTTAATCATTAGTGCTTGCCTCTTTTATTTTATTTCAACACATAGAAAAAGAAAGGTATTTTTCCCCTTCCAAAAATCCTCATAAATTCATTTTAATTCCTTTTTAATCATAGTCTTTTGCATTAGGTTCTAATATCTGTATGTTTAATATTTCTGGAGAGTAATCCCAGTTTTGGGACAATTTGGGAGCATTTGGCTAGCAAGGAAGAATCCCCCATTTAGAGCTTTTTTATGTTTTTTGCACCTATAGGTAAAACTCCACAAATTGATCTAATATTCTGTTTTCTTTGCATTTAGGGCTAGATCTAGGAGTCCCCTAGCTGTCCCTCAAGTTTGGTAGGATTTCGTGTCCGTTTGGTGTCTGTATCGGACACGTGTCAATGTGTATGCTTACGTGTTCGACGAAATGTCGCAATGAAATGAATTTTCGTATTTTCTAAAACAAATTACATGTTTTCGAAGCTATTGATGTGTACATTAATTTTGTTGAAGACTGAGCACGATTCTGTGCACATTTTGTGTCCAAATCGGACACGCACCGCACGCACGACACCGTACACAGGCCTCGTGCAGTGTCCTGCTGTTCGGGTGTCCTAACGGACACGACACGGCGACTCAGGTCACAAAATTTGGTGGACACGTTCCACTAGTGACTGACATCACACCCATAAAGTTTCATAGGTTCTCGTTTAGTGTGCACGAAGAAAATCAACTCGTACTGGCCCACACTGTCACTGCCCGTACGTGAAAACGCGCATTGATACGCACGAATTGACACGACACGGAGACACGTGGACATCGTACAGGCTATAGGACATGCTCCCCTATCTTAGGCGAACCCTAGGACACGAGCACACGAGCCCTCTAATGTCGTGTGTCGTGTCCTGGGATGCTCTGTACCTCTGCACGAGGCTGTCGACATTGTATTCTCTGATATTATGGTTTTCTTCGTTTTGGACACCTGAGTCCTGATTTTTGGACACGAGGGGACTCTTGGGGACTCGTGTGACTTGTCCAAGCCACTGTCTACCTGCCACCTTGTTTTCGAGTTGGGTTTGGATGTTGTTTTTGAGCTTTGGCCATTGATTGGGGTTTCGAATATGTCAATTTCTGATACTAAGATACTTCTCAGTATCTTTTGGTTTCTGATGATCTTGTTAGGGTTTGTTGGCCATGTTAATGATTTATTCTAGATGAATTCAAATTAGCATTGTTGGTTTCATAGGGGGAAACTTCAGAGTATCAGTCGGGTTCCAGTTTATGTATTAATGAACTGACAGTAGGTAGATATATGGGTTTTACCTGAGAAATTACTGGTTGTGTACACTATCATATTACATTTGGGTTGTGTACATTGATTATAGGACTGAATATAGTGTTAGGCTATGTGGTTCGTGTGTTAGGGTGGCTAGAGTTGGGTGTTGCATTGTGTTTGTAATTTCAGTTTCCTGAAACCTATGTATACCTATATATATATTCCTGATATGGGTATATGGGTCAACTGAGATTCCTTTGACACACATCACTCCCAGTTCTGTCAACATATGATTGAGAGTAGGGGTTTGAATGGCTAGGCCATTTCAATCTTAGGTTGTGGGGCTTGGTATTAGAGAATGGGGTCGGGTCATTGGCCTTGGCCAATGCTTGCAAGCAACAGCAGAATGTTGGCTCGAGTTGGCTTGGCCATTTGGTCCTTAGGCAATTAGTTTGGTTCAGGATTAGAAAGGTAAGAAGGAAACTTCATAGTAGACAGAAATTAGAGTGTGGGTGTGTCTTTATATATATGTTCAGTTATGTTAGAAATAGGTTAGTGAGTATATGAGTAAGGAGGAGTTCCTGCCATGTGCAGGAACTTAATTTTGTAAGGTAATTTGGGATTATGGCAACAGTGAGAGGCAGGGCCAAACCATGTGTGTGAATGTGTGTGTTTGTGGGAGTATTAGGAAAAGGGAATGAGTTTTAGTATCATTAGAGGGTTGGATTTCAGTATCAGAAATAGGTTAGTATTAGCATGTGTTCCAGTTGGATCTTGATTTCAGTCTAGGACTTAGGTTTAGGTTGTTCATAGTTGTCTTGGCCTGGTTGGCTTGCCAAGGCAATTGCTTGCCTTGGCTTTGCTGGCTTAGCAGCATGCTGCAGCAGCAGTAGCTGCCCTGCTGCACTTGGCAGCAGGGTTGAACCCCCCTTTTTTGGGCATGTTTTGGTTGGCCATTAGGCAACCATTTGTGTCTTATGGTGAATCGTGGTTCTTTGAGTTTGATTGAGGTTTTAAAGGGATATATATATAAGGTATTGTATATCCTAAGTTATCTAAGGTTATGAGAATATAGGTATATGTGGACATGTATTTGGGGGATAGACATATGAAATTATGTTAGGATCATACATGATGTATTAGTGTAGTTGGACTGGGATATTATATATGTATATATATATATGTTATATAAGTTAGCCTTGAGTAGGATTTATGTATATGTGATATAGTACTAAGGTATCCTAGGGTATTAGCCTATGGATTATGAGATAGCCAATGGAATGACATAGAAACTGACCCACTAGGCCCAAGTGACTTTGTTGACTAGAATTGACCAAACCTTAGAATTGACCAAGGGTTGACCCAATAGTTCAGGTTTGACTAGAGTTGACCAAAAGTCAACATTGAGTCTAAATGTGACCAATTGACCTAGTTTGACCTAGACAGTTGACCAGGTTTGACTTAGAGTTGACTTTGACCTAGAATGGCCTAGAATCATGTAGATTGCATCATAAACTTCATTTGTCTTATTTTAAACACATTATAACCTGTACTGCTCTATTTAGGACATTGTGACTCCGGTGCAGACATCTGATATTACACTACTCTTTTCAGAGTATCAGGCGAGTACATTCTCTGATAGTTCTCTCATTTATTTGTCCGTTACTGTATTTCAGTTCTAGTTAGTTTTATGTGATTCTCTGTTACCACACGTATGGATATTTCTGGATTCATGTATGCGACACACATACCATCTTGTCTGGCCTCTATTTCTGGAATCACTACTGGCATCACCTGTCACTACCCGCACCCGTTTTTTTTTAAACGGATACGAGACGTGTCCAAGCCAGCCTACGTCGCAGTGTCGGCGGTAAAACGCTGTCACGGCCATGAAGATCAAAATCACAATAATACTCATTCACAAAATTAATTTAATTTACAAAGAACACAAGTTTTACATTTGTAGAAAAATATAAACTTGTACGAATAAATGAATGACTACAACTCAACTATCTAACTAGTCTCTAGGCTTTTGTCTACAAGTATTCCCGTCACTCCCAAGCTAAGTGAATCCACGGCTAACCTGAAAAATGTTGGTTTCCAGTCAGGAATAGAACAAGCACAATTTACTGAATGCAATTTCAAATAAAGAAAATAACTATAAACAAAGGTTAGACATCAATCATGAGTTTTGAAAATAAACAGTAAATACGGAAAACCAATAGCAATAAATAGACACAAAATACTTTTCCCAACTGTTAGAAGTACCTTTGATATGTGATCGATCTCGGGACAATTATGCGACACTGTCTACACTGTCTAAAGTTACACTGTCTACACTGTCTACACTGCCTAAAGTTACACGGTCTACAGTTAATATTACAATAAAAAAATACTGCCTACAAAATAATAATCACGAACTATACAGTTTAAATGCAATAATAATCACGGTCTATACTATCTACTTGACAATAAATAAATCACTGTCTACACTGTCTACTTTGCAATAAATAAATCACTGTCTACACTGTCTACTTTGCAATAATAAATCACTGTCTACACTGTCTACACTGTCTAAGGTCAGATCACACATCCTTGGTACTTCTCATTCCCGACTCAACAATTTATAATAGATAATAATCACATAACCAATGGCCAATCGATGAAATATAGTAAAAATCAATATCGAAATGCAGACAATAAACTGTACTCGCCTGTGGTCCTCTGCTGGTGAAACTGATAGTCTGAACTACTCAATGTGCCACAATAGTCAAAATCCGTACAACAGTCCCTGGAAGCCAAAATAAACATTACCAATGTTCTCAGAATAGTTAAATTAGCTAAAATCTTCTGTCCTTAAGTCTAATTCTGGACACAGGGGTAAAACGGTAATTTCGGGCAAAAACGATGTCCGCCGTTGGACCCGCTTTGCACCGAAAAGCGTACCAGAGTTAATGGTCTCTAAAGTCGTCAAATTACATATCTACGGATCCATTTTTTTGATACGAACCGAACGGTATGTACAGTTTTGGATTTCGAGGGGCCGTACACAAAATCGCCCGTTGAGTGAGAACGTAGGGCCCGCAAAACGGTAATTTTATCAACAGTCTCAGAATCGGACCAAACTTGGCATACAGAACCAAAAAAACGATACGGTCATGTTGGCATAAGTTTCGTCTCGATCTAACGAGCGTGCACAAAGTAATTGAGAAATCTGCACAGGGGCCGATACGATAAATTTTGACGGATACGTATCAAATTCGTCGCGCACACGCGACCAATTCGAATTCCGCCAAAGCCCACACGACCACGAAGCCGTTATGCACCTTTCGATGCTTTCGGTTCGCGACCACGTCGCCTGGAATGGCGGGACGCACGTCGTGTGGATGGATTTTATTGAATTTTTAGTTTTTAGAAAACGGGTTTTTCCAGGATTTCGGAATCAATTATCTCTCCATATATTAGGTGAAAAAATAATTCTACAAGAAAGGTCTTGATCTCCTATAGGTTAGGTATAAATCTGTTCAAACAGATTTCCTAATTGATCTACGGATTGGCGAGAAATTGCCTTCCAAGTTGAGTGTTTGGATTGCTTATGTCCTGTTTCGGTACAGGGTTTTTCGTCGATTTCGAGTCGATTTCCTGTCGAATCTATTTCACTTCTACCCAAACAAATTGACGGATATCCGAGAGGGCTAGATGGTCTAAGCATAGGAATTTACGGCTCGAAAAATCGTCGAGCGAGGGAGAAGTTCTATACCTGTGAAGTTGGGGAGAAGTTGGTTGCTGTGCTCTGCTTCCAGGTCCACGCGCGTGAGCGCGCTGTCGGCCGTTCTCCGGCAACGAGCCACTGTCGGGGAGGTCGCCCAGCGTTGGCGAAGGTTCTTTGATGGTAGCGGCTCAGAGGGTGTATGGTTTTGCTGGTTATCTACGAAAACTCTCCCTCCCTCGCGCGTATATAAGAGAGCGGTCAGAAAGTTTCCTCTCGGGTTGGGCCGTCCGAGCTTAAGCTCGGGTCTGTGGGGACAACGCACAGGTTGGCTGAACTCAGGAGCGGTTTTGCTCTGTTGGGTTGGCTGAAACGTAGGGCGGTTTTGGGTTCCACTGTTCCCGCATGGGAACAGTGCTGTCATCCTTTCTTTTTCTATATATATATATATATATATATATATATATATATATATATATATATATATTCATATCTATCTATATATATTCATATATATATACTATATATAGTATACTCCATAAAATACACTTTATATAATATACACTATATATATTCATGTATATATATATATATATTCATATCTATTTATATATAGTCATATATATATATATACACTAATGTAATATACTCTATAAAATTCTAAATAAAATCCAATAGTATATATATTCCTATGTAGAGCCTATTTATATAATTAGGCATATATGTATAACATTTATCTGTCAAAATAATTTAACCAGCAACAATAAAATAATGTTATATATTAATAACCTTAATTATATTCATAATAAAAATAATAATAATATCAATAATAATAAAAATAACGTAATTTAATAAATCCATAATGGTGTATATACCATTTTGTACAATCTAATAATCTCCAACTATACAAGGACCTACTTTATACAATGGTCACTGGATCACCCTAATAATAATATTTATAATATTTAAATTACGAATACTTAGGAAATATTCATTAAACCATTGTAACAAAATACGACACCCTCATACCAAATTCCATCCACACGACTGTCATTGGACGTGCCGCATGACTAGATGTGCTCGAGCTCAGTTCGGGTTCACTCCGGCTAAAATGGTATAATCGGTATCCCTAAACTCAATAGTGAAAAAAATAAATAAATAAAACTTCGGCAAGGATTAAGTCGCAACTTGGCCTGGTTTTCCTAGTTAGGACATCGCTATGGCTTGGCCTTCCCTATCAGGACTAATACATTAGCCAAAGCACGCCATTGTACTATCCGTGCCACGATTCCTAGTCATCGTGTACTCCAAAACTCCACTATGGCTAAAATCATCTACCGTAAAAATTAACTAAATAATTATTTATAAAAACTCTAAAAATCACCATTTAATTAAATAAATAAAATATAATTCGAAATTCCGGGAAGAGGGGTTACAAATCTACCCACCTTAAAAATAATTTCGTCCTCGAAATTCTAATCCATAACTATTCCTTAATTTCAACAAGAAAATCTACCATTACTTTAGTCTCCTTGAATTTAATTCCTCAAAAACAGTTTATATCCTCCTCCTAGCCATTCTGTAACTACGAAACTCCAAGGACTTCTACCCACTTTTGGACATACTACTCCCTCAAAAATATGTCACTAAAACTTATAATCTTTCAACTATTTGCAAAATTTTTGCTACCAATAGATATCTACTGCCCTTGGCCTCTATAATCCTCTCATATCTATCAAATAACCCAAAATCTAACAAGCAACAATTTCACAAGTAGCTAAGAATTATCGATAAATTCTAATAGGTATGATCATTCGTCGCTCTCAAATGGAAACATAAGGAGGAGTAATCGAGAGCAATCATGAAGGTTCAGGGCGGTAGGGCGTATCCAATGATACAGGTAGAAAGAAAGTTTATGAACCATTGACTTATTTGCTAGATGAGCTACTCTAGTCCAGTTACTCGCTAAATCGAAGAACACTTCGTTTCATAGAGGGGCTTGCAATCCGTGCAATACAGAAATTTCATTCTCGAAATTAATCTAAACAAGGTTCCATAATAGAACGGAATTTGAGAAATCAAGACTGTGATCTTTCCGTGGTTATCTAAACACATGAGCAAGGATTTTAAATTTAATGCAAGGTCATATCGCAACTTCCAGGTTGATGGAATAAGGGTTACGAATGACTTCACATTCTAAGGGGTGGAGGCTACATAATCGGTATAGGGACCTATTTCAAATAGTTCGGTTTTATAGTCCAAATATGGTGATATGCATGGATGGTTTTAATGGGTTCCCTATTTGAACATCACTCGTTGGTTGGGTGAACCTTGGATTTCAATCTATATTGACTAGACAAGATCCCAATGATAAACTATTTCTACCAGGTTAGGGTAACCGAGAATAGATTTCACCCAAGTGGTCGAGCTAGTTGCCAGTCTGGTTGGTTAGCTCGGTCCTTCAAGCCAGAAAATGTGCCTTCCGTGACTTTTGTGGTTATGTAGCACAAGAAGGCCCAATTGAGTAGCACACTAGTGTCATGTGCATAGTGGGCCTCAAGTAGATCACAACCATATGTCGGGTCGAAAGGTTCGAATCGAGGTTGAGGCTTTAATTTTAGTCGAGAGGTATACGGGTATTATGGTAAGGGTTATAGTTAGTCCTTTTTACCTGAAAGTTGCACCATAAAAATAGAGTACAAGAGGACGTATTTGAGTGGGACATGATATACCTAGATGAAGGTGGACTCGTCTAGATTTTGTATATAAAATTTGTTGGAAGATAATAGTTGGTCTCGTACTCCGAATATTAATGACACGGCCAGGGACACAAAATGACCTAAATGAAAAGTGGGAGTCCAATGAGACACTAACTATCATCCTAATGGAAATCATTCTAATTAATCGGTAATCCTTGCATACCCCAAAATTCTAGAAGGCTTACAGTCTACCCACCTTAGGATTTAGGATATAGTTTTAGGGATAATGAGGTCAAAAGAACTTCAAAGTCCGGATACTGTACCCCGACTCTTGTTGATAAAGAATGAGGCACGGCATAATGGGACACGGCATAACGGGACACGGTTGATATAAGTCAAGTCAAGGGTCGTTCCTCAATAATTGGAAAACGAGTGCGTGTGCAATGACACGTGGTCGATAAAATAGAATGACCTACTCGTCCACAGTATACATGAGTTGTCGATGGGGTAACCAACTCTAAGGCACATCATATGAAAAGATTTCTAACAACTGAGTCGTGAATTTCTATTGGGGTCAAACCTGCCGGACTAGTGTCACAAGGGTTCTAGTTGAAGCAAGCTTCAAACAAATGATTAGAGGCTCACAACATTTGGTCTTTGGAGAATAGGTAGTCTCCTAGGTTAGCATTTGGTCAAGGGGAAAGATCTTAATCATTCTCGGACTCCAATGACCAGAAGATCAAGATAGTAGGTTTAGTGTCAAAGGAAGGACGAGTAACTCAAGGCAAGGTTCCAGTCACAGAGCTGGCCGATGGTAGCTACACTTGCATATACAACTATCATAGCCCTGAGAATACTCTGTATCTATCTATCAAATACGAGCTTTCGTCTTTCTAATCGGTGAAAGACAAAACAATAAAGAGTTCACGAGAGATGTCATTACACACAATTACGTTATTCAAAGACGAATGTATAATTCAAGAGAAATTGTCAAAGCAGTCATGGATGAGACCCTAGAGACATCTACATCTCAATCCACATAGGGTATTTAAATAAAGTGCGAACCAAATGCATCATGGTTGATCAGACCATAATACACTGATTCTGATTAGACAATATGTTAGTAGGCGTCCCCACTAAACATATGTCTTGAAGCAAGCTCGAGAACAGAGTGAGCTTGCAAAACTAGGTTGTAACAGCAGCGTTTGTTAAGATAGTCGTATACAATTATGCGAGATTTTTGAAAGAAGGCACAAGTAGTTCGAGTTTTGTGAGAATCAAACCTTACCCGGTGTTCTTGCTTATACGATCTTCCTACTATCTTCTTATCCACAAGGACTTAGTCGACTAATGGGTTATGACTTCTAACTTCTGTATTCTAGGTAAACCTATTAGCGTCAATCAACTTCCTCGTCAATAAGTCACAAGGACTACGGAATGCTAGGTCGGGAGACATGTTATCCAACTTACCAAATTTCCACTAATATTGGCTTTGGATCTTGTGGGACATACAGGGCATTTTTCTATCCTCTATAGTATCCTAAACTTGTAATCACGTCTGAAATCATTTCACCGAGGATTATGCCCCACCCGTATGCTCTGGCTGTGGTAAACCCTTGGTTTCGTGATTCAGATGTGATATGCTATCTGATACTCTACCTTATATTGACACAAGGGTGACTACGGTCAAAGAGGACCACTAGCCATAGTTTTAGGAATATTCTATAAACTATAATTTCCTTAAAAATTTCAACTCTAGGATCGTGTCTCGCCAGTGCGCTGCTGGCTGCAGTGAGTCCATAGTCTCCATAATTCAAATAAATGGCGACAGTGCGCTGCTGTCCTGCCATTATGAGTCAACTAATATTCTTTTAACTATATCTGTAAAACTTCATGGGCTTCTATAGATTCAAACAAGTTGACTATGAAATAAAGCGTAAACATTTGTCCTATCAGTCACAACCCTTAAAATAAAGGATTGAACAGGGAGAAATAACTGAGGACAAAAGAAATACAAACATTCTAACTATTCTATGTATATTCAAGCCTTTGAGAAAAAACTTGAATCGAAACAAACTTGAGGTTCATCTATGGATAACATAAAAATAACAATTCTTAGGGCAAAAATAGGAACTAAACAGGCAATTTGGCTAAGATGTGAGGATGATATCCAAAGGGCAAGGAGAAAGAATTGTACCATTTATCAAGGTTAGATCATTAATTCTATGAAGCCCTGCCTCACCAAGCGAATAGTCTATCTACATTGGATTATATCGTCCTATCTAGAGGAAATAGTGTACTTATATATGGAGATATGACAACTATCAAAATCAATAGCCCTCATCTACACTGCATGGCCTAGACTACCCATCGGTAAATTTGTATAAGGGACTCCTAGTCCTAGTCATTCAATTAAATTAATCCTTGTTCGTGAATGAGCATGTTCTAGTCGCAGGCTCGCAATAGTACAACTAACTTAAGTACTATCGCGAGTTCGCATGATTTGTGAAGACAGACCTGCATAGGCCACCACAAAAACTTGTCACGACCCACACCCATTTTTTTTAAACGGATACGAGACGTGTCCAAGCCAGCCTACGCCGCAGTGTCGGCGGTAGAACGCTGTCACGGCCATGAAGATTAAAATCACAATAATACTCATTCACAAAATTAATTTAATTTACAAAGAACACAAGTTTTACATTTGTAAAAAAATATAAACTTGTACGAATAAATGAATAACTACAACTCAACTATCTAACTAGTCTCTAGGCTTTTGTCTGCAAGTATTCCCGTCACTCCCAAGCTAAGTGAATCCACGGCTAACCTGAAAAATGTTGGTTTCCAGTCAGGAATGGAACGAGCACAATTCATTGAATGCAATTTCAAATAAAGAAAATGACTATAAACAAAGGTTAGACATCAATCATGAGTTTTGAAAATAAACAGTAAATACGAAAAACTAATTGCAATAAATAGACACAAAATACTTTCCCCAACTGTTAGAAGTACCTTTGATATGTGATCGGTCTCGGGACAATTATGCGACACTGTCTACACTGTCTAAAGTTATACTGTCTACACTGTCACTGTCTAAAGTTACACTGTCTACACTGTCTAAAGTTACACGGTCTACAATTAATATTGTAATAAAGAAACACTGTCTACAAAATAATAATCACGAACTACACAGTTTAAATGCAATAATAATCACGGTCTACACTGTCTACTTTACAATAAATAAATCACTGTCTACATTGTCTACTTTATAATAAATAAATCACTGTCTACACTGTCTACTTTGTAATAATAAATCACTGTCTACACTGTCTACACTGTCTAAGGTCACATCACACATCCTTGGTACTTCTCATTCCCGACTCAACAATTTATAATAGAAAATAATCACATAACCAATGGCCAATCAATAAAATATAGTGAAAATCAATATTGAAATGCAGACAATAAACTGTACTCGCCTGTGGTCCTCTGCTGGTGAAACTGACAGTCTGAACTACTCAATGTGCCACAATAGTCAAAACCCGTACAACAGTCCCCGAAAGCTGAAATAAACATTATCAATGTTCTTAGAATAGTCAAATTAGCTAGAATCGCCTGTCCTTAAGTCTAATTCTGGACACAGGGGCAAAACGGTAATTTCGGACAAAAATGATATCCGCTGTTGGACCCGCTTTGCACCGAAAAGCGTGCCAGAGTTAACGGTCTCTAAAGTCGTCAAACTATATGTCTACAGATCCAGTTTTTCGATACGAACCCAACGGTGTGTCCAGTTTTGGATTTTGAGGGGCCGTGCACAAAATTGCCCGTTGAGTGGGACCGTAGGGCCCGCAAAACGGTAATTTTATCAACAGTCTCAGAATCGGACCAAACTTGGCATACAGGACCAGAAAAATGATACGGTCCTGTTGGCGCAAGTTTTGTTTCGATCTGACGAGCATGCACAAAGTAATTGAGAAATCTGCACAGGGGCCGATACGGTGAATTTCGACGGATACGTATCAAATTCGTCGCGCACACGCGACCAATTCGAATTCTGCCAAAGCCCACACGACCACGAAGCCGTTACGCACCTTTCGATGCTTTCGATTCGTGACCACGTCGCCCGGAATGGCGGGACGCACGTCGTGTGGATGGATTTTATTGAATTTTTAGTTTTTAGAAAACGGGTTTTTCCAGGATTTCGGAATCAATTATCTCTCCATATATTAGGTGAAAAAATAATTCTACAAGAAAGGTCTTGATCTCCTATAGGTTAGTTATAAATCTGTTCAAACAGATTTCCGAATTGGTCTACGGATTGGCGAGAAATTGCCTTCCAAGTTGAGTGTTTGGATTGCTTATGTCCTGTTTCAGTACAGGGTTTTTCGTCGATTTCGAGTCGATTTCCTGTCGAATCTATTTCACTTCTACCCAAACAAATTGACAGATATCCGAGAGGGTTAAATGATCTAAGCATAGGAATTTACGGCTCAAAAAATCGTCGAGCGAGGGGGAAGTTCTATACCTGTGAAGTTGGGGAGAAGTTGGTTGCTGTGCTCTGCTTCCAGGTCCACGCGCGCGAGCGCGCTGTCGGCCATTCTCCGACGACGAGCCACTGTCGGGAAGGTCGCCCAGCGTTGGCGAAGGTTCCTTGATGGTGGCAGCTCAGAGGGTGTAGGGTTTTGCTGGTTATCCACGAAAACTCTCCCTCCCTCGCGCGTATATAAGAGAGCGGTCAGGAAGTTTCCTCTCGGGTTGGGCCGTCCGAGCTTAAGCTCGGGTCTGTGGGGACAACCCATAGGTTGGCTGAACTCAGGAGCGGTTTTGCTCTGTTGGGTTGGCTGAAACGTAGGGCGATTTTGGGTTCCACTGTTCCCGCATGGGAACAGTGCTGTCATCCTCTTTTTTCTATACATATATATATATATATATATATATATATATATATATATATATATATATATATATATATATATATATATATATATATATATATTCATTAACCCATATACATATATATATATATATATATTCATATCTATCTATATATATTCATATATATATACTATATATAGTATACTCCATAAAATACACTTTATATAATATACACTATATATATTCTTGTATATATATATATATATATATATATATATATATATATATATATATATATATATATATATATATATATATATATATATATATTCATATCTATTTATATATAGTCATATATATATACACTAATGTAATATACTCTATAAAATTCTAAATAAAATCCAATAGTATATATATTCCTATGTAGAGCCTATTTATATAATTAGGCATATATGTATAACATTTATCTGTCAAAATAATTTAACCAGCAACAATAAAATAATGTTATATATTAATAACCTTAATTATATTGATAATAAAAATAATAATAATATCAATAATAATAAAAATAACGTAATTCAATAAATCCATAATGGTGTATATACCATTTTGTACAATCTAATAATCTCCAACTATACAAGGACCTACTTTATACAATGGTCACTGGATCACCCTAATAATAATATTTATAATACTTAAATTACGAATACTTAGGAAATATTCATTAAACCATTGTAACAAAATACGACACCCTCATACCAAATTCCATCCACATGACTGTCATTGGACGTACCGCATGACTAGATGGGCTCGGGCTCAGTTCGGGTTCACTCCGGCTAAAATGGTATAATCGGTATCCCTAAACTCAATAGTAAAATAAATAAATAAATAAAACTTCGGCAAGGATTAAGTCGCAACTTGGCCTGGTTTTCCTAGTTAGGACATCGCTATGGCTTGGCCTTCCCTATCAGGACTAATACATTAGCCAAAGCATGCCATTGCACTATCCGTGCCACAATTCCTAGTCATCGCGTACTCCAAAACTCCACTATGGCTAAAATTATCTACCGTAAAAATTAACTAAATAATTATTTATAAAAACTCTAAAAATCACTGTTTAATTAAATAAATAAAGTATAATTTGAAATTCCGGGAAGAGGGGTTACAAATCTACCCACCTTAAAAATAATTTTGTCCTCGAAATTCTAATCCATAACTATTCCTTAATTTCAACAAGAAAATCTACCATTACTTTGATCTCCTTGAATTTAATTCCTCAAAAACAGTTTATATCCTCCTCCTAGCCATTCTGTAACTACGAAACTCCAAGGACTTCTACCCACTTTTGGACATACTACTCCCTCAAAAATATGTCACTAAAACTTATAATCTTTCAACTATTTGCAAAAATTTTGCTACCAATAGATATCTACTGCCCTTGGCCTCTATAATCCTCTCCTATCTATCAAATAACCCAAAATCTAACAAGCAACAATTTTACAAGTAGCTAAGAATTATCGATAAATTATAATAGGTATGATCATTCGTCGCTCTCAAATGGAAACATAAGGAGGAGTAATCGAGAGCAATCATGAAGGTTCAGGGCGGTAGGGTGTATCCAATGATACAGGTAGAAAGAATGTTTATGAACCATTGACTTATTTGCTAGATGAGCTACTCTAGTCCAGTCACTCGCTAAATCGAAGAACACTTCATTTCTTAGAGGGGCTTGCAATCCGTGCAATACAGAAATTTCGTTCTCGAAATTAATCTAAACAAGGTTCCATAATAGAACAGAATTTGAGAAATCAAGACTGTGATATTTCCGTGGTTATCTAAACACATGAGCAAGGATTTTAAATGCAATGCAAGGTCGTATCGCAACTTCCAGGTTGATGGAATAAGGGTTACGAATGACTTCACATTCCAAAGGGTGGAGGCTACATAATCGGTATAGGGACCTATTTCAAATAGTTCGATTTTATAGTCCAAATATGGTGATATGCATGGATGGTTTTAATGGGTTCCCTATTTGAACATCACTCGTTGGTTGGGTGAACCTTGGATTTCAATCTATATTGACTGGACAAGATCCCAATGATAAACTATTTCTACCAGGTTAGGGTAACCGAGATTAGATTTCACCCAAGTGGTCGAGCTAGTTGCCAGTCTGGTTGGTTAGCTAGGTCCTTCAAGCCAGAAAATGTGCCTTCCGTAACTTTTGTGGTTATATAGCACAAGAAGGCCCAATTGAGTGGCACACTAGTGTCATGTGCGTAGTGGGCCTCAAGTAGATCACAACCATATGTCGGGTCGAAAGGTTCGAATCGAGGTTGAGGCTTTAATTTTAGTCGAGAGGTATACGGGTATTATGGTAAGGGTTATAGTTAGTCCTTTTTACCTGAAAGTTGCACCATAAAAATAGAGTACAAGGGGACGTATTTGAGTGGAACATGATATACCTAGATGAAGGTGGACTCGTCTAGATTTTGCATATGAAATTTGTTGGAAGATAATAGTTGGTCTCGTACTCCGAATATTAATGACACGGCCAAGGACACAAAATGAACTAAATGAAAAGTGGGAGTCCAATGAGACACTAACTATCATCCTAATGGAAATTATTCTAATTAATCGGTAATCCTTGCATACCCCAAAAATTCTAGAAGGCTTACAGTCTACCCACCTTAGGATTTAGGATATGGTTTTAGGGATAATGAGGTCAAAAGAACTTCAAAGTCCGGATACTGTACCCCGACTCTTGTTGATAAAGAATGAGGCACGGCATAACGGGACACAGTTGATATAAGTCAAGTCAAGGGTCGTTCCTCAATAATTGGAAAACGAGTGCGTGTGCAATGACACGTGGTCGATAAAATAGAATGACCTACTCGTCCACAGTATACATGAGTTGTCGACGGGGTAACCAACTCTAAGGCACATCATATGAAAAGATTTCTAACAACTAAGTCGTGAATTTCTATTGGGGTCAAACCTGCCGGACTAGTGTCACAAGGGTTCTAGTTGAAGCAAGCTTCAAACAAATGATTAGAGGCTCACAACATTTGGTCTTTGGAGAATAGGTAGTCTCCTAGGTTGGCATTTGGTCAAGGGGAAAGATCTTAATCATTCTCGGACTCCAATGACCAGAAGATCGAGATAGTAGGTTTAGTGTCAAAGGAAGGACGAGTAACTCAAGGCAAGGTTCCAGTCACAGAGCTGGCCGATGGTAGCTACACTTGTATATACAACTATCATAGCCCTGAGAATACTCTGTATCTATCTATCAATTACGAGCTTTCGTCTTTCTAATCGGTGAAAGACAAAACAATAAAGAGTTCAAGAGAGATGTCACTACATACAATTACGTGATTCAAAGACGAATGTATAATTCAAGAAAAATTGTCAAAGCAGTCGTGGATGAGACCTTAGAGACATCTACATCTCAATCCACATAGGATAATTAAATAAAGTGCGAACCAAATGCATCATGGTTGATCAGACCATAATACACTGATTCTGATTAGACAATATGTTAGTAGGCGTCCCCACTAAACATATGTCTTGAAGCAAGCTCGAGAACAGAGTGAGCTTACAAAACTAGGCTGTAATAGCAGCGTTTGTTAAGATAGTCGTATACAATAATGCGAGATTTTTGAAAGAAGGCACAAGTAGCTCGAGTTTTGTGAGAATCAAACCTTACCCGGTGTTCTTGCTTATACGATCTTCCTACTATCTTCTTATCCACAAGGACTTGGTCGACTAATGGGTTATGACTTCTAACTTCTGTATTCTAGGTAAACCTATTAGCGTCAATAAACTTTCTCGTCAATAAGTCACAAGGACTACGGAATGCTAGGTCGGGAGACATGTTATCCAACTTACCAAATTTCTACTAATATTGGCTTTGGATCTTGTGGGACATACAGGGCATTTTTCTATCCTCTATAGTATCCTAAACTTGTAATCACGTCTGAAATCATTTTACCGAGGATTATGCCCCACTCGTATGCTCTGGCTTTGGTAAACCCTTGGTTTCGTGGTTCAGATGTGATATGCTATCTGATACTCTACCTTATATTGACACAAGGGTGACTACGGTCAAAGAGGACCACTAGCCATAGTTTTAGGAATATTCTATAACCTATAATTTTCTTAAAAATTTCAACTCTAGGATCGTGTCTCGCCAGTGCGCTGCTAGCTGCAGTGAGTCCATAGTCTCCATAATTCAAATAAATGGCGACAGTGCGCTGCTGTCCTGCCATTATGAGTCAACTAATATTCTTTTAACTATATCTGTAAAACTTCATGGGCTTCTATAGATTCAAACAAGTTGACTATGAAATAAAGCGTAAATATTTGTCCTATCAGTCACAACCCTTAAAATAAAGGATTGAACAGGGAGAAATAACTGAGGACAAAAGAAATACAAACATTCTAACTATTCTATGTGTATTCAAGCCTTTGAGGAAAAACTTGAATCGAAACTAACTTGAGGTTCATCTATGGATAACATAAAAATAACAATTCTTAGGGCAAAAATAGGAACTAAATAGGCAATTTGGCTAAGATGTGAGGATGATATCCAAAGGGCAAGGAGAAGGAATTGCACCATTTATCAAGGTTAGATCATTAATTCTATGAAGCCCTGCCTCACCAAGCGAATAGTCTATCTACATTGGATTATATCGTCCTATCTAGAGGAAATAGTGTACTTATATATGGAGATATGACAACTATCAAAATCAATAACCCTCATCTACACTGCATGGCCTAGACTACCCATCGGTAAATTTGTATAAGAGACTCCTAGTCCTAGTCATTCAATTAAATTAATCCTTGTTCGTGAATGAGCATGTTCTAGTCGCAGGCTCGCAATAGTACAACTAACTTAAGTACTATCGCGAGTTCGCATGATTTGCAAAGACAGACCTGCATAGGCCACCACAAAAACTTGTCACGACCCGTACCCATTTTTTTTAAACAGATACGAGACGTGTCCAAGCCAGCCTACGCCGCAGTGTCGACGGTAGAACGCTGTCACGGCCATGAAGATCAAAATCACAATAATACTCATTCACAAAATTAATTTAATTTACAAAGAACACAAGTTTTACATTTGTAAAAAAATATAAACTTGTACGAATAAATGAATGACTACAACTCAACTATCTAACTAGTCTCTAGGCTTTTGTCTGCAAGTATTCCCGTCACTCCCAAGCTAAGTGAATCCACGGCTAACCTGAAAAATGTTGGTTTCCAGTCAGGAATGGAACGAGCACAATTCACTGAATACAATTTCAAATAAAGAAAATGACTATAAACAAAGGTTAGACATCAATCATGAGTTTTGAAAATAAACAGTAAATACGGAAAACCAATAGCAATAAATAGACACAAAATACTTTTCCCAACTGTTAGAAGTACCTTTGATATGTGATCGGTCTCGAGACAATTATGCGACACTGTCTACACTGTCTAAAGTTACACTGTCTACACTGTCTAAAGTTACACTGTCTACACTGTCTAAAGTTACACGGTCTACAGTTAATATTACAATAAAGAAACACTGTCTACAAAATAATAATCATGAACTACACATTTTAAATGTAATAATAATCACGGTCTATACTGTCTACTTTGCAATAAATAAATTACTGTCTACACTGTCTACTTTGTAATAAATAAATTACTGTCTACACTGTCTACTTTGCAATAATAAATCACTGTCTACACTGTCTAAGGTCAGATCACACATCCTTGGTACTTCTCATTCCCGACTCAACAATTTATAATAGAAAATAATCACATAACCAATGGCCAATCAATGAAATATAATGAAAATCAATATCGAAATGCAGACAATAAACTGTACTCGCCTGTGGTCCTCTGCTGGTGAAACTGACAGTCTGAACTACTCAATGTGCCACAATAGTCAAAACCCGTACAACAGTCCCCAGAAGCTGAAATAAACATTACCAATATTCTCAGAATAGTCAAATTAGCTAGAATCACCTGTCCTTAAGTCCAATTCTGGACACAGGGGCAAAACGGTAATTTTGGGCAAAAACGATGTCCACCGTTTGACCCGCTTTGCACCGAAAAGCGTGCCAGAGTTAACGGTCTCTAAAATCGTCAAACTATATGTCTACGAATCCAGTTTTCCGATACGAACCCAACGGTATGTCCAGTTTTAGATTTCGAGGGGCCGTGCACAAAATCGCCCGTTGAGTGGGACCGTGGGGCCCGTAAAACGGTAATTTTATCAACAGTCTCAGAATCAGACCAAACTTGGCATACAGGACCAAAAAAATAATACGGTCCTGTTGGTGCAAGTTTCGTCTCGATCTGACGAGCGTGCACAAAGTAATTGAGAAATCTACACAGGGGCCGATACGGTAAATTTCGACGGATACGTATCAAATTCGTCGCGCACACGCGACCAATTCGAATTCTGCCAAAGCCCACACGACCACGAAGCCGTTATACACCTTTCGATGCTTTCGGTTCGCGACCACGTCGCCCAGAATGGCGGGACGCACGTCGTATGGATGGATTTTATTGAATTTTTAGTTTTTAGAAAACGAGTTTTTCCAGGATTTCGGAATCAATTATCTCTCCATATATTAGATGAAAAAATAATTCTACAAGAAAGGTCTTGATCTCCTATAGGTTAGTTATAAATCTGTTCAAATAGATTTCCGAATTGATCTACGGATTGGCGAGAAATCGCCTTCCAAGTTGAGTGTTTGGATTGCTTATGTCCTGTTTCGGTATAGGGTTTTTCGTCGATTTTGAGTCGATTTCCTGTCGAATCTATTTCACTTCTACCCAAACAAATTGACGGATATCCGAGAGGGTTAGATGGTCTAAGCATAGGAATTTACGGCTCGAAAAATCGTCGAGCGAGGGGGAAGTTCTATACCTGTGAAGTTGGGGAGAAGTTGGTTGCTATGCTCTGCTTTCAGGTCCACGCGCGCGAGCGCGCTGTCGGCCGTTCTTCGGCGACGAGCCACTGTCAGGGAGGTCTCCCAGCATTGGCGAAGGTTTCTTGATGGTGGCGGCTCAGAGGGTGTAGGGTTTTGCTGGTTATCCACGAAAACTCTCCCTCCCTCGCGCGTATATAAGAGAGCGGTCAGGAAGTTTCCTCTCGGGTTGGGCCGTCCGAGCTTAAGCTCGGGTCTGTGGGGACAACGCATAGGTTGGCTGAACTCAGGAGCGGTTTTGCTCTGTTGGGTTGGCTGAAACGTAGGGCGGTTTTGGGTTCCACTGTTCCCGCATGGGAACAATGTTGTCATCCTTTTTTTTTCTATACATATATATATATATATATATATATATATATATATATATATATATATATATATATATATATATATATATATATATATATATATATATTATTTTTTCTATTTTCTATTTATCTATATATATTCATATATATATATATACTATATATAGTATACTCCATAAAATACACTTTATATAATATATACTATATATATTCATGTATATATATATTCATATCTGTTTATATATAGTCATATATATATATACACTAATGTAATATACTCTATAAAATTCTAAATAAAATCCAATAGTATATATATTCCTATGTAGAGCCTATTTATATAATTAGGCATATATGTATAACATTTATCTGTCAAAATAATTTAACCAGCAACAATAAAATAATGTTATATATTAATAACCTTAATTATATTGATAATAAAAATAATAATAATATCAATAATAATAAAAATAACGTAATTCAATAAATCCATAATGGTGTATATACCATTTTGTACAATCTAATAATCTCCAACTATACAAGGACCTACTTTATACAATGGTCACTGGATCACCCTAAAAATAATATTTATAATATTTAAATTACGAATACTTAGGAAATATTCATTAAACCATTGTAACAAAATACGACACCCTCATACCAAATTCCATCCACACGACTGTCATTGGACGTGCCGCATGACTAGATGGGCTCGGGCTCGGTTCGGGTTCACTCCGGCTAAAATGGTATAATCGGTATCCCTAAACTCAATAGTGAAATAAATAAATAAATAAATAAAACTTCGGCAAGGATTAAGTCGCAACTTGGCCTGGTTTTCCTAGTTAGGACATCGCTATAGCTTGGCCTTCCCTATCAGGACTAATACATTAGCCAAAGCACGCCATTACACTATCCGTGCCACGATTCCTAGTCATCGTGTACTCCAAAACTCTACTATGGCTAAAATCATCTACCGTAAAAATTAACTAAATAATTATTTATAAAAACTCTAAAAATCACCATTTAATTAAATAAATAAAATATAATTCTAAATTCTGGGAAGAGGGGTTACATCACCTTCTGGAATCATTACTGGAATCTACTGGAATCTACTGGAATCATTCTGGAATCATTGCTGGTATCATTACATTTGGCTGGACTCTTCTCGATTTTCGTGTCTTGTACTGGATTCACTTGTATTACGGGGCGGGGAAATATTAAGTAAGACATGTAGACATACCCCAAATCTGGAATCTCCTACTGGAATCTACTGGAAGCATAGCCATCTCTTGCCTGATCAGTGAGAGATGTGCATGATACCTACAGCCGTTTACATGTCGATCTCGGTATTTTAAAATACACTGTTAGAGTATAGTCTAGACTCACCCTGGAATCTTTGATCATTGACTGGAATCATCTTATACTGGACTCATCTTGTACTAGAATCACCTGGTATCAGATTCATGTTGTCTGGACTTACTTGGGTTTACACTTGTTACATTTACTGTCTGGACTTATATCATGTTACCCTGGTTCAGCTAGTTTCTATTTACAGTCTTTATTGTCATGATTCTTCTCTTGTTTTACTTACCTTACTTTTCTTGTATCTTAACTGTTCTCTATACCATCACCTGAATATAAACTACCATGTTCATCAATAAAATTGTCTATAACTGCTTTAGAGTTCTTTGTCATTTACTTGAGTTTTTTTGATGAGTTGTACTCGTTCCTGTCCTGACTGGACCTGTTAAAAATATTACAGATGCTTGCCCTGAGGACATTTGCCCCACTTGCCTTGGAGCAGGAGATGGCTTAGCTACCTTTGGCCCCGACACTCAGGAGTGATCGGGAGACTAGCTAATAGACTTGGTTTAGTTTTCATGTTTTAGAACTTGGATTGTAATAACTTGAGATACGAGTTTGTATTTGAGTTTGTTTGAGATATTATTATTTAGTAGTTTATAATTGTTGTTGTTTAGTCTTTAGTTATAAACTTATGTGTTATCTTATCGTGCTTAGACTGTGACTGAGATTTCATTATATCTATACTTGTCCTCCGTTCGGAGTTGAGATATTGATAAGTACATTATATAATTGCGTGAGTTGTTGATTAGATAGTAATCTAGGACAGCGTTCTACCGCCGACACTGCGGCGTAGGCTGGACGTACCCACTTCTCGTGCCCCTACACAGGGTGCGGGTCATGACAATAGTTCATAAGGAGTCTTTTTTTATTTAGGTCAAATCAGAACCTTGTTCAGAACATAGCATGCTATATTGACAGCTTAAGCCCAAAAATATTTAGGTAGGCTAACTGATTTAACATAAATCTAGCCATTTTGCTAAGAGTTCTGTTCTTACGTTCCACAACGCTATTTTGTTGCAAAGTTCTAGAGCAAAAAATTCATGCAAATATCCGTGTGTATCACAAAATTGCTCAAAGTCAGCATTCTCGAATTCTCCACCATGATTGCTTCGAATGCGAGTGATTATGAAGCCTTTCTCATTTTGTACCTTTTTACAAAATATGACAAATTCTAAAAGTGTGTCATTCTTATGAGCAAGGAAATATACCCACGTATATTTGGAGTAATCATCTACGGTTACAAAGACATATAGCTTACCATTTAGACTAACAACTCTGCTGGGTCCAAATAGATCCATATGTAATAATTGTAGAGGTCGAGTGGTACTTACAGCGTTGATCGATTAAAAAATTAATTTAATAGCTTTGTTCTTTTTTAAGTCGTTACATACCATATCTTTCTTGAAAATGATCTCTGATAAGCCTCGTACCAATTTCTTTGTGGATAATCTCGCAATTGTGTCCATGTTTGCATGTCCTAGCCTTATGTGTCATAGTTGACTCTCGTCATTTTTGGCGTATAGGCATCTACCTATAGTGTTAGTATTCTCCAAAAGATAGAAAACATAGATATTATCTTCCCTAATACCTTCAAAAATAATACTACCAATTGAGCTATCAACTACAGTACATTTATCTTTAACAAAATTAATACCATAACCGTGGTTAGCTAAATGACTTATACTGAGTAGGTTATATTTTAATTCTGTTACAAGACATACATCTTTAATAATAGGATATGGAGTCTTACCAATGTTACCAATACCTATAATGTACCCTTTCAAGTTGTTTCTAAAGGAGACGTATCCTTCTTTCTTCTTTACCAGTGTTGCAGACAAAGATGCATCACCGGTCATGTGCCGTAAGCAACCGCTGTCGAGGATCCACTTGCTTTTAGAATGGGTTTGTGAAACCCGTAAAATTTTGGTTAATTAATTGGATAATTTTATTAACTAAATTATTATTATTATAAATCATTATTAATTGTTAATTTAGGAAAAGTTGTATTTTTAGAAAAATTATTATTCATGGAATTTTTTTAGTGTTTGGTCTGACCTGTCCTGAAACCGTCTCGAACCCAATTTTAATTTTTCTGAAATAAATCCTTAAGTCCATTAGTATATTATTATAAGTATAAATTCTATTTTTTATTATTAAAAGAAAAGAAATTCATTTACTTTCCTTTAAAATTTCAACTCTTAAAAGAAACTCATTCTTTTCTCTCATTATTCCAACAACCAGCAAGGGAGACCTTTCCTTTCCGTTCCCAAACGCCCGCAGCCACACTCATCGGCTTTCCGAAACCCCCGACTCCTCCTTTCCCCTCCCGTAACCCCCAAATCCTCCCTATAAAAACCCTTTCCCCTCTCCCTCTCCATCATTCCTCCCATCCAAATAATTCCCAAGCCCTAGCTCCGCCCGAGCCTCTCTCGGCACCCCGATCCGGCGCCCCTCCGGCGATCTCGAGTTCCCGCCGGCTCCGACCGAGCCCGGCGACCCCACCCAGGCCGATCCCGACCGCCCGGCCTCTCGGCCAACCCTCCTCCGCCCGCTTCCAGAGCCGCCCGCCCCGGCGACCCCTCTGCCGCCGGCCCCGTCCGCAGCAACCCCGGCCAGCCCATCTCGGTCGACCCCTTGCGTGCGCCGCTCGTCGTTTGACCCCGAGCCCGATCCGGCCGTCCATGCCCGGTCCAGCACCTCCCCGTGTCCGGCTTGCTGTTCTGAAGCTGTTGTTTCAGTTTTTCGTGGCCGATCCCGCTGTCCAGTGCTTTCCGTTTTCGTTCCCGAGATTGTCTCACAGCTCCCTGACCAACGGATATTGGGTAATTTCTGTTAATCAGAGTAGTTCGTCCCTTCCGTAGAGTCAATGATAACATGGTCCCCGATCCCGTTATGGGAATCGGATCGATTTGTGGTTTCGGATTTTCTGAACTTCCTTTCGGAATGATTCTGTAGCTTTGACTTTGTTTTGTGATTTCTGTGGTTTCTCGGAATTTCTGAGTTAAGTTCAGATTTTCCCAGATTATTTCGTATATGGTTCTGTGACCATTTTCTTCTTAGATTGGTTTTTGTGGTTTTCGGTTTTCCGAATTTTATTTCGGGTTTTCCAAATTTTATTTCGAAAATGTTCTGTAGTTTTTGGTTATATTTTATTGTTTATAATTTAGCTATCTCTAGTTTGGGATATGTATTTGTGTTGATTTGTATTTTTCCAGGATTGGGTTGTCCCAATTATAGAGGAGGTGCTGCCCAAATTTTCAGAAAATATATTAAAGTTTGAATAAAACTATTTCCAAATCCCGGCCTTTGCAAAACGAATTACAACTTGAATGGTTGGTTTTAAATATGGTTTTTGTATCATTTTCGGGCAATGACCGTATCGGTCTGTAGACCCAAGCGAAATGCAAATGAAACCGGAATTTTCGGACGTTGAGACATAAGCTAGAATGCAACATGATATTTTGGACCAAGTCTGAGACTTACCATATTTTTAAATTAAATTATTATTTTAGAACGTATTACTGGCCAATAGTATTTTGAGTGCAGGGCCTCGGCCTGCTGAATGGACCGCTTTCCGGCGTTCGGAGCTCAACAACAATTTTTTTAATTAATTTATGTAATAAATTGTAAGGACATAAGCCCAGTTTTCTATTTCTTTTCTGCGACCTTGTAGTGTGTAGTGTAGCTTTTTCTTTATTTTTTGGGTTGTTGTTTTGGCGTTAAACGCGTAGAATATAAAAATAAATATTTATTTTTATATAGAAATTTAATAAGTTTTTCTCATATTAAGTTTTTTGTAAGTTAACATAAATTCATATTTTTCTCATTTAAAGAAAAACCTAGTTTTATATATAGATGTTACTAGCCTACAAAGTTTTGACAATTAACTTGTAAATGTTATTTTTCCAATTAATCAGTAGATCGACTTTTACCTCGTTAAATAATTAATTATAGTTCGTAATGATAACGTATTCCGGTAGAATAATTTTAACAAATTAAAAACTTGACTAGGATCAATTTTAGAGATTGTAACTAGCACACCTAGATATGGTTCAATGATGATGGTTCTAAGTCAGAACTTCTCAATTGTAGGATTTCGAGGACGAGTCTAATTTCTTCCCCGGTACCGATTTCAAATCCAGTCATAAACTAAGGCAAGTACGGTTATGTTTGTTTTCCAATTTAATTAGTAATTGTAATATTGCAAGATTAAACCACATTGATACACGGAACTCTCTCCTAGAGTATTGATTATTTTTGATTGTGAGATTAGGAGAGTAGTGTAGTGTTTTATGACCAATACCTTCATATTGCATAATTGTGCGAGCTTACTCCTTTTTACATGGGAATAAGCCGTATCGTATCACTAGGATACTATTGTACAACCCAAGCCGGTCATAAGCATTACATACTCAAATCACATTGTTTTCAATTATGGATAATATTGTTCAAGTATTTTAAACTGTTTAAAATTGCTAATTTCTAATTATTAGTTAAATTGTTAAATTTTTATAATTGTACTTTGCTCCTTTTCTGACTGGATTCCTCACCCCCAATAGGTTCCATTGATGAAGCTGAGCTATTGATAAATAGCTATTACGATCCTGAGCTTTACCCAGCTGTGCTGCCAGAGTCCCAATCGGACGATATTGATCTCGGGGCTGATAAGCCAACTTTCTAGATGATGACATTTTCTTGATAGTTTTATGTTTGAATTTAAAGATAGTTTTATATTATCAAATGTATCAGATGAAACTTTTTGTTGGACAAAGTTTTAATATTCGTAATTTTAGAAGTTGTGACAAATATTGTGTTGTTGAGATTACCTGCAAGTGGATACAGCTTACTGTCGCCGTCTCACAATGGTGTAGGCTGGACATGATCCGATTTGACCCAACAATTTGGGACCGGGTCGTGACAGGGTTAGATGTTCCACCTACAAAACAATTTGCAGATGAAACTCTTGGTACCCTTTTTTTATAGGGTCCTGACACGTTAGTTTTTGGTACCCAAGTACAAATATTCAAATATACTAATCTTCTAACTCCACATACAGAAAAAATATGACCAGGGGTGCCACAATAGTGACATCTAGCATGTGCATGAATGTTAGATGAAGTGTTGGTCTTGTGTACTTGTTTGGTAGTCCAATGGACTTTCAGATGATATACTTATAATAAAAAACATGTCTAGGATTGCTATATTTCTTGGGTTTGACAGTCTTTGATTGGACAGTGTTCCTTTTGGGTAAGTGACACGTGTTAGGAGAGGAAGCAGTCGATATCGGCTGTTTTTCTAGCCTAACTTTCAACTTTTTGAAAGTATCAAATAATATATTATAATCAGCTATTAGGACATCATTCCTAATCAGTGCATTGATACTCTTCTTCTTCTCGATTTGATAATCTTCTTCCAATTGAGCTATGGTCTTATCCTTTTCTTCAAGAGTGCGTGATGCTTCGTGTAATTGTAATTTGATAGAAGCTAACTCACCAGTCTCAATAGAGGGTTAATTTTCTCTAACATCTTCTAGTAGTAAGGTTAGTCTTTCTATCTCAAGTTTGTGTTCCTTGAGTACCTACTTATAAGTCTTGTATTTGTCTAGCAATTTTTTATGGTCTTCTAGGAGGTCACTGAAGGCATCACCTAGCCCATCAAAAGTAAAGTCTTCATATAGAGGGTTAGTAGTTACCTGATCGAATGCCATTAGGCACACATTTGCAGCGTCTTGAGAGTTGTCGTCTTCTGAGTCGCTAGCTTCACTTTCGTGCCATATGCTCATGTTTGCATATTTTCTGGAAGTTGATTTCTTCGTGTAACTATTTTCATATTTGTTACCCTTCTTGGTCGATAATGCTGACGGACAGTCTTTCTTGATGTGTTCTTTCTTTTTGCATCCATAGCATATTTGCTCTTCATCGTCATTGTTGTTGTTGTTGTTGTTGTTCTTGTTTCGACGATTAAACTTCAGGAACTTTCTGAATTTTTTTACCATGAGAGCTTGCTCTTCTCCGTCTGAGTCACCGTCTTCAAACTTCTCTTCAACTATTATTTTATGTTGTGCCTTGAAAGCAATTGATTTCTCCTTGGGTGACGATTCTTCAAAATCTTACAGATCTAGTTCGTGAGTCATCAGCTTCCCCATGAGTGTTTCAAGTGACATTGTTGTAAGGTCGTTTCCTTCAACGATTGTTGTAGCCTTGGGGTTCTAGTTCTTTGTGAGACCCTTCAGTACTTTGCGAATCTTCTCGTGATTGTTGTACTCCTTGCCAAGAGAAGACAACGGATTTACAATGTCAAGGAAACGAGTGAACATCTGAGTAATCATCTCATTTGACTTCATTTTGAATGACTCGTATTCCTGAGTCAATCTGCTGATCTTTGATTCTTTGACTTGAGTTGTGCCTTCATGAGTCACCTTTAGAAGCTTCCATACTTCATGTGATGTTGTGTAAGTGGACACCCTATTAAATTCAGTCTCGTATACTGTAAAAAATAGTACGAGCATCAAGACTAGCTTTTTTTTTATTATCAGTATGCTTGTCGTGTGGTTTATCAACAAGTTCACCATCAACAATTATACGTGATGGCTTTTTGTAGCCATCAATAACGATTGACCAAAGGTTAAAATCTAATGACTTCAAGTAGAAGCTCATTCGTGTTTTCCAATAAGTGTAGTTGGTTCCATCAAACTGTAAAGGTATGTTGGTGGATTGTCCTTCACGAGCATTAGCCATGTGATAGTGTCTATAGAGAGTATATGCAAATAAATGACAGAAACTGTTAACTAGTAAATATATACTTATCAATTAACCTAATCTGATACCAATTATAGGACTGATATGTTAAGCAATATATACTCTAGAAAGGAGGGAATAGTATGTGCAGCAGAATATTACTAATTAAAAATAAAAATACTATTATATTGCTATAGTATCACGATGGCTATGTCACAGTTATATAAAAGCAGTAAATTAGAGAGACATAGAGCAAATGCAAATACAGTGATATATCATGGTCTTCCTCTTGTGAGCACTATTCCAGGCCAAAGGACTCTTGCTTCGAGTTGAAATCCACTATTGGAAACATAAGCTTTAAACGAGCGCTTGCCGCTCTTTACAACACCGAGCTTAGATCCGAAGTGTTCGACCGAATTCAATTGTGAAGTGTGAACTTCTTGATCAAGCCTTTGATTACAACTCTCTGAAACTTCTAGACCGTACCGTAATGACAAGTAAACTAGAGTTTGTAGAACAGACTTGGGATTTAAAAATAAAAGCTTTGAATAGCTTAAAAAGCTAAGAGAAGAGAAGATAGAAAGTTAATGAGTGATTTAGAATTAAAAAAAAACTCTTCTCTATTTATAGGATTGATGAAAACCGAGTTCTGGCCGAATTTAGATGCCAAACGTTCAAAAAATTGACCGTTGCAGCCGAGTCTGCAGGAAGAACAGGTTTACAGGGTTTACCAAATCAGGGTTTCCAAGTTCGGGCCGAACTTTGTCCGAACTCTGGTAGTCTGAATTAGGTCAGAATCCATGTTCTAAAACTGGTTTTGGGTTTTTTGAGATGTTTTTCAAATACGAGTTTTTAGGTTTAAAAACAAGTTGATTTGTAAAAAATTGGGTAGTTTGAAAAACGTTTTGGGTCAAGCCTATTTGCCAGTACGACGTGATTTACATTTTTTCTAGACTCAATAAAATTGTGTAAAATACATTTTGAGAATAAAAAAATAAATACAGACGCGATGAGTGACAAATCTCGAATGATAGAAGAACTGATTGTCGAAGTCCGTTGTGAGTAGCCCTTATATCGAGTCCGAGTTTAGACGATTATCAAAATTGGTTTGACCATGACCAATGGGCCAACACATACCCCCCTACTTTGTACCGTTTGGGGCATGTTTGGTAAGTCATAAGTGGAAGAATATTTGGATCTCAACTTTTAAGGATGAAAAGTGGATGGGAATCCATGCATTTTAATTATCATCCCTTTAGTAGGAGACAAATGTGTTTGGCTAGGATAAAAAAGTAAAAAAGGAGAAAGTAGGATATTATATTATAATACTAAAAATTATGATAATTAGTTCTACAAATAAAGATGAATTGTATTTATAATTAATTAATATTAATTATTTTTTGTTAACTAACTAAATATTCTAATTATATAATAAACTAAGCAAATTATCTCAAATAATAATTAACTATCTTATTATTAATTAATTATTAATAATTAAATAATCCAAACAAATTTAGTACAATTTTAGATAGTACAGACACATTAAAAAAAATTTGTCGTGTCAAACAAGTATGAAAAATTCAACAAATACATATAAGACACTCCATGGACACACAAAAATATACCTTATGTCAATTTTGTCCTAATTTACCATGTCGTGTCGTATGCATGATCATGCTACATAAGTATAAAACAAAATAAAACATTAATATAAATATATTATTATACTAAAAGATAACATTAATTAAGAATAAACAAATATATCTAAAATATCAATTAATTTTTTGATTAGCTATTAGCTAGTTTAATCAGAGATCGGGGAAAATTTTTGATAAGTGATTAATTTAATTAATGATTAGTTATATAAATAAACTTTTGATTAAAAAAAGGGAAAACATATATTCCCTCCCAGGCTCCCACATCGGAATGGGGAGGGAAGATATTGAGAGTGGTATGTGGGTGACATGGAACTGCAAATGGAAGCTGCTCCCCATTTTCTATTTTGTTTTCTCCCTCACCCATACACTAGAACTAAAGTCCTCATCCCAAATTCACTCCAAATTCCATGTGAAGTGGGAATCCACTTCCAACTTCACATTTGCCAAACAGTCCCATAGGTGGAAGAAACTCCCCTCTCTCTCTCTCTCTCTCTCTCTCTATTCCTTTCTTTCATTCCTTATGACGAGAGTAGATCAGTAGATATGTTGTCCCAAAAATGGGTGTCTCAACCATTTCTCACTCTTATGCATGCAACTTTTATATTTTTTATTTAAAAATTAAATAATTATGGATACAAAAAATACATGCATAGGAAAGGAAACATGGGGACTTCAGATAACATGATGAGTCACAGTGTCGTTGGGTATAAGCTTGCCACATGTCCTCCCTGTGGTATGATTAGATAGAAAAGAATGAATGAAAGGGTTGATTTATAAGGAGATCAATATTTTAAGATGATTATAAAAAGTTAATTAGAGATTAAGTGGTAATTAGAAGGGATGATTTGGTGGTGGTTGGTACGGCATGGTTGAGGATAATTAGGGGGTGCTTAGGTTTAAAAGTATAGGATTAGAAAATATAATTAATTTTTTTTTATAACTAAATGTAAAAGTAAAAGATAAAAATTATAAAAAAAATATGGAAAATTGATAACTAACATAAATTTTTAAAAAACTTGTTTTTTTGGATTGCAACTATTACACTTAATATTTTCTTATGCCAATGTTCCTACATCAACATGTAATACTAAATGGTCTCAGTCCAGACATGGACCTATGTATTCTTACACCGGCAATAAAGAAAGAATCCGGAGACGAATTCTCCACTAATAGGGTACACATGAGACATATATCTCAAGGCACATTTCGAACTACAAGCAACATAGGTTCGACTGGGAGTCAAGGATGCATACATAGTAGATGCAATATCCTGACGTATTCGATATTTTAGAAAGTGGGGACAATTAATCTCATTTTATTGTAAAAAAAAGAAAAAAGAAGAAGAACATATTTGACTCGACACGACCTACCGATACATTAATATTAAATTCCAATAATAATATGTGCCTACCAACCCCACTCCATTGGATATCATATAACTACTTAGATAAAGAGCTAATTTGGACCAGAAAAGATTTAACAAATATGCTAAGAAACAATTTAAAAAATGTGTTAGAGAGGAATGTTTCGGTTGTAATAGAAACAAAGCGCTATGTGTTGTATTTGATTATAAATACTCTACGTGTTCCTACCGGTCCTTGTATTTGCCAAACACAAAATCATTATATATAGACACCCAAAAGCGGTAGCACCCATGTCACACCCACATTAAAGTCACCAATTTTCTATTGGTCAACAAATGGTACCTTGGTTTTTCGGTCCTTCTAGCGGACATTTAGGAAAACCAGGGGAAAAAACAAATTAGAAAAGTTCAGAAAAGTAGGCCGCCGTTGAGGAAGGAAAAAGACCCAGAAAAGCCCCCTTAACTTTCTAATGATTACTTTACACCCCTTCTCTACAAAAAAAAATGTCTTCAGTTGGAATTGCTTGGGGACTTTTGTCAAATTAAAGCGAATTTAAAAAGTTGTCTCTTATATTTTTCTTTTCACTACTAATTCCAATTGTGATTTGATAAACAAGAAAATTTGAATGAGTTAGCATACATTTGATACAGATAACTATTGAAACCCTATGAATTGGACAAAGAAGAGAAATTGTGTCAGATAATAGATAACATATACACAATATTATTGAATTTTTATGACTCTGTGAGATAGATGTCAACCAATATAGAACATTGGTGTAGGGGTGAGCACCGGTCGGTTCGGTTCAAACCGAACCGAATATGTGAAAACCGAAATAACCGTAAACCGTATTTCTCAAAACCGAAAACCGAACCGTTTTTATAAAAATCGAACAAAACCGAACCGAATTAATTCGGTTCGGTTTTCGGTCGGTTCGGTTTCATGGACCAATGTGCATGGCCTTCAAGTTTTTAGCAAAATGAGCCTATTTAAATAAATTTTTTTAAAAAAATATATGACATTATTGTATTTTATGAATTGTTATATTACATAGAGTGAAAGATATTAATATATATAGATTGAGGGTAGATAGAGAGAGTGCTCGAAGAAGCACCGACATAGAATAGGAGAAGAGAGTGCGCTCAGTTAGGGATTAATAAACATTAGTATATGTATATTGTGGGTAGTTTGATAAATTACTAAATCTAAATCGGTTTTCGGTTCGGTTCGGTTTTTCGGATGAAGAACCGAAAATCGAACCGTTATTTCAAATTTACAAAATTTTAAACCGTAAACCGAACCGATAACCGAAAAATCGAACCGTTTGTCATATTTCGGTTCGGTTCGATTCGGTTTTCGGTTTTCAACCGTTATATGCTCACCCCTACATTGGTGGATATTTTTACTATTATAAATAGGCTTCTTCACATAATTAAGAAAAAATTAAAAAAAGATTTTCTAACTATCGTCTATATCTATCTCACGTAGATAAGAAGAAAAAAATTAATACTTCAAATTTTTATAACTATCGAGCATATACTAAATTATAAAATATATTAAATATTTAAATTATATTTGAACTAACTAAATAATATTATCTAACTAAATACATATCCAAATTTCTAAAAATATATCTATAACAAATTCTAATTAAAATATATTCAAATTATATTTAAAATATTTTAATATAATTTTAATTAAAATTAAAATTTTAATAATATTATAAAAAAAAAAATTCGTACGTGGACAAACACACGTCACTAGTTTTAAATAAAAACAGTTGAAGTTAAATGAAAAAGTAAATAGGAGGTAAAATGATAAAGCGTCTAGGTCTGTGTTTAAAGAAACAAAACAAATAATGTCTGAATAAAAATAATTTTTGAAACAACCTTAACAAGCCTAAAATTGATGTAGTAGAACGAAACATATAAGGATCTTTATAGAAATAAGTTACACTGGAGGGATTTATATGAAAAGTAACCCCCAATTAGAAAAGTAAGCAGTCAGTGTGTGAACTGTTGACGAAGAAGAAGAAGAGGAAGAGGAAGAAGAAGCAAAGAAAGAGAGCAAAGCCGCAGTTTTCCATAGACCCCCCCTCAAGTTCCCACTAGCTACGAAAAAAAAATCTAGGGCGAGGGTTTCTTCACCGGTCGGCCATGGCTTGCCGCACCGAAACCCTAATTTCCCTCCTTCTCCTCCTCTCCCTCTCCCTCTCCCTCTCGTCCCTCCCCGACGACTCGGCCGAGAAATCGGCGCTCCTCCGGTTCAAATCCTCCGTCTCCGACCCCTCCGGCGCCCTCTCCGGCTGGTCCGACTCGCCGGACTCGGCCGCCTGCTCCTTCTCCGGCGTCACGTGCGACCCCTCCTCCGGCCTGATCGTCGCCCTCCGGGTCCCGGACGCCGGTCTGGCCGGCGGCCTGCCCGCCGACCTCGCCGGCCTGGCGGAGCTCAGGGTCCTGAACCTCTCCTCCAACCGCTTCCTTGGCTCGATTCCGCCCTCCTTCTCGAACTTCTCCAGTCTCGAAACCCTAGATCTGTCCAACAACCAGCTCAACGGCTCGGTTCCCCGGCTCCTCGCCAGTTTCCCCAAATTGCAAACCCTAGATCTCTCCTTCAACCGGCTCGGCGGCTTGATTCCGGACGAGATTGGTGAGAACTGCGGGAATTTAGAGCGCTTGGACCTATCCGCAAACTTTCTCGTCGGCGGCATTCCGCGTACTTGGGGAACTGCAGCAAGCTCCGATCTTTGCTGCTTTTCTCCAATTTGTTGGACGACGTGATCCCGCCGGAGCTCGGCGGACTGAGAAAGATGGAAGTTTTGGACGTTTCGAGGAACAGTCTGAGCGGAATCGTCCCTCCGGAGCTCGGGAAGTGCGAAGAGCTGTCGGTTCTCGTACTTTCGAATCCTTTCAATCCGATGCGGCATCTGGACGATTCGATTTACGGTGGCATCGACGACTGCAACTACTTCCAAGGTGGGATTCCGGAGAGCGTCACTCGTCTGCGGAAGCTCAGGGTACTGTGGGCTCCTAGAGCGACACTGGAAGGAGAGATTCCGGGGAGTTGGGGTGCTTGCGAGAGTTTGGAGATGGTGAACTTAGGTCAGAATCTCTTTACGGGCGAGATTCCGAGAGCGCTCGAGCTGTGCAAGAATCTTAGGTATCTCAATTTGAGCTCGAACAAGCTGACAGGATGGATTCACGAGAAGCTACCTGTGCCTTGTATGGATGTTTTTGATGTTAGTTGGAACCAGTTGTCCGGTGTTATTCCGAAGTTTCTGTCGGATTCGTGCTCTTCTTCACCGTTGTTGGCCGATGGCTCGTCTTCTGAGTACTATTCGTTCTTTAGGCGTAGCACTCTTGCCGGAACCTCCGCACCTTATTTCGATTCTGGTGGGGATGATTTGGTGTATCATAGTTTCGGAAGGAACAATTTCACTGGTAATCTGCCGACATTACCAATTTCGACTGACAAATATGGAGAAGACTCTGTCTACGCCCTTCTTGCTGATGGGAATAGTATTACTGGGCAGCTGACGGATGTTCTCTTCGGGAAGTGCAACGGCTTGAAAGGACTGGTTGCCAACTTCAGCAACAACTTGATTTCTGGTGTTATTCCTGCAGAAATTGGCGGGATTTGCAAATCTCTACTGGTTCTTGATGCCGCTGGCAATAGGATTTCGGGGGAGATACCGAAAAGTTTCGGGGCATTGGAAAGTCTCGTGAGACTTGATTTGAGCAGCAACAGACTTCAGAGCGAGACTCCTGTGAGCTTTGGGAACTTGAAGGGTTTGAATTACCTCTCGCTCGCCAGAAACAACCTGAGTGGCAGCATTCCTGCAGGTTTGGATAGCTTGCCTGATCTTAAAATGTTAGATCTTTCTTCGAACTCTTTTTCGGGGAAGATCCCAAGCGGCCTTGCAAACCTTAAGAATCTCTCAGCTCTTCTGCTTGACAACAATAAGCTCTGTGGAAACATTCCGTCGGGGTTTGCCCAAGTGTTGTCTCTCTCTGCATTCAATGTGTCATTCAATAATCTATCTGGACCGTTGCCTTTGAATGCTAGCACGATAAGATGTGATAGCGTTATCGGGAATCCTTTACTACAGGGTTGCCATGTATCTTCACTCTCCGTGCCACCAGCTGACCAGCAAGCAGATGGTGGAAATTCTCCAATATATGCTGATTCACCACCTGATAGCACACCCAGTGGCACCAGTATGAGTAGCAGCGGGTTCAGTTCGATTGAGATTGCTTCAATAGCTTCGGCAGCAGCTATAGTTTCTGTCCTTTTGGCATTGATTGCAATCTACATATACACAAGGAAATGTGCTCCAAGGTTTGCATGTCGGCCTTCTGGAAGGAGGGAAGTTACGATCTTTACGGACATTGGGGTCCCGATTACTTATGAAAGTGTAGTGCGTGCGACAGGGAGTTTTAATGCAAGCAACTGCATTGGAAGTGGAGGCTTTGGAGCCACTTATAAGGCTGAGGTCTCCCCAGGGGTGGTTGTAGCTATAAAGAGACTCTCAGTTGGAAGGTTCCAACAAGGCGTTCAACAGTTCCATGCAGAGATTAAGACCCTTGGGAGATGGCGCCACCCAAATCTGGTGACTCTGATCGGATATCATGTTAGTGAGTCGGAGATGTTTCTCATATATAACTATATGCCAGGAGGTAATCTTGAAAGGTTTATCCAAGAAAGATCCAAGAGAGCTACAGATTGGAGGATGCTTCACAAGATTGCTTTAGATGTTGCCCGCGCACTGGCTTATCTTCATGATCATTGTGTGCCGCGGATTCTTCACAGGGATGTTAAACCAAGCAATATTTTGTTGGACAAGGATTTCAATGCTTTTCTCTCAGACTTTGGATTAGCAAGGCTTCTTGGAAATTCTGAAACTCATGCAACTACTGGTGTGGCTGGAACTTTTGGTTATGTTGCTCCGGAGTATGCGATGACATGCCGTGTATCTGACAAGGCCGATGTGTACAGCTACGGTGTTGTACTGTTGGAATTGATTTCGGATAAGAAAGCCTTGGATCCATCATTCTCCTCATATGGTAATGGTTTCAATATTGTGGCTTGGGCCTGCATGCTTCTTCGTCAGGGACGGGCTCGTGAGTTCTTCACTGAGGGGTTGTGGGATGTGGGGCCTCATGATGATTTGGTGGAGACCTTGCACTTGGCTGTCATGTGTACTGTAGATTCATTATCTATCAGGCCTACGATGAAGCAAGTCGTTCAACGGTTAAAGCAACTTCAACCTCCGACTTGCTAGCACCACTGTTTCGTGCATCATTGCACTGAACATATAGGAAGGTAAACAATTGAGTTGTAACTTGTATTCTATTTGGTCCATTCTTCTGAGTATCCCTCGGACACTAAATTTGATTTGTAGCCTATGTATCATATTAACTCTTCTTTTACTCTGGGGCGATTACCTGATGTGTAGCTGCAAAGAAATGTAAATTAACCAGATCAGCTTTCAGAGTTTTCTATATATATATATATATATATATATATATATATATATATATATATATAATGTGAATTATCTTTACATAGTTTACAATGTAGGCCATCTATTTCATATTATCTGAATTCTCTTTTCAGAAAGAGAGTATATGAATTTGATTACATATTGCAATTTTTTTGTCATCTCTAAAGAGAAGTGCAGAGAAGTATCTCATAACATTGAGACCTTTAGGGTCTGCTTGGATTGAGGGGGAAAAAAACAGAGTTAAGTGGGGTTAAGTGAGGGGGAGTAGAGTCAATACATATAATCTTGTTTAGATTGGAGGGATAGTTAAGTGGGGTGTGTTTAATGACTCTTGTTTGGATTGGAGGTTTTGAGTGAGAGGAGGATTAATAAAAATATAATAGTTACCAAAATATCCTTATTACATATGTCATGAAATTAAATTTGATTGGAATTTTTATTAGAACTTGTCAAGATATCTTCACAAATGAGGAAGTTACGGAGCAACATGTTGAAAGCAAGAAAAAATGGAGAAGAAATTATGATATTTTATATGACAAATAAGGGGTATTTATAACTTTTTAAACAAAACCCCTCAAACCCCCTCGTTAACCCTCTCTGACTTGGTTGGTTAAAAAAATAAACAAAAGAAGGTTAAACAAACCCTCACTTAATCCTCCCTCCTAAACTCCCACACTCAAACCAAGCATGGTTTTATTTTCCGTCACTTAAGTGTCTTAACCCTCAATCCAAGCAGACCCTTAAGTTGTGTGAAGTCTTGGCAGAAATTTATGGGTTTCACTTGATGTTTGGCGAGATCATCTCTCTTGAAGGAACAAAATGATGTATGAAGTGATTGTATTTTTTTGTTTGTTGCATATTAGCCTTTATACAATCTGCAATGCTGAGTATCTCTTCCATACCATATGAATTATATTTGGAAAGATATGTTATGCTGGTTAAAGAGAAAGTCAAAGAAAACCTATAATGGGATTTAGAGTTTTAACTTTTTAAATGCCAAGTCGTGGGCTTTCAGGATATGTGTGTTCCAGATTATTGCTTTTGGGAGATCGTCTCTCTTCAAGGAATTATATGATGTATGATATGATGGATTGTATTGTGATCTAATTTGTACTGCTAGATTCAAGTAAATTGTGCTTTTCTTGGAAATCCCCTTTGTCAACTTACTGTTCACAGCAAGAAATGACGTGAGAGGTACTAATTGTCAATTTTGCTGAAGTTTCATGTAGCTTTCAAAATATATGTTGCTTTAACTAGGAAGTCTATTTCTTTGTGAATGGTTGCAGATGCTCAGGTATGAATACGTGGGATCTCCCTCTGCCCATGGATTTTTGGAAGGCTCCTTAAACTGTCTCTTGTGGGTAAGTTAGTTTTACAAATATATCATTTCTTCTCTTGTTGCACTTGAGCACACATGTTATTTAAAGCTGCTGTAGCTGGTTTTGCTTTAAGAGGTAGGCTTAGTTTTTTTTTTTTTTTTTAAATCTTGTTATGCTATTTATGCTGCCATGATACTTATTTGCTAGTATATTAGCTGTTGGACACATTCTGGTGCCCTCTTGATAGGAACTGAATCCAAATCTATCGGTGCGGTATTACATACTTGAGCTGCTAAGTTCGAAATCCACTCTTAAAAGTGACTTGTATTCTCTAACTAGCCCTAACAACAAAAATATCATGGTATTGGAAACTGATCAATTAAAAATAGTTAGTTGAAGCAATTCATTATTGAAAAATGTTTCTGGAGAATAAACCCTTTCATCTAAATGTTTAGAAACTCTGCACCAAATTTTAATGTTTAAAAATATTGTACATAGTTGATCTACACAACTTTGATCTTGATCTGTATGATAAATCCAAATATACTGCGAAGTACATAATGTATCAAGAAGTTCGTGCATAGCAATATAATGTATCAAGAAGTTCATACATAAATACACAACTTTGGAAGGTCAGAATATATGGATTTCGGTTGATGTTTGAGGAGATTCACAACTATTGAAGGAACAATTTGATGTATGAAGAGAGAGATTGTGTATTTATCTTGTTGCATATATTAGCTTTTATGCAATCTGCAATGCACAGTATCGCTTTCATATCACGTTAACTAGATTAGAAAAGATAAGCTATTCTGTAAACTCTAAAGAGAAGTTCAGAGAAGAACTATAATGGAATTTTGAGTTTTTAACTTTTTTTAAGTGCAAGCCTTGGGTGGTCAGAAAAATATGGGTGCGTTTGGTTTGCAGGGTTGGACAATGTTATGTAATTGGCATTACATTGTAAATCTAATTCCGGTGTTTGGTTGGACAATTCTTTTTAGATGTGATGTATTGTCAATTACAAGCTTCATTACATTACATTACTTTCTATTGAAACCAATACATCACAAAACTCATGTAATCACAATTACCCTATAACTTAAAACTTACACAAAATTTTAAAATAAAAACGTTTCTTTTTTTATTATTATTATATTTCTACTTTTTTATTTTAATTTAATCTTAATTTTATTTTTTTAACATTTTATCTTTTTTGTTTTAAAAAATTGAAACTTCTTTTTTCGTTTCTTTTATAAATGTTAATGTTGACCAAAACATAAAATGTAACTGTCAAGGATATATTTGTCAAAATGATGTAAATAAAAATTATTAATCCATTACATTACATGGTAAACTAAACATTTGAACGCAATTGATATTGCATTACATGGTTTGAATATATGTTCTAACCAAACATGGTAATATAATTGACATTACAAACTCCATTCCATTACGGTTACAATTACATTACCATGAACCAAACCCAACCTATGTTGGGTTTCAGAATATTGCTTTTGGTAGTTCATCCCTTGTCAAGGAAGAATATGGTATACAATTTGATGGACTGTGATTTGTACCTTAAGATTCAAGTAGATCGTGCTTTTCTTGGAAATTCCCTTTATCAACTGTCCACAGCCTGAAATTGTAGATGAGGTACTGACAGTCATTATACTAAGGTTTCATATAATAAAACACAATATATGTTGCTTTAAATGATAAGTGGACTTTTTTGGATGGTTGCAGGCGCTTTGGATATAATATGTTTGAAGGATCTGTCTGTTCCCATGGATGTTAGAAAGTTTCCTTAGGCTGTAGTCCCTTGTGGTCGAGTAAGTATTTTACAAATATAACACTTCTTCTATTGCACAGCACTTGAGCACGTGTTATTTGATTAAGAAGCTGTAGCTGGTTTTTGCTTTAAAAAAACCATTATGAATTGTGTATATTTTTTCCTTTTTGATTATGTTATCTTATGCTGCTATAATACTTACTGGCTGATAAATAGATGTTGGACACATTCTGGGGTGTTTTCGATAGGAATCATACTCAAACCTACAATGGGATATGACATATTTGAGCATCTAAAGTTGAAATCCACTATGTTGAAACTTGAAAGAGACCTGCAATCTCTAGATAGCCCAGAAATCACAGAATAAACATAATATTTGAAATCTATGCATCAAAATCATACAAATTGATCAATTATAAATAATGACTTGATGTAATTCAAAGTTGGGGAACATATATTGAGAATTAACCCTTTGATCTCAAGTTAAAAAGCTCGCACCAACTTTTGGCTTATTTAGAACATTATTCACCATTGCTCTACCCAAATTGATTCAAAGTCATTAATTATTTGGCTACTCATAAATTAATAAGTAGCACCAAATCATTTGGTTTTTAAGTCATATGATTTCGATAGAGGTGTAGACATAATGGATATAGCTATTACCGTATTTGTACGTCTCTTGGATATTTCAGAAAGTTTTGGATATACTGTTTATCTATGATGCATAGACACAAATATGACGAGAGCAACGGGCGCAACGTTGATTTTGGCATTCCAGTCTTTTGGAATGTCTGCGTTGTGTCTGACACGACACCGGTTTTCGTATTTTCCGTGCTTCCTAGGACCAGTTATACATCTTAGTTAGTGCATCTACCTTGTGATCAGTCTGCCCAGTGGTGAATATGGTGTGTTTTATCCTAATGGTTCTCAATAGAATGGGAGGTTGTACAGTAAACATGATGCTATCTTTAAACCCTTGTATTTATGGAGAAAGCTTTTCAACCGCTAAGTTATGATATTGAGAATCTGAGATAATGGTTAAAAAGGGATCAAGAGGTATCTACTTTTTATTTTCTTCAAAGAGAAGGAATAATATTAGTTAACAGAGCCTGTAGGACTAGAGGTAGACCTAGACGAACATCTTCAAAAATATTAAAGAAGAATTTTGGGATAAAGAGTTGTTGTTGTTATTATTATTATTTTGTTTCCCCCCTCATTTCAGCAATGCAAAGTCTCCCAGAAATCATCATTGCTTGCTCGAGAGGTATCTAACCATTGTATTGTATACCTAATGTACCTTTGCTTCACTAAGTGATTTCGTTCCGACAAAGTGTCAACTATTCACGAGTGAAGAGAAGTATTAAATCTCAACTCTTTGATTAACAACATTAGTGATCTTAGTGTGCAAGTTAGTTCTTTTTCACTGTGTGGCCTAGAGCCTTTCTCGTTTTACTCATACTTTTTGACCCGTATTAAAAAAATCATAAGGGGAGCACCTGCCTACAAATATGTATTATCCACGACTTTAATAAATTAAGTGATTATATCTTTAATCAACTTCTCAACATGGTATCGGAACCAAATCCCCTTGCTCACTTACCTCTCTCATACCATAGCCTCCATCATACCCAGGAAAAAAAAACTCTTCTTCCCCGAAACTTTTCCTCTCCAAAACCCTAACCCTACCCACAATCCTAAATGCTAGCTGTCTCACCTTCCTTACCCAAAAACCCTAACCCTAGTATAACAGTCGCCATTCCAGGACCACGAAACCCTAAACCTAATTCGTAGTCGCTGCCACCGAGCCTGTCTCCATCCTCCAGCACCATGAAACCCTAACCCTAATTCGTAGTCGACAATGACTACAGACCACCTCCAGACCATCGATGACTCCCAGATCTGCTTCGACGACTCCAAACCTCGACGACTCCAGACTTTTCAATTTCTCCCAGATTTGCTTCGACGATGATTGTCGTGGCCACTGGTCTTAGTTTCGATCTTCGTGACATGTTCTGAAGGTCACCCATATTTTGAACTCTATTTTACTGATACCAGTGTATTGATGTTTGGTTTTGGTGGTTACCTGTGTTGTTTGCTGTTTGGTAAAGGGGCGACTCACTGGCTGATTGTTGTTTGTGGCTGGGTTTACTATTTGCTGTTTGTTTGTAGCAGTGCTACAGATTTCTGGTTTAGTTTGTATCAAGAGATACTGGTATCATTTTAGAACCTGGTAGCAATCTTCTGGTCACATTAATTTGGCTGGTAGCAGTGGTTTTGTGGTGGTTTGCTGGTTGGTAGCAGGGACTTGCAGTAGTCTTCTTGTCACTTTCTTGGTAGCACTGGTTCGTCTTACTGGATCGTGTTCGCGGCTCTTGGGTCATAATGGTTCTCAAAATCTTGGAGAGTGCGGATTGGTATATTTCAGTTCTTATTCACTTCTTTCTATTGAGGATTGAGTATTCCGTTGGCTACTTTTGCTTGTATGTTTCCTTGTACCATATGAGACGCTCTAGGGGGGGGGGGGGGGGGGCGGGGGGGGGAAACCACTATGCTGGGACCAGTGTTCTAAAAATCGGTCTAGGCGTCTGCCTAGACGCTAGGCACGTCTGCCTAGGCGTTAGGCGCCGGCCCACCGTACCGAACCCCCCCTAGGCTGTGGGCTAGGCGGGCCAAGGTGGGCCTAGGTGCCCCTAGGCTGCCGTGTTTTTGATTTTTTTTTTTTTTGTTTATTCTTAGTTGTATTTTGGATATTTGTTTGGGTTTTAAGATAATATTTGGATTTTAGAACATTAAAATTTCAAATTTCAAATTTCAAAAATTTTAAAATTTAAAAAAATAAAAAAATTCTAGGCGGCCGTTTAGGCGGGCTAGGCGCTAGGCTGACCTCCGTCGCACCGAGTCCGTCTAGCGATTTTTAGAACACTGGTTGGAACGAAGTTGGTGAACGATAGTTACTTGGACCGGAACTGGTGCACCATGCTGTCGAAAAAGTTCGCATGATTCGAGATGGGTTTCGCATTGCGCAGAGTAGATGAAAGAGTTACGCGGATTTGGGTTGGCGACCGTTAGAATTTTTGGTCGAAGACCATATATTTTTGCTTTTTTTTTTGCTTGTGGGACTTCTGATATTCGTGTTTATGTGATTGATAGCGCGTTGGACTGGTGGACTCTTTCAGGTTGATTATTCTAGATTCTATTTTGTACTCTTGTGAAGAGCCTTGGTTTTTTGGGCTTCTTCCACTTCTACGTCTCCTGATTACTTTTCACCAAAGTAATTGCAGTCTACCATTTTATTTCTCAGTATCATGTCTGACCAATGGAGCTTTGTGGATTCTCTGGATGCTACATTTTCAAGTTTATTATTGTGACCAATTGGAAAACCACTCTAGTTCTCTGATCATGGGCAAGCTCTCTGTACCAGTACGTCCGCTCATCTTCATTTTATGCTAATGTTCCTGATTCACGCTTCAAAATTATTTATGTTTGTCATGTCCCGATTCAACAAATCAATAAGTCGTCATTGTGTATGATGTTGTACTAAGTCTAAAATTGTATTTGTACAATGCAAGAATGTGCACAGTTGAATAATTATCTCAAATAGGGTCATTGCAGCAGAAATAAGCAGATAATTGTTAGACAAGATATATACGAAAATTATTTTCTTTATTGATAACTTTGCGGAGGAATACAAAGGTTCTTAATAGCTAATGAAAATATGTCAAACTTTGCTTACAATTCATAAATCTAGTACAATGAACAATGTTCCATAAATTATGTCTTTTATTACAAATATATAACATCTTCAAGAAAATGCACTGGTGAGCGGTATTAACTCAACCCACCTAAACCAACACAGTAATCACGTGAAGGCATTCAATAATAATTCTAATAATCTTTCTATTTTTTTTTTCTAGAGTCGGTTAACAATTCATAATCAAGGAATACAAGTAATAAATATCACTCCACAATGATTTTACCATCGACAAGTTTTTTTTTTCTTGTAAAAGAAGGATTAGAACACAATAATGGAGTTTATATTTTTTCGGTCTTGCAAAACAACATTATAAGTTACAATTATAAGCGTCACAAGTTCGTCCTTCCATTAATTGGTTAGGTTTGCAAAAACAATTGTCATTAATATACAACCTAACTACACGACGGTCATTGTTGATACACTATCTTTGGACTATCTTCAATATTACAACGTCCCTCCAGTACAGGTAGCTAGCCTTACCGGAGGTCTCTAATACCCTTGCCCATCTCCTCTCTCAAAGCCATGCACCCATGTCATTCTTTTCTCTTAAAGAATCCACTCATGTAATTCTCCTAGTGAGATGAATGCACCTCATAATCTTCTCCTAGGTCGACACGGTTCTGGTGCCATGGATACCATTCGAAGAAAGCCAAATTTTGTGCACAAGTTGTCCATGATCATACAAATGCATATTCTCTACCTATAAAGCATATGATGCATTGTAATGAAAACTCAAATAGGGGCGAGTATTATTCGGTTTCGACGGAAAACCGAACTGAATAAGATATTTGGTTCGGTTTAAAAAAAATTCGGTTCACTTTTGGTTTTGTAAATACTAAAATTTCTTATTCAGTTTCGGTTTCGGCTTTGGATTTCGGTTTCGGCTTTGGATTTCGGTTTCGGTCCAAAACCGAATAAGAAATATATATATATATATATATATATATATATATATATATATATATATATATATATATATATATATATATATATATAAATATATATATATATATATATATATATATATATAGGGAGCGGATCAAAGGCCCCGCCCGCGGAGCCCCGCCCCCCCCTGCACCATCGGATCGTGCGGTGGGGCCCGCGCGAGCCCGCGCGATCCAACGACTAAGGATTGCGGGGGCTTCGGCGGGGCTCCCGATCCGCTCCCATATATATATATATATATATATATATATATATATATATATATATATATATATATATATATATATATATATATATATATATATATATAAACCGAAAACCGAGCCGATTGAAATTAGTTCAGTTTGATTCGGTAATGGGCCATTTCGGTTCGGTTTCGGTTTTGCTTATTCGGTTTTTGGTCTAATTCGGTTTTCGATTATTCGGTTCGATTTGAACTGAATTAACCGAATGCTCACCCCTAAACTGAAAAACATGCAATATGATATCTCTTCGTACACATTTCTCGATCTCTACTCGTAGCTTGTAGTTTCATTTCAGAGTTATTACAACTGACGACCCATTAGTTCAAAACCATTAATTACCAATAGTCCCAAACCATCACCAGATATACAATGGTCCCAAACCATTTCTATGTACTCAATGGTCCCAAACCATTTCCATATGAAAGCTCAGAAAACAATATTACTGAAATTTACATATTGAAAAATCTACTATTTTATCATCATGCATAAGTGCACCAACAATTTATAGATCGAGTATTTCAATCAATAACAATAACAACATACAAGTGACTTCTTTTATCTTTTACTACAACATCATCAATCGTAAGGATGTTAAAGGAAACAAGAAACTTCTTTTATTAGGATGTGAAGATAAATGAAAGAAAGATCAACATCACTCACAAACTGATGAATTGCCTTTCAGTCCCAATCATGTAGACATTGAAATGATTTCCCCGCACAAAACTGAATCCAACTAGGCTATCCAAGCCTACAAGCCAACAAAATGCCATCGCAGCGGGACATTACATGTTAATCGACGTACTAAAGATCATAATTACTTCATCACCTTCTCTCCTTCATTGTGATTCACGATCTTAATATTTTGACACTTCTTGACAGAGATCATGAGGCAAATGGGTTATCTCTCTTGGATATTCCACCACCATTCTAGCATACATTTCTTCTGTCGACTGACATCGACGACTGACATCGACGACTGACATCGACTTGGATAATACCCTTTTTCCTATTCTTCATAAAGTGCTTCCTGATTTCTCGTTCTCAGAAATTTTTTTTTGTGACGTGTATTTTTTGGAAACATCGTTTTACGTTCTCGATTAACTTTTCTAAAAGTGATGCTTCATTAACTCTCGTACATTTTGATATCTAGGGCCTGTATAAAACCACAAGTTTGTTTGGTTTTTGTTATTTTGCTATATTTATTGATGATTATTCTTGTATGACTTGGTTATTCCTTCTACGTGATTGCCCCGAAATCCTGTAAGTATTCCACACTTTTATTGCTCAGATTCATAGACAATTTTTTTTACTGTAATTAAAATCGTTCATATAGTAATGCATGCGGATACATTAGCAAATAGTTTTAGGATACTTGTCATCTCATGGCATCATTTATTAGACCGCTTGTTCATATACACCACAACAAAGTGATGTAGAAACCTTCACCTTCTTGAGGTTGCACGATCATTACTTATGTAGATGGATATTCTTAAGGTTTATTGAAACTTTACAGTTGGTACTACGTGTAATATCATTAATCGTATGCCAACTACGATTTTGGATCACAAATCTTCTTTTTCATCTTTTTTTCTACTAAGGTACCTTTCTTAGTGGTCCAACATGTACTCGATTGTACATTTTTTGTTCACCATCATGAACCAACTGTTGATAAGTTAGCTCCATGTACTGCCATTTACCTTTATGAGGGTATTCTCATACTTAGAAGGGTTATGTTTGTTATTTTCTATTTGACCAGTAGATGTTACTTCGACTGATGTTACCTGTAAGCCCAATGATTGTATCATATTTTTGAATATGGCTAATCAATTAAGTTTAACATCTTGATATCACTAATATTCATGCAGTCACTATATTTTCGATACTTAAACATAGCAATTTTCAAATATGATTTCTCTGAACTGTCCAACGACATATCTGGGCCTCGCATTCAGGGGTTCTGCTGCCCGGTCATGTAACATCCTTTAAAGCCAATTCCAATATTGTAAAATTTTATTTTTATTTTTCTTTCTAGAATTTTTCAAAATTAAATCATGAATTTTAAAACTTATTTAATTAATTATTTGAAATATATTTTATTTGAGCTTTGGGCTTGCATGTTTATTTTGGGATTCCTATATTAGTGGATTTATGTATTAAGAATAAGGCTTTTAATGAACATATGATTTCTTTTGGACTTCAATTAGTTTTGGGCTTAGATAGCCTAATAAACAAAATTAATGTTTTTGAACTTTTATTTATGGAAGTTTTAACTATATAAATTATTTGGGACGAGATCTAAATTATGCGTGAGAATATTTTTGGCTTGTTTAGATTTATATTTTAAATATAAAATTGATTTATTTTTAGGCTTGATTATTTATTGGGCTAGTTCTCCATTAGTTGCTCTCCATGTGCATTTGCTTGGAGAGCAAGCACTTGTTATCTATATATTTGGCTATTCCCATTCACATCATTCCTCAATAATTTTATTCCATGTGTACGTGCACCGTGTCTGTGTCCATCCATTTTATTTCCATCTTTACATTTACATTCACAAATTTTTTGTGTCCGACACACCAGACACATTCCAATTCCCTCGCCACTAATTCCTGTGTCCGCGTCGATAAGCTGACACGGACGACACACACACTTTCCTTTCCGTCACCTCCTCGTCGGTGCCACCCGACCCCTGGCCGAGCCTATTCGGCCAACTCCTCACTGGTTCTCTACAATCATCACCACTAACAACACCATCCCACTGACCGTGAGTTGACGTTTGGAGAGCTCTAGGCCATTATTCTCTATTTTAGATTTATATTTTGTTTATCGAATTTGTCTCCTATACATTCTTGGCATGTATAATCATTTATAGATTCTGTATGGTTTATTGTTATGGTTATCTTTCCTTATTCTTATCTTCCTAGTATTATGTGATTGAGTACATATTGATATTGTGGGTTTTGGAATGTTGAGATATTCTCTACCGAGGACTAGACAGCTTACTACGTCGATGCTGCGGTATAGGTTAGGCGTGCATCACGCACCCGTACCCAAAAATGCGGATGCTGGTCATGACATGTTTTTATAGTGGCCCATGCAAGTCAGACTTCGTAAATATTATGAGTTGTGGTAGTACCTAGTGTCAGCCCCTGATTTTCAATTTTGACTTAATTAGTGTTAATTAATTTCTAATGACATATTTAGTCTTAAAATAATTTATTATGATTTTTAGGAATTTTTTAGAATTTTTAAATAAGTTTTAAATACTAAAAATACTATTTTGCAATTAATTAAAATATTTTAATATCATTTTATAATATTTAGAATTGTTTTAATATAGTTTTGTAATTTATTAAAATGTTTTAATAGCTGTTTGTAATATTTAGATTTATTTAGAAGTCAGTTTGTAATTAAATGAATTATTTTAATTCGGGTTTGCAAATACTTATTTACACACTACTCGGTTTGGGGTTGTTTTGCAAAATCCTATTTCCTAGGGACCCTAATGTAAATTTCCCTTTCACCCACCCCCGACGACTCGGCTGACCGACGACTGACCGACGAGCTACCCCCGCCATTTCCGGCCGACTCTGGCCAGCCCGACCGACTCAAACCTGCCTATAAAGACCCCCAGACTCGGCCCTAACCCTAGCTAAACCCCACGACCACCATCGATGCCCCCACAACCTTCTTCTTCCCCAAACCCACGACCGAAACCCTAACTCCGGCTAACTCCCGAAGCCACCTCCCCGACGTCGATCACCCCCATCCACTGCCACCGAACAACGCGCCACGCCGAGCTAGACACGTCGCCACCAGAGCGCCGCTTCCCCGCCGCCTCCTCCGCCGTCCAGCGCGTTCGAACCCCCCTGAAGTCGGACACGTAAGTTGCAGCACCAATATGTGTCGTGCGTATCTCGAATCGACATATGTTGTTCGCCTGGACACGACGACCCCAACGCTGTGCTCGGACACGCGTTTTGAGACCCGTACGTGTCGTGCTTAGCACGGACACGCGACACCTGTGTCCCTAACTGTCAGGACACAGGGTTCGATTTATCGGGTTTAATATATATAAACTTAAAACCTAAATAATTATAATCTAAACCCTAACCCTAACACAAAGAGCGGGCTGACCCCCTGGCCAGCCCGACTGAACCCAAGAACTCGACCCAGTGGGCAGAGTTCGAACCCCCCTCCCCCCCCCCCCGCGCTATTATCTGTTTTCCTTTTTCTTTTTCTTTTTTGATTTTGTTTTATGTTTATATATATATATATATATATATATATATATATATATATATATATATATATATATATATATATATATATATATGTGTATATATGTATTTTTGTATATATATTTTATTATATATATATACTGTTATATATACGTATATGTACAGTATTTATATATATAAATATATATTCTATATTTAGCATTTTAAATGTATAAGTGTATATATATATGTATTTATATATATATATATATATATATATATATATATATATATATATATATATATATATATATATATATATATATATATATATATATATATATATATAAAAATATATATATATATGTATATGTATTTTGTGCATACATATGTATACTATTATATATATATTACATTTACTATTATTATATATATTTACTGTTATTTATATATATTATATATTTATTTCTTATATATATATATATATATATATATATATATATATATATATATATATATATATATATATATATATATATATATATATATATATTTTAGTTTTATATATATATATATATATATATATATATATATATATATATATATATATATATATATATATATATATATATATATATATATATATATATATATAAAACTAAAATATATATATATATATATATATATATATATATATATATATATATATATATATATATATATATATATATATATATATATATAACTAATTAGTCTCTCTACTTTACGTAATATTGTACATATATTATACTTTAATATATGTAAATATACTTGTCATATTTATATGACTACTATGTATAATTTTACCTTGTTAAAATATTAATATTTATTATGTATTTTACATCTTTGTATTTTTGTGTATTTTAATTACTGCAACCATTTGGTGTCCAAGCCTAGCATGGATTTTTGGGTCCAAATGTGTTTTCACACATTCAAGACCTGTACAAGTCATATTGGACTTGATTCATGGCCTTGGGTCCTGTATTTGAATTCTGGTTCAAATTATGTACATGGACAAAATACGCAGATAATTAATTATTTAATTTTAGATTGTGTACCATGCTATTTTTGAATTTCTAAAAATACTTTAATTACTGTTAAAATTCTAGAAAAATAGTTTTTAGATACTATGTTAATTTAGCTAATTTACCATAATTTTTACAGTATTTAATTTACAGTTTTGCCACTGTTTTGGCATATGAAATCAGAACTCACTTTTTGTGTACCTATAAAAACTGATTTTTATAAAATACTTGTACTGGTTAATAAATTCCAGAAAAATTATAATAAATTTCTATAATTAACAAGGATCATTTTGGTACTTTATTTTATATAAAATTGAGCTTTTTGTCTATCTCAAAAATTGTTGGAACACAATGTACATTTGATTTATTTATAAAATAATTACGACTTGCAACTTTTTGTGTTATTTTGAGTTATAGCCGTATTGAACCTCACCCCACACTTGTGTAAAGACCCTAGTAAGTTAGTTATAGTATTGTGTCACCCCACATTGGTCTCCTATGCTAAAGTCATCATTTTGGCTAGGTGTCCAGTTACAAGTCGTGTTTCACCAATTAGTGTCTTTGTATTTTAGCCTAGTGTAAAAACTAAGTTTATGTATTTATCTCTATAGTGACGAGTTACCAGGCATCTATAGCATTTTTATCGCAGCTTGCTTTGCTAGAGGCAAGTACTTTCTACAAACTTTACATACTGTTACATAAATGAACTGCAAATCCAACCATGTTAAATGCTGATCCTTGGGGTAGCAAGTCAAATTTTCACATGTTATACTTTCAGTTACTACCATGCTTAGAACAGTCTTTATATATCTCTCACATGATTAAAAATATGGGTTAAGGGGAAACTGACAGTTGAGTACGTGATCATGCCCCCCTATAGTAGCGAGCGAGGTCGCATTTTATATGTATACCTTGCCGCAGGCCATTATCCAGCATTTTTGTATGGATGTACACCTATGCTTGTAGACTTGTACGTATGTACATTTTATTTACATGTACCAGAGTACATTATACACCTATTGACGATCACTTACCTGCTACAATTTTAAACATTACATATACATCTGTCTCTATGACATATGTGTCCTTGCCATGATAGATTAGGTGATACCATGTTTCCAGTTATTCCTCTTATGTTTATTTCCATGTTTCATATGCTAGTTTGTTAGAATCAGTACTTGCTCCCGTCCTGACAAGATAACGTTGTAGGTATTCTTACTGAGGAGGAGTTGCTCTGTGACTCATATTATGGAGATACTGCCGAGAACCAGGCTTTGCCTTACGAGGATGTACCTGCAGGGAAACTCGTCTAGTTTGCGTAGTCACTTGGGATATTTAGTGTAGTCATGTATTAGACTACGTATTTTGTAACTGGACATGTATCCAGTTTTATATTTCAGACTTGTACCTGGACTTATTACTATATGAGACGACTTTTGTGTTTAGAGCATTTATGACTCTTATTTACTTATAGAACTGTTAGCACATTTAGTCTTATCTTGTTATCTCTAGAACAGCTTACTCCGCTTTATCTCAAGCGTAGGTTGGACATGACTCGGCCCGGCCCAACAATTTGGGTAGCGGGTTGTGACATGTTTTTAGTGGTGGCCCATGCAGGTCGAGACTTAAGTTGTTTGGTTACATTATTGTACCAAGCATGCCTGCAATTAGGAACTTAAGGTAATTAGACAATATTAGGAATGACGCTTAGAACACCTAGAGGAATACTAGGATTGCAACATAAGGAAATTCATCACATGCATGCTATTATAATTAGATTTTCTTGTCTATGATTATTTTGCTTTAAAAGAGTCCTTATAAGCCCTTTTTATTATAATTAGATGGTGCTTACTCGTTCATCCCAGTATGTCACACCTAAGAATGGCACACTCCATATCCAGTCAGCTGACCAGTTGACTGATACACCACCACCTACCACATTCCCCCACTCCACAGATCCATAAACCCAGATGCCTCCACCACCTTCCACATCACAGTCCCAGCAGGACCCGATACTTCCACCACCCCCTATCACTATACCTACCCAGGCTTCCGTCACACTCGACGGGAACCAACTGCTCACTCTGATCCAGGGGTTCCTAACAACCTATCAGAAGCAGACCACCCTACTCCGCCAGAGCATGGAGCGTTCTGAGGAACGTACCGTGGTCCCACCATCTGTAGAGCCACGACAGAGAGCGGGGACGATCAAGGACTTCATGGGTCTGAACCCCAAGGAGTTCTCAGGGACTGAGGGCATAGTAGTGGCAGATGACTGGCTAGACTCGGTTGAGAGGAAGCTCATTGGAGTTAGGATGCCGGGTGACCTCCAGGTCGAGGCAGTAGGATTTCTGCTGATAGACTTGGCAGGAGTTTGGTTCCGGAATGAGCCGTTATTTGTGAGAGGGAGGGCCACTTGGGATCAGTTCAAGACCCAGTTCAAGAAGAAATTCTTCTCGACCACCGCTAGAGTAGCCATGGGGCTACGATTCCAGAACATCCAGCAGGGGAACCGTTCTGTTGATGAGTATGCGACAGAGTTTAGTCGCCTGAGCCGTTTCGCTCCTAGTCTGGTTGCAGACCCAGAGGAGATGACGCGTAGGTTTTGCCATGGTCTAGTTCCGGACATTGGCATTCTTATAGTGGCGAAACGGTACGACTGACTACTACCAGAGCCTAGAGTTGGCCCGGAGCATTAAGGAGCGTCTTTTGTCTAGCAAGAGGCCGGCTTCTGTACACCCCGAGGGACCGTCCAAGCGTCAGGCTTTCCAACAGAGAGCACCGACGCCGCACCAGCAGACTTACCGTCCCCCTACATCACATCACCCGACCCCGCCGGTTAGAGCCCCGGGACCCCGACAGCAGCAGAAGGGAGCTATATGTTCTTTCTGCGGAAGACCAGGGCATGACTACTCCATCTGCAGAAAGAGGTTGAAGCAGTGCTTGGTTTGTGGGTCTGCCACCCATCAGATTCGGGACTGCCCAGCAGCCAAGGGACCTAGAGGACCACTCCCAACTCAGCAGCAGAGGTTTGGGCAACATCTGCAGCAGCAGAAGGGACCTCAGGGGAAGGTTTATAGTCTAGCTCTTGAGCCGGAGCCGGAGCAGGTTTCGGAGCCAGATTACTTAGCTGACGTCATCACAGGTCATATTTATTTGCATACTTTTCTAGCTCTATGCTTGTTTGATTCTGGTGCATCTCATAGCTTCCTGTCATTAGAGTTTATGCATGAATACCACTTAGTAGCTATACCTACTGCAGAGATTAGTAGAGTAATGACGGGAGGCGGACCAGTACCTATTAGAGCTATCTATAGATGCTCTATTACTATAGCCGGGAGAGAGTTCAGGGGACGATTCTTTGTGATGCCACTCCCCGGTTATGATATCATATTGGGGATGGACTGGCTTAGCTATGCCCATGCATCTATAGACTGTCATGAGGGTAGTATTCTGTTTAGTCCCCCAGGCACAGCACCATTCAGTGTCAGGAGGACAGGGCCGGAGATCAGCCTAGAGCTGAACTGTTGTGCGACAGTTGGGGACGTAGCACCGCCACACCCTATCATTAGGGAGTTTATGGATGTATTTCCAGAGGATCTTCCAGGACCTACGCCTGACAGAGATGTGGAGTTCACTATAGATTTAGTACCGGGTTCATCACCAGTATCCCGGGCTTGCTATAGAGTGAACCCCAAGGAGGCCGTAGAGATGAAAGAGCAGATTGATGACCTGTTGAAAAAAGGGTTTCATTAGATCTAGTGCTTCTCCATGGGGAGCGCCAGTGCTCTTTGTGCCTAAGAAGGATGGTACAGTTCGGTTGTGTATTGACTACCGGGCGTTGAATGCCATCACCATCAAGAACAAATATCCACTGCCCATCATAGATGATTTGTTCGACCAGTTGAGTGGGGCGAAGGTATTTTCCAGGATAGACTTGAGATCCGGGTACCACCAGGTGAAGGTCAGGGCAGCAGACATCCAGAAGACGGCATTCAACACGAAGTACGGGCAGTATGAGTTTCTAGTGATGCCATTTGGTCTCACAAATACGCCAGCTGTCTTTATGAATTTGATGAATAAGACATTCCACCAGTATCTGGATAAGTTCGTCGTAGTGTTTATCGATGACATCCTGATATACTCGAAGACGCCGGAGGAGCATGCAGAGCACTTGCGGATAGTTTTGGGGATTCTGAGGCAGGAGAGATTGTTTGCCAAATTTCTGAAGTACGAGTTCTTTTTAGACCGAGTGGAGTTTCTCGGCCATGTAGTTACTGGAGAGGGAATATCGGTGGATCTCAGGAAGATTGCTGCAGTTGAGACATGGAAGGCTCCGACGTCAGTTTCAGAGATCAGGAGCTTTCTGGGTTTAGCAGGCTATTATAGAAAGTTCGTCCAGGACTTTGCTAGGACAGCTGAACCCATGACGAAGCTAACACGGAAGGACGCAGAGTACATTTGGTCAGAGGACTGCCAGACAGCATTTGAGGAGCTGAAGAGGAGGCTGGCGACCGCTCCAGTTCTGACTTTACCTTCAGGTTCTGGAGGTTTCACCATATACAGCGATACTTCAGAAAAGGGGCTAGGATGTATCCTACAGCAGCATGGAAAAGTGATTGCTTATGCATCTAGGCAATTGCGGACTCATGAGCGGAATTATCCTACCCATGACCTAGAGTTAGTTGCGGTGATCTTTGCACTCAAGTTATGGAAACATTACTTATACGGAGAGCGTGTAGAAATCTTTACTAATCACAAAAGCTTGAAGTATGTGTTCACGCAGAAAGAGCTGAACATGAGACAAAGACGATGGTTGGAGTTGATGAAAGACTTCGACATCGATTTACAGTATTACCCCGGAAATGCCAATATAGTGGCGGATGTGCTGAGCAGGCATCCGATGGCATGGTATCTGATGATAGATCGGCATTTGCGGGAAGACCTGGAGAAGCTCGGTATCGAGCTAGTTCGGCCAGGATCAGTGATACAGATGATGGCGCTTGACATACAGTCAGGTTTGATAGAGCAGATCAGGAAGACACAGTCTACAGATGAGAGCCTTCGCAGACTTCGGGCCTAGGCTTTAGCTGAATTGCTGGATGACTTTACTATAGCAGAGGATAGATCCTTGAAGCATGGCAGCCGATTGTACGTACCGAAGGGAGAGCTGGTAGAGTCAGTCTTACAGGAGGCGCACCGATCGAGATATTCTATTCACCCTGGTGCTAACAAGATGTACCGTGACTTGCGGGAATATCTTTGGTGGCACGGAATGAAGAGAGATGTATCACGTTTCATTTCGAGATGCCTAGTTTGCCAGCTGGTCAAGGCGGAGCGCTAGAGGCCAGCTGGTCTGTTGCAGCCGTTATCCATTCCCGAGTGGAAGTGGGAACACATTACGATGGACTTTGTCTCAGGGCTTCCTCGTTCCCAAGGAGGGAAGGATGCCATTTGGGTCATCGTGGACAGACTGACGAAGTGTGCGCACTTCATACCCTTCAAGGTGGGGCTTTCCACCGAGAAGTTGGTAGAGCTATACATGCAGCAGATAGTTCGCCTACACGGAGTGCCAGTGAGCATCGTGTCGAACAGAGACAGCAGATTCACGTCCCACTACTGGAGGAGCTTGTAGGAGGAGTTGGGCAGTAGGCTCAAGTTCAGTACGGCATACCACCCGCAGACAGATGGGCAGTCCGAGAGGACGATACAGACACTGGAGGATATGCTGAGGACCTGTATACTGGACTTTGGAGGATCTTGGGAGAGCCATCTGCACTTGGTAGAGTTTTCATACAACAACAGCTACCAAGCCAGTATCGGTATGTCTCCTTTCGAGGCACTATATGGACGACGATGCCGCACACCGCTCTTTTGAGATGATGTCAGAGACAGAGTTATGCTTGGGCCAGAGATGATCACGGATGCAGTAGAGAAGGTCGGGATGATCAGAGACAGGCTCAGAGTAGCTCAGGACAGGCAGAAATACTGGGCTGATGCTAGTCGCAGACCGATGGAGTTCGCAGACGGTGATATGGTGCTAGTGAAGATATCACCTACTAGAGGGACGATCCGGTTCGGACGAGGAGGGAAGCTGAGCCCCAGGTACATCGGGCCGTTCGAGATACTTGGCAGGATTGGAGAGGTAGCTTACAGGGTTGCACTTCCACCCAACCTAGCAGGAGTTCACGATGTCTTTTACGTATCTCAGCTGAGGAGATATGTTCCGGACCCCAGTCATGTGCTAGATCATTCAGAGTTGGAGGTCAGACCGAGCCTTACAGTTACTGAGCAGCCAGTGGAGATATTAGACAGGAGGGAGAAGAGGCTGAGGAACAAGGTTATACCCTTAGTACGAGTAGTTTGGAGCCGTCACTCTCCGGGTGAATCTACTTGGGAGAGGGAGTCGGACATGAGGGAGAGATACCCTTACTTGTTCGATCCAACCGCTGCGAGGGAACCACCCGTTCCCGCCTGATACCTTAGAGGTTAGTTTCGATCGTAGCCTCAGTTATTTGTTGTATTGTTTGCTGTGTTAGAAATTGTAGGGTCTTCAATCCTTGTGAATTTCGAGGACGAAATTTTTCAAGAAGAGAAAACTTGTCAGCCCCTGATTTTCAATTTTGACTTAATTAGTGTTAATTAATTTCTAATGACATACTTAGTCTTAAAATAATTTATTATAATTTTTAGGAATTTTTCTAGAATTTTTAAATGATTTTTAAATGAGTTTTAAATACTAAAATACTATTTTGCAATTAATTAAAATATTTTAATATCATTTTATAATATTTAGAATTGTTTTAATATAGTTTTGTAATTTATTAAAATGTTTTAATATCTGTTTGTAATATTTAGATTTGTTTAGAAGTCAGTTTGTAATTAAATGGATTGTTTTAATTCGGGTTTGCAAATACTTATTTACACACTACTCGGTTTGGGGTTGTTTTGCCAAATCCTATTTCCTAGGGACCCTAATATAAATTTCCCTTTCACCCACCCCCGACGACTTGGCTGACCGACGACTGACCGACGAGCTACCCCCGCCATTTCTGGCCGACTCTGGCCAGTCCGACCGACTCAAACACGCCTATAAAGACCCCCAGACTCAGCCCTAACCTTAGCTAAACCCCACGACCACCATCGACGCCCCCACAACCTTCTTCTTCCCCAAACCCACGACCGAAACCCTAACTCCGGCTAACTCCCGAAGCCACCTCCCCGACGTCGATCACCTCCATCCACCGCCACCGAACAACGCGCCACGCCGAGCTAGACGCGTCGCCACCCGAGCGCCGCTTCCCCGCCGCCTCCTCCGCCGTCCAGCGCGTTCGAACCCCCTTGAAGTCGGACACGTAAGTTGCAGCACCAATATGTGTCGTGCGTATCTCGAATCGACATATATTGTTCGCCTGGACACGATGACCCCAACGCTGTGCTCGGACACGCATTTTGAGACCCGTACGTGTCGTGCTTAGCACGGACATGCGACACCTGTGTCCCTAACTGTCAGGACACAGGGTTCGATTTATCGGGTTAATATATATAAATTTAAAACCTAAATAATTATAATATAAACCCTAACCCTAACACAAAGAGCGGGCTGACCCCCTGGCCAGCCCGACTGAACCCAAGAACTCGACCCAGTGGGCCGAGTTCGAACCCCCCTAGCGCTGTTATCTGTTTTCCTTTTCCTTTTTATTTTTTGATTTTGTTTTTATGTTTTTTATATATATATATATATTTATATATATATGTATATATGTATTTCTGTATATATATTTTATTATATATATATACTGTTATATATACGTATATGTACAGTATTTATATATATAATATATATTCTATATTTAGCATTTTAAATGTATAAGTGTCTATATATATATATATATATATATATATATATATATATATATATATATATATATATATATATATATATATATGAAAAATATATATATATATATATATATATATATATAAAATATATATAAAATATATATATATATATATATATATATATATATATAATAAAAAAAAAAAAAAATATATATATATATATATATATATATATATATATATATATATATATATATATATATATATATATATATATATATATATATATATATATATATATATATATATATATGTTATATATGTATACATAACTAATTAGTCTCTCTACTTTACGTAATATTGTACATGTATTATACTTTAATATATGTAAATATACTTGTCATATTTATATGACTACTATGTATAATTTTACCTTGTTAAAATATTAATATTTATTATGTATTTTTACATCTTTGTATTTTTGTGTATTTTAATTACTGCAACCATTTGGTGTCCAAGCCTAGTATGGATTTTTGGGCCCAAATGTGTTTTCACACATTCAAGACCTGTACAAGTCATATTGGACTTGATTCATGGCCTTGGGTCCTGTATTTGAACTCTGGTTCAAATTATGTACATGGACAAAATACGCAGATAATTAATTATTTAATTTTAGATTGTGTAGCATGCTGTTTTTGAATTTCTAAAAATACTTTAATTACTGTTAAAATTCTGGAAAAATAGTATTTAGATACTATGTTAATTTAGCTAATTTATCATAATTTTTACAGTATTTAATTTATATTTTTGCCACTGTTTTGGCATATGAAACCAGAACTCACTTTCTGTGTACCTATAAAATACTGATTTTTATAAAATACTTGTACTGGTTAATAAATTCCAGAAAAATTATAATAAATTTCTATAATTAACAAGGATCATTTTGGTACTTTATTTTATATAAAATTGAGCTTTTTGTCTATCTCAAAAATTATTGGAACACAATGTACATTTGATTTATTTATAAAATAATTACGACTTGCAACTTTTTGTGTTATTTTGAGTTATAGCCGTATTGAACCTCACCCCACACTAGTGTAAAGATCCTAGTAAGTTAGTTATATTATTGTGTCATCCCACATTGGTCTCCTATGCTAAAGTCATCATTTTGGCTAGGTGCCCAGTCACAAGTCGTGTTTCACCAATTAGTGTCTTAGTGTTTTAGCCTAGTGTAAAAACTAAGTTTATGTATTTATTTTTTCAGTGACGAGTTACCAGGCATCTATAGCATTTTTATCACAGCTTTCTTTGCTGGAGGCAAGTACTTTCTACAAACTTTACATACTGTTACATAAATGAACTGCAAATCCAACCATGTTAAATGCTGCTCCTTGGGGTAGCAAGTCAAATCTTCACATGTTGTACTTTCTGTTACTACCATGCTTAGAACAGTCTTTATATATCACTCACATGATTAAAATATGGGGTTAAGGGGAAACTGACAGTTGAGTACGTGATCATGCCCCCCTATAGTAGCGAGCGAGGTCGTATTTTATATACATACCTTGCCGCAGGCCATTATCCAGCAATTTTGTACGGATGTACACCTATGCTTGTAGACTTGTACGTATGTACATTTTATTTACATGTACCACAGTACATTGTACACCTATTGACGATCACGTACCTGCTACAATTTTAAACATTAAATATACATCTGTCTCTATGACATATGTGTCCTTGCCATGATAGATTAGGTGATACCATGTTTCCAGTTATTCCTCTTATGTTCATTTCCATGTTTCATATGCTAGTTTGTTAGAATCAGTACTTGCTCTCGTCCTGACAGGATAACGTTGTAGGTATTCTTACTGAGGAGGAGTTGCTCTGTGACTCATATTATGGAGATACTGCTGAGGACCAGGCTTTGCCTTACGATGATGTACCTGCGGGGAAACTCGTCTAGTTTGCGTAGTCACTTGAGATATTTAGTGTAGTCATGTATTAGACTACGTATTTTGTAACTGGACATGTATCCAGTTTTACATTTTAGACTTGTACCTGAACTTATTACTATATGAGACGACTTTTGTGTTTGGAGCATTTATGACTCTTATTTACTTATAGAACTGTTAGCACATTTAGTCTTATCTTGTTATCTCTAGAACAGCTTACTGTGCTTTATCTCAAGCGTAGGCTGGACATGACTCGGCCTGGCCCAACAATTTGGGTAGCGGGTCGTGACACCTAGGTTTAGTTGTACTGCTGCGAGTTTGCAATATGATAGGATTGATGGATTAAAGAATGAAGAGTACTCAATCACATATTAGGATCTCCTGATAGATTCTAAGGACGACCCCTGAGAATCTTACTTCGAACACTATATAAACCTATTTTCACTTGCTTTTGCTCACCCTAACTTTTGAATACATGTATTGTCACGACCTGACCCCAATATACCGGGTCCAATCGGATCGTGCCTAGCATGCACCGTCGTGAGACGGCGCAGTAAGCTGTGTCAAGCAGTAGTAACACAAGCAGATAATTCTAAATAATAATAAATGATGCAATGGCAGTTTACAAGCATTATTATATTTTTTTTCTAAATAATAATAAAGAATCAACAAGGTAATGAAATCTCAAGAGCTACAATGATGCAATCTACAATGATTCAATAGTAATTTGAGCATATAGCAGATCTGTGACCGGCTGGTAGATTCAATATATATACTAACATTTTGGCCAAATGCTAGTATACGATACAACTCAACCCCCCTGTGCTATAGGGGTTAACGCGAGAGAGGCAATATTAGTAACATGACTTTGGTCACAGTTGCTATACTACTCCCCCAATTCCTGAGTCAATGAGTCCCCGTGAATCAGTGTCGATACAATATATATAGTCCTATTGATGCAGTACATTTAATTATTAAATAAAATACGAACATGAATAGTATGAAACTTGTCTCGGTGTTTTCGGTGTTGTAGGTGACGACAGAAAAAAATCAGGCTAAGTCCAGAAACTGAACCCTACATTAGCGAAATATGACTTAGTTACCAATCTAAGTTTCCTACAATTCTAATAACTTATTAATGATACGATAACGTCTAGGCTCGAAAATCACCGATAGTTTTAATAAAGCAATTATTTAATTATAAATTTTTTCAGAGAACTCTAAGTGAGTAATATAAGAAAAATACGATTTTAGCAAATAAAATAATAAAACTTATTATTTTTTTAAATGAGAATATCATTAATTTATCTAATAATAAATTCGTGACAATTTAATAGATATTTTAATTATGAAGTTAATTTATGTAAAAATATTCTTGTAATACTTTCTAGCATAATAAACGTAATTAGTTACTACTAAATGAACATTCTTTTAACTAATTAACTATTTATTTAGTAACGTGAAAATTACTATTTCAATTAAAATAAATAATAATAATTAGGTTTTTATTTTATAACTAGAACTAATATTCGAACATCCTTTTTTCTTTTGTAATGAAGTCTATTTGGAAATTAAATAACATTTTATCTACGTAAAACCATAACATAATTTATGAATACTTCTAAATCTAGAGTAACATGAAAATTATTACGAAAATTATTTATTAAAAAGTCTTTTAGCTATTCTACGTAAACATTTACAATTATATATAATCTAGTGATTTATGACGGCAATAATATTGTTATTACAACGCTAAGCTAACTAATATACATTAACCAAATTAATTGATCTATTCACAAACACAAAGTATAACTTAGAAAACTATCCCAGAATTGACAGACCTTTATTCTGTCAATTCCGGTCGGACAAAAATTGGTTTCTCATTCTGGAATTAAATACAGAAGGCTCAAGAGGCTTTACCGGAATGTTGGAGAAGGAGTACTGAGGGGAGGCCTCGGATTCGGGTCACGCAAAGGCGATGAAATAGGGGAGCGCACGGTACGCGGGCGGGGATGGCACGGCGTAAGCGGGGAGCGCATGGTACGCGGGCGGCACGAGGCACTGGACACGCAGGGATAGCTGCACGGCTGCTGGCGCGTGGGGTGCGGCCGAGGCTAGCATGCGGTTGTTGGCGCATGGGGCGCGGCCGAGGCTGGCACGATGGTGCGCATGGGATGTGCGCTGGATGTGCACGGGACCGGCGGAAGACCGGCGGGCTGGCACGCTGGCTGGCAGACGGGGGGCGGCCGGTTGGATGCGACGGAATGTGCTCGATTGAGGTGTTGTTAGGTTCGGGGCGGCATGGGGTGCATCGGGGTGCGCTCCGATCTAGAAGAGAAGAGGTGTAGAAGGAGATAGGGAGGCTTTGTGAAGGTGGTGAGGGGAGAGGTTCTGTGAGTTCTGATGTTTCTGGAGGAGACGGGTTTCTGTACGTGAGGGAAGAAGAGGTGTTACGTGGGAAAAGATTTCGGCGGATGAAATGGATCACGAGGGACTGGGTAGTGGGTTGAACATGCTTTAGTTTATTGGGTTTGGGTAGGAAACGGGTTAACGGGTAGCGGGTTCAACTATGGGCTTGGCTAAAAAGGCGTTAGATTAAAACTAGCTACAATTTAATAACCATGGAAATTATATCTATTAATTTATTATGAATAAATAAAAATTTTGTTTTTTCTATTTTAACCAGCTAACATATATAGCATATAATAATAGTAATAGTAATAACATATACTAATCTACCATTTATAGCCAATAAATATTATAAACCCATTTTATTAATCAGATCCAAATTCATGGGTTTAACAACCTTTCTTCTTTAGAAAATTTCGTCCTCAAAATTTCTACCAGTTAATAAAAAAGAGAGGGGTAAAGAACATATCTAGAACAGATGATGATACTTCTCCTTCATCTCAGCCTCTCGCTCCCAGGTAGACTCGCTTGGTGAGTAGTGATGCCCAGCTACCTTCACTAGCGGAATCATAGCGTTCCTCTGTCTCTTCTCCATGCGGTCTATTATCTCCACTGGCTGCTCTGGCACTGTGAGACTTGGCCCAATTTCTAGCTCTGAGTGATCCATAAAATGGCTCAGGTTCGATACGTAGCACCTCAGTTGCGATACGTTGAAGGCGTTGTGCACGCCCTTGAGACTCGGTAGAAGAGCCACTCTGTATGCTACTTCCCCAAATTTGCTTAGTACTTCAAATGGAATAATATAACTGGGACTAAGCTTCCCAGCTCTGTCGAATCTGATAGTGCCTCTGGTAGGGGAAATCGTGACAAAGACCTTATCTCATGCCTCAAACTCCAATGTTCGACGCTTACTGTCTGCCCAATGCTTCTGGCGGTCCTGTACAATCCTCAGTGTCTCTTTGATCATCTTCATATTCTCTATAGCATTCGTAACTATCTCTAGCCCCAATATTACTCGATCTCCTACGTCATCCCATGCTAATGGAGTACGACAACGACGTCCATATAACGCCTCAAATGGTGTCATACAGATGCTGGTATGGTAGCTATTATTATATGAGAACTCGACCAAGTATAAATAATCTTTCTAAGATCCTCCAAACTGTAGGATGCATGATCTCAGCATGTCCTTAAGCGTATGAATAGTCTTTTCAGACTGTCCGTCGGTCTATGGATGGTATGCGGTGCTAAACTTTAGCTGAGTACCCAAGCTTTCCTGTAGACTCTTCCAGTAGTGTGAAGTGAACCGGGTATCCCTGTTTGATATGATGCTGACTGGAACTCTATAAAGCCGGTAGATATTTTGTATGTAAAGAGCTGCTAACGTCTCAGTGGACAAACCAACCTTGAAGGGAATAAAGTGGGCAGACTTGGTCAGTCTGTCTACAATTACCCTGATGGCATCCTTTCCTCCTTGGGATCTGGGCAATCCCATTACGAAGTCCATGGTGATATGCTTTCATTTTTACTCCAGAATGGGAAGCGGCTGTAGCAATCATGCTGGCTTTTGACTGTCTGCCTTCACCTGCTGGCAGATCAAGCACTTGGAGACGAACTCTGTCACGTCTCTTTTTATTCCAAGCCACCATATATGTGCTCTTATGTCCTTGTACATTTTGTTTGCTCCTAGATGAATGGAATGCTACGACTGATGTGCCTCCTTTATCAGCTCCTTCCTCAGTTCACCAGTCGGCACGTAAAGCCTCGTGCCATGCCTCAATGCTCCATCTCCAGCTATGGAGAAACACTCAAGTATTCTAGCTAACACTCGATCTCTCAGCTTACACAGTGTCTCATCCTGGAATTGAGTCTCCTTGACTGTGTTGTTTAGGCTGGACTGCACTTGTAATTGCATTATGGGCGAGTCCACTCCTGGTACAATAGCTTCTTTCCTAAGCTTCAACATTACTGCTTCTAGTAACACAACCTCCAGCCCAAGCTTTTCCATGTCTTCTAGCAGATGCCGGTCCTTTGTTAGAAACGTAGCCATTGGGTACCTACTAAGTGCATCAGCAACGACGTTAGGCTTACCCGGATGGTACTGTAAATTGATATCAAAGTCCTTCATAAGCTCCAGCCATCGCCTCTGGTGCATGTTGAGCTCCTTCTGTGTAAAGACATACTTTAGACTTTTATGGTCTGTGTATATGTCTACCTTCTCGCCGTATAGGTAATACTTCCAAAGCTTCAGGGCGAAGATGATCGCTGCTAGCTCCATGTCATGCATCTGGTAGTTCTTCTCATGATTTCATAACTGCTGTGAAGCATAAGCAATTACCTTCCCATGCTGTTGTAGCACACATCCCAATCCTTTACCGAAAGCGTCGTTGTGGAGAATCCATCTGATCTTGAGGGTAGCGACAAAATTGGTGCTAATGTCAACCTTCTCTTCAACTCTTCAAATGATGCCTGACACGCCTCGGTCCAGACAAATTCTCTATTCTTTCTGGTTAGCTTTGTCATGGGCTCAGCAATCCTTATGAAGTCCTTCATGAACTTCCTGTAATATCCGGCTAAGTCCAAGAAGCTTCTGATCTCTGTAACTAAATTGGGTGTCATCCATGACTCCACGGCTGCTATCTTCTTGGGATCCACTGATATGTCTTCTCCTGTGACAACGTGGCCGAGAAAATCCACCTTGTCTAAGAAGAACTCGCACTTGGATATCTTACCATATAGCTTCTCCTTCCTTAATGTCTCCAAGACAATCCGCAAGTGCTTCTCATGTTCTTCTTGGATCTTTGAGTAAATCAAAATGTCGTCAATAAAGACTACGACAAACTGGTCCAGGTACTCATGGAAGACCTTGTTTATGAGATTCATGAACACTACTGGGACATTTGTAAGACCAAAGGGCATGACCAAGAACTAATATTGTCCATATTTGGTGTTGAATGTCGTCTTTGGAATGTCTTTTTTCCTCACTTTGACTTGGTGATATCCAGACCTGAGATTAATCTTCGAGAAGATCTTTGCTCTGTTCAACTGGTCGAAAAGGCCGTCAATTCTGGACAGAGGATACTTGTTCTTGATGGTGATATTGTTCAATGCCCGGTAGTCTATGCACATCCGTACGGTTTTGTCATTCTTGGGCACAAATAAGATTGGTGCCCCCAGGGTGAAGCTCCACTTCTGATGAATCCCTGGGCCTTGAGCTCGTCGATCTGATCTTTGATCTCCTTGGCCTCTTTGGGGTTGACTCTGTAGAATCGTTGTGAGATAGGGGAAGAGCCAGGTACTAGGTCGATAGTGAACTTCACGTCACGATCAGGGTGTAATCCTGGAAGATTGTTGGAAAAGACATCTAAAAATTCTGCTATAAGGGGATGAGGGGGTCCAATGTCTTTTGTGATGGAGGTGTAGGAGACACACCCCATGCTCTCTGGTGCTCGAACCACCTCAAACTTGGGTCCTCTAGGTGGACTAAAGATGACACAACCTCAATAACACTCTATCAGGACGTGCTGCTTGCTCAGCCTGTCCATTACCAAGACTACATCGTAGTTAGGGAGAGGCATAACTAGGAGGGGTGCTAGGAAGGTATGACCTGAGATAGGATAGGGCAGGTGCAAGTCTCTGTGATTGGGATTGATCCGCCTCCGGTCAATACTCTACAAATCATCTTACTATATCCTACATCTATATGATATACAACAATAAAGTTTGATGATATGAAACTATGTGAAGCTCTAAAATCAAATAAAGCTAATGCCGAGTGTAAATATAATAAAATAACACCTGCGATGATATCTCCTTCAGCCTCCAGCTCCTGTTCTGGCTCCTCAATGGCCATGAAAAAAGCTCGCCTGGCTCTCTGCTGGTTGTAGTACTGCTGCTGGGTAGGTAGTGGACCTCTCTGCTGTCCAGCTCCAGTTCCATTGAATGTAGTAGGATAGTCCTTAACCTGATGGGTGGCAGACCCACAAGCAAGGTAATGTCCTAACTTCTTCCTACAAAACTTTATAGTGTGACCGGGCCTCTTGCAGTAGGTGCAGTTGGGCGCCTTCGATTAATTGTGCTGGGGTGCTTTGTTGGGTGTTGCTGTATGCTGAGATATTTGGGAATAAGATGGCCGGTTGTTGTTGGGCCTCTTGAAGTTGCCCTGACAGTTGCTAATGGATCCTAGATGCCCCTTCTTGGGTCGGAATAGTGAAATGGCCTCAACATCTTGAGCCACCTTCAGCATCTTGTCATAAGTCTTCGCACCATTGGCAGCTGTCAAGGTGCGGATCTCCTCTCGCAATCCATGCCGAAACTTATTGGCACACTCTACTGGGGCTTCTACCAGGCGGAGTGCAAATCTGTCGAGCCGGTTGAACTCGGCTGCATAGTCATCAATAGTGCGGCCCCCTTGCTTCAGATCATGAAATTGCCTCCCCATAGCTTCTAGGACGGCTTTCGGAAAGAACTTCTGCTTAAACTGCTTCTTGAAGGAATGCCAGGAGGTCCCTCCAGTCTTGAATCTGGGCTCATTCTTTGTAACCTCGCTCTCCCAAATTTTTTAGAGAATTTTAAGTTTTTTTTAAAAATAAGTAAATTTTTGAATAAACAAGTTTGAATAAGTTTCATAATATTTTGGAGGGAATTGATTTAATAGCAAGATTTTCAAATTCAAAAGTTAGTTGTAACAAACTAATTGTGGTTCCCACTCTTCCTAACTAATTGTAACCTCTTAATATTTTTCGTCTAACTGATTTTTGATACTTTTTGCAAATTGTGAAAAGGGGAAGGGTTATTGTATTAATTTTCCTTTAGTGGGGGGACTTAGTGAATAAATGTTTTTCCCTTTAAATTCTTATTCTGGAGAGAGGAGCTCATTCAACTCTTATATCAAAATTCTCCTCTCGATCTCTCCTCTACCAAACTCTTAACGAATCCCTAATCCCCAATTTTGTCGGCGGAATTAACCACTACCAAAATATGTCGATTTAGCGACGGCCAGATCCGTCGTCCGTTCGTCGGGAATTTGTATTAGCGACCGATCACTGACCGGTTTTGGCCAAAATTATCCGTCGGCAATCAGCTCGTCGCTAATAACGGTCCGTCGCTAAATAGTCGTCAAGCGACGGAATAGCGATGGTTTTTTGACTTCACAATACGAAGCATTAACGACGACTTTCTGACAGACTTTCGTCCATTTCAGGTATTAAATACTGAACTATGTAGACATTAGCGACGTAATGGTCCGTTGGTAAACCGTCGTAATAGCGTATCAGAGTGTATCTTGCCGTCGCTATTCCGTCGATCGCCGTCGCTAACAAAGGACGGATTAGCGACGACGGAATACTGACGGATTATCCGTCGACCATATTCTGGAAATGCTTAGCATTTCCAGAACCATGGCGACGGATGAATCGTCGCTACTCCGTCGCTACGCCGTCGATAGAGCGACTGATTAGTGGCTGATTATCCGTCGCCATGGTTCTGGAAATGTCCAACATTTCCAGAACCTTGTCGACGGAGTGTCCGTCGCTACGCCGTCGAGAGAGCGACTGATTAGTGGCTGATTATCCGTCGCCTTGGCGACGGATATTTCGTCGCTATTCCGTCGAATTATATATCAACAGAACCATGCCGACGGATATTCTGTCGACCACCCGTCGCTACCTGGAAACAGTTTCAAATCTCCAGTTGGCGACGGAAATTCTGTCAAAAATTAGTCGGAAACTGGAAATATCCGTCGCTAATCGGTCACTAGTCCGTCGCTAACTGAGATTTTTTTGAAAAAAAAATTGCAGCACTTTCCCTGTTCACAAAAATATGCATAAACCAAACCAATATATAATGCACACCCGTTATCCAACAATCACATAGACCAAATATATAATGCACACCAATTATCCAAAAATCACATAGACCAAATATGCACATACGAATTTAATGCACACCAATTATCCAAGAATCACATAAACCAAACCAAATTAATAGAAAATAGACATCAATTATCCTGAAGAGTAACCTAATATCCGTCGTTATAATCCGATCATAGCACAAATAATCTAAAATTGCCACAAATATTTTAAATTTTCTTAATAACAATATTTTAAGTAGGAGGAGGAGTTCGATTGCCCGGTGGTAGTAATCCCTGCTGTGACCGACGAATATACTCCTCCACTAGGTACGGCGGCAAGCCGTCGTAGACACTGTTCGGAAGTCGGCGTAGCTGCTCTGGCAACATGAGATCCAGGAGTGCCGTCACAGTCGGAGGCGGTACCACAGGGGCATCAGGGTTGAAAGAAAGATGACCCACGGAAGAAGGACCGACACCAGCAGTCGATGGACCGACACCAGTAGAAGACGGACCGACACCATCAGCAGACGGACCGACAGCAGTAGACAGAGGCGGAAAGTACGTGGCAAATTGCTCCAACAAGGACGACACCACCTCGTACAGCTGCGTAAGATACGACCGAACATCATCGTCTGCCGGGGCCACGAGAGGAGGCAGTGTCGGTAGAAATCTCTGCGTCGCCATGTGCAACGGCCCTAGGAAATCGAGTTCGTACATGAGCCCTTTTTTAAAGCCGCCGACGGTATCTACGAACAAGTCGTTGCGAGCGGCCAAAGAAGAGGGCGTCTGGGCGGGCGTCGTTTCACCGACATCCTCGGTGTCAGTTAACTGAGCCCGACTAAGGGCCTCACGATACGCAGCCTATCAAATAAATGTGTTTATATTATAAGATTTACCTAAGTTATAATCTATATCCTATGTTTCACTAAGTTAAGTGTGAATCCTAAGTTTACCTAAGTTATAGTCCGAATACTTTTAATTCTAACGTAAATCTCATAAACATAAGTACTTACATCAATCTCCTTGGCCCTCTCATTGACGAAGCTCCCGTCCTTCCGTCTTTTGTGCATATGCTGGAACACGTCGTGCATGGTGACCGATTCTGGCGTCCTTCCCTCCTTCACCGTCCGTTGGGCCTGCATACGAAATTTTCGTAGAACTTAATTAACTTCGTATATTAATAATACCTAATTCGATAGTAAAATGAATTTACGGTATCTCACCAGATCTGCAAGCGTCGCTGCGTGGGGCCTTGACCCCCCGTATGAAGCCCCACGGCCTGTCGGTTCGCCTTCGCCTTCGTCTTCGCCTTCTCCGATTTCTCCTTGTACACAGGAGTATCCATCATACCTAAGAGGTCCTCATAATACTCCTGTCGGATCCAATTCGGCCTCGTATGCCCCATTTTCAGGTCATGAATCATATCCCGTATCTTCTTCGAGGCAGCGCTTCTGTAGATCCTGCGGATCGCGTCCTCGCGATGGGGGGGCCACCAGTACGTCGTCTAATATAGAAATTCAATTATCACATAATTTAAAAAATGGTTGATTAAAGAGTAACTAATAATTAACCAGAAGATTTAGATATATACCCTCAACTCGTCGAGCCAGGAGTACTTCAAGTTCGGGGGCACCGACGAAAAGTTGAGGTAGGGACCATGGAAGTTAGCCCTGATAATTTCTCCAAAAGCCCTGGCAACATTAAACGGAAAAAACCTACAAAGAAGAAACGACTGGATTATTAACTTGAATAAATGAAAGAAATTTAATAAATTATCTTAAATTTACTTACGAGGTCCCCGCGGGCCATAGCTCTCGTCGGAACTCGCCTTTCGGCCTCTCTGGTGCCGTCGAAGGATCCGCGGGTCCGCGCATGTACTCTCCAGTAACCGAATGGAACCGAGTATGGGGGGTACTCCGGGGCCCACTGTGCAGTAACTGGGGGATCCATTGGTGGATCCGCTGCTGGTGGTTCCGATAGCGGAACGGATCCGCTAGCAGATCCGGACTCATGCCTCGATGAAGTGGTCGATCGACGACGAGATGCGTCTGTGCCCGGGGTACTCTCCGGGTCGGGGTCGCTGGATGGGGTCACATCCCGGGAATTTTGAATGTGACCACGACCACTAGCACCACTACGACCACGACCACGACCACGACCACGACCACCACCACGACCACCACCAGCACCACGACCACGGTCAGCCATCATGACCTGTAAATAGAACACATAAACATAATTAACAATATAAAAGTGTAAATGAATATAAAATTCTAAACTAAAATATACATACCACCAGTAGGGAGACGAGTGCTGCCGCGACGAAAAAACTAGGAGTGCCATCTGCAATAAGTAAATAATCGAATGAAAAAACATGAATTCACGTAATTGCTTTATGAGGTCAAACTTAATTCACGTAATTGGAAGTGTTTTTAATATACAACAATATTTAACCTAATCATCGTCTTCGTTCTCATCCTCGGCCTCGTCTTCATCATCATCCTCCTCCTCCTCCTCATCCTCATCCTCATCCTCATCCTTATCCTTATCTTCATCGTCGATTTCATCTGTATCCTCATCCCCATCAAATTTTTCTTCTTCTTCTTCTTCTTCTTCTTCTTCTTCTTCTTCTTCTTCTTCTTCTTCTTCTTCTTCTTCTTCTTCTTCTTCTTCTTCTTCTGCCTCAATATTTGGGACAAGATGCCTCTTTCTCCCCTGGTTGACAGCTAAGACTTGTGTATCAACCTCTTCCTCCCCTCTATTTTTCTCAACAATATCTTCAACATCCATTGTATCCGAGTGTTATCCCAAGTATTGGGACTTTTTGATCTGGTCCTCTTGGTATGCTGGATCTCCAACGTTGAATGTATTTCTAGATTTAATCTTGCATACTGTCCACCAGTCAAATCGATCTCTACGACACCTTGGATAGCTTGTATAGTAGACTTGAACATCCTGATTTGCTATCGCAAATGTATCGGACCCTCTATACCTCCTCCGATGATTTATATCGACAAATCCAAATTGTTTATCAATTCTCCAACCGATATTTGGTGTCGTATCGAACCACTCACATTTGAACATCACAATATACATATCATATGGGCCAGTATATTATAAATCTACAATATCCCGAAGCACTCCATAATAGTCAAAGTCCGGCTCGTCGTCATAGATGGTGCCTCTTATGCAAACACCGAAATCCTTGGTACTAATGCCGTCATTGATAAATTCAACATTTATCGCATTCTGAGTTGACTTAAACCTGAAGCCATTAATGACATAGCCTGGACAAGTCTTTATTTGCTTCTTCGGTCCCAATGCCAGATAAGGAACACTCTCCTGAGTGAGTGTTGTTTCAGGCAATAAGACCTGTAAACAAATATTTATAATTTAAATGTTTTAGATTATATATTTATAATCTCAATTATAATCTCAGTTACTTACGTATTTACGAAACCATGACGAAAATATACAATCAACCTCTCTTTGAAGTCCCTCATCGGTAATATCGGGTGTCCTCATTTTGACTTCATCTCTAAATATACTATTAGAGAAAATAAGAATATATAAGTGTAGCCACTTACTTCATCAAATTCGAGATTATAACAAGTGCAAGTGTACTAACTTAATTCTCCAAATCTCTCACTTCTTGTATGTCACAGTTTAACAAGACATATCGGTGAGCGGCATCATACTCGTCGTCTGTCAACCACCGTCTTTTACTAGCCCCAACAGGCTTGCCCCTTATATTGAATATTCCTCCATCCTCAACGTCCTCGTCATTCCTTTGAGGTCTATTTTGATTTGTTTTAACATGAGTATCGAAATAAATGGAGCAGAAGTTTGACACCTCTTCAATAAGATATGCTTCGCATATCGAAGCCTCTATATGAGCCTTGTTGCCAACTTTCTTCTTTAGATGGTGTACGTATCTAGAGAGACAAATTATCTTGAGAATTAAGAAAGAATTTTAAAACCTACTGAAATTCAACTTAAATTATATCGATTTTTATGTACCTTTCAAATGGGTACATCCATCGATAATGAACAGATGCACCGACACGGGCTTCGTATTCTAGATGAATCGGTAGATGCTCCATGCTGTCGAAGAAGCCAGAAGAAAATATTTTCTCCAACTTGCAAATTGTTAAGATAATCTTCTCCTCAAGTTCAACCATGTGTTGCACAGTTAACTTAGTTGAACAAATATCCCTAAAGAATATTGATAGTTCGGCCAACGGAACCCATACAGCAGAAGGAAACAACTCTTTCAAAGCAATGGGCAGTAATCTTTCCATAAACACATGGCAGTCATGACTCTTCATTCCCGTTAGCTTGCGTTCATTGAGATCAACACATCACTACACCAAAAGGGGAACTTTCTAACACAATTTTTTTTTAATTACTAACAGTTATTAACTGTTAGTACGTACTAACAGTAAAAAACCATTACCATATCACAAAACCGTTAGCATAAAAAAGAAATAAAATAAACAGAATATAAATAACACATTTCTTTTTTTCGTAACACTGTAACACTGTTAGCCAAGTTAATAAAAATTTAATAAATAAAAATTCTAACCCTTGTGCTCTTCACGTGATAGAATAAGTGTTAGGGTGTAGGGAAACACTTTTTCGTCCCCCTAAATTTCTCCCGATCGTGCTCTTCAGAGAACTCCTCTTCCCCCCCAAAATTCCTCTTCCTCTTCCTCTTTCCCCCCAAAAATTCCCCCCAAAATTTTCCATTTTCACGTGAAGAACTCCTCTTCCCCCCAAAAATTTCCATGTATACTCCTCTCCCCCCTCAAAAGTCCCTCCAAAATTTCTTACTGTCATCGGAATCCCTTTCTCCTCCGAGCGAGCAACTCTCAACTCCGAGCGAGCAACTCTCGTTGAAGGTAAATCCCTTTCTCCTCTTCCTCTTCCTCCTCCTCCTCCTCCTCCCTTCACAATATAATTTTAGGACAGACTCGGAGAAACTCTCTTTGAAGCAGACTCGGAGGAAATTAAATTATTTTTCACACCGTATACATGTTTCGTATAGGTGGAGCAGACTCGGAGAAACTCTCTATGAAGATATTCGTCACTATCATCGGTGAGATTTCTTACTGTCATCGGAATAGCCATTGTGGACTTTAATATATGTTTTTGAAAATTTCTTACTGTCATCGGAATAGCCAATGTGTTTTCTATTTGATTTGGAAGATATTTCGTCAACGTATATATGTTTTTCTATTTGTTTGACCGAATTGCTCTATTTGATCTTTTAATGGTTGATTTGGAAGCACTTCTCTGAAGAGTAAAAGGTTGTGTTAAAGTTTTTTTTCCCCTTAAATTTTTTTTTTCAAATAGTACTTATTCATGTTGGTTGGATTAGCGTTTCGAAAACCTCTATTTGAGTATTAAGAAGAATGATATGTTTGTAAAAACATCCATTCAAAATGGAAGTCGCTAGCCATGAAGCTTTACGAAACCGGTACCAAATCGACTCGGGGATAAAACTGGCCCTCAAGTATAGTTCAGATTATAATTGTGCTGAATGTCGATGCAGCTGCTTATTATAGATCTATTTTTGCATTGCCTTGTCAAATAGGTTAGTTAGGTTAACCGGTTGATGCATTTGACAAGAAAAATCAAGGATGTAGGTACATAGTATATATTTCATAAAAATATCGTTAGATTTTTTTTTGCCCAGACTGTTTTTTTCTGTTTTTTTAAGGGGATTCTACAGTTAAGGAAAAGAGTTGCAGAATTATCATGAGATAAAAATAGATATCTTGTTGGAATAGAATGTTTCACTCTGAAACTTTCTTCTGCACTGCATTTCACTATAGTGGTATTCTTTTTCAAGGAAACCTTAACTTGAACTGCCATTTGAGTATAGTTGTTGTTCTTGTTAATGTGTTGGACATGTTGGGTTGGTAATGGTTTCATATATTGATACTTTGTTTAATGCAATATATGAGACATAATGATCAACAAATTTGTATATTGTACCCCAGATTAGGCAGACAAGATCGGTGTGCACATATGCTAGAGTTTGTCTGTGACCAATGGTTCAGTTTCGGCTGAAACTGATTCATTTGTTGCATGGTTCCTATTTTGTTTATTGTCATGGGAATCTTGGTCAAAGAGCGATTTTTGGCTGTGAGTGAAATCCACATTAGTCAGATTTTAGTATAGAGGGAGACATTAGATAATTTTCATATTGTTATTGAGAGAGAAATCAATGAAAAGAAATAGCCTATAAATAGCCTGGTGAGATATTGCAACGAATGTTAAGCTATTGTTGCTCCTTTTTTTCCTCAACCTACTATCCTATTGTTAAGCTATTTATAGGCTATTATAGGGAGACATTAGATAAGTTTCATATTGTTATTGAGAGAGAAATCAATGAAAAGGAGCAATTAGCACCTTTTATTTCTGCTTGTCCAGTGCTTTTATCTTTGTTCTTGCAATGAGTCTTAAAAGCTTGCCTACCGAATGGAGAAGAGGGATACCACAATACAAATCTTTTTAAAAGCTTGCCTGAGTGGTATCTACCAGTAATGTTACGTGAACTAATAACTGAAGCATATGACATATCATAGATGTCAAAAAAGAAAGTTTGAAAAGTTGAGCTGTATTAGAAAGGCATGCAGATAGAATGTTACATTGATACAAGCAAATTATAGCATCACCCACACAAAATGGAAGCATCAAAAGCATGCTACATTATGACACTCTTAAATTGCTGCTGGTAACTTCATTCAGTCTCCACGAATGTTTGATTCTCAGCTTTAGACTTCACTAACTCTAACAATCAGCTTCATAAGGAATAGAAGCACTTTTAACATAACTAGCAAGATATTACTGGCATGTGTTCAAAGGAAACTTGTCTGTCCAGATTCCTTGTGATTTGCAACGAATGTTAAGCTATTGTTGCTCCTTTTTTTTCTCAACCTACTATCCTTGTCCCCAAATATTTTTGAGTCGTTTACCAATGGTTAGTTGACCTTGAGACAAGGAAGTGTGTGTACACACACACACACACACACACACACACACACACGCTTTCCATCACCTGATTAAGTAGGAATCCCAGTTTTCACTCGCTCTCGATTGTTTATCGATTAGGCCTTTCTCAAATCTATAGTATAATAGAAAACATGATTTTCTCTACTCCCTCTCTCTCGATTGTGATACTTGTTCATTCTAATACTTGTTAATTCTTGATGTTTTGTGCAATTGTAGTACGAAATGTCATCCAATTCCTATTTGTACTTCTTGTACTTTGTATTGTTGAATATCTTGCAACTGGATCCACTAAATAGATGAACTTGATTTCTGAAGCCACCACAGCTTTATCATTAGGATTTCATCAAATCAGCTCCGAAATCTAACACAGGAGAATGACATTGAATGAAATTAATATTATTCTAATATTTTGATCAGTGGCCATCTTATTTAGTGTATGGACTTGCTTGTACTAACTAATGTAAACATCAATTGTCAAACTTCTACATCCTTTACTTTGCCTTGTCCAACATGTAAACATTGGAAAGCAGGACCACAACATAATTAGTTTCATATCCCTGTTGAACACGATACAAATGAATAATACAAGCATGGCAAAACAAATATGGACTAAGGTTCACATTGTCAGAATTGGCATTGGCCCCTTCTTATGAGTGACTGACTTGCCTTGACCAGAGGTTCACTGTAGGATTTAGTATGTTCAGGAAACTATATCATTACAAGATAGATTAGATAATTAAGGATGTGGGTATAGACCATATGCAAGAAGGAAGAATATAAATGTCATGACACTATGATTTACCAAAAGTAGGTCGCTTATTAACCACTTTATGAAATATATACCAAAAGTAGGTCGCTTATTAACCACTTTAGATAATTAAGTAAAGTCATCAAGGTTCTTCCTTAGATAATATTTATGCTCAACTAAGTAGGAGTTGGTAAGTTTCCTGCTCTCTTTTTTATTGTATTATCGAAGAGACGTCTCAGGGATAATACATTCATTAACTGTGTTGACATGTTAGCATTAGATCAAAATATTTTTCGTTGTAAAGTTCAGTATATATGGAATTAAAATGCTACAATTGATGCACAGTGATAATTGTGTAGGTTTCTATCATAGTAAATAACATTAACATTTGCATACATTGATAATTCTATTGTTGGAAATTGCTCAAGATGGTCTGAACATGCACAAGAAAGATCTAATGAGACACGACATGGAGAAGTGCATGTACAAGAAAGATATAATTTTTTATCCTAGATTAGTAGAATATTTTGTAGCATATTATAATTTTTTATTTTTTATTTTTGGCATATCACCGTTCATGAGGAATATAGAAAGACTTGTAGAATTTTGATAGGCTATTTATAATATTGGCATATCACTGTCTATAATTTTTTTTATTGGTAAATAATAATCTATTTGTCTTCATGATCTAATTTATCTTAATCTTGTTTGTTTATTAGGTTCCTAGTATAGAAAGGGATAAACATCCTTGCTATTATGTCAAGATCGATATCAAGAGAGTGGATTAAAAATCCATACAGAAATGATGTTGAATATATACAAGGTGTTCGACATTTCATGAGCTTTGTGAAGTGCCACTCACCACCCGGGATCGGAACATGCCCTTGTCCTTGTATGAAGTGCAAAAATTCTAGAAGATTTCTTTTTGAAACGGTTGAGAAACACTTGGTCATGTTTGGTATGGAACCAACATACGATGAGTGGTTCTTTCACGGAGAGAGGAATGGCATGAACGTAGTGGTGGATCCTACGCCACATATTTTTGAAGAGGATCAGATCCAAGATCAAATCCAAGAAGAATATGATGATGATGCAGGGGCTGCACTCGGGAACCTTGTTGATGATGCTTATGGAGTTCATGATATGGCACAAGCTAGTTGTGAGGAGAACCTTGGCGAGACGGGTGTAGTTTCTGGTAGTCCATTTGTCCCTGGTCTTGATCATGGTAATAAGTATCATGAATTCAAGAAAAAAGCAAATGAGAAACTATATCCTTCATGTGAAGATGGCCTTACAACTTTATGTGCAATTATAGAGCTCCATAACTTGAAGAAGGAGTTCAATTGGTCAGGAAATAGCGTAACTGAGTTGTTGAAGCGATTGAGACGGTAGCTTCCAAAGGGAAATACACTACCTGACAAGTACCCCACAATGAAGCAAATGCTAAAAGATTTGGGAATGAAAGCCAAGTGCATTCATGCATGTGAGAATGATTGCATATTGTATTGGAAGGAATATGCGGATGCAGTAGAATGCCCTCGTTGTCAGACTCCCAGGTTTAAGGTTAAGGAAACCAAGTCTGAAAAAGTAGGGAAAGTGACAAAACAACCAAGAAAAATCTTGAGACACTTTCCTCTAATCCCAGGGTTAACTAGATTGTACACTATACCATGGATAGCACGCCAAATACAATGGCACAAAGAAGCAAAATCTTCTTGGAATTTCATGCGTCATCCTATTGATTCGGCTGAATGGAGGTCACTTAAAAGCAAGTGGCCAGAGTTTGCTAGAGAGGGGCGTAATGTTTGGCTTGGCATTGCTACCGATGGGTTCAATCCACATGGAGTGCTATCTAGTGGTTACAGTTGTTGGCCCGTATACATCGTTCCTTATAACCTTTCCCCTTCGTTATGTATGAAATCACAGTTCCAGATGATGTGTTTGTTAATTCCTGGGCCAAAAGCACCGAGTCAAGACATTGATGTATTCTTAGAACCTCTTGTAGATGAGTTGAAGCAACTTTGGACGGAAGGAGTGCCAGCTATTGATATGAACAAGGGGGAACTCTTCACTTTGAGAGCAATGTTATTGTGGGGAATCCATGATTTTTCGGCATTTGGTAACTTATCTGGTTGTGTGACACATGGTTACAAAGCTTGCCTTATTTGCGCTATTGAGACCGAGTCTGAGCGCGTTGGTAATAAGAATGTTTTTAGAAAGTATAGAAGATTTTTGAAGGATGGTCACCCATATAGGGAAGTGAAACACGGATGGTATAAGGATGTAGAGCATAAGGAACCTCCAATACGATTGACTGGACCATCCTTTTTAGAAAGGATTGATCATATCAAATATATACCGGGTAAAATAGTGAAAGCTACTTGCAAGAAGCGAATGGCAGTTGAGGTGGATGGTAGTGAAGATTGCACTGCATATGAGGATGACAAGGAAGAAAGGCCAGCGTGGTATAAAAAATCGATTCTTTTTACTTTATAATACTGGAGTCGTCATAAAGTACGACATACTATTGATGTGATGCACATTGAAAAGAATGTGGCTGAACATCTTATTAATTTGATGTTTGATAGGGGAAGAAATTCTTCTAAATATGCACTCGATAAGGCTCAGAAGATGCAAATTTGCCAAGTTTTGAAAGATATAAAGCTCCCGTCATGTCTTACAACTAATTTGGGCAGCCTTGTCACTATTCAGCCACCCAGTTTGCATATTAGGAAGTCATATGACTATTATGTCATTATCCAATATTTGTTTCCAGTTATGGTTCAACATGCATATCCAAAGTTTCGTGAGTTGAAACGAGCCATTTTGCAAGTAAGTTTGTACTTCAACATACTATGCTCAAAGGTCTTAGTTCGAGAGCATGTCCAAGCTGCCAAAGATATGATTGCCGAGGCTTTATGTCGTGCAATCAGCTCTACCTCCTCCGTGAGACAAGTAAAAATGACACAAGCTACAAAAGCAATATCCGGTCAAAGAGATATTGAAGACCTTCGTCAATGGAAAATGGAATTACAAAACCAAATAACAGACGCTATGAACAGGTTTAATTCCATGACTTCTGCTTTTGTGAGTATGCATCAAAATATGCTACAAAATATGAATATGCAACAGAATCAATTCGGAGGTAATGGGACACCAAGGGCTGAAGCTGCCTCCAACACAGAGCATACTCCAGTTGATCCAAAGAATTTTAATACTGGGTCTGATGGCCATGGTGACAACATTGCTAGTCCCGTCCTCCCGACCAACAATGGTGGACCATCTTCTAAAGAGAAAAAATACGTGATATTACTTTCAAAGGATTTGGAAGAGGTGGCAAAAGGATATCTTGCATCACACAAGACTTGCCATCAAAGGAAGGTGGTACAAGACGGAGAGAATATTGTTTGGGTGACGGAGGTTATAGATCCGGAAGCACCGATTTTTGATGGTCCACAAGATGGCAATTACAAGCTTTGCGATATAGTTGATGGAGGATTTGTAATTTGGCCAAAGTATCGTTTGCGAAATTTGTAGTTTTCTTTACTTTGAACATAATTGTTCTAACTCTATTAAACTCAATGTTGTTTAGATTTGTTTAATGTTTGAATATTTTTATCAAGTTATATATTGAACTTAAATTTTCTTGGATGAATTGTCTCTCTTTTTTATTTATACTTATTTGATGATGAATAATAAGATTGGAAGTTTGGATTTGAATTAAGGACGTTTAGTGCAATACAAACAAATCCTTAAAGTTATGATATGTTTTATAAGGATTAAAAATTGTTAGAAATCTGTAATTTTTACTGTTTTATTCGGTTTTCAATTGTTGGAAAATTTTATTTACCAACACTTTTTCATTGTTAGAAAATTTTATTTACCAACATTTTTTTTTCCATTGGTGAATATAATTTACCAACGGTTTTTTACCATTGGGAAGTTTATTTTTCTAACACTTTTTTACCATTAGGAAAATCAATTTCTCAACGCTATTTTACCGTTAGGAAAATCAACTTACCAACGCTATTTTACCGTTAGGAAAATCAATTTACCAACGCTATTTTACCGTTAGGAAAATCAATTTCCCAACGGTTATTACCGTTAGCAAGACCGTTAGTAAAATTCCCCACACCGTAGTTCCAACGGCAAAAAAGTGTTAGGAAATTTTTTCCTAACGCTTATAGTCGTTAGGAAATGCCTGTTTTGGTGTAGTGCATCTAGTCAAATTCGACACATAGCCGTCGGGAAATCTTAAAGTAGATACCTACTTGCAGATTATTAATCTATCTTTTTTGCTCAATATGTATTGTGCTATCGGCTTACTTAATTGTCCAGCACCCCTTTGTATCAAGTTCAGATAAGGACGCTTGCATATCTCGGCAATGTCTTGTCTTGCTTTTGGATTGTCCTTCGTCTTTCCTTTAATATCCATGACGGTATTGAAGACATTATCGAACACATTCTTTTCGATATGCATAACATCAAGATTATGCCTTATAAGATTATCTTTCCAATAAGGCAAGTCCTAGAAGATACTCCGTTTGGTCCAGTTATGGGTTTGTCCGAACCCATTGACACGATTGTTCGATGGATCTTCCATTATGGTGGATAAGTCCTTTACATCTTCCCAAATATCGTATCCCGATAATCTGGCAGGCGGATGAGAAAATTCTTGTTTTCCAGCTCTGAACGCGTCCTTGTTCTTTCTCCAAGGATGACTCATGGGCAAAAATAGACGATGACAATCAAAGAAAGAAGTTTTTCCTCTATGCTTAAGGCGGAACGCCTTACTATTTTACATGCATATCAGACAAGACATGGTGCCGTGAGTACTCCATCCCGACAGCATACTGTATGCGGGAAAATCATTGATTGTCCACATCAGTGAAGCTCTCATCTGAAAGTTCTGTTTCCTGGAAATATCATAGGTCGTGACGCCGATCTCCCACAGCTGTTTCAGCTCATCCACCAACGGCTGTAAATATATATATCGATATTCTTCGTCGGATTTTTGGGACCCGGTATGATAGCTGTCAAAAATATATAAGGGGTACAACATGCATCCGTTGCGACAACAATCTATCTTGTCGTACCCCAGTCCCAGTTGTCGGACCATCATCTTCGACTTGTAGAAGTTTTTTGGAAGATCTTTTGATTCCTTCGGTAACACCTCCTTCATTAGTTGTGTAATTCGATCATAGCAAGTTTGTGGCAAGTTAAAATCGGACTTTATGTTCAACAACCGCATCGTCACTGATAGTATGGAATGTGGCTCACAACCAGGAAATAAAAAAGTTTCAACATCCTGAAACATATCATAGAACTCCTTCGCCTCAGGATTAGGATCCTCCGGATCAAAATTAGGCCCTGCCGTGTCGTACACCATATCTCGTGCAAGGTTCTGCACGTCTCCATAATCAACAGAGCATTCGTCGTCATCGACGAAAAAATCCGCTGCAGCATTATCATCAAAAGCATAAGTAGCAGCATTCACAACCTGTCTTTCCGCATATAGTTCACCTTGCGATGACCACAGGCCGTAATCATGTACGAAACCCTTACGGGTCAAATGATCTCTTACACTCACCACTTCTTCGTAACGTCTATTACGACAATTACGACATGGACACTTGATTTTGTTACCATCCATAAACTGAGCTTTGCTCATGGCATACTTAAGAAACACTTCCACGCCTGCCTGAAAATCGTCACTCACACCTATTTTGCTCTCGTGTTGTCGTTTGTACATCCATGTACGATCAACGAAATAACGATCCATCACAGATTGGATGTGAAAATCTGTATAATAAGACAAACTAAACAGAATTAGTATATAATCATGTAACTGGTAGATCTGCTGGTATTCTAGCTTGAAAAGAGAAAAATCTAAATACAGTTATTACTAATAGTTCGATACCGATACCGATAGTTCGATATCGATACCGATAGTGCGATACCGATACTGATAGTTCGATACCGATAGTGCGATACCGATACCGATAGTGCGATATCGATAGTTCGATATCGATACCGATAGTCCGATAGTCTGATAGTCCACTAGCGATACCGATAGTTCGATACCGATACCGATAGTCCAATAGTTCGATACCGATACCGATAGTCCGATACCGATTCTTCGATAGTCCATTAAGTCGAAATGATTTCTTTTAATTATACACGGTTCAACTTGACGAGTCAGTAAATATTTTTGTGGTGTTGTATGCTTGCAGCAGCAAATCAAGTTTTAGAGTCATTATAGGTCAATTAATCAAACTGAGTCAATCTATCTATTTCTAAATTGCAAGAGTCCACTTCTAGGATATGGGAGCTATATCCTAAATATCTAGGCTAAAATTAACTTGGTTAGGATACTAGAAATTCCTTACTATCTAGCAAGCACTACCTTAGTCTAGTTACACTAGCATTACCTATATTTCCTACCATGCCTACACTCACACATTACACCCCAAGACGTCCTGCATGCTAATAGGCATGGCAGGTCTGCCTTCATTCCTCACTCTCTAAAGCACACATACACATATGTATATCACAGTGAGATGTATAGATATATACATCTATATAGAAGCACACAACTGATACACTCTAAGGGTCGGTTTTCCAGGAAAAAATTTACTTATTCAGTGACTTTGGTGAAGCGAATGTCCCAAGAAAATTTTTAACAAAGAAGGCAGATGAAGAACTCGCACTGTCCTTGACACAGTGAACATATACACCATGAACCCAAACTCCATATTCACATTTACTAATCCAAAACCACCAAACTAATGGATAACACCCAATATGGATAACACATTATTTAGCCAATATATAAACTCAGATGAATTTGAGAAGCAAAGCCCCCCGCCGCCCCCAACCAAAGCCCGCCGCCCCAAGCCCGCCGCCCAGCCCCCGACGCCCCCGCCCCAAGCCCGCCGCCCCCCGCAGCCCCGTCACCCACAACCCCCCGTCCACCGCCGCCCCCTGCCACCCAGCCCCCACGCCCCCACCCCAAGCCCGCCGCCCCCGCTGCCCCTACGACACCGCAAGAGAGAGAGAGAGAGAGATCGAGAGAGAGAAAGAGAGAGAGAGAGAGAGGATTACCTTCGGGAGAGAGAGGAGAAGACGCCGACGCCGATCACCGAAGCCGCGGGAGAGAGAGAGAGAGAGAAGGAGGAGAGAGAGTGAATTTAGGGGGAATGCAAAAATTTCCCTCCGCCGTTTCAATTTAAGTCTGGAACGTATATTTAGCGACGGACTAGCGACGGATATTTATCCGTCGTCCGTTAGTCGCTCTTTCTGATACTGGCCGACTGAATATCCGTCGCTACGTAGTCGAAGAATTGTCCCGCCAATTCTCCCTACAACTCCCGCCAAATAATCGACTGCATAGCGACGGACTGAATATCCGTCGCTATATCTCCGACTCCCTAGCGACGGATGTGCGACCTTTTCTTCCCCTAAAAAATAAATAAAAAATATAACAGCTTGTCGTCGGTAATCCGTCGGCTAGTTGCCACAAAGCCGTCACTAACGCCGATGGACGATATCCGTCGCTAATTGTCCGTCGCTAATTTACTGTATTTTGGTAGTGAACGACGATGGCGGGATTGATGACAACGACGAGGTTGATGATGACAAGCTCCACCTCGTCATCGCAGCAAATTCTCCAGTAACGCTTCGTTCCTTTTCAGCGGCGCAGGATCGTGGCACGTATTTCTGATCGACTTTATTTCCGGCGTCTTCCTTTCCTCCAGCAATCTCGTAGACGCCATAGGTACGGTGAGTTTCTCGATCTCTGAAAATTTTCTAATCCTCTTCTTCCTTTGATGATATTTCTTTGATAAATTCCTTTGATGATTCAGAATTTCCAAATCTGAGTGGTTCGTTCTTGATCAAGTGTCCAGATCGGTTAGTTTTGATTGAACTGAATGGATTGATTGAGGATTTCTACTTCGATCAAGGATTTGTTCTAGATCTGGTAAATTCCTAGTTTGATTTCCTTTTTCCGTAATTTGTGGATCATGTTTTAGCTTAGATTACTGATTCGAAGGCTACTATTTTTAATTAGGGTTCGAGATCAAGATCGGTTGAACCATCGTGTGAATCGAGTATTGATCGATTTGATAATTGAGAACGGTAAGGATGACCTGAATATTTTTTCCTTGATTAAATTTTAATTTAATTTGCTCTGTTCTGAGTTTTGTTCCATTTTGGTGGGGTGTTTTAATATTCAATCAGGGAGACGCCGATACCTACTCGTCTATAGCAAGCGTGTCTGCTCTTGGATTGTGTTCTGCTGCAAGTAGAATTATTCCAAGTACGAATTTGATCACTCTTCAACCTTGGTGTTGTTGTCAGTATTGATTGGCTAGTACTGTCCTAACTTGTTTTTCATTTTTGCGTCCGATTTGTATCTGAGGTTTTGTCCGTGTCGTGAGTCGTGTTCTGCTTCTTCACCTCTAACCTTGTTTGTGCGTGTTCGATTATGAAGCGGGTGCAAGGGTCGAGTTGGCATGAACGTGTTTTCCTTCGATTGCAGCACCGTTCAGTTTTTAGCATTTTGTAGGGTTAAGTTTTGAATTTGTAAATAATTTTGAAAGCTTGGCTATGGTGTATATTATTTGTGAGTTGGGTTCCTGTTTAATAAGTTTGTATATAGTGTGATTTCAGCTTGATTTTGTATATATAGTGTGAGTTCAGCTTGATTTTGTATATAGTGTGAGTTCAACTTGATTTGTTCTGCAGTTGAATATGGTGAGGGGCAACTTCCTGGTTTAATTTCCTTCTTGGTTTCTGAATTTTTGTGTTCTTATCGAGTCTTTGTTACTGGAAGGAGTTTGCAGTTGGGGTGAGGTATAGTGGTTGCAAGGGCTGACTATAGTTGATCAAGATGATTAGGGATGTTGCGTTTATTGCATCAAAGCTTATTTCTGCTGGAACAGATAGCTAAGGAACAATTTAATTTAGATTTGAGAGATTAAGTTGTGGCTTAAGTGGAATGTTAAGTTGCTTTAATCTTCAAATGATAAGTTCAGTAGCTTGGGCTGAATCTTGGGCCAGGTTAGTACCCAAATTATATATTGTGAGTTAAAATCTATTTTATGGAATTTTTAGCTACTATTTATAGTTGTGGCTTATATTGGTGTCTAAATTTTCAGAGTAGTTCTAACTATGATCTTGACTAGTTGAGTAGTTGAATCTGTAACTCTTAAAGGACATTAAGTAATCCTCTGGCCAGATTAATGGGAGTATAGTTAGCTAAGGATAGCAAGAATTATTTAATTAGCATATAGTTGTTTTTGTAAAGCTATATAAAAACTAATTTATGGTATAGATTATGGTTAAAACTAAAATCCCTAGTATATCCTAAATACCTATATTAACCATGATTAGAAATTATAGGATAAAACCAATAGAACTGGTTTAGATTTTAATCAACTTGCAATCATTTTAAACAGGAGGACATCCAGCTCCATTCATTACCCTTGGTCACCTGGAGCACGGCAAGTACATTCTATGGTTTATTTTCATTTACATTCATATCCTGTGCTTTTTCTGTGACACGTCATGACATGATATCATGTTCTCCTATACTTTCATGTTCTTGTACTTACTCGTGGTCGGGGAGGGGAAATACACTAGCTATGTGACCAAACCCAGAGATCAGAAAATATATGTTGGTAGCTTAGGCCTCGCACCGTACACGCGGGCCCTAAGACGTACCATTATTCCTGTGCTCATGTGCTTATTCCTGTACTTACCCCAACCATTCACATAGGCTAGTTGTATTTCAAATATTGTGCACATGTCATGTCTTGTACTTCAGGTTCATGGTTTACATTCTTGTACTTTATTTCCTGTGCTTTACATTCATGTACTTTTCTGTTCTTTCCTGTGCTTTACATGTTCTCTTGTACTTTTCATATCATGATGTTCTTGTTCATTACCTAGAACTGTACTTTGCTCCGCTCCTGATTGGATATATTGCAGGTGAGATGGAGGCGATGTGTGACACGTACTATGGCCGTGAACCTGCTGACGTGCTAGAGCCAGGTGGAGATTCACTAGACCTAGAGGCCGAGGAGGCCTAGTTGTCTTTCCATTTCTAGCAGTTTACTTTCATTGTATTAGAGACTTCAGACTTTACCTTATTTTCTGGATGAATGTAATAATCATAGAATTGTACTTTGGATTCTGGGATCGTTTATAGAGATACTGTGATTTGTATATCTTCATATTGCCTTGTAGTTTTCCTAGATTGGTACAACTTACTTCGTCGTGTCTAACGACGAAGGCTGGGCGTGTCCGACTTGTGTCCGATTATTCGGGTGCGGGTCGTGACATATTTTTAGTGGTGGCCCATGCAGGTCTTTCGTAATGGTACCTAGGTATTAGTGTATTGGGGGACTTGATTAAATTAGGAAAACTTGATCACAACATAGGAAATCAGGTACATTGGGTATATGGATATTATATAAAACATTTACTATTTACTTGTAGGTTTAGGTTTTTGCAATCAACGAAGTTTTCTTTCTATTGCAGGATGGTCGCCACCAGGAAGGCCGCAGATCAGCCTGGAGCTACAGGATCTTCAGATCAGCCCGTACCTGACGTATCAGTGGAGCAGCTTTCACCCCCTCCTGTCGCTCCTACTATCACCACTGGTAGTACGCAGTTGATGGAGATGTTTCAGGAGTTCCTTGACACCTAGAGAGAACAGGCCATCCTTTTCCAAGCTAGACTTGTAGATGCACTTTCCGAGCTAGGGAGGACTTCTGACTTCCAGACCCTCAGACCTTTTGACTTTTCCGACACCGAGCGCATATCTTGTACCGAGAAACAGATCGAGAACCTAGAGCATCCATTAAAGATCATCCAAGTCTCTAAGGACCCGACTCCTCTGGAGATTGGAGCTACCAGCCAGGAGATCCAGAATGTAGCACAGACAATAGAACGAGACGGGAAGCTGAAGCTCAGGAGAGATAGAAAGACTTATGATGGAGATAGCAGCTACTATGGATCCGTAAAGCGTCGTAACACTCAGACAACATTTCTTCAGTCACATCATCAGTCGCATCATTCGGAGCAGATTCAGGCCTACCTCCATTGTGTGTTATGCAAGAGTACGGAACATCTGGTTGACAAGTGTCGTAAGAGGCTCGGACTCTGTCTATATTGTGGATCTCCTGTCTACTGAATGAAGGATTGCCATCATGTCACGGATCACAATGACTGAGAAGCATCAGGATTTCAGCAACCAGTACCCCAACAACCATATCCTTCTGTCAGAGTCCCTCCACTTCAGCCACCCCAGCGAGAGATTCAGATTCAGATTCAGCCGACGATCATTTATAATTTCTGCCGTCGTTCAGGACACCACTATGATGAGTACCGCAAGAGACTGAGCCTATGCTTGTACTGCAGATCGCCTGTCCACCAAATCAAAGATTGTCCGGAAGCTGCTGATTGCTGTGGACACACACAAAAAGAAGAAGAAATGTTGTCTTTTCTTATTGGCACAAGGCACCACAAATCAGGTACGCCTGAGAGATCCTGTACTGAGGATCCTCGAGTACAAAAAGAATTCTGGGGAATAGGACGATGGAGATCGAGCGACAGTTGCTCCTTTACTCCGTAAACACTCCGATTTGCAAAAGTAGAAGAAAACCTAAGAAAATTGTTAACTCTCGGCTCACTGGCAAGAAGGGCAGCAATTTGGCTCTTGAAATGCTCTCTGTTCTGTCCATTTGAAGAGGTATAAGACCCCTATTTATAGTCGTTTTGCACTGAAACAACTATTATGCGCCCACAGGGGAAAATACACTAATTTTCCATGTGGGCGCATAGACTTCCTTTGGGCGCATAAAGTGTAGGCGCATGAAGGCTGCATGATCGTGGGTTGATCGTGGGGTTGACGTGACCGCATGCTTCGGTGCACGACTGCTCGTGGAGACTGACGTGGCCGCATGCTTCGGTGCACGACTGGTCGTGGATGTTGATCGAGTCGTGGAGCTATCCTGACTTGGGCGCATAGGTTGGAATAGGGCTATGTGCCCCCCTCTGGAGGAGCCATATGGGCACATATGCTTTGCTGTGGGCGCATAGGGATGGGCGCATAAAAATCTCTGACTTGGGCACATAGCTCAGCTTGGGCACATTGTTCATTTTTCGCTTGGGCACATAGATGCTTCTTGGTTTGGACGCATGGATACTTCTTGACTTGAGATGCTGGAATTTTCATGCTTCTACAAGGCCCCCTTCAAAGTTTTTGATACTCGAACGAGTTCGAAATACTTTGAAAGAAGCATGAGAGACTGTTTGGGTGCATAGCAAACTCATACTTTGGCGCATAGAATTTTGCCAGGCTGTCAAGAAGATGGCTGTTTGAGATCTTCCTTGAAAATCTGAACTGACAGATTTATTGGATCAAAATTGGAAGAGGTCCAACCTTCATGTGTTGTCCATATCAGCAAGTAGTAGCCGTATAATGTAAAAGACCAAGTCTCCATGTGGGTGTATAGGCTATAGTGGGTGCATAGTCTATGTGGGCGCATAGCCTTGCCTCCATGCCTATAAATAGGCCTTGAGAAGAGAGAAAATTCATTCTTCTCTTTTCATCAAAAACTTTCAAGAGACCCTTCATCTTCTCTCTGCACGAATTATGTCTCCCATGGCTGCCAAGAGATCTGTGAAGGGCAAGGAGGCTGCACCGAGCGGTTCTCCTCCTTCGACAGCGTCCCTGTTAGTCCATGACCCGATTCTGGGTGAGGCTATGCTTCAAAAACAAAGTCTCGGGCATTAATTTGCGACGCTCAGACTCTTCTCCGCTAGTCCATGACCCGATTCATATGTGCCCATAGAAGCATGCGCCCACACACTGTCGTGTGTTATGCGCCCACACACTGTTGTGTGTTATGCGCCTATGCAGAACGCTTCCATGTCTGAGTGCTGTTATGCGCCTGAACTGTTTATGCACCTACATGTTTGTTAAATGTCATGCGTCCACTGTGTTTGAGGACTTTATGCGCCCATAGGTAATTTGGGCGCATAACCCTTTGGGCGTATAGGATTTCTCTAGCACTTAGTTTTTTCTCTGCAGATTCTAAGTCTGACTTTCTTCTTCTGTCTTTGCAGTTGACATGGTCGTTCCGGAGCTTGTGGAATCCCTTTCAGTTCTACTCGCCAAGTTCTCGGCACAAGCCTCATAACTAACATGATTAGAAATGTTCATGCCAAGATTAGCCATAACCAGCCTTCGGTACGAACGATCGCTATACTCGAATATGATAAGACTTTCCTGAAGCAGATGATAAACGACGAGAAGCTCTTGCTTGGAGGGGCGCGGAGCTTTAAAAAGTCATACTTTTTGTTTGGTGACAGCTTGGGGTTTGAAGACAGTGAGACGATACGCATGAAAAACCCTCTGGTGGTCAGGCTAAACAATCAAAGGATTTGGTTGCCGTCGATGGATCGCCAGTATCCTCTGTCGGCCTTCACTGATCTAGCCGTACGACGACAGATGAAATGGGACCTAACCCCTGAACTTCCTGGGGTTGTCTCTGGAAAGATACAGTTCAGCTCTGGTGATTGAAAGAGGGACACTTTTAAGTGTGTTAAGGGCTCTACGTCCTACTCTACGAGGGGGCTGCAGCCCGGTGCCATAATAAACGACATCCCGACTGACCTTCATCATTATGCTGTCGACACACTTTGTAATCTGATGATGTTGAAGAGTGTGTCATATCCCACAGGGAAGATACGGATGGAAGGTTAGAGGTACCCTGTTTCATTTTGGGGGTAACCTTACTGAATGGGTGCTTTTAACTTATGAAGCCACCCTAAAGGCTGCCGGCCTTTTTTTACGCCGTCAGAGCCACTCAATATGGCCTAAAGACGAATTGGCCCATGTTCGTTTCTTTGGCAGAGTTGTACAACCCTCATACCGGTACTTTCTTTACTCCGGGAGGGGAGATGTGCCTGGCTCTCCATGAGATGCAGGAAGTATCGAAGCTTCCTTGGGGCACAGAGTCGTATGAAGAATATGTGCCTTATGACGAAGAACTCCGAGACCTGGAGAAGGAAAACTCTGAGATGATGGACATATACAAGGAGTTATTCTGCCACTTCCTTATCTATCACATGATTAATAAGAAAGGAAGAACTGAGGGGGCCAATCCTCATACGAGAGCCTGGACGAGCTATATCTTCGTTCAAGGAGAAGGAAAGGATCCGACCTCCTTTACGATTTATAAGCCCCTGACAAAGTCCGAGATAGAGGACCTGATGACAGATTATGACATAGCGGATACTGAAGACAGTGATGATCCTGAGGGGAAATTCCCGGTCGGCCTCTACTTCCAACAAGCTGAGTTTAAGCTGTCAAAGAAAGCCGTACTGGCGGCTTTTCTGATGATCTGGATCCGTGATTGTGTAGTCCCTGGTGGTTCAGGGTCTATTGAAAGGATGAGCCGGAGCATGATACTTTTAGCTGTAAAGCTGGTTTTTGGATACCGGCTCGTCCTGCTACCTGCAATGGTCTGCGCCATTCAATGGGGCCTGCAGGATTTTATTGGGAACGCGGTGAAGCCTGATGGTAGAGTAGACTTCGCCCGGACAGAACTCCCCTATCATTTCTTAATGGGATGGCTGTTGTTGCACTGTCCCAAGTTGATGAATGCTGGGCCGGTGATGGATTCTTTGGTGGGAGACGTCTTTCTTCGCAGGTTTTGTGACGCGGACTGGGCCGTCACTGGTGTACCCGCTTGTAGAAGGGCTTTAGGCTTCCTTCAGAATTATGAGTTCTTCAGGGTATCCCCTCCGTCCGGTAGTGGTAATACGAAGGATATTTTAGTAGACGAGGGAGCCCATACGACTAGCCTGACTGCTGGAGCATTCCATTGGCTTCAGTCTATTAGGCCTTCACATCTGGTGCTCACACCTATCTGGAGCTTTATTTGCCAAGCCGTTTCGTATGGAAATTTGGGTACAGTCAGCTTCTTTTGGGCAATCCCAGCCCGTATCTGGAGTTAATAGGGAGCTTAATCGACGGGGCATGTGCATGGGTTTATTATAATACCGAATGCACGAGAGCAGCTTTCACCCTGCCCGAAGATAAGTCGAGTCCCACCTGCTTTATGCTGCTGCCAAATTTTATATTCAGATCAATACCTTTCATCTCCGGTATGATCATGAGCAAAGTTTGATATTGGGGACCAGGTTTGGCCCCACTCATGCGAAGCGAGCCCAAAAGACGCCAAAGGGCAGCGAAAAGGAGAGCGCAGCTCCAGCCGTTAAGTCGACCGCAGCGCCACGACAGGGAGCTGCTCTTAGGGAGCCGACAGTGCCTCCAAAGGAGAGTACCAATGACGATTCTGCTTTCCCCGATCTTCCTCAAAAGAGGAAAGCTTCAACGGAACCGGCCTAGGAGCCAACTTTTAAGAGGAAGAAGAAGACCGTCGCCTCAAGGCGAGCCAAGAAAGCAGGTGTTGGTTCACCTCCTTTAAGAAGATCTTCTCGAAAGACTGGGAGAGATGGAACGGCATCGCGGGCCGTTGCCATCGGAAGGTAGATCCCTTCCTAGACTCCATAGCCATTTTGGTCAAACCGTTAGAAGCTTTCTCACCATTGCGTTTGTCCTTTGCACCGGATCCCGAAGTTGCAGTTGAGGCAGGTGCCTTATCGTCTGAGGAAGTGGACGTGGCAATAGTGTCCCCTCCTCGTCCTCGACCGACAGACGACGTTTAGCCTTCTCCAGTCAAGGAGGCTGAATCAAAGGATGATCAGGGCGAATGCCCGGATTATGGTGGCGACCAGAAAGCCAGTCCCTCATACGACATTTCTTTGGGGTTATGTCTGAAATCAGGGCTATAATGAAAGAGTTGGACGAGAATCAAGTCCAATCGGCTCACCCTCCCGCGGGTATGTTATCTTTGCACCTCTCTTCGGATGAGACTTTTTGACTTTGATTTTGCGTGCTCCTCGTGAGGCTGACTGCCATTGTGTATTCCCTTATAAACAAGGAGAAGGAACCACGCATAGAGATTGACCAAGACATTGGAGGAGAAAAAGAGGTTGTCCCTAGCTCCTCTGGGATTGTTGGTGTAGAGGACTCTGTCAGTAAGTCGACATTGGCTGCAGAAGGAGAGGTTGAACAGCCTCATGAGGTGGTCGTTGCTGAATCCGCTCCCGGTCCATCTGGGGTCGTAGGAGATATACAACCTGATGCTGCTCGGGGCCTTGATATTGTTCTTCTTGAACAACTTGGGCCTGTCCTTGGCTCTTTGGTAACCAAGGCTGATGACCTGGTCCAAGTTGGCGCTGAGCATGCCGAAGGTACGAAATTACAACTCTTTTACACTCTTTCAGGTTCTTCTTTCCGTTGCTGTTATATATATTGTTTTCTTGTCAGGTTCGGCTTCTTGTCAAGTATCTCTTCCTAGAGCGTAAGATCTTCATCAAGCTTCCTCCCCGACGACCTCCTCCGAAGACGACGAGATGGCCCAGAAAGTCGTCAAAGCTTTCTATTCTATCCTGAAAGTAAAGCTTTCTGGAGTTCTGAACCGGAATACCGCTTTTGGCCCTGTGCAGTCCGTTGCTGAATGTCAAGTGGAGCCCCTTGAGAGCATCGTTGGCTATGAGGAGCGGGCTAATGGTCTAAGGAAGGTTCTGAATGACTTGGAGGGCTGTATGGCCAAACTCAGGGAAGCCAAACAATGAAGCCCGACGTCGCTGTTTCGTGAAGAAGACGAGGCTTTAGTCACGGCTCTTGCGGAGGAGGAGGCTACTTTCCAGGCCAGGAAGGATGCCCTTGCTCAAGAGATCAGCGAATTGGCTGATCAATATGAGCAGTTCAACGCCGCAAGTGAGGCTCGTGTTGCTTCGAAGAATAAGCTGGCTGCCCAAATTGCTGAGAAATATAATCACATCACACAGATCAAAAATAAGATTACCCAACTGAAGGCCGGCTTGAGGATAGTTGTGTCTGAACAAGATGATTATTCGGTTCAGGCTGCTGTGACTGTTATAACTTCAGACCAATTAAAAGTACAGTTGGTGAAGTTGGAGGGAGAGCACGTGAAACTGATCCCCTTCCAGGATGAAGCTGCTCGACAGGAAGAAGCGTGCCGTCGTGCTACTGCCAAGTCCGAGACCGAGATTGCGGCTCTACGGGATAGCATCAATCAGTTATGTATCCCTTAGATCTTGTTTTGTAATAGGATCAATTAGCCGTCAAGACTCCTGTATCTTTTTTCTCTGTCTTTTGATAGACATTTTTAATAAAGAATCTTTTGGCTTTCAAAATTCATTAATGAAGTTTATGAAATATCAGAACTAGAGGTAATGTGGACATAGTAAGGATATTTTTGGTGGGTATTTCGTTGGAGAATTGGATGTGGACTCATTACCCGTTTTATATTCAAGGTTCTTGAATATATATAATAAGTTGAAAGAAGCTGCTAATAGAGGTAATGTGGACGTAATAGCAGAGAATGTTTTATACCTCGACCAGAGGTAATATGGACGTGGACGGGTATATAACATTTAAATAGGAGTCAATAAATAATTCAGAGGTCATATGGACGTGATTATCTTTGATGAAGGGATATTTTTGGTGTGTATTCCGCTAGAAAATTTGATATGGACTTATTATTTGTATTATGTTTAAGATTTTCGAACATAGGTAATAAGTTGAAAGAAACTGCTAGCAGAGGTAATGAGGACGCTGTAGCAGAGGATATTCTATATCTAACCAGAGATAATATGGACGTGGACGGATATATAACATTAGATAGGAGTGGATAATTCAGAGGTAATATAGACGTGATTATCTTTGACGAATGTTTTGCTCAGAGGTTATATGGACGTGACAAAACATTTCTTAATTATCCAACTGGGGAAATAATTATCGAAAAACAGTTCAGAGGTAATATAGACGTGACTGTTTTCGTAAGACCAAGTTTGGGCAGAGTCCAAAACGAAGATGATTCTACTAGGGAATCTTTCTTAGAGGACCTATTATCCATGACGTATCCAAGACTCTTGAAATACGGATAATAGTTAGAGGATTTTTTGAATCACATAAACATTGTACTGTACATTTACATGATTAAACAGGGTATATGTGAACGCTGTACCTGAAGGTTACACATAATATTTTTTCAGAAACTTGCTGTTGATCGGCATCATGAGCAAGTCACCATCAGGCTTGGTTAGTTGATACGCACCGTTAGAATACACTGATTCTATAACGAAAGGACCTTTCCATTTATGCTAGAATTTTCCTTTTGTCTTATGCGTCATGACCATTGGTCTTCTCACTTCTAAGACCAGATCACCAACTTGAAAGATTCTTTCCTTCATATTTTTATTAAAGGCTCTAGAAAGGCGTGCTTGGTATAGCTCAATACGCTGTTGAGCTAATAAGCATTTTTCGTCTAGTGCTTCCAGCTCTTGTAGTTGCAGACGGTAACTTTCTTTGGCAGTCAACTCACTGGCTAAGGTACTCGAAGAGAGGGAATCTGGATTTCTAGGGGAAGAACTGCTTCACTCCCATAAACCAGAGAGAATGGCGTACTACCTGTTGGAGTCCGACCGTTGTACGATAGGTCCAGAGACATTCGTCGAGCTTCTCATTCCAATCATGCTTGTTTGAAGACACAAACTTCTTGAGAAGTTTGATGATAGTCTTATTGAAGGCTTCTGCTAATCCATTAGCCGTTGGATTGTAAGTAGTAGAGGCTACATTCTGAATTCGATTCTTATCACAGAACTGATAGAATGTATGGCTCACGAATTGTGGACCATTATCATGGATTATCCTGCGAGGTAGACCGAAGCGGTAGATAACGTGATGTTTGACAAAACTGATCATGTTTGACGTCTTTACTTCGATGAGCGGTATAACTTTCGCCCATTTGGAGAAGTAATCGGTTATAGCTAGGATAAATCGATATTCTCTGAAGGATGGCGGGCTAGTTGGGCCGATGACGTCCATACCCCAGGCTTCAAAAGGCCAAGATGCCACCGTCGGGTGTAGAAACTCTGAAGGTTGATGAATAAAATTGACGTGGAACTGACAAGCCCTATAATTCTTTTCATATTCAACAACATCTGCTATCATCGTGGGCCAATAATAACCCATTCGTCTGAGGCAATCTTGTAATTTGGGGCCTGGTTGATGTGCACCACAAATTCCATCGTGAGCCTCACAAAGTGCATGTTTGGCTTCTATGTCTGATAAACATCGTAATAGTAGCCCATCGTAAGAGCGTCGATACAACATTTTGGTAGCTGTATCATAGTAAAATCTGAGGGATCACCTTTGGACAGACACTGCTTCCTTTGGGTCCTCAGGGAGGATTTCGTAGACAACGTAGTCTATGAAAGAAAATATCTAGTCTTTAACGTCTACGTTTGTTTCTGTTTTATAACTGTGATGAATATACAAGGCATCTTTCACACAGAATAACTCTCGACCAGATACTGTGATCGAATATTGAGTGTTGACAGGAACGGTCAGGGAAGCAGCAAGACCGGCTAAAGCATCTGCTTCTATATTCTGTAATCGAGGTACATGCTCGATAAAGAATCCAGTGAAGGTAGAAGCCAATTCGATTGTCGCTTCGTGATATGGGATGAGATCTTCGTGATGAACTTCATAATCCCCTCGGACCTGACTAACTATTTGCCTAGAATAGCCGTAAGCTTCTAGATAGTCAACTTCCAGTTGTTTTGCCAATTGAAGGTCGATCAGTAGGGCATTATATTTGGCCACATTATTGGTGCAAGGTTCCACGAGAGAATATGCACGGTGTATAACCAGATGGTCCGGTGACACAAGCACGATGCCTACTCCGGCCACAATATTTTCTTTAGGTCCTGTTCTTGACACACCGTCAAAAAATATTCGCCAAATGGGGATTTCCTCAGTTGCGGTGTTAGACTCCATTACATCATCCAAGATTTCATCATAGAGTTTGGAAGATTCTGGCACCGGATGAGCTGCTAACAAATCAGCTAACGCTTGGACTTTTACTGCCTTCTGAGGGACGAACAACATATCGTATGGAGTCAACAATATTGTCCATGTAGTTAAATAGAAATTAAGAGAACCCGGTTTAGTCATGAGTATTCTGAGAGGATTGACTTTAGATATGATGTGGATAGTCTGTCCAGACACATAGTGACGTGTCTTCTGGATAGCAAATACTAGTGTGAGACCTTCCTTTTCCACAGGTGTGTATCTGTGTTCGGCACCCACCATCGTGCAACTGAGGTAGTAGATTGCCTGTTCATGGCCGCCTTCATTCTTCTGAGCTAATAGGACACCAAGGGAATGATCCATAGTGCGGACATATAACAAGAATTGCTTTCCAATTATCGGAGCCACCAACACTGGGGGGCTTGTGAGATACTTTTTGATGTCGTCAAATACGCGTTGACATTGTTCAGTCCAGACCAAAGATACTCCTTTCTTCATGAGCTGAGTAAACAGTTGACACATTCTAGAAAGATTTGAAATAACATCTGATGTAGGCTAGCCTTCCTTGAAGTCCGCATAGCTCTTTAAGATTTCTTTGAGGATGCACATCGAGGATAGCTTTCACTTTCTCCGGGTCAAGATATATACCCTTTGAAGTGATAACAAAACCAAAGAACTTGTCGCTGGAGACTCCCAGAAAAGACTTGGTTGGATTCATCTTGAGTTGGTGTGCACGCATTAGTTCGAACACCGTTCTCAAATCTTGGAGGTGGTTGCCCTTGAGATGAATTTTAACTGTGATATCATCGGTGTAGCATTCTGCTGTTTTGCGTAAATTGTCACAAAGAATTGTGTTCATAGCTCGCTGGTATGTCGCCCCTATATTTTTTAATCCGAAGGGCATCACCGTATAGCAGTATACCCCCAACGGTGTTCGAAAAGATGTGTGTTTCTCATCATCGGGGAACATCTTGATCTGGTTGTAGCTCGAGAACCCATCCATGAAGGATATCCGCTCGAAGCCGTAAGTATTGTCGATCATGATGTCGGCGATCGGTAGAGGGAACTCATTTTTTGGGCATGAAGAGTTCAAATCACGGTAATCGATATAGACTCGAACCTTACCGTTCTTTTTTATGACTAGAACAATGTTAGCGACCCAGTCAGGGTATTATTCTTCGCGAATGAACCCACTTGAAATAAGCTTCTTGACTTCACTCTCGATGGCCTCCATGATATCTGGTCGAAACCGCCGTTGTTGCTGCTTCACTAGCTTAGCTTTAGACGAGATATTTAGGCGATACATAGCAACTTTAGGGTCCGAGCCTGGCATGTCTTCATAGCTCAATGCAAATACGTCAATATATTATCTTATAAGCTGTATAAGAGATTGTCGTTCTTCACCATACAAACTTTTGCTGATAAAGATTGGTTTAAGAGATGAGTCATCTAACAAATTAACTTGGACGACTTCTTCAGTAGGTGGTTCACGTTGTTCGAAACATAACTCCCACCTGGTGTCCATTTTTTGAGCCCATTGTTCGAGCTCGATTGATTGGACATATTTTGTAATTTGGTCAACTGACACCATGTTGACGGACAAAGTTGCTTTGAACATGTCTCCAATACTGGAGTCAGAATCCCAGAGGCAGGAATCAGAAGAATGAGAACAACGATCCACTTCGACTTCTGATCCTTCAGGAGTTGTTGGAGGAGTAACATAACTCAAACCAACACCATTTTGTTGATAATAGTTCTCGGGTTTGCCGGGAGGAGCAAAGTGACGTATTGGCAATCGTCACCCTTGACCGTAGTTTAGTCCCTGGTCATTTTTTATATTATATCCCATATTCTGGATGATATTCTTGGCCTGCCAATTATATTAGTAAAGTTGCATTTTTCCAGAATCATAGTCAGCTTCAGTGTCGCGATTGGGAGTAGTAAAGTCCAGAACGAACTTTCTTTCGCCAATTATTCGACCGAAGATGATCAATTCTTCACCCTTCTTTCTAGCTGGAACGATAAAGTAGTGGATATCTTCTGGCCGAACTTTTTCCCACAGACGAGGCATCGTGACCGGCATGTAGAGATGTGATCCTATGCCATGCTCTAGGGCGTATAACGTATCTATGTACTGGTTTACAGATTGGTAGACATCGGAGTAATTCAAAGATAAACCTTTACTTAGAAAATATGCAAATTCTTCTTCAGGGATAACATCATCCACTGAAGGTATACTATTTTAAGTATTGATATACTTATTGAGGGGATCATTGTCCGGAACAGGAGCCACAGACTTGGTCAAGTTCACCACGTAGGGTAACTGATCAGGATTGGGAGGACGGACTTTAGCAGGCTCCACCTGAGTCGTTTTGCGAAGAGTAATGGTCAATGTTTGACAATATCAGGATTTTTTTTTTGACCCAGATTATGAGAGGCTTTGGAGTACTTTTTAGAGTAGTACGTCCTTTGACTCGGATAACCAGGGGACCGTCACTGGCGGATGAACTCACTTCAGCTTCATCGTCAGCTTCGTTGCCGTCATCCTTGGGAGACTGAGATTGATAAAGTACCGAATCTCCGTAGTAGGCTTCAATACCCTTAAAAGGAACGACATCAGCAAACTCCGTCTTCACGATGCCATCACCGTTGACGTACTTGAAGCACTGGTAAAGGGTAGAAGGAAAGATCATGTTCTCGTGTATCTACGTACGTCCCAACAAGACGTTATAGGACACATTAGCGTCGATTACATAGCAAGAAACCTCTGTTCGGAGATCACCAATCTGGCACTTAAGGCAGATCTTTCCCAGCGGATGGCTTCTCCCAGCATTGAAAGCCATGATAGTTGTATTGGTTGCAGATAGCTTGTGTAAAGAGATCCCTAGAATTTGGAGTAAACTTTTAGGGATGATGCTGAGGGAAGAACCTGGATCGATATACATCCGATCCACCTTAATTGCCCCGATGTACCTTGTATAGTATAGAGGTCTATCATGACGATTGTTTTTGAGTAGCATATCTTATAAAAAGGTGATATTTGGCACCACTTCCATAGTACAATGGCAGTGATGATAAGAGACTGGATCTTCAGCGGGGGCTTTGACTTCAGTGAGATAAGAATCAGCATGTAGTAATGCCTCACTTAAAGCTTTCCGCGTCTCTTTGGAGAGTCGCAGTAGATCGAACAAAGACAACCTGGCAGGTATATTAGCCAACTGTGCCAATATGTCAAAGTTGTAAGGCCGATCCATGCCTTTGGGAGTTGGTGCCTTCAGAGACTTGTCAAATCGCGTCTCCTTCTGCTTAGCTTTGTCAGTAGTTGAGGACTTAGACGGACCAGCCTCTGAACTGGTGGAGGCAGCAGGATCTTGAGAAGGCACTGCGTCTTCTTGTACAGGGTCATAAGTCCGTAGATAAGTCTTCCCAGATCGCATCTCGCCAGATAGAACTTCGTAAATGGAAGAAGACACCATATGGCATGATTTGTATTTCTTGCCCCTCTTTGCTTTGGAAGACACCACCCCCTGCATCATTTCTTACACAAGGTCTGGATGGACCCACATGATCTCACCATGTTCTGTCGTGAGCGATACCAACGTTGATGTTGAGTCACGAGCTGGAGGTAGGTTGACAACTTCCATTACTGCCTTGGGGATCGGGACTACGCTGTCTGGGACTTCTGTGGGAGGAAAGTCACCAAATTGAAGAGAGATCATGTTAGAAGATACGACCTTGTCTTCAGTTTCGAGGTTGATAACTTGGCTGTCGATAAGCTGTTGTATCTTCTTCTTCAGGACGATGCAATCCTTGGTAGAATAGTGCACATACTGTTGATAAAGACAGTACTTGGGATCATTGAGTTGGTTCGCCTCTGCAGGACGCCGTGGTGGAGGCAATGTCAGTTTATTACCCTTCATCAATGTGTGAAAAATGGTAATAACATTATCTTCGTCAAAGGAGAAAGTCTCCTTGGGTTTGTCTGGAGCGCCCTGAGAATTGGAAGCTCCCTTGGAAATGTCGACCTTCAAGACTTTTTTCCCTTTACCCCCACGGATAGAGATAGTTTAGGGGTGCTTGCTTTTGTCTTCAGATTTGGGTGTCTTCAACTCCAGTAATTCTAGATTAGGAACATCATTCTGAGCAGTATCAGCAGCCCTGATGAAAGCGGGCCATGTATCATACTTATGTATACCCAGACAAAACTTTACTGTGGAAAGGAAGTTATGTCGACAAGTATCCATAAGCTCTGAGTCTGGTATACCGAAGGGCATCTTTAATGCTAGTCGCCTGAAGCGTTTGATGAAAGCAATAACAGACTCACTCCTTCTTTGCTTAGTTTTGATGAGGGTGGACATACTAACATGCATGCCACTCTCATAAAACCTGTTGAGGAATAACCTCTCCAAGTCTTTAAAGGAATTAATGCAACCGTCAGACAGACTGCAGAACCATTCAAAAGCTACCTCCTGCAAGGTGCTGATGAATAACTTTGATAAGAAAGGATCGTCCCTTGGTAAGTGCAGAGACTGCGTGTTAAAGTATGTCATGTGTTGGCGAGGAGAAGTCATCCCGTCAAATGAATTTAGCGTCAGTGGCTTGTAGTTAGGAGGGCAAGTTGCATTCTCCTATTCAGAAGGATAAGGTTGAGATATCCCCATCTTCTGAAGCTCGTCTTTGTATGAGATGGTATCGAGACGGGCAACAAGAGAATCAATTGTATCCTGCTGATTGAGCAGATGCTGAGAAACGACTTTTGTACGGTTGTCAAGCGTCGTTGTAAACCCCCATGTTTTATTCCTAATTATTTTAATTTTTTTACTTTTTTTTGCTATATACATTTTCGTATTAATTTATTTGTTTTTTATGTATAAATATAATGTATAGGTATGGGTGCCTGTACATTATGCTATCAAAGACAGTGTACTTTATAATTTAGGAATTTTAGATATTTTTATATAAATTTTTAGAATTTTTCTAAAACCTACTTTACTTATAAATGATTATGTGTGTATATATATATATATATATATATATATATATATATATATATATATATATATATATATAGAGTAAGAAAAAGGCTAAGCATTGTAGCCGCAGCTACAGTACTGTAGGTGTCCCGACACCCTTTGAATCAGTTGATTCAAATAAAGAGAAATTCTTCTTTATTTTGAATCGGATTTGATTCTATCCCTCTAATCTTCTGAAATTGGTTTGTGTAGCAATTCCTAACCCTACGCAAATTCGACCCAGACTCGTAATCCCATTTGATAATACTAAATCAAATTGGACAAACCCGAGCATATTTATGCGCGGAGGAGTCGGGATGTTCTTCCAAAAACAAATCGAGTATACCTAAATCCAAGCGACCAAGAGCGATCCACGATCGTACCAGCACCCCGGCGAACTTCTCCGTCGCCTGCACGTCGAGCAAGAGCGCTGTACCATCGGGAGGAGGCCCAACCCGACAGTAAACAGAGTGCCACACTGTTTTCGACCGACCGCAGGTACCCTCCTTCCTTCCCATTGTATTTTCTTCACGCTCGACTGTTTCCAATTCTACGAAATAGGAAGACCATATAACCCTCTAGAAACCCTCCAAAGGAAATTTGTTATAAACCCGTGTATCGCCCTGGAGCTCGACGCGAAGTCGAGCGAAAACCTGCCTCAAAACATAGTTTAGAAGGCTGTCCAGACCCCTACTTGGAAGCCAGTTTTCGAACAAAATATTAGTGTTTTCGTGCAACTAATTAAAAACAGTAGGAGATAACATAACCGAGATCAAAACGCATCTCCTAGATATATATTTCATCAATTGTACAGAGAGTTATGTAACGTTTAACTTGAGCGAAAAACTGTTTTAAGAACAATAAAAATCTGGAAATTTTAGCCGATACGACACGTGCCCCGACAAATCGGGCAACGTGGACGCACACTGTACGCATCGAAAGGCGCATATAGATGTTGCCGACGTGTGGGAACTAACGGAATCCGAATTCGTTGCGTGTGCGCGAGAAAATCAGTGTGTATCCGTCGAGATACCTCCGTATCGACATTTTACAAATTTGGCCGTAACTTCGTACACGTTCTTCGGATCGACACAAAACTTGCGTCATCAGGGCCGACTAATTTTTCTAATCCTGTGTGCCAAGTTTGGTCTGATTCTAAGAAGGTCGACCGAAACACTTATTTGGCGGGCCCGCAACCCGACCCAATGGCCGATTTTGTGCACGGCTCATCAGAATCCAAAATTGGACATACCGTTGAGATTGTCTCCTCAAATCGGATCAGTAGACATATAGTTTGACGAATTTAGAGACCGTAGACATTGGCATGCGTTTCGGTGCAAAATGGGTCTAATAGCGGACATCATTTTGATCCGAAATTACGATTTTGCCCCTGTTCCAGAATTGGACTTTTGGACAGGCGTTTTCTTGGTATATCACTTATTTTGAGTACGTTCTTGATGTTTGTTTCAGCATCCGGAGTTGTTTGAGGATTGTGACATTTCTGTTGCTGACATTGTGATTCTTGGACTTGCCACCTTCGCACCACCAGGCAAGATACCTTGCCACCTTACTCTGTGATTATTATATTCTTATTTTTAGTTTTTATTTTTAGTATTTCTTATTTATTGATTTTATAAAACTGTGCGTCCAAGTCACACTTGGGTGCAAGCGACTCTATCGGTCGTTTTCTCGCTTTTATTTATTTCTCTTGTATTGACTTAGCCTAGGGACCACCCATTGTTGAGAAGGTATTGGTATATCTCATACGGCCTTGACACTTGCTTTACCATGTGTTGTGAGTCACATGTAGGACATGTACCCACGTAGTTGGCTGGCCACCGATCCGTATGGAGCGTGCGACGGATAGGAGTAACTACCAATAAAATTGCATGTTAGAAGACTTGGTGGTTACTAGAGGTACATATCAGTCATGGAGATGATGATACTAGACATTGTGTGGGGAGATCAATACCTGACGTATGGGCTTCGATTACACTTCTTCTGTAACCCGGAAGCTCCGATGGAGAAACGGGTATGATTATCCTCTCAGGTTGGCCACTGACGTTCTTGAACGTTATGCACTTAGTCACTGGTGCCCAAGAGGGGACTATACCGAATCCTATATTCAGCCAGGGCTCATGCATCGAAGGATTGTTTCTCAATTGCATATTCACAGTAGACTGGTCAGGAACCCGATTGCATGCATCCTTTCTTTTCTACTATATTATCACAGTTTATATGGCATAGTATTTTTTTATATCTTGCTACGTCCCTCTGAGGACCTGGTTATCTCTCCAGGATTAGACGACTTTCCGCAGGAGTACGGAGCGGCACTGGATCCATCCTACATTGATGACGAGGCATCTCCTGCTGACTTCTAGCTTATTAATTTCCTTGAGACATTTTAGTGGACATTTTTATATCTCTTTACTTTCTATTTTGCAGAGGTTGGACTCCGATCATTGTGACTATTTATCATAGCTGTTTGGAGTGGGAATGACCACCCAGCTATTTCATTGATGCACTTATTATTTATTGGACTCTTATTTATTCTGTGTTGACCTGTGATGAGATTAGATACTTATATTCTGGCCTATGACTATATTATATATATACAACATATGTACGTATACGAGAATTCCATATATTGGAGTATTCTTCGTATATGTGCAGCTGGCATGTTGCGTACTTGGTCCTAAGTATTTCTGGAGAAGTATGACGATGGAGATCGAGCACTGCAACGGCTCCTTTACTCCGTTGACGATATGACGATGACTTGAACTTGCTCTGACTTTCTGATGCTCGAGATTGGTACTCGGGGTTGCTAATAAAAAAATGTCGACATTTTTAATGAAGAAGAACTTATTCTATTTATAGGCGTAGCACATATGCGATGTGCTTGAGGTTTGTTGGGCACGCAGAAGCGTTGCACATTGAGATGTGAGAGAATATACTATCATTGTACGGTGAGGACTGCTGCTGAGTTGACACGTGGCGGACGTTGAGATTCCCTTCTATCAAGATCTTTGGATGGTTATCAGCATAACCGAATAAACAACACATGGCATGCATTTATTGCTCAAGATTTTTTGTTTAGATGTAGCCGAACGGATTTGGCTCCTATCTAGAGAGTCAAATTTTGTCTCTATCTTTGGGACAACAGTTTTAAACAAACCGATTGGATATTTCCCTTATCAACAGAACCAAATTCCGTTCTTATCTTCGAAGCGGTGGTTTAAACAAAACCGATTGGATATTGCTCCAATCAACAGAACTAAAATCTGTTCTTATCTTATGAGCGGTGGTTTAAACAAATCGGTTGGGTCATATCTAAAAAGATATAGGTGCCAGACTAGACGTGTTGAACAATGCCACATCATAGGACTGCGCATCTATGCGAGATGCGCTTCGGGTGAGGCTTCAATGTCACTATGCTTTTTAGGCGACGAGGATACCGTGTTTCAAAGACTACGGAGTCACTGCTCTTTTCAGCGATGAGGAGACTGTGTTTCGAAGGTAACTGAGTCACTGTGATTTTAGGCGACAAGGAGACTGTGTTTCGAAGGTGACGGAGTCATTACGCTTTTGGGCGACGAGAAGATTGTGTTTCAAAGACGACGGAGTCACTGCACTTTTGGGCGACAAGGAGACTGCATTTCGAAGATGATGAAGTCACTGCACTTTTGGGCAATGAGACTGTGTTTCGAAGACGACGGAGTCACTATGCTTTTGGGGCGACGAAGAGACTTATGTTTAGAAGACGTAGTCACTACACTTTTAGGCGATACGGAGACTGTGTTTCGAAGATAGCTGAGTTATTGCACTTTTAGGAGACTGTTGGTGGGGTTCTGTGAAGCCACTGCGCTTTACGAAGCAATGAGGGACTTCTGAGAGCTTTGTGAAGCTACTGCATTTTTTCGAAATGTCTAAGGACTTCTGAGCTCTTTGTGATTAATGACTTCCTTTGTGTCTGCTGAGTCACTGTATTTTTAATTGTCGCTATCTTTTGGGAAATTCGAGAGGTTCGTGGCCTAGGATTCAGTCAAATGAACCTACTTAATGAGATTCATTGTGCTGAGTCCTAGGTTCATCTCATTAATTCGGGGGTCTCTGACCGATTGACACATGGCATTTGGGGTTAGACCACATATAACCTATATAAAGGAAAGCTTTTCTGAGGAGCCACGTCCATTATTTCTTAGCATTTCTACCGTCATGTTTGATCCTGACTTACCTTCGAACGGCTGTCGGCCTTGCACAAGTCGACTGTTAGTTGTGGATCTCTTCGTTCAAAGAAGCAGTATCTTTGTAAAAAAAGGCTACTGGGTCTTGAGATGCGCTTGAGTGTTTGGCATGAGGAGTTCGAACCTGAACAACATCTTGGAGGTCTTCGAGGTCTAAGCTACTAGATTTGGATTTATCACCAACCCGAAGAGCCACAGGTTGTGCTCTGTCCTGCTCAATAATGGCTTTATTAGCCATCTTTGGGTGGGGCTGCATGACCTGTTATGCTGGAAGAGCCGTGGGCGAAGTTGCAAGTAGAAGCTACGTTCTTTGTTCGGGCCAAAAGCTGCCTCATTAGCCATATTGGAGTTCTTTTCGCATCTGACTAGGAAGTAGCTCGCTCTGACGAGGAAGTAATTTTGCTCTGACATTGCTGCACGTTTGGGAGGCTGCACACTTTCTGAAGACTGTACGCTTGTAGACTTTAGTGTTTAGTCTTTATCTGTAATCATGAAGAATCTGTAATAGATCTTTGTAGACATGATTGTAATAAAGAACTTTTTATGCACTGCTTCTCTTGTTTCTCTGAGTTGATGTACGTAGCCATTTTAATACTTCCCGTGCTTCTGTGAAACATAAATGCCTCCTGCGCTTTCGTAGATGATGCACTTTTTCATGCTTCTACAAGACCCCCTTCAAAGTTTTTCAAACTTGAATCAAGTTCGAAACACTTTGAACAGAAGCATGACACGTGGCTTTTGAAAATTTGCTCAACATGCTTGCTGGCAGGTTGTCATCACGCCTATCCTTTAGCATTAAATGCCTTGATCCATTGTTTTACTAAAAGTTAATGATAACTCCTCATTTTTAGGAAATGGCCATCCTGATTTTGACTCTTAATTCCTACGTCGTTCGAAGTGTTTCTTCGAATACGAAAGGGTTTTGTCCCTATTCGCTGACGTGGCTTCACCCTATAAGTAGGAGGCAGTTTGGAGAGAGAAAACTTTCTCTCGTTTTCCTTCTCTGTCAGAGCTTTTTTCTTTTTGTTGAATTCCTAACTTTCCTGCCATGGCTTCCAAGATTTCAAGAACCTCGAAAGCTTCACGAGCGGCTGCGACGAGCACGAAGAAGGCTAGAGGGAACCAGCCGATCTCAGAGGCCGTCAATGATGATGACTCTCCGGTAGTCAATATCGCAGTGTATGTCGACATGCGACTGCCTATTACGAGTAGGTGTTCTACGCTTTGCTGATGCACGTGAGCATTTTACTTCTTCGGAGTAGCGTCTCGTAGATGTGCTGAAGCTTCTCGCTGATGTGCATCGGCACTGCTCTTCGGAGGAGTGTCTGTAGATTCACTGAAGCTTTATCAACTAATGAGCATGGTCATTCCGTTTATGAAGTAATGACTGTAAAATGTGCTGAAGTTTTCGCTGACGCGCAGGATTACTACAGTGCCTGCACGGATGCTCTGTCGCCGAAACACAGTTTTGCGAAGTAGTGTCTGTACGGATGCTTTCTTGCTGAAGCGCAGTATTACGAAGTCGTACTAGTGCGGATGCTAGCTCGCTGAAATGCAGTCTTACTAAGTGGTACCTGTGAGGATGCTTTTTTCACAAAAAATATCTCAGACTTCTGTTTTTATTTTGTGTAGTTTCCGTGACCACTTTCCTTTTTAATGAGGTTCTTTTCGACTCCTCCATCTGCGCACTTGGAATAAATGTCAATAAGAAGCTCGTCAAGTCGGTCAGGAGGTTGATTGCCGAAGATCAACCAGCAGGACGACTGGATCGGATAGAAGAACAACGTCAGGGCTACTTCTGTCGTATGTTGGATCATGGCATATTAATGCTCTCCCTTTACGCCGGTGCGGGGATGCTAAAGCCTCAGTTTGTTTTGCGACCAGCTGGTGTAAAAGCATGAAAAATCTCAGCTGATAACATTCCTCCACCACAACGCAGATGATACAAAGGCGCAGACCGAGTATTAAAAAGACAACAGAAGATATGGAAAGAAGTTCTATTATTATTATGCCTACAAAGATCTTGTACAGATTCGTCAAGGCTATATGTAAAAGACTAATCCTACTTCTTCTACAAAGGATCGATCACAGGTTCAGCAGACCCTAGAGGAGTCTATAATAGACTTAGTCTTTATCAAAGTACATACAACATTCTTCTTGGTACGCATACTAGAAGATTGATCTCCATCAAGGCGCATTCTGACTTTCTTGTATGCACAACCCTTTAAACGCGCATCAATTGCTCGGCCAAAGCAAGCAACTTCCTGAAGCAGGTATTGGCCCGAGCTCCCTGAAGGCACAGTAGGCCCCGTAGCCCTCAATGAGTGGGGCAGAGCACGGCCGGCTGCTCATCAGATGAGCAACCATTCCTAACCCCGTAGCTTGGACCTCCAAGACGTCGCCCATAGTCAAACTCCTTAGGGAGGATACTTGGATACTACTGAAGAGCGGTGACGACTCCTTCTACAGAGAGTTTTTCTACAAGAACAGGGCCCCTTCGACGAGAGAAGCCCCAACCAACAACAGACTTATGTAAGGCCAGCTGCCGTCTGAAGCTAAGTCTGGATCAAACATGGTGGTGAAGGGTGCCAGGAAGAAGATAATGACTCTTCAGAGGAACACTTTCCCTTTTATAGGACCGGAAGCGGTCCAAACTATAGGCCACTTGGTCGACGGTCAAAATTCCTTCATTAAGGGGATGAGCCTAGGACTCGGTACAATGGGTCTCTAATAATAGGCCCATTCAAGTGAGTCTCCAAATTGTTCAAATGCTCCTTGGAATTCTCCAATTAACGGTGGCAATTAAGAAGGAGTCTACATTCAAGGGTTGTCATTTACTTCTCTTAAAAAGAAGACTTAAAAGCCAACCTGTCTCCAACCGGAGGCGCAGGCACCCCACTGTGTTCCTTTGCTTCCAAGGTGCAGACAGTATATCCCCCTCTCAGAAGCACAGACAACTGCTTTGATCCAAGTACCCAGCCCGTTTAACGACCTCTTTTTCTTAGCAAAGACTTGGAAGACACCGTTTGCCTCCAGCACAACCCCGACTGCTACTCTAAAGTACAGTAAAATGGTCTATCTGAAGGTGCAGCCTATTCGTCGCCCTAAAGCACAATGACTTTACCCGAAACACAGCCTACTCGTTGTCCCTAAAAGCACAGAGGTCCCGTTGTCTTCGAAACATAGTCCACTTGTCGCCCTAAAGCACAGAGGCTCCTTCGTCTCCAGAAGCACACTCTACTCGTCGCCCCAGAAGCGCAGCCTGCCTTTTCTGAAGCACAGATGACATGGTCCCACCCAATCGGTTTGCTAAAATCGTCTCTCTCAAATATATGATTGGGATTGATCAAGTTGAGAAATACGAATATCTTATCAGATTGATTTAAATCTCGGACGAAGATTACACATAATCCAAATATGAGATGAAATCCCAAGATTTGTTCGACTACATCCGAACAATCAAATCGGCACATGCCATGTGTTACCTTCTTCGATTATTTTGATAACCACAAGAGATCTCGTTTGAGGGAAATCTCAACACCCGCCACGTATCAGCGCCATAGAAGCCTATACCGTACAAGGATGACATATTCCTTCATATCTCGAAACCCTAATGCACATCATATATATGCTCCTCTCCCCAATAAATAGGAGAGGTCTTCCCCCAATAACATGATCGACAAGGAGAAGAAGATCCACATAATTATCAAAATCTTCAACTTCGGCGTCCTCCTGATCGACAACCCTAGAGTTCCATCAAAGGCACCAGAAAATTAGAGCAAGTCTCATATCATCATCGAATCGTCAACGGAGTAAAGGAGCCGATGTAGTACTCGATCTCCACCGTCACACTTTTCTAAAAACTTTTGTACTAAGATTTATTCGCATAAGAATCGATTGTACTTTTTTTTACGTTCAATATACAAAAAATTCGTTCAACCTTTTGTCATGTTGAACAAGATGGCGACTCTACTGGAGACTATCTTCTCCTCCAACGAGAAGGTGGTGACGCAATCCGATAATGACTTGCTAGGAACCTCTCAGAAGATGTTGGTCATACGCTTCGACCAACAAGCTTTTGAAGATTTCCTTTCTAAAGAGAAGTCGAGGCCTTCGAAGCGGTTCGTAAAACCGAAGAAGACTCGATGGACCTGGGTGCCTAAGGCGGCTGCGACGAGCAGCACGACGGAAGGGACAACGTCTCAGACCCTCCTCGTCGATAAAGCCCCGAAGATCCCTTTGACCGCTGATTCCAGGCCATCTCTCTCAGATCCCATGCTCGGAAAACGCAGAGAAGATTACGGATATCCTATAGCAAGCCTAACAAAGGCGCAATACCGAAAGAAACAGATGACGGCTCGTCCGCTCGTGGAGGATGCTGCACCGGTAAGAACTTATGTCTTCGATAGAATAACCGGTCCATCAGGTATGGCCATATTAGGTTCTGAATACTACGCATCATCTAATCATGGTAGGAGGAGGTCCAAGGCAGTACTCGCCCCATGCAATAAAAGTGCTATACCGACGGTGAACCGCAGGCCCGCGTTGACTGTAACGCGCGCAACCGATGGAAAGCTGTACAAGACCATCCCAGACTCTCTAAAGCCTCGTTCGACGGAACCCCGTCATCCCTTGAGCACCCACTCGCACTAGTCAAGTCCGGGAGTACGTCATCAGCGGCTCTCTGATCGAGGCATACTCGGACCTCACCCACAGAAACTCGAAGAAAGAATGCCTTCTCCATATCTCTTCGGTTGTGCACAGCGCTCCTGTGTACACAAAGAAAGTTGAGGCATAAAGACTTCGTCTGCTCCCTGCGAGAGTAGGACAAGAGAAGAATCTGAGATGCAGTTGGTGTCTAAATCAAGACCCAACTGTACTCAGATTACCATCAACTGCTGTAGTTGTCAAGCAGATCTATCACCACCAAAGAGGAGGTCCGTCTTTCAAAGGCTACGACCAAGAACTTATGAGGAAGAAGAAGAGCTCCGCATTGCTTCATGCAATGTTGCTTGGGACTCTCCGTCCCAGAAGAAGCAATCTAAGAAACCCCTTTTCTCGGTTAGCAAGTCCAAAAACCGGCCTGGGGGTAGCAAGAAGCCAGTGCCCAAGAAAGCCGTATTCTAACACACATGCTCCGAGATCGAATCATCGTCGCAAGAAGACGGTTCAATGACCGCTGCACCTGCTGGGGGTAGCCAGCCTGCTACGATGTATAACAACCCTTCGTTTCAGCATGATGAAGAGACGTATGACACCGACACTTCTGCGGGCGCAAGCAGTCAGAAGACCGGGGGTAGAAATAATGTCGAGTCAGAGGACGATCGCAACTTGCCAGTCTTCCCACAAGACGATGAGCACTAGCACTCCGAACCAGAAAGCGAAAGATCTACCACCCCTTCTACTTACACGCACATAGCATCTGTGCACATGGCGGATGATGACAACGAAGAATCAAGCAGAAGTGCTGATCAGCAGAATCGTATTGAAGCTCTCGAAGGAAGTCTTAACGCGTTGAACATATCCATGCAGACTTTAGCCTCTATCAATCTGGAGATCAAGGACAGATTGGTTCCTACTGCCTCCACACCTGCAGCTCCGACGGTTCTTGATGGGTCTAGTACCCTGCCCGTCATAAACCAAGTCGCGCAGTCGTCGGATACTCCGTCGACCATCAATCCAGCAATATCCAACGAAATATAGCAAGCACTCGAGGAGTTATATGCTCGCCATGATGCCAAAGAAAAGTGAGCCACACTTCGAAAGATGGGCATCCGGCAGCCTTATCCTGCTGAGTGGGACAATGTGGTTTATCCTCCCAAATATAAACTGCAGACTATCACCCTTATGATACCAAGGAGTCGCCCAGACGATACTTGAGGTACTTTGCCTCAGTAATAGGATACCTGCCAAAGGATGACGTCCTTCTCACCTACATCTTCGTTGGAGCTCTACAGGGGGTGGCCTATGAAAGGTTCTGTAGTTTGCCTGACAACTGCATTAAATCGTTTGAGGACCTAAAAAACTTGTTCCTGGAATGGTTCTACGAAGGAGGGCTGGACATGACAATGCCTACTCTCATGGACATCGTTCAGAAAGAAAAAAGGAGCCCGTATGAGCGTACGTTGAACGCTTTTGCCAGGCCACCCTAAGGCTACCTCCAGGCATGCCTGAGCCCATGCTCATGGATTCATGCCGTAAGAATATGCTCCCTGCCATCAAACTGTGGCACAATACTCCCTGTACCGAGTGGACGCCCTTCATTACTGAAGCAGACGTAGCTCAGAAGAAGGCACATGATGCACAACTCCTGGGTCTAAACTTCCCCTCTATTGAAGATAAAGGGAAGCAAGTAAGAGACGGTAAAGGCAAGCAAGCTATGGCCGTCAATATTACAAAGGGTCCAGCGCTCGTGAGCTCTAAGCCAGCCGAAGCGCAGAAGCCGTACGAAACCTACTCCTTCAATGACGAAGACACACTCAAATTATTCGAGATGCTGACTGTAACCACCACTTTTCTAAAATAAGGATATTTTGGAAATTATGTGATTTTTTTAATTTTTGGATTCATTTATAATATTTTAATTGGTGTTGTGTTAGCAATCGGTTTAACCTTAGCTAACCATGATTAGAGACTAACCATGACATTAGAAACCTAATTACCAAGTTAGATTTGAATTTTAAGTTTTTAGTCCTGATTAGGAAACTTCTTGAATTGATTTTTAGAGTTTTAAGTTATCTGACTTTTTGGCTTTTTGCTAAAAGTGTCACTCCTACTTTTCTAGATTAGGGGTATTTTAGTCTTTATGTGCTAATTTAAATTTCTATTATTATATTATTAAATTGATTGTTGTGTAGCTTTGATTGATGTCTTTGGTAGTAGAAGGTGGTATAACCTTAGTCAACCTTGATTAGAAGCCTAATAATGTAATTAGAAACTTAATTGGCTTTTTAGATTTTTAATTTAGAGCTATTGCCCATTTTAGGAAGCTTGTAATTCATTTTTAAGTCATTTTTTATATAGCCTTTTTAAGCCTTTTTGTCTTTGGGATTTTAAGCAACTTGAGGAGTGTTGGCCCATGATCAAACCCTAACGCTAATCCCCCATACCCCTAGCCGGCCAAACACAGCAGCCCTCCATTTTCATTGTGAGAAATATAGTAGCCGTCACAAGTTCAAATCCCTATTTTTTCCTTCTCCTCCAAAAGTCTATTTCTCTCGTTTCTCACCAAGTCCTTCCAAACAAAGTGCGTTGCGACCGTTAGGAGGAGAGAAATCTGTTGGAGACTTGCTAGCGAGGGATCGGAGGCGTTGGACCGTAGGAAATCGGCATCGACGTGTTTGGAGGCTTGTTTTATTGAGTTTTGACACTCAATAGGTAAATCTCTGTAAAAACTTGTTAATTTCATTTTTTTCTTCGTAGATGCAAACATACAGGTACCCCGGACCTGTGCATGATGTTTGGTAGATTTTTAATTTCGTTTGATAGCCGTAACAGACATGTGTCGGTCCTATGGAACACGTGTTCGACGAAATGCCACTTAGAACTGAAAGTTGGTATTTTTTGATTCTGTTTTCACGAATTTATTGATGTGATAATTTGAAATAACTTTCGTAAAGATGGATCTTGATTCGACACACTTTTCGTGTTCGAATCGGACACGGACATGCGTGCACGAGGCCCGTGCATGTCCTGCTGTCCGAGCGTCGTAACTCGACACACAGGACTCCATTTTACGTGAAATTTTATGGACACGTGGGGGTAACCACTGCCCACGTGCTCCTATAATTTTATGATGTTTCGTGGAGCGTGCGCAGAGAAATCCAACGCGTACGGTTCAGCCAGTACTGTGCTCGCGGTTGAAAATCGTCGCTGACACGGCCTTTGTACTCGAATACGACACGACGAGGAATCGTTCCAGGAGCATGGACACAAATCCCTAGATCTAATCTACCCAGGGACTTGACCACGTGGCACGACATGGCTCGTGTTGCGAGCTATAGACGTCGACACGTGCCCACGAGGTTGCGCGCGCGTGCGTACAGCCCCTACAATCTGAGTGTCATAACTCGACGCACAGGACATGGATTCGCATGAAATTTTATGGACACGTGGGGGCAACCTCTGCCCACGTGCTCCTAAAATTTCACAATATTTTGTTGAGTATTCATGAAGTTATCGCGTCTGTACTGATTTGGCTGATACCGTGCATGCACATACGTGCCGTGCGATACGCACTGACTGGACACGATATGGACACGGGTTTGTTCCCATGAGTACCCGAGCACGTCACACACATATAGAACTTCGTGTTTGCCAAGTTTCGCGAGTTCTAGTTGTGTATTTTGGAAATTGGGTTTTGTGTTGGGTATGTGTTATCTGTTGAATTATTTTGAGATGTTTTTGGTTTGAAATTGAAATTCTGAGTTTAAACTCAGATTTCTGAGTTTAGAGTTCAGTTTAGTTAGTTTTTGGAGTTCAATTTTGTATATCGGTTTAATATTTACATCCATATGATTATAATCTATATGTACAGCTTCCTTGTATATAGATATATATACATATGTGTTGGAGATTGATATATAGCTATATATATATATATATATATATATATATATATATATATATATATATATATATATATATATATATTTTTTTTTTTTTTCTTCTATATATATATATATATATATATATATATTGTATGTATAAATGTGAGTTGAAATCAGGTTTTGAATGTGATGATTAGTTATTGTTGATTTCTGAATTGATTTTGTGGTTAGACTAAGAGTTTACAGTCATTACATATAAATCTATATGTTATAGGTACTTTCCCTTGTATATATACATATATATCTATACATTGATAGTTATAGTTATTATATATAGGCTCATATATATGCTTGGTTCCTGTGAGTTGGGTCGAGTTGGGGGCAGCCTCAACATCCCCTTAGGGGCAGCCTCGACATCCCTTCTTCTTTCCTTCTCTTCTCTCTCTCTCTCTCTCTCTCTCTCTCTCTCTCTCTCTCTCTCTCTCTTCTCTCTCTCTCTCTCTCTCTCTCTCTCTCTCTCTCTCTCTATATATATATATATATATATATATATATATATATATATATATATATATATATATATATATAAAATATATATATATATAAGTTATATATACATGCCTCCTTGTATCCTTTAAGGAGATAATTGTATAAATATGTATAGTGCATATATATAGTGTATATATATTAGTTATTCTCAGATTTTGGCCCTATACAACTGCTCTACAGCAGCCTCTCACTACAACAGTACACACACACACACATGCCTCTTCTTTTCTTTGTATTATATGTATGTATATATGCATATGTATACATATCCTATTATAAATATTTTTGAATATAAATGTGTATATATATGTTATTTTTACTATAGGATATAGCCTATAGAATTGTGAGTTAGTTTAGATTGACCAAATGAGCCTAACTTGGCCAAGTTGACTAGCAAGTTGACCAAGTTGACAAAAGTCAACTTTGGGTCAAACTTGGTCCAAATTGACTCAAACATACTTGGAATGACTAGATAACCTGAGTTTGACCTAGAATTTGGTAGATGGACTAGTTGACTTAGAGTTGACCAGGTTTGACCAGAGTTGACCAGGTTTGACCAGAGTTGACCAAGGGTTGACTTTGACCTAGAAGGACCTAGAATCATTTAGAATGCATTGTAGACTTTATTTATTTCATATTAGACACTTTATAACCTATGGTTGTTCTAAATAGGATTCAGATACTCCAATTCGGACTCTTATTTTCATCAGACAGTCGAGATACCAGGCGAGTACATTCTCTGACCGTTTCATACTTGTTAGGAATTATATTCTTATCATAGTTTAATTTACTTGATGCTGACACGACGTTATCACGGATTAGTACTATATGGATCTTTATATGAGATGTTATCCTCATCGGGTGCATCGAATACATCATATCATGTGCTTTTCACGAACATCATGTATTTAATGGACTCTTATTATTCATGTACACTCATGTGCTCTTATGCACTCTCATGATCTCATGAGCTTCATGTATAAACTATCATGTACAATAACATAACCTGTTTAGATCCTTGTGTATTGATTGGGGGCATGGAGGAGTAGAAATAGTCATGTGAACAATTCCAAAGTAGTGTAATCATGTACAAACTCTTTAGTATAATCATGTGCAAATCAAGTCGTTCACATGTCTATCTTGTACTCTAAATCACATAGTCACTTGTAGTTCTCTATTATCATATATAGATAGCTTCATTTATCAGTTTTTCTCTTTCTTTTCGTGCTTATTTCTTACAGCATTTTATGTATCTTAATCTATCACATGCTTTATATTTTCTGTCAAGATATGAACTGCATGAGATGTATTATGCTCGTTCTCGTCTTGATTGGACTGTTGAAAATATTACATGTGATGATGAGGAGTTCTGCATTATATATTATGGCACCGACTTAGATGACACCGGTGACTTGGACCCTCAGAAGGATCAAGCAGTCGCTGAGGACTTGTCCATTGTCTAGTTGGACTTCTAGACTAGTTTCTTACTTAGATTATTTTGTCTTGAGATGTAGTTTCAGTTAATTAGATTTTGATGTTGTTTTAACATCCAAACTTATTTCTTTCAGTTGTAGTTCTCAGTTGAGACTATTATCCATCTTTTATCTCTTTATTCTATCTTAAATTCTGTGATTGAGTTGTACCTTTATATTGTCCTCCTTTTGGAGCGTATATCATTGTACAAGTATGGTTATATTGCTAGATGTTGTGACCTAGGATAGGGTTCTACCGCCGACACTGTGACGTAGGCTGGACGTACCCACTTCTCGTGCCCTTTTACTGGGTGCGGGTCGTGACACTGACTAAGGACGGCAGGCTGCAGCTTCCACCTCCCAAGCGTCCTGATGAAGTGGGAAAGGTGGATAATCCAAAGCACTGCCATTACCACCAGTACATCCACCACTCCATACGCGATTAAAAAGACATATTCAACGTCTTATCGATGCCAAAGTCATCTCCCTCGATTATGCAGAAAAGACTATGACGGCCAACATGGTCACGATACAGTTCGAGAGCTTTCCGATAACCGAGACTCAAGACGGCGTTATTCCTATCCCAAAGGCAATAATGGAAATTGTCAACCTTTAACCCGCCAGGGACAATGCTCCGGGCCGTATCCCCTTCACAACACCGTAAGGTGAAGTGCTGTAGGTTCATCTAGATCTTATTCCTGACAAGATTACGCCAGCAGCGCGCCCGGCTAAAGGGAGGAAGGTCAGAACATATCATATGGTTTCCTCCTCGGCAGAAGACACCAGGATGACCACTTGTTCGGCTCTCCAGCAAGAGGAAAACCCTGCTCCTGAAGAAGAGATGCCCCCACCGGCAATCCATCCTACTCCCGATACAGCACAAGCCGGACCTTCTCAACCTCCTACCGCGGATAAGCAGAAAGAGAAGGAGGTCCGCTTCGATAAGCCTCTACAAAAGGACTCGACAGTAGGCCCGATCAAGCCCTACAACTTCGATATACTGGCGCAGCTGGCCAACACGCCGGCTCGGTTATCACTCTTCGAGCTTCTCCGACTCTCCAAAGCAACTCGGGATGCCCTCAGCAAAGCATTGCAGAATGTAACGGCTTACCTCGCACAGGTGAAGGCACAGGTGAAGCAGCCCAAGGAAGACCCTGTGGCATGTCTACATTGCCACAGCATGGTCGAGGTGATTCCTAACATCACCTTTACACAGCACGATATGATGCTAAAGAACAACCGACACAACCGACCCCTATACTACACAGGATACATGGGTGCCATCAAGGTCGATCACATTCACATCGACCTAGGCTCATCGCTCAGTATCATCCCTCGAAGTCTGCTCCAAACTCTAGGGATCCCGATGTACCGTCTCACGGCATCGAACACCACCATCAGCAGCTTCAACGCGGGGAAGAGTGAGCCTCTGGGCAAGATCCGATTAAAGTGCCAAATAGGTGATCTTCATACTGATGTTACCTATTACGTCATCGATGCGGACATAAACTACAACATGTTGCTTGGACGGCCATGGATCCTTTTAGGATTATATACTAAAATTATCACTTTTGTAGTAACCTTATTTTCTTAAATTTTGAATGAGAATCATATGGGCAAATATTTGTATACTGTATTTGTTGCAAGTGTTAATACAAATGTCTGATATTCTATATTGTAAATAATATAGTGTATGGTTTCACACAAAAGATCATATTATCAGTTCTCTATGGAATATATAAATAGTTCACAACCTAGATGGACTTGGACAATCTATTGGAAAGGTTGTAGTGTAATCTGGTATTTGTCTATCTTGACTATAGGTTTACACTAGTATACTTTGTGTGTATTGAACATGACCACTTGAGGTTGTTCTCTTTGTACTGACTACATAAGAGAACAAACACCTCTATTATTATGGATGCTTATTCTCTTAATCCGGATATAATAACAGACATGTATGTGTAGTGTGCATTACTTTGACTCATAAAAGAGTGAGATTCATTATGGGTCAACAACCTTTATGAATTGGGTAATAATATTGTATGTATGATGGGCTATTGATTATAAATGGAATCCATGTTCCGATACATCGGGTTGATGATGTCCCCTTAAGGAGCTCATAAGGATTGTCATATAAACCCTGCCGGTGGATTATATCCGATATGACAAATAAAGTTGAGCGGTACTACTTAAGGATAAAAGATGTCGAATTAATATAGTTGTCAGTAACATAATTTGATCGACGGACATTAGATATCTTAACATAGGGAGCCAAACGAGCATATAATAAAAGGAGCCCACAAACATAATTTGGGATTAGGGAGGTACTACAACAATAGCTCATTAGTGGATCGAGCTATTGTTAGTGGGCCTGAATTGTGTGTTCGGGCTGAACACGGGATATCCAGATCCGTTAGGAGGCCTAACCCTAAATTCTCCTCATGGTCCCTTCCGTAGCCTCTATATATCCTCTATTCTCTGGCCGCCAAATTACTGTTAAAAAATTTGAAGCTTTCTCTAAATTCGTGATTCACATAAGGAGAGAAAGAGAGGGCTGCCAAGGAGAAGAAAATATTGGGAGATCGTCACCCATACGACGTCCAACTCGAGGAAGGAATATGTGCAGAAGATCATGGGATCGTTCGTTCGAGATTGCCAGGAACTACTTGTTTTCATCCCACTGCAGGTATAATTCGTGAACCCAAGTTTCTGCCTATGAAGGGTTAGAACACGTATTAAATCTGTTTAACTTTCTATCGATCAATATGCACACCAAAGTAAGGGTCATAGGAATCCCCAATTCTATCAATTAGTATCAGAGCCACTTTGGATCCGCGTATTGATTGATACGTCCATGTTGTCCAATAAAACTTGCGTTGTATAATAGTCGGTAGATGTAGATCTGTTCTAAGTGGGAGAGGATATTTATTTAGTATAAATCCTATGGTCTCCATTACTCGTTTGTAGGTGATGTAATTATACTTGCACGTTGGCTTTAGTACCTTCCTCCATATCGGATGAGTATAATTATGGATCACCCGTACAAACTTTCTTAGGGATGATTATAGAAAGTTACCTAGTATGTGTTCACTTCTCCATCTGAAGGAACTCATTACAAGGTAATGGACTTAGTATTAAGTAATGGTATACACTTCGATACAAATAATGGTATCCTCCCCATCGGAGTTACTGCTATTATTTGTATGACCAGAGAAAGGCCAACATATTAATTTTATTTATCATAAAGTTATGTTGACATGATAGTGAAATTAATAGGTAGTACCTACTTGAACAAAGTTGAATTTGTATACGTCCACACTATCGTGGCATGCTAAATTCATGATGTTCAAGGTGTTGGTAAATTTTTTATTATTGTTTTGAGAAAATCAATATTTAATTAATTCAAAAAGTTTTTGCCCTATATAATTTTTATTTATGTGATTCTTAGGATTTCAAAAATGGGTTCTTTTAGTCCACTTATGGTGATTCTTAAAGAAAACAAACTTACTGGACCTAATTATATTGACTGAAAACATAATCTGGACATTGTCTTAACTGCTGAGGAATACAAATATGTACTTGTTGAGGAATGCCAACCTAAGCCTGATGCTAACTCTGATAAAGAGGTCAAAGAGGCTTATAAGAAGTGGAAAAAGGTAGATGAGATGGCACGGTATTATATTCTGGCATCTATGTCAAATGTACTGCAACATCAGCATCAGGCCAAAGCCACGGCTTATGACATGATATATAACCTCAAGGAACTCTTCGGACATCAGAGTAGAGTAGCTAGGCAGTTTGCTATGAAGTATTTGATGAATACAAAAATGGCTGAGGGTACACCAGTAAGGGATCATGTTCTCAAGATGATGGGTCATCTAAATGAGATGGAGATCCTTGGAGATGAAATCGATGGGGAATCCCAGGTCGATATCATTCTCGAGACTCTGCCTAAAAGTTTTGACAATTTCTGCCTAAATTACAACATGAACAAAAGGTTGTATAGTTTGGCAAAACTTACAAAAGAGCTACAGGATACTGAATATCTCTTTAGACAGAGTGGTCATATTTTTGTTTCTGAAAAGGCTTCTACTTCTAAACCAAAAGGCGGTAAGAAGAAGATACAATCAGAAACTGACAAAATCAGCAAAGAAGGGCATGAGACCTCATGGCACTGTGAAAAAGCCGAAAGACAAATGTTTCAAGTGTAAAGGGTCAGGACATTGGAAGACTGACTGTCCACTTCTCAAATGAGGGAACAAAGAAGGTATATCTTATTTACTAGTAGTTAAAACATGTTTAGCGGTGTTATCTACCGGCACCTGGTGTGTAGATACAGGAGCCACTAATCATGTCTGCAATACATTGCAGGGGTTCCAGGAAACCAGACGGCTCAGTGACGGAGAGATATGCTTGTTCATGGATGACACTAAAAAAATAGCGATCATTGCATTAGGAGATGTTACTTTATCTTTTGTTAGAAATAAGTCTTTGACATTGAGAAAATGTCTTTATGTACCTTCACTTAGAAGGAATTTAATTTCTGTTTGTACGTTAGTTAAGGATGGATATTCACTTTATTTTAATGACAATATTGTTATTAGAAAGAATAAACATTTTATCTGTTTTGGTGCATTAGTTGATAATCTGTATGTCATTAATCCTGTTTTGCCCATAATGCAACTTATGGAAATGAATAATATGTCATCTAACTTAAATAAGAGAAATGAACCTTCTTGTATGAACTAAACATATCTTTGGCACTTACAATTGGGGCATATTAACCTAAGAAGAATTCAAAGACTGGTTGAAGATGGACCTTTGAGTTCATTGGAAGTGGAGGCACTACCAGTCTGTGAATCCTGCTTGGAAGGTAAAATGACCAAAGCTTTTTACGGCAAAGGGGTATCGGGCCAAAGATGTGTTGGAATTGGTTCATTCTGATTTGTGTGGACCCATGACTATCCAAGCTAGAGGTGGCTTGGAATATTTTGTCACATTTATTGACGATTATTCAAGGTATGGATACATTTATTTGATGCGTCGTAAGTCTGAGTGCTTTGAGAAATTCAAAGAGTACAAGGCTGAAACAGAGAAACATCATGGAAAATATATCAAGTCATTACGATCAGATCATGGTGGCGAGTACCTCTTTGGAGACTTTAGGGATTATTTATCAGAGGCTGGAATTACATCCCAATTGACTACACCTGGAACGCCCTAGCAGAATGGTGTACCCGAAAGAAGGAATAAAACTCTTATGGAGATGGTTAGATCAATGATGAGTTATTCGAATTTACCAGATTCATTTTGGGAATGTTCCTTAGAGACTGCAGCTTATATTTTAAACATGTTCGAATTTGGGGTAGTCCAGCACATATGCTGAATGGGAAACCAGATAAGTTAGAATCTCATACAGAAGTATGCTTGTTTGTAGGCTATCAAAGAGGAACGAAATAAGTTTTATTTTATAGTCCTAAAGATCAGAAGGTCATTGTTAGCACCAATGCCCGATTCTTAGAGGAAGACTATGTGATGAACCATAAACCCACAAGTAGAGTTATTCTAGAAGAACTGAGAGGTGAGAAACCAAGTACTTCATTACCAACAGTATAAGAGGATGAACCACAATTAACTGCACAACGTGTCACAAATGTTATACTTCAACCGATAGTGCCTCGTCGTAGTGGGAGGGTTGTGATACAACCTGATAGATATATGTTCTTGGGAGAGTCATCAGACTTCGTCCATGAGGAACAAGATTTTGATCCCTGTACCTACAACGAAGCACTCCAAGATATAGATACAGAGTCTTGGGAAAAAGCAATAATATCTGAAATAGAATCTATGGATTCCAATCAGGTCTGGGAGCTTGTAGAACCATCCGTTGGTGTAAAAGCCATTGGATGCAAGTGGGTCTATAAGAGAAAAAGAGGATCAGACGGTAAGGTTGAAACCTTTAAAGCTTGGCTTGTTGTAAAAGGTTTTACTCAAAGAGAGGGTATCGATTATAAGGAAACCTTTTCTCTAGTAGCCATGCGTAAGTCTATCCGGATTCTTTTATCTATTGCAGCTCATCTCGATTATGAGATTTGGCAAATGGATGTCAAGACAGCTTTCCTTAATGGAAGTCTTGAGGAAAACATCTATATGAAGCAACCAGACGGGTTCATTGAAAAGGGCCAAGAACATCTTGTTTGTAAGCTCAAGAAGTCCATTTATGGACTTAAGCAAGCTTCCAGATCTTGGAACATACATTTTGATCAGGTAATAAAATCTTATGGATTTGATCAATTTCAGGATGAATCATGTGTATACAAAAAGTGTGACAAAAATGTGGTGGTGTTCCTAGTACTTTATGTGGATGACATCTTGCTCATTGGAAACAATATGAAGGTGTTATCTGATATAAGGGTATGGTTATCCAAACAGTTTGATATGAAGGACTTGGGAGAAATAGGTCACATCCTTGGGATCAAAGTTCTATGAGATCGCAAGAAAAGGATGTTGGGCTTATCCCAAGCTTTCTATATCGATACTGTACCAACTCGTTTTAGTATGCAAAATTCTAAGAAATATTTCTTATCTTTTAGACATGAAATTGCTCTATCAAAGGAGCAGTGTCCGAGGACACCTAAAGAGATAGAGAACATGAAAGCAGTTCCTTATGCTTCAGCAGTAGGAAGCTTAATGTATGCAACGCTATGTACGAGACTAGACATCTGCTTTACCGTAGGCATGGTCAACAGATATCAGTCTAACCTAGGACAAGAGCACTGGACTGCCGTAAAGTATATTTTAAAGTACCTGAAAAGGACTAAAGAGTATATGCTAGTTTACCAGACAGATAGTTTAGTTCCATTGGGGTATACAGACTCGGATTTTCAGTCAGATAGGGATTCCAGGAAATCTACCTCAGGTTATGTGTTTAATTTGGGAGGTGGAGCCATTGTGTGAAGGAGTATTAAGCAAAAATGTATTGCTGATTCCACCATGGAAGCCGAGTATGTGGCAGCCTCTAAGGCAGCCAAAGAAGCGGTTTGGATCAGAAACTTTCTGTTGGACTTTGCCTAAGTCTATTACACTTTATTGTGATAATTGTGGTGCAGTTGCAAACTCGAAGGAACCACGATCCCATAAGACAGGTAAACACATTGAGCGCAAGTACCACCTGATACGAGATTTCGTAAAGAAATAAAAAGTTGCTGTGATCAAGATAGCATCAACCGACAACCTAGCTGATCCCTTTACAAAGAGCTTACCAGCTAAGGCTTTTGAAGTCATGTTGAGGGAATGGGAGTCAGATGTGTAGCATCATGGCTTTAAGTATAAGTGGAAGATTTGTAACAGTGTACTGAAAAGCAATGCTTTGAGTATAAGTGGAAGATTGTTAGGGTTATATACTAAAAGCATCACTTTTGTAACAACCTTATTTTCTTAAATTTTGAATAAGAATCATATGGACAAATGTTTACATATTGTATTTGTTACAAGTGTTAATGCAAATATCTGATATTCTATATTGTAGATAATATGGTGTGTGGTGTCACACAGAAGATCAAATTATTAGTTCCCTATGGAATATATAAATAATTCACAACCTAGATAGACTTGGACAATCTATTAGAAAGATTGTAGTGTAATCTGGTATTAGTCTATCTTGACTATAGGTTTACACTAGTACACTTTGTGTGTATTGAACAGGACCACTTGAGGTTGTTCTCTTTGTACTGACTACATAAGAGAACAAACACCTCTGTTATTATGGATGCTTGTGCTCTTAATTCAGATATAATAACAGACATTTATATGCAGTGCGCATTACTTTGACTCATGAAAGAGTGATATTCATTATGGGTCAACAACCTTTATGAATTGGATAATAACATTGTATATATGATGAGCTGTTGATTATAAATGGAATCTATGTTCCGATACATCGGGTTGATGATGTCCCCTTAAGGATCTCATAAGGATTGTCATGTAAACCCTGTAGGTGGATTATATCCGACATGACAAATAAAGTTGAGCGGTACTACTTAAGGATAAAAGATGTCGAATCAATATAGTTGTCAGTAACTTAATTTGATCGACGGACATTCGATATCTTAACATGGGAAGCCAAACGAGCACATAATAAAAGGAGACCACAAACATAATTTGGGATTAGGGAGGTAGTGCAACAATAGCTCATTAGTGGACAGAGCTATTGTCACGACCCGCACCCAGTATAGGGGCACGAGAAGTGGGTACGTCCAGCCTACACCGCAGTGTCGACGGTAGAACGCTATCATAGGTCACATGCATCTAACAATTATAAGGTACCTGTACAATATATACTCTTCGAACGGAGGACAATACAGAAATGTACAACTCAATCACAGCTAAGGTAGAAGTATGATAAGATAGATAGATAGATAGATATGAAAGTCACCAAATGAAATACAATACGAGAAGAAGTCTAAGTGTCTAAGATAACATCTCCACAACATCCAAACTAACAATATCCCAAATAAATACATAATGTATCCAAAATAAGACAAGAAAATAAGGTACGATAACTAGTCTAGCTAATTAGCCTAGACTACTGGGTAATGTCCTCTGCAAGGACTGGGTCCTCTTGGGAATCTACCTCACAGGTGGCATCTAAGCCTGCTCCGTAGTACGTAGGACAGAACTCCTCTATGTTATCTGTAATATTTCAATAGGTCCAGTCAGGACAGGAACGAGCACAATACATCTCACGCAGTTTATATCATGACAGAAAATATAAGCATACTATAGAGTAAGATACATGAAACGCTGAAGAATATACATGAAGTAAAAAAGATAATTATAAGGAAATATCTACTATAAGTAAAGAGCTATCAGTGGCTAGTGATGTAGAGTACAAGATAGACATGTGAACGGCTTGAATTTGCACATAGTTATACTAAAGAGTTTGCACATGATTATACTACTTTGGAATTGTTCATATGACCATTTATACTCCTCCGTACCCAATCAATACACAAGGATCCAGACAAGTTATGCTATTGTACATGATTTCACATGGGGGCCCATAAATGGGTGCACATAAAGTATACATGAAGGGCTCTATGAACATGAGAGTACATGAATCACAAGAATGCACATGAATGATGAAAGCACATGAATACATGATGTACGTGAAAAGTACATGACATGACGTATCCCGATGGTCCCAAGGGGGATAACATCTCATAAAGGGATCCATATAGTACCAATCTGTATTAACAACGTGACAGCATCAAGTAAAGTAATCTAGAGCATAAATATAAATCCTAACAAGTTTGAAATGGTCAGAGAATTTACTCGCCTGATATCCTGAGTATCCGATGAGTATAGATGTCCAGACAGAGTAGATGAGTCCTATTTAGAGCAACACATGTCACAATATGTCCAGAACGGTGATACTGAAGATTACAATGCATTCTATATGAATTCTAGGTCATTCTAGACTAAAGTCAACTCTTGGTCAACTTTAGTCAACTACACTAGTCAATTTAGGTCAACTAATCCATACTAGGTCCAAGCCTAGTCCAACAAGTCTCATTAAGCCTAACCAAGCCTAGGCTAGCACTCAAACACAATAAAAAAGCCAAAACAAGTCATCACACACACAAATACAAAATATATACATATACAATATATATAGGCATTCATATAGGCTAGTGCCTAGTACACAAGCAAGGCACATAACATGGTATATATAAATAGGGGTGAGTGTGTGTGTCAAATATTGTAGTGGACAGTAGGTTTTGTGTTCAAAGCATACAATGTGGTGTGAGTGTATATAATTGCATAGTGTTGTGTGTTGTTCAATTGTGTTCAAGTCAACAATATAAAGTGTGTGTCAATTAGAGTATTCAGTCTTATGTACAGGGGCAGCATGTAGGTGTACTGTGGATGTACTTGGCAAGGTGTATAATCACACATTCTCAGGTTACATTTGAAATGGGTTATACTCAGGATTTACATAACATATAACATACACATGACATTGCATCATGACTTAATCTCAGGTTTACATATTAAATGGCATGGGGGTTAAACAAATAGTGTACAGCAGTATAGGGATTTCTCATGTTCATATTTCAGTAGGGTGTAGGGGTTATCTAGTGTGTACAGACAAGGAAAACATGCTTAAATGCCCAGGTAACATGTTGTGGATTAGCAATCTAGTGTACTGCAGTGTACACCAAGTGCAATGTATTAACATCATCAAGTATCATGTCTAATGGAAACCTATAACTCAGTTAACATGTACAGAGAAAAATCAAACATTATCAATATTATCAATTCAACATGCATAAATATGAACCCAGTCATGCTACACAGTATCACAGCTATGTTATACATATTTAACATTCATATTATCAATATTTAACATTTAATTTTATTTTAAAAACCCTAAAATATACACAGAACAACATGTATCAGAATATGGGGGGAGAAACCCAAATTCGAATCCAAAAATCAAACCAAAATCAAACCAAAACACAAGTGCACAGGGGGTGTCACATTTATACGTGTCAGAGGGAAGTATTCGTGTCCAAACAAGTAGACACGAAGGTGTCCAAAATAGAACATACTAAGTATCAGAAAATAGTGTACAGACTGTGCTCGTGCAGCGTGTTCGAGCTCAACTGGGCTCGACACAAGACACGAGAGGTGTCGTGCTTGTGTCCACACCTAGCCCAGGTGTAGGGCTACACGTTCCACACCCTGACACGTCACCACAACTTGTCCAGGGGCGATCCGAAGCCCGTGTCAGTACAAGAATTTTGCCTGTACGCAGTGTGTGTCAAGTCCATGCTCGTGCGATTTCTTCCAAACCAGAGCAATAGACTTAATGAAATATTGGGGGCATGCTCGCAGACAATGCCCCCACGTGCTCACCAAGTTTCGTGTCAAACCGCACTGTGTCATGTCCTACAGGACACTCGAGCAGCAGGGCACTGAGACACTGTCTCGTGCACTGGTTCGTGTCTGATTTTGGACATGAAAACTGACACGATTCATGCTCAATCCTCACAAAAATCAAAGTACACATAAACATCTACAAAATTGTTCAAATATAATTTGAAATAACAACATAAAATTCATTATTGCATTCCATCGAACACCTATGTACACACACTGATACGTGTTCGATACTGACACCAAATTAATAAAAATTTTCACCAAACTCACTCTACAGCTAGGGGACACCTAGATGGATGCATCTATGGAAAGAAATCAGAATTTAGAGGTAATTTGAAGGGATTACCTATTGGGAGTCAATCTCAATGAAAAAGCTCCAAATTGTGAAGTTCCCTTCCTCAAGCAATATCCAAATGAGCTCCCCTCCTTGCAAGCTATCCTCCTTCAACTTTTATTCCAGATTTAGAACCAATTGCAAAATATTGGGATCAATTTGGTGGAGGAATGGGGAGATTTGATGATTTGGGGAAGAACTATTAGGGTTTCTAAAGGGGGATTAAAAGAAGCAAGTGGTCATGAAGAGAGACTTTATAGGGAGAAAATTAGGTCATAAGTGGCTGTGGTGGCTGGCCAAATAAAGAGCTAGGGTTAGGGTTTCTCATGGTGGGCTTTGGGCCAAGATTGTTAGCTAGCTAGCTCAACTCCTTAGCCATATGTCCAAATGCAAAACTCTCCCAATCCTCTCATGAAACCTAGCCACACTCAAGTCAACTAAGTCCAATTTAAGTTAGATTAGGGTCCCATACCATGCTAACTAAGTCACCAAAGTCAAAGTCAAACTCTAGGCTAGTCTCTAAAGTCACAACTAGCAAAAGTCAAAAATCACAACACCAATGCAATAAATAATAAATAATTCACAAAAATCAAAATGACTAAAATACCCTCAAACTAAAATGTGGTAGTGACATCTATTGTTAATGGTCCTGGATTGTGTGTTCGGACTAAATACGGGATATCCAGATCCGTTAGGAGGCCTAACCCTAATTTCTTCTCATGGTCCCTACCGTAACCTATATATCCTCTATTCTCTGGCCGCTAAATTACTGATCAGAAATCTGAAACTTTTTCTAAATTTGTGATTCACGTAAGGAGAGAAAGAGAGGGCTGCCAAGGAGAAGAAAAGGTTGGGAGATCGTCGCCCACACGATGTCCAACGCGAAGAAGGAATACGTGCAAAAGATCTTGGGGTCGCCCGCTCGAGATTGCCAGGAACTAGTTGTCTTCTTCCCACTGCATGTATAATTTGTGAACCCTAGTTTTTGCTTATGAAGGGTTAGAACACGTATTAAATCTGTTTAACTTTCTATCGATCAATATGTACACCAAAATAAGTGTGCTGGAAATCCCCAGTTCTATCAGGATCCATGAGTACATGATCATCCCCTCCACCATTCACTAGTGCATGAAGTACGTGGCCCGTGATGCGACCGTCAAGACAGAGTTTGCTGACATCGACCCATTTTAAGGTTTCGAAGCATACTGTACGAATACCGATCTGTACAAACCACTCCCCTGGGACGATGAGTCCAACGATACCGACGACAAAACAGAAGCTGCAGCTATCACAGAATGACCCATGAGGTTTCGACTGAAAGGAAAGCTACTTAAGACTCCAGTCCCCCTGGTTATCAAACTCTGGGGCAAGGCTCCAGCACGGCCGTCTCCGACGACATCAAGAGAGGAGCCCCTGCAAATAAAGCTCTCCCGAAAGGCCCCGATACGCACTTCAAAGCCAAAGGATACTCTGGATGCGCCTCCCGTGGTGATCAAGATAAAGCAAAATCTCCTCCACCTCCTTTAGCAACAGCTCTTGCCCACGAGGAATTACAAGATGACGTCTGCGCCAATACCGAGGCATAGTCTTTGGATGATGTAATCCCTCGGGATAAAATTTTGCATTTTATTAATAGAAAGTTGTTTTCGAATTACCCCTGTGTGCATTGGAACACTAAGTACTTCTTAGACAATGCTCTATGTACTCTACAAATGAAAGTGACAACCGCCAACCTTGTAAACCGAGTTGTCCCCTCTAAAGGCTCCAACTTCCTAGTCCCGCCAAGGAACCCGGAGGAGCAACCTATCGTCTTCGGTCAACTGGAACATCCGTAATGACCATTCCTAGGAGAACTGGAACCCAACGACGGTAAGATACAGCTTTATCGCTATGCTACTCAAGCCAAATATCTCATCCAGAAGATGGGATACGACCTGAACAGCAATAAAGGGCTGAACTACGGCAAAGGTCGACGGCTTCCCTTACGAGTACGTACTCCAAAGGGGAAGCCTCAGAACTACTACCAACGTACTCGCTGGGGGTTGGGGTATATTACTCCCATGACCACTTCAGAGAGTTCAGAATCGGAGGCTCCACTATACTCGTATTCTTCCAGCTCACCAACCTGGAATTCTGATACCAGTATAAGTCGGGACCTCCAGAAGGTACTATCCGTCAACATGGTTTCCACATACGATCCTGCAGAGGAAGAAGACTAGGCACTCAATTTCTTCAAAGAGGAGCCTTAGGCTCAACGCCTTAGCTCTCAGTGCGAATAACGTTTCGAACAACGAGAGCCTTCTACCGAGGACGAAGTCTTTCATATTGACTTAGGGGAAGAAACTTCCCCTAAACCCATCTTTGTCAGCAAAAGCCTGACAGGAGATGACAAAGATTCTCAGGTCAGCTGGTCCGGGAGCATATAGACGTCTTTTCATGGAGCAATGAAGATATGCCGGGTTTGGACCCACAAGTTGCCATGTACCGGCTCAACATTCTACCTGACGCCAAACCTGTCAAACAGCGGCAGCGTTGCTTCCGTCCCAATTTTATGGACGCCATCGAAAAGAAGTCGGTAAACTCCTTGAGAGTGGCTTCATCCATGAAGAATAGCACCCGGACAGGGTGGCTAATATCGTGCCGGTTACCAAGAAGAACGGGAAGATTAGAGTCTGCATAGACTTCCGGGATCTCAATTCGGCCTGTCCAAAGACGAATTTTCTCTCCCAATCACAGACGTGATGATCGACAACACTTGTGGCTTTGAGCGTATGTCCTTCATGGATGGCTTCTCAGGCTACAACCAAATCAAGATGTTCCCCGAAGACAAAAAGCATACATCATTTCGGACTCCGAAAGGGATATACTATTATACAGTTAGGACCTTTAGATTGAAGAATGCGGGCGCAACCTGCCAGCGGGCTATGAGTACCATATTCCACAAACATCTTCGGAAGACGGTGGAGGGTTATGTCGATGACATTGTCGTCAAGAGCAAAGTCAAGTCCAACCATTTGGATGACTTTCGAACGGTGTTCGACATAATACAGACGCACCAACTAAAGATGAATCCGGCCAAGTCCTTCTAGGCGTCTCCAGCAGCAAGGTCATAGGCTTCATCGTCACGGTAAAGGAAATCTATAGTGACCCGGAGAAGAGAGGGCAATCCTGGACATGGCTTCCCTGAAGAATCTTAGGGAACTTCGAGGCCTGCAAGGACGTCTGGCATACATCAGAAGATTCATAACAAATCTCTCTGGTCGATGCCAGCCCTTCACCAAACTGATGAAAAAGGGTATCTCCTTCGTATGGACCGAAGAATGCCAGCAAGCATTCGACGACATCAAGAAGTACCTCACCAGTCCCCCAGTTCTAGTAGCTCCAGTAATATGAAGACCTTTTCTACTCTACGTCCGAGCCATGGATCACTCTTTCGGGGCATTACTGGCCCAGAAGAGTGATGAAGGACACGAGCATGCCCTCTATTACCTCAGTAAAACCATGATTGGAGCCGAGCACCGGTACAATCCTGTCGAGAATGAGTGTTTTGCTTTACTCTTCGCCATTCAGAAAATACGTCACTATGTGACCAGACAGACGATTCATGTCGTCTCTCGAATGAACCCTCTCAGGGTCCTCATGACCAAGCCAGGGGCTTTGAACTCAAGGTTGTCCACCTGGGCCATACTCTTAACTCCATATGACATGGTGTTCGTCCCTCAGAAGGAAGTTAAAGGCCAAGCATTGGCCGATTTCCTAGCAGCACATCCTGTGCCAGAGACGTTAAAGCTCTACGACGATATTCCCGATGAAGTCTTAGAATCTAATGCTGTCTCAGACAATCCCGTATGGCAACTGTTCTTTGATGGTGCTTCAAGAACAGGACCCAAAGGTGAGATTGTAGCAGGAGTAGGGGTTGTCCTTATTACCCCCAACGGCCTGATCATCCATCGTGCCTACTCTATCATGGAGTCATGTACTAACAACATTTCTGAGTACAACGCCCTTATCATTGGGCTACAACTCGCTAAACATTTAGGGATTGACTACATCGAAACCTATGGGGACTCAAACCTGATCATTAGCCAAGTTCAAGGGCAATATAAGGTCCGTCATGAGGACCTAATCCCCTACCATCAGGCGGCCATCGACATCACCTCCACATTTACAGGTTTCTTTATAGAACATGTGCCACATTTACAAAATTTAGAGGTCGACGACCTCGCCGGTCTCGCTGCCTCTCTCGCAGCTCCTGGAAGATCCTAATACACCGTTACGGTCATGGGGCGAGAACTTGTCTATCAGAAGAATGCTCTACACACATGCCAAAGTTACTCAGTCCAAACAGAGGCTAATGTAGACATATGGGACTGGCATTTCTAGGTTATCGACTAGGCGATCTACGGGATTCTACCAGAAGACCCGAAGGAAGCGGCTTTCGTTAGGAGACGTTTTCTCTGATTCTTCTATGACACAGCTACCAAAATGCTGTACCGTCATTCTTACGACAGACTCCTCCTCCGGTGCCTATCCTAGATAGAGGCACATGAAGCACTCCGAGAGGCACACGATGGGACTTGTTGAGCTCATCAAACCGGGCCCAAGTTGCAAGACCGACTATGCCGCATGGGCTACTTGGATACTTTTCAAGTGGAGTGATGACTTCTTCTACAGAGAGTTCTTCTACAAGAACAGGCCCCTTCGAATGAGAGAAGTCCCAACCAACAGCCGACTTATGTAAGGCCAGTGGCCGTTTGAAGCTAAGTTTGGATCAAATATGGTGGTGAAGGATGCCAGGAAGAAGATAGTGACTATTTAGAGGAACGTTTCCGCTGTATAGGACCGGGAGCGGTCCAAACTATAGGTCATCATCGGATCGTCAACGGAGTAAAGGAGCCGCTACAGTACTCGATCTCCACCGTCACACATTTTCATAAACTTTTATACTTAGATTTTTTCACTTAAGAATCGATTGTACTCTTTTTTACGTTCAATATACAAAAAGTTCGTTCAACCTTTTGTCATATCGAACAGCTAGCTTTAAGGGAGACGAATCTCCTAGAACTCGGGACAGACTGGTATTTTGAGCACCGTGGCCTTCCATTATATGTTCCTGCGACCGATCGACACCTACCGCTGTCGATCTTTTCCTGCTTTATCGAAAGACGTCGTATGGAGTGGGACCTGATCCCGAGTCAAGGGGGTTTAATCACGGGCCGCTTCATGGTAAACAAGAGTTCCAAGAGGAAGGATGCTTTTACGTATGGTCGGGGTGGTGCATCGTATACCTTGTGGGTGTTGCTTCCCGGTCATAGGCTTAGCGACCTCCTTGCGGATGTACATCCATTCGAGGCTTCCATCTTTACAAATAGACTTTTGGCGGCCGGCTGCACATATCTGACGGGGTCTTATTGGGTCGAAGGCTGGGTTCACCCTGATAAGAAGTGGAGTGACGACCCGATGGGTATTGGGTACCTTTAAGAAGGATCTGAGCGGTACTGGCTTATGCCGTGCCATAAAGGCTACTGAACATGGCATCCCCATCAACCAGTCCCTGTTCTTGGCCTTGCTGGAGTTGTAGAATCACCACACCGGGACTTTTTTCATGCCGTGCGGAGAGATGGGATTGCCTCTCCACGAGATGTTTGCTATTTCGAAGCTTCCTTGGGGTGAGTACCCATATGAGGAGTACAACCCTAGCCAAGATGAGCTTATGGGACTGGAGAATAAGTATCATGAGATGATGGAAGTGTACAAAGAATTGCTCTGCCATCATCATGTGTGTGTACGTCAGGACTCTGCGAAGGGTCAGCCTCACCTTAATGCATGGAAGAAGTACTTCTTTAAGGAGGAACTGTCGAAGACTGGAACGGTTTGTTTTATAACTCATATGGCATATACTACTAACGAGGTGGAAGATATGATAGTGAAGGCAAAAGCGTCAGCTCCTTCGTTGGATGCTGAGGGAAAACCCACCTCTATAGTCTATAATTATTTCTGTCAAAATTTGACTGTTATGAGCCGAAACGCTACATTGGCTGCCTTTTTGATGATGTAGCTAAGGAAGGCCATGGTGCCTGGAGGCTCGAGATCCATGGGCCATCTCAATCGGGAGCTTATCCTGCCAGTTGTGAGGTTGGCCTTTGGCATTCTCTTGCTTGCTCCCTGCCATGGTATGCAATACACTTCGAGGTTTGCGAGAACTTTTGGAGAAAATAATTGAATATCGTGGGTACGACAACGAATTCCCTCGTACGGAGCTCCCCTACCATTATCTGATGGCTTGATTAGTGCTGCATCACACTGGTTTAATTGTTTTCCCGACCATTGAGGGCTATTAGGAGGGAGACGCGACCTTGCACAACTATCACCGAGCAAAGTAGGTCCATAAACGCTGTATAGGTCGTCTATAATATCTATCATCTAACAATGTGAAGTATAAACCTGTCATCTCCGTACGGAGGAATAATATGACATCGTAACTATATAATCTCAATCACAAGTCTAAAGGAAGATAGAGCAGGATATGGAAATAGATAATAAGGAAGATAACTGAATAAAGAGTGAAGTTATCACAACACACAAGTTTAGACGTCTAACACAGTAAATACATATCCTGAATATAAAAATAAGTCTCAAACTCACAATCAGAATAACTCGATATAATATGAATACTAAAATACTCTAAACTATATCTAGGGTACTCTCTACTGAGCAGGATCCTCCTCAGATTCCTATGTGCATCCCTCGTATGCCCCCGCTTAAAGTAGGTCGGACAATCATCTAAATCATCTGAAAAATGTTGGTTATCCAGTCAGGATTGGAGCGAAGTACATAAACTAACAACAGTTCCATTTAATTGACAAGTACTATAAAAATGTAATAATAATGAAATACTTGATAAACAATTTATAGAGACAATATACAAGAAAGTGGCAAGTGGATATTGAGCAATAGACTTATAGAGAAAAGATGTGGAATATGAAAGCACACAGATATGTAATAAAGGGAAAACCTGTCATGCAATGTATACAACAAACAATCCAGGAAATCAATGTTTAAGACCTGTGTTTTGAAATACCAAGTTGACATGTGAACGGCTAGAGTGTGATATCCAGCAAACCATACACGTCCGTGTGTGACCTCTATTATTCCAGTAAGACCATGGGATAGAAAGGGTGTGTTCAAATGTCTCTTAGATATTTCCCCGCCCGACTAGCACATATGGATATAGGTTTTGACACATATTTCAATAGTCAAGAGTAGATATATTAGTCCAGTAATTCATTAGTCCAGTAAAGTCAATAAGCATAAAACTATGTATCTCAAGTCAAGGAATCCATACAATACCAGTCGTAAGTCCATCGTGTCATAATCAAGATAGAATACTATTATAAACATGCATCAAAGAAAATATCAAATTATAAAAACTATCAGAGAATGTACTCGCCTATCGTCCAGAGAAATGAATATGAGTCGAGGCTCAAAGTGGAGTCACAAGACCTATAGATAAGATATACATATGTTAAATGGGGTTTAATAGAGTTAAACATGGTTCTCTAGTGTGTGATATACAATCTAAGTCCAATCTAGGTCAAAATAATCAACTATGGTCAACCTCTATAATAAATGGGTTATTAGATGATATATGAATCTTGGTCCTCTCATATACCAATATCTAGTAACAACCCTAGTCTAGGACCTGTACCTCGACCAATATCCTAATATAGAACCCAAACCTAGAATCCAATCTAGGTGTCTAACTCAACCCAAGTAGTATATAGATACCCATTATATATTCATTCATACTTATACATAATATACATCTATACATTACCTAATCCCTCCACTACTACTCTATATATACATATACGAGGATAAACCATAGTAACATATACCATATAGTTCATATATCTAACTAATACTCATAGACACTAACACAGAGCCCTAACTTACTTACCAATAAATCCACATATGTGTAACATATAAATACAACTACTTCATGCCTATATGCCTATTCCCAGATTTCCCATACTCACTCTTGGCCTTATCCCCTTCTATACTCATAAACCTATACATGTATATGTGTGTGTGTGTATATGTAACACCCCGATCCCAAAATACTTAGGACCAAGTACGTGGACATGCCAGCTGCATATATACGAAGAATACTCCAATATATGAAATCCTCGTATATATACATAAGCTGTAATAATATAAATCGCAGGCCAGAACATCATAAAACTATATCTCATCCACAGCACACACAGAAGATATAAGAAGTCCAAATAGAATAAATGAGTGAGTTAAAAGATAGCCGGGTGGATATGCCCACACCAAACAGCTATGAAAATAATCTTAAATAAAGTAGATTTCCACTATAAGTCTCAAAGAATAACATAAATCTAGATATCAGCGGGAGACGCCTCGTCATCAAAGTATGAAGGATCCAGTGCCGATCCATAATCCTGCGGGAAAGTGCCTATACCTGGAGAGATCACCAGGTCCTCAGAGGGATGTAATAAGATACAGAAAGAACATGCCATATGAATTGGATATAAATGCACCATAAAATAATGATAAAAGTAAAGTGCCCAAACCATAACACAGCTCAATATCCCATCATCGAAATAGTAGGCTACCCCTACAACCAAACAAAGACAAGGGATAGCATACTATTCTGTGATTTGACATTTTTCCATGTCATGACTGGAACATGAAATTGGTTAAGGTCTCATAACCTTTCTAATAGGCAATTTAGAAGACATCTCTATGTATGGGCAGGTGAAGGCTGACTCCCCCCAGGATAATGTAACAACTCATAACACGCACATGTCAAGTACCAATACTATAAGCTGGCATAACTCGAGGCGAGCGGTCCACGTGACCCATCAGTCCATATAGCTCGAGGCTAGTGACCGTCGCGACACGACTACCATAATATGCAGTTACTACGACTTTTGGATTTGGGTAGCCCATACATCTAACTGTCTTTACCCTCCCAAGGGTCACTAATAAAAGGTAGTCCGCTAAGACTAGGTCCACATGCATATTAAAATACAAGCAAGAATAATAATTGAAAGCAAGATAAAGTAACTATAAACAACAAGTCATGGATCCAACTAAAAATAAACAAGAAATAAATATGCAGTAAAATAAAGAACATGCAACTAAATATAAACAGTAAATAAGGCAAGGTATCTTGCCCGAGGTTGTGTGCAAAAAGGGCGACGTCTAATAGCTCGAACAGTCAGAATAGTGAAGCGATAAAAGCCAAATTCCGCATACGTCCTCGGATGCTGAAATAAACACAATGAACATGTTTGAAATAAAAGATATGTATAGGAAATGCCTGTCCAAAAGTCCAATTCTGGAACAGGGGCAAAATTATAATTTTGGGTCAAAACGATGCCCGTCGTTGCACCCGTTTTGCATCAAAATACGTGCCAATATCTACGATCTCTAAAGTCATCAAATTACATGTCTACGGATCCGATTTGAGGAGACGAATCCAACAGTATGTCCAATTTTGGATTCCGATGAGCCGTACAAAAAATTGTCCATTGGGTCGGGTTGCGGGCCCGCCAATTTGGCATTCCGATCAACCTTTTCAGAATCGGACCAAACTTGGCATACTGGACCAGAAAATCGATACGGTCCTAATGGCACAAGTTTCGCGTTGATCCGACGAACGTGCACGAAGTTATGGTCAAGTTTGCAAAACGTCGATACGGGTGTATCTCAACGGATACACACTGATTTCTTCGCGCACGCGCAACGAAATCGAGTTCCGTCTGTTCCCACACGTCGGCAACATCCATACGCATCTTTTGATGCTTATAGTGTGCGACCATGTCGCCCGGTTTGTCGTGGCGCACACCGTATCGGAAAAAGTTTTCTAAAATTTTAGTTTCAAAAACAAATTTTCCTTGAATCTTTAACATCAACTATATTCCTGTATAATAACTGAAACATAAATCTAATAGGTGCGTTCTAATCCCGTATATGTTGTGTTTTACTATTTTGAATTAGTTTTTTGAAAACCATAATTTTTGATTCCATATTTGTCTTCCAAATCGGGGGTTGGGACAACCCCTCAACAGTTCGGTTTGTCATAGTTTTTCTTCGATTTCTGGAGTACTTACTGTCAATCACAACCCGATTCCATTCGAATCAGTTTTTAAGGGTTATAGTTGGTTAGGTTGTCATATAATAGGATTAGACAGAGCAAAAATTGATCGAGTACACAGGAAGAAATTTGACCGCGAAGTGCGTACCTTACAGTCTTGTCAAAAACAGGGCACGGTGCTTCCCTGCAAAAATTCGGCGATTGGGGGTGGTCGACGACGGCAAGAAGGGTCGCCTGGGGTCGAGAATCACTTCTAGGATCGAGAGGGTTGACCACAAGAGGGGTTTGGCCATAGAGATAGGGTTTTTTCCTGAAGTTCCTTGTCGAGTTGGTATATATATGCACCCGTTCTTCAACCCGATTAAATTTCGAATTCGGATAGAGTTCCTGATCAAATTTTGTTTTACGATCAAAGAGAATCTCCTAATCCTTCCTAAATACAAATTTTAACCAAATTGGTAGGGTATTTGAAGATTTGAATCAATTCCTTCATTCGTCTATTCCGCAGAAACAAAGAAAGGGGGGTCGGGTTTCATGTGTTACTGTTCACGTGAATAGTAACAAAAGTTTTTTTTTCTTTATAGAGATATATATAAATATTTATACTCAATTAAACTCTAAATAAGTTTAAACTCTAAATAAGTTTATAAGATTCCTAAAATTTACAGAAATCTTTATAAAATATTTTAGTATAGATTTAGCCCAAATATACCTATGTGTATATTCTCTATATACACATGTAGGTTTATTTACAATACAAAAATACTAAATAGCTATGATATGCCAAATTTTAAGATATGGGTATAATAGTATGTAACCTCCATATACATATATATGTACTCTAGAAATTGTATAAATGTTTTTAAACTAATTGAATGCTTATAACCAAAATATTTTGCAACCAAATTACTTTGTAATAATATTCACTACTAGTTTTGATAAATAAAAAAAACATTTAATTTTGTGACCAAAGTATTTAATAATTATAAGAATAAAACACAAAAAAATATAGGGGGTTTACATCCTACCCAACTTATAAAAAATTTCGTCCTCGAAATTAAAATAAATCTTAATATGAAAATATAACAATAAAATAATGAGGCTGGATACGAAGGGAGAGTAATTTTATCAAATCATAACTAGGCTTCCGTGAAGATGAAGGAGACGGTCATAGAAGAAATCCAACTGTCACTATTTTCTACAAGATAAGGTATCCTTAGTTTTGTATGGATCATGGGTATCCAATCGTTTTGAGGTAATAGGTCGAGATTGCATGGCTAAAATCAAATTTAATGTGAATGAGCATACATGGTTTGTTCTAAGGAAAAAATGTGACATTCATGTGGTGTAATTGAGATAGAGCACATAATGGTGGGTTTGTGTGGGACACGCATGTCATGTGTGTAGAACGGCTCGTCTAGGTTATGAGGGTAAAATTTATTGGAAGGAAATAGTTAGTGTTGTTCTCCAAATGTCAAAGTCATGGTAGGATATCAAGATGATACGGATAGTAATATACGCTATAACCAATAATTTATTAGTTCCGTTAGAACTAATCTTTGATTAATTTAATCTCAAATTTTGATCTATATTGGCTGGACATGATCCCAAAGTCTATATGAACCATTCCGATGAGGTTAGGACAATCTAGAATATGTTTGAATCCAAGTAGTTGGGCTAATTGCTAGTCGGGTTGGCTAAGTAGGCTCTATAAGTTGAAAATGTGTCTTCCGTGACTTTTGTGTATAAGTAGCACACGAGAACTCCATAAAGTGGCACACTAGTGGCATGTGTGTAGAGGGCTTCGAGTGGGTCACAACCATATATTGGGTCAAAAGTTCTGAGTCGAGGTTGAATCTCTAAATAAGGTCGGGAAGGACAATGGTATCATGGTAGGGGTTATAGCTAGTCTTTTTGACAGGAAAGTCGTATCACGAACATAGAGTACAAGGGAACGTTTTTGAGTGGGACATGATATGCCTAAATGAAGGTGGGATCGTCTAGGTCTCGTATGTGAAATTTGTTGGAAGAAAAGGACTAATGTTGTGCTCCAAATTTCAAAGTCATGGTAGGAGTATCCATAGTGTTGCGGATAGAAGTGGACGTTGTGAACTACTGGGTTATTTGCTCGGTCGGAGGAACCGTGTCAAGTCAATAATTTTTCTTTGAATTTTGGACAATAGTGAAACGATTACCCATGTCATCTTTACGCTTCCTCGTTGGTGGGGAATGCCAGGATGACACACGTATCGAGGGTGTTGGATGATTCACTCTTCTATAGCACAAGACGATTACTGATGGGGTAACAAACTATAAGGTACATCATGCAAGGATCTCTAACTACTAAGTCATAAATCTCTGTAATAAGATTGCTAGACTATAGTCAATAGATTTCTAATGGTGTCGAAGGTACTGCATATGCATTGCTGCTGGTAACTAGTAGTTTATACTGAGACAAGTATTATGCTATGCATTTTTGACCAAGCTAATGAATGTGTTATTCTAATGCTAAGCCATGTCTAAAACAAATAAATGGTGTAACTAGAATAATACATGCTAAATCTTCAACCTCAGGATGGGTGCCTATCACAGCCATGCTAAATGTTTGCCCATGCCTTTGTCAATTTGTCTCCTGTCCATCCTGCCTAACTTGTATAAATTGGTCAGCTAAGTGTGATCCTCTAGGATAACCTCCATATGATGGTTGACTAGGCTCTGCTATTGGTCCTGGTGCTATGGGTCCTTGCATTCGCTGTTGTGCTACCTTTAGTTGTTCTGTACAGTCTCGGGCTTTGTGATGATTGGCGCCACAAATCATGCATTGTCCTAATTTGCGATGACAATCCTTCATGATATGACCTTTTCTATGACAGAAGCGACATATAAGAAGCTCATCAATTGGATAGGGTTATGCTCTTGGTGGTTGTTGTATCATAGAATGTCTGATTGGTCCACCATGGATAAGGTTACTTGGCCCAGTTGCTGGAATATGGCATCTCTGAGCCTGTTGTACTTCCTTGTCAAGGAGTTCCTGGTTTCTAGCTTCTTCTAATACTGCATCGTGAGAAACTCTAGACTGCACTATAGTATGCTTCTTGAGCTCTGGTGTCAATCCTTGGTAAAATCTTTTAGCCCTTTCCTGCTCAGTAGGAATTAAAGTCTCATCGAATCTGGTCAGTCGACTGAATTCTGCATCATACTCATATACGGTCATGTTTCCTTGCTTGAGGTATAGGAACTGATCATAGAGGACATCGCGTACATGGATAGAAAAGAAACTCTCATTGAGGAGTTTGTAGAACTCTTCCCAAGTCTGATTGGCTCCGAAGCATCTTTCTTCGGCTTCCCACCAATGATGGACATTGTCTTCTAAGAGCAAGTCTACTACTGTCATCCAATCATTTGTTGACAACTGGGATGCCCTCAGTAGCTTTTCCGTGCTGATAAGCCATGCAGTGACCTCTAGTGGTTCCTCGGTACCTCTGAAGGGCTTGGGGTTCATATCCATTAAGTCCTTAATAGAACCCTCATATGGACGTAGAGCTGGTGCTGCTACCGGAGTCGGAGATGGAGGTGGGGGCCTAGTTAGTTCTTCCGTCATGCTCTGCCTCATCAGTTCAGCCTGTTGCCACTGAGTATGTATCATGGCATACATGAACTGTGTAGTAGGGTTTTTATCCTCTGGTGGTGGAGGCAGCTGTGGTCCGCACTGAGGTGAATACTGCTGAGTGAATGGTGGTGGAGGTGGTGGTACATTCTCTTCGATTGGTACCACGGTAGTCTGCCTAGTCTGGATGACTGGTGGCACTTGAGTTCCCTGTTGTACCATTGACAGGGTCATGGTGGTCTGCGACTGTCCTGGCTGATACGACATCACCGGGGTTATTGGTAGGACCTCTCCCTCTTGAGTGGCTGTATCACCAGATGTGATCGCCGAGGTAGGAACGTGTCCGCTTCGAAGGTTCATCCTTACTGGCACAAAATAGAATAATGTTAGAATAGATTCGAACAAGTTACAGGTCAAGCAGCTGAAAAGGAATTGTCAACATAGTTGAGGATGGGATCTTGGGGAGCAAGTTAATTATATCTCATTCTATATATATAAATTTTTTTATAAAGAGCGAACCAAGTACACTAGGTTGATCAGACCATCATGCACCAGTTCTAATAGAAAATATGTTAGCGGGGTACCTTCAATAACATATGTGTCATGGACAAGCTTAAAAAATGAATAGGCTTGCAAATCTAGGCTATAATAACAGCATTGGTCAAGATGGTAGAACATAAGTATACGAGATAATGATGGAAGTAAATATAAAAATTTCAGTCCTTTAAGAATCGAAGTTTTGTTCGGGGATCGTGCCTATACAGTCATCCTACTGTCTTCTTGTCTGAGACCATGGTTACATTCAAGGAAGGGTTAGATCATGAGGCATTCTACCCAACTTATAAAAGTTAAGCTAGTAACGATGGAATGATGGAACGATGGAACATGTCTACCTAGTACGAGTCGTCGTCCTAACCTCTACCAAGCATTAATTTGACTGATAGTATGAAGGGTTAGATATGAGGCAATACAGGTAATCAAAGAGAGTTTGAAAAGTTTGGAGGTCAAAGAAGGCAATAATCATGGATGAGATACTATTTCTTTTCCTATATGTAGGCTTGTTGGGCACAGTCATGTTACCCAACAATATTTTTTGACCTGCATGGGCCACCAAAAAACATGTAATGCCCCGGTCCCAAAATACTTAGGACCAAGTACGTGGACATGCCAGCTGCATATATACAAAGAATACTTCAATATATGGAATCCTCGTATATATACATAAGCTGTAATAATATAAATCGCAGGCCTGAACATCATAAAACTATATCTCATCCACAGTACACACAGAAGATATAAGAAGTCCAAATAGAATAAATGAGTGAGTCAAGAGATAGCCGGGTGGACATGCCCACACCAAACAGCTATGAAAATAATCTTAAATAAAGTAGATGTCCACTATGAGTCTCAAAGAATAACATAAATCTAGATATCAGCAGGAGACGCATCGTCATCAAGGTATGAAGGATCCAGTGTCGATCCATACTCCTACGGGAAAGCGCCTATACGTGGAGAGATCACCAGCTCCTCAGAGGGACGTAACAAGATACAGGAAGAACATGCCATATGAACTGGATATAAATGCACCATAAAATAAAGATAAAAGTAAAGTGTCCAAACCATAACACGGCTCAATATCCCATCATCGAAAGAGTGGACTACCCCTACAACCAAACAATGACAAGGGGTAACATATTATTCTGCGATGTGACATTTTTTCATGTCATGATTGGAACTTAAAATTGGCTAAGGTCTCCTAACCTTTCTAGTAGGCAATTTAGAAGACATCTTGATGTATGGGAAGGTGAAGGCTGACTCCCCCCCGGACATGGTAACAACTCACAACATGCATACGTCAAGTACCAATACTATCAGCCGGCATAACTCGAGGCTAGCGGCCCATATAACCCATCAGTCCACATATAGCTCGAGGCTAGTGACCCTCGCGACACGACTACCGTAATACGCAGTTACTACGGTTTTTGGATTTGGGTAGCCCATACATCTAACTGTCTTCACCATCCTAAGGGTCACTAACAAAAGGTAGTCCGCTAAGAATAGGTCCACATGCATATTAAAATACAAGCAAGAATAATAATTGAAAGCAAGATAAAGTAACTATAAACAACAAGTCATGGATCCAACTGAAAATAAACAGGAACTAAATATGCACTAAAATAAAGAACATGCAACTAATTATAAACAGTAAATAAGGCAAGGTATCTTGCCTGAGGTTGTGCGCAAAAAGGGCGACGTCCAATAGCTCGAACCGTCAGAATAGTGAAGCGATGAAAGCCAAATCTAGCATACATCCTCGGATGCTAAAATAAACACCACGAACATGTTTGGAATAAAAGATATGTCTCGGAAAAGCCTATCCAAAAGTCCAATTCCAGAACAGGGGGCAAAATTGTAATTTTGGGTCAAAATAATGTCCGTCGTTGGACCTATTTTGCACCAAAATGCATGCCAATGTTGACGGTCTCTAAAGTCGTCAAACTACATGTTTACGGATTCGGTTTAAGGAGACGAATCCAATGGTATGTCCAATTTTGGATTCCGATGAGCTGTACACAAAATTGTCCGTTAGGTCGGGTTGCGGGCCTGCCAATTTGGCGTTTCGATCTGCCTTCTCGGAATCGAAACAAACTTTGCATACAGGACCAAAAACTTGACACGGTCCTGAGGGCATAAGTTTCGTATCGATCCGACGAACGTGCACGAAGTTATGATCAAGTTTGTAAAACATCGATACGGGGGTATCTCAACGGATACGCATTGATTTCGTCGCACACGCACAATGAAATCGAGTTCCGTCTGTTCACACACGTCGGCAACATCCATACGCGCCTTTCGATGCATATAGTATGCGACCATGTAGCCCGGTTTATCGGGGCGCACGTCGTATCGAAAAAAGTTTTCTAAAATTTTAGTTTCAAAAATAGATTTTTCTTGAATCTTTAACATCAACTATCTTCCTGTATAATGGCTGAAACATAAATCTAACAGGTGCATTTTAATCTCGTATATGTTGTGTTTCTCTGTTTTAAATTAGTTTATCAAAAACCCTAATGTTTGATTCCACATTTGTTTTCCAAATCGGGGGTTGGGACAGCCCCTCAACAGTTCAATTTGTTATGGTTTTTCTTCGATTTCTCGAGTACTTGCTGTCAATCACAACCCGATTCCATTCGAATCAGTTTGTAAGGGTTATATTTGGTTAGGTTGTCATCTAATAGGATCAGATAGAGCAGAAATTGATCGAGTACACAGGGAGAAATTTGATCGCAAATTGCGTACCTTACTGTCCTACAAAAATAGGGCGCGGTGCTTCCCGGCGATAATTCGACGATTGGGGGCGGTCGACGGCGGCAAGGAGGGTCGCCTGGGGCCGGGGATCACTTCTAAGATCGAGAGGGTTGACTACGAGAGGGGGTTGGCCGCGGAGATAGGGTTTTTTTCCGAAGTTCCTTGTCGAGTGGGTATGTATATGCACCCGTTCTTCAACCCGATTAAATTTCGAATTCGGATAGAGTTCCTGATCAAATCTTGGTTTAGGATCGAAGATAATCTCCTAATCCTTCCCAAAAACAAATTTGAACCAAATCGGTTTGGTATTTGATGATTTGAATCAATTCCTTCATTCGTCTATTCCGCGGAAACAAAGAAGGGGCGTCGGGTTTCAAGTGTTACTGTTCACGTGAACAGTAACAAAAGTTTTTTTCTTTATAGAGATATATATATATATATAAATATTTATACTCAATTAAACTCTAAATAGGTTTATAAGATTCCTAAAATTTACAGAAATCTTTATAAAATATTTTAGTATAGATTTAGCCCAAATATACCTATGTGTATATTCTCTATATACACATGTAGGTTTATTTACCAATACAAAAATACTAAATAAGTATGATATGCCAAATTTTAAGATATGGGTATAATAGTATGTAACCTCCATATACATATATGTACTCTAGAAATTGTATAAACGTTTTTAAACTAATTGAATGCTTATAACCAAAATATTTTGCAACCAAATTACTATGTAATAATATTCACTACTAGTTTTGATAAAGAAGAAAAAAAAATTTAATTTTGTGACCAAAGTATTTAATAATTATGAGAATAACACAAAAAAAATAAAAAAAAATAAAGGGGGTTTACAATATATATATATATATATAAATAAATATATATATATATATATATATATATATATATATATATTTATATATATGTATATATATATATATATATATATATATTAAGAAGAAATGAGCTTTATAGATGTATCAGGCGCAAAATGCCGAAGCCTATACAAGTAAACGTGCTAAGCGCGAAAAGAAAACAGAAACAAAAGAGGCCAAAAGGAAACCACAGGTGCCAGGCTAGAGCCCTAAGCTATGTCAACGCATTCCAAAAACGGTCCGAGGAGTGCGTGTAGCGCCACCGAATTTTGAGAATTTGTCGGAGGGTATCCTTGTTCAGTTGTGTGGGGGTGTACTAGCGACCTTTGTATCTGTATTTGTTCCAGTTCTTCCAGAGCACCCAAATTCTGGCGGCTGCGACGATCTGATGCCCGTGAGAGACGCCCTAGTGGGCGAGGAGATCGTTGAAGCCCCCGGCCTAATGGAACTGTCCGCATCGGCAAGAGAGGCAGTTCCAAAACTGAGTGGCGAGGTCGTCGGAGACCAGGATTTGATCGGTGGTTTCTGCTTGGTGTGATGTGCAGCAGTGGCATCTGGAGGCAAGACTGAAGCCAATGGAGGTGAGGGATTCGTCAGTAGGTATCTTTCTGCGGTGGGCTCTCCAGACCAGAACAGTACGACGCCACGATACAGAGGATCAATTATTGGTGTCGGCCGTCACGGGATGGGAATATTGGAAGTATCTGGCCTTCATGGACCGAGTCCTGATAGAGTTATCTAATCGAAGCTTCCACCATAACTGTTTGCCATCGATTATAAAAGAACAGAATAATTATATGGGAGGACTGGACTTTTACTTCACAATACAAACTCGCTCGTACAAAGAAAGCCTAGGGACAAAAACCTAGGTACAGCAATCTAAGTACGATTGTTTATTTTTGATTCTGGAGGGTGACGGTAGAGGCTCGAAAAAGCGACGGCCGCTCTGCCTTACTCCTTGGACGACCAGACATAGCCTTGGTTTCGGTGAAGAACTGCTCTCAAGATGGAAAGACTCTTCTGTGCGCGCCTTTGTCTCTCTGTGTGTCCAACCGGGTGGAGAGGATCTCTTTTGCAAGGGAATGGCACCTTGCTATATTTTTTTTGGTTTTGGATCGGGGACCTCTTGCAAGGGAATGGCACCTTGCTATTTATAGGATTGGGGTGTGATCATTAGGGTTTGCAATGATTGTCCCTTAAAAAGTCGACGGCCAATCATCTGGGCCATTAATTGTGATTACATTACATCTGGGCCATTGACTCTTGATTGTGCCAAATCTGTATGGTCAATTAATGCTGATTGTCATGAATCTTTAAAAGCTTGGATCTCTGCCACGTGTTCAATTTGCTTTAATTGCAACAAATCTGATTTGATTTGAGTAATAATGGTGATTGCACTAAATCTGGTTGTCAGGATTTGCGAGTAGCCATAGCCACGAGGGGATAAGACAGCCACGTGTCTCAACTTGTCATGAGTGGGATGTCTTGACGGAGCCGCATGAACGCGTTCTCTAAGTGATCCGCATACGGGTGGCCCCCCACGACCCTAGCCGCATGAAGCTAGCGACCGCATGAAGGTAGTAGCCGCATGAAGCGGGCGGCCGCATGAAGCAGACAGCCGCATAAAGCGGGCAGCCGCATGAAACGGCCAGCCGCAAGAAGCGTGCAGCCGTATGAAGCGGGCAGCCGTATGAAGCGGGCAGCCGCATGAAACGGGCAGCCGCATGGGGATGACAGCCGCATAAGGGTGGCAGTCGCATAGGTGTTGCAGCCGCATAGATGTTACAGCCGCATAGGGAACTTTGGAGTTGGTAGATTATGTCAGCTACAAAAGATTTTCTCTTTTTTCCTAGGAACACGCCATCATGCTTGAGCCATTAATGCGACTTTATGTCAGAGCTGTCAGTTGTCAGAACTGCCGTCCGGGAATTGAATGCGGCAATTGCTATGGCCAGCTGTAGGGGAGAACTGTTTCGGGCCACGTGGCTATTTTTTGAGCCGCATAGAGCTAACCACATGAGGCTCTAGAGGACTTTGAACCGCATGAGTTTCTACTGGATTTTCGAGCCGCATAAGGATCCTTCTGTTGGAGCCGCATGAGCTTTTCTTTGTTCTTTTCTATGTTTCTACAAGACCTCCTTCAAAGTTTTCAATTTGCAAAATTGAAATACTTTGAATAAGAAGCATGGCTATACATAAGCCCTTCTGGCCGCATAGGGTATTTCTAGCCGCGTGGCCTTCTTAGCTGTATGGGTCATTTCTGGCCGCATAGGTTGTCTGGCCGCATGGGCTGTCTGGCCGCATAGGCTCCCTACCACGTGTGCAAATCTTTTATTGTATTGATTGCCTTTGATTTGTCTTCAAATTTGAAGCCGCCTTTTGGGGCAGGATCCCAAGAGTTGGCTTTTAAATGACCAGATTGCCTCGATGCCCAAAGAGTCGGTTCGTTCTTTTATGCTCCACGCGGATCGAAGTGTCTGCCGATTCGTGAGCCCCCTCCTTCTGTCTATAAATAGGAGCATGTTAGGACGGAGAGAATTGTTTACTTTCTCTACTTTTCTTGTCCTAGATTTCTGTCTTCATCTTCCTTCACCGCTCATCGATTGACAATGGCCCCCAAAGCTTCCAAAGCTTCGGCTGCGGCAAAGGGTAAGGGAGTGGCTTCTTCGTCAGCCACGGCGCCTGAAGTTCACCCCGACGTTCATCCCGCCATTGCTGGTAAGGGTCTAAGAAGATCGTATACTTCGAAACCTTACTAAAGATGGCTCTGTTGCATGCTTTATGCACAAGCCTTTAATGATCTGTTCTAGTTGTATGGGCCGCATGTACGTCCCATGTTCGAGCCGCATGGGGTATATCCCATGTCCGAGCCATATGGGGTATACCCCATGTCCGAGCCTCATGGGAGTTATCTAGTGGCTGCCTAGACGCTTCAAAAACTAGACCGTATGATGACCCTTCAAACAAAGCCGCATGAGTCCCTCTGAGTCGAGCCGCATAAAGCCCTTTCAAACATGACCGCATAAGTTCGTTCTGGATTAGGCCGCATGAGGCTGTGCTGAATCGAGCCGCATAATCCTCCGCTCAGTAGAACCGCATAAGCCCACGCTAGTCAAAGCCACATAAGCTTACGCTAAATAGACCCGCATAAGCCCACGCTAAACAGAGCTGCATAAGCTTACGCTAATCACTGCCGCATAAGCTTATATTCGAACAGAGCCGCATGAGCTCGTTTAAAGCAGAGCCGCAGAAGCTCGTCTTTAAACAGAGCCACATAAGCTCATGTAAGCCAAAAGCATTCAGTAGTTTCGTTTTGGCCATCTTTTGATTTTTTTTTTCTTTCCTTCTTCAGTGAATCTGCCAGTGAATACTGCTGGAAAACTTCTGGTGGGGTACGCCCAATCTGCTATAGGCTATAGGTACGATCATATAGTCGAGTATATGATGAACCAGCTCCCAAAAGAGCCTTTGGAGAGGCTGAATGCTATCAAGAAGCAATCCTTTCACTTCCTCTGTGCCATGATAAACTCGAGACAATTAGAGGGGGAATACCTGAAGCCTGCGTTCCTCTTCGGGGATGCTTTGTCTGTGAAGAACACCCGGGCGCTGGATATATCCGAGAGCTGGGACTTTACTCTTGATGGGGTGGAGATCCATATCCCTCCGATAGAGCGTCATTTTCCTTTGTCCTGGTTCAATATGCTACCGCTAGACAGAAAGATGGTAGACTCCTTGACTCCCAGCAAGTCTGGGATGTTTGTAGGAAACATCCATTACAATAGGAATTTGGGGTCAGCGTATCCGGGAAGGGAACCGGTCGGTCGGAACGTGAAGGGACTTGCTCCGGGTACCTTCATAAATGTAACAGGTCCCAATTTCACGTTCACCCAAGCTGATACCTTCTTGAACCAGCTTGCTCGGATAGGGTCTTATCCCGTCGGCCGGTTGGCATTGGTGAATTGGATAAACCCTATCCCTACGTGGGCGAACTTGACCACGTAGATTCTGCAGAAGTCTGAGGCCTTCTTGCGTGAGATCGGCCTTTACCACGCCATTCGGGACACCTGTCATGGTCTGCCCATAAATAAACCGTTGTTCATGGCTCTCCTGGAGATGTTCAACCGGAGGACGGGCACCTTCTTCACGCCCGGAGGGGAGCTGGGACTTGCTCTCCACGAGATGTACGTTGTCTCCAAGCTGCCCTGGGGAAAAAAGTCTTTGAAGTGTACACCCCTACGAGCGAAGAGCTCGAGGATTTGGATCGGCAGTTTCTGGGCTTTGTTGCCGTGTATCGGGAATTGTTATGTCACCATAGTACTTGTCATCAGACGACCATCAAGAAAGATGGTAGCTCGGAAGGGAGCACTCCTCACACCACCACTTGGGTCGCATATCTTTTCACACTCGGCACCTCAGGCCGGATTTCTTCCCGGGATCCTCAGACTCATGAGGAGGTACAACACTTGGTGTCGACTGCCAAGAGATCGAAGTCTGCGGGCGACACCTTTGGGAGTAAGATCGACTCCTTTAGTTATTTTTATCATGGTACTCGACGACTGTCGAAGAAGGCGCTCCTTGCAGGGTTTCTGATGGTGTGGCTGCGGAACTGCGTAGTCTTCGGAGGGGCGGGTTCTATTGAGAGGATCATTTGCCACTTTATCCTTCCCGCTGTAAAGCTAGTTTTTAGGGTCAAATTGGCCCTTCTTCCGGCCATGGTGTGCAGTATACATTATGGCCTTCGTGCTTTTTCATCCAAGGTTATCGCCCGTGATACGACGATAGATTTTGAGCACATAGAGCTGCCATACCATTATCTAATGGGATGGCTGTTAATGCACTACCGGTCTTTGATGATGCCTGGAGCAGAAGATGGCATTACGGCTGATGATGCTTTTATTTTCCGATTCCACCATCAACCCTGGGAGTACAGCACCATACCAGCTTGTCGGAGAGTGCTGGCGAGAGTGGATGGATGTGACTTTTTTGTGTCTGTTACTCGTTTTACCACTGAAGTAGTGAGGAGCGTTCATGTTGATGGTACCGAACCTCCTCTCCTTTTGTCCGAAAAACTACTTCTTTGGCTGCGCAACATCCGTTCGGCGCACCTAGTATATCGTAACCACAACAATGTCTACCTGGAGCCCTACTTGCCCAGCAGGTTCTCCTGCCAATTTGGGTATAGCCAGTTATTTTTTGACAGTCCCAGCTCTTGCCCGTGCTTTGAAGGTAGTATCCTGGATGGTATCAGAGCATGGCATTATTATGACACGGTTCATACCCAAACCACCTTTTCAGTTTCTGATGGTGAGGTGCCAGGAGAGATTTTATATATGGCAGCCCTATACCATGTGATGGCGAGCAAGCCTCCCGTTAATTTCGACCCGAGTACCAGTTTTATCGTGGGTACTAGTTTGGAGGAGAAGCCCAAGGGGTCTAAGAAGAGGAATAAGAAGGCGAACACAGTTCCTGTGCCTGACTCGGAGTCTACCACTGCGGACGAAAAGAATGATGATCATGAAGCAAATAACTCTTCCCTTCCGGTGGAAGATGTTGGGGCGGACCAGCCGCCAATTATATCAGATAAGATGGTGGCGGATTAGCTGCCTGTTGCACCCGATCCTGTACGGAAACGTAGCAGACAAATCTCTCCTGTTGGCGGTATTCCTTACTCCCGGAAGCGGGCTGCGACCCGACGTCGCAAATTAACTATAAAGGAGAGGAGCAAGGACGCCGACCCCGCTTCGGAGATAAATCGAGTTGCTACCATCTTTATTCAGTTCTTCCTTTCTCCTGAACTTTGACCTTAATCATTTTTCTTTCCTCTCGTAGGTGTCAGAAGAAGAGGAATCTTACGAACTGGCCACTGTTTCTGAAGTCGATCCAGCCCTGAACAGTTTGATCAATGACATGTGCGCCGGGATTATTTCTGCCGGGGCTCTCTCGATTGCGGCTGAGGGATCTCACGTTGCTGAGGTCGCGACTCGAGACGACGGGGGCTCCGATGAACCTGTCCCTGAAACTACTAAATTCTATCAATGTGACGCTGATCCCGTCGTACTTCCTTCCGGGGCGGCTGGCACAGAAGAGCCAACAGAATTTGGCTCGGGGGTTATTGGTGAGGGGACTATGGCGGTCGTGAGCGAACCTCAGTCTCCACAACCCTCTCCTTGTAAGATGAGCCAAATTTTGACAAATGAGGAGGCCCATTCGCTCTATCATCATATCCTTCGGGTTAGATTGATTGATAGTTGCTCTGGGCATACAGGTCCTGCCCCTTCAGTGCCGATGACGGACATTGTTATGATAGGCTCTGCCAGAGGGGATCAGGTGGAGGGGAGCGTGCCCCCTCCTCTTCCGGCTTGTCTTGAGGGGCCTCCCGCTGGATCGAGTTCGGAAGGTCATATGGCGTCACAATCTGGACAGGGAGCAATAGTCCCTGCATCTCCCTCTGCTCGTATGACTTTGGGGGTTGACCTCTCAGCTTTACCGAGTATCCAGATTGTTCGGGCCGCGAAGGAAGAATTGGCCGCTGTTCAAGCATCCTTTCGCTCAGAATTTATTTCCCTTGTGGCAGGGGCGGCAAGTTCTGTTGCATCTTCTTCGACACTTCCAGCCGTACATCCTTTGACACCGTCCTCTACGGAAGTTCTGGATGAGGCATCGCAGGATGTGGTTGATAGTTTCTACCGCCATTTGAAGAGAGGAGTAGAAGCTGCTGTGGAGCGGGGGACCCCTTTCGCCTTGGCCCAACAATGCGCCCAAGGCCAAATTGACATTCTCAAAACCCTTCCTGATGGGGCAGGGATAGCTGCGCTTCTGGAGCCCAAACTGTTGGAGGCTGATCAGCTTGTGGCCCAATTTCAAGTGCAGCGACAAGCTGATTTGTCTGCAGCAATTGAGCAGAAGTGGCGGTTCCTCACCACCGCCTTGGAGAAGATAAGGCTCACGCGGGATACATCTAAGCCGGTTATAATAAAGGACCTTGGCGACCTGTCCCTCTTGTACGATAAGCTGAGCCACCGGAGCGAGGTTTGTAGGGCTCGGAAAGCGGCCGCCTCCCAGGGAGTAATCGATACAAAGGAGCAGATTTTTGAGCTTCAGAAGAAGCTGGCTTTCTTGGAGTCTGAGCTTGAAGCTTTCCGTGCGGACAAGGAGCTGATTATTCAGGATGCCGAAAGGATTTCCAGAGCTTCTGGCAATCTGGAACGTGCTCTGAAGAAATTTGAGGAGGGCTGGCGGGCTCACATGCCCCTGGAAGATGCGACACTGCTGACTCAGGAGGCTGAACGTCGGGCCAAACAGAGGTTTGAGCGGTCGACTGTCTTGTTGAGGGATCGTCTCAGGGCACTATGTATCGTCGAACAATAGTCGGTTTTTTCCTTCTTTTTATTTTCGTTCTTTTCCTTTCTTAAGTGGGACGTGGTCCCTAGAACATGTAGTACTTTCGCCTTCCAAATAAAAGAGTATGCTTTATTCTACCCTTTATTTGTACTGCTTGTTGTGTTTGTGGTGTTATGGTATTTGCCCCCCCTGGGGAAGCGTTTGTGGACTTGTTACCCTGGGCATACCTTGGTTTTAGGTACAGGTAACAAGTTGATAGGGATACTTGGAACAATTCCACAGTAAGGTGGCTATGGATGTTCCTGGTATCGGAAGAGAGAATGCCATGGGGCAGCTGGGCCCCCGGGGCATGATGAGAAATGAGGGGCATGTACTAGGAAACTTTAGTACAACATTTGTGGTCAACAGTGGATATTTGTGGTCAACAGAGGACACATGTGGGCCTATTATCCTTGGCGTACCCTGGGGTTTTTTTTTGGTACGGATAATAAGTCGAGAGAGAACCAACATACTTACTCAGAGGTAATGAGGACGTGGTAAATATACGAGTTTCTTCGATGGAGCCTTCCTACTCAGAGGTAATGAGGACATGGCAGGAGTAGGCTCCATGAAGGAAATATAGAACAACTCAGAGGTAATGAGGACATGAAGGTTCTATGTAAGGGGCGGTTTATTTTTGATGGAAGGAAAATAACTCAGAGGTAACATCGACGTGGTTGTTTCGGAAGATCTGTGGATCTGTTACCCTTTTTTGTGCACTTGAAAGTGCGGGTATTGGATCATGAGGAGTGAGCTCTTTTTGGGAAGAAAGTTCAGATGTATGATCATACATGACTTACTACCTAAAAGACGCTATATAGATTCATCTGTAGTGGCTAGGATGTGAGTTCAGCGATACTTGTGGGTACGTAACTCAACAATCTGGGAGATTTAGGAACAGAATGTAAGCTCAGCGGTACCTGCGGGTACATGACTCGACAATCTGGCAATCTGGAGTCGGAATGTGAGTTCAGCGGTACCAGCAGGTACATGACTCATCATTCTGGAAGATTTGTAGTGAGTTTGACGATACGAGAGAGTACATGACTCGTCATTCTGGAGGATTTGTAGTCGGGATGTGAGTTCAGCGGTACGAGAGAGTATATGACTCATCACCTTGGCAGATTTAAAGGTGGGATGTGAGTTCAGCGGTACCAGCGGGTACGTAACTCATCACCTTGGAGGATGTCGTTTCAAACGTAATACTTCTTTAGGAACTTGCCGTTGATGGGCAACATGAGCAAGTATCCATTTTGTTTTGCGAGACGGTAAGCTCCATTGGAGAATACAGCATCAATGATGAACGGGCCATCCCACTTTAGCTGGAACTTGCTGGCGGTTTTGTGAGTCATAACCATCGGCCTCCGAACTGCCAGAACGAGAACGCCTACTTGGAATGTTCTGATTTTAACCTTCTTGTTGACGGCTCCGGAGATACGTGCCTTGTATAGCTCGATTTGTTGTTGAGCTAGTAGGCGCTTCTCATCTAGAGCCTCCAATTCTTGTAGTCTGCGATGGTGATTAGCATCCGTCGTCAATCTATATGTGAGAGCGACATGGAGTGAAGGGATTTGAGTATCCAGCGGGAGAATTGCCTCACTTTCGTATACTAGAGAGAATGGTGTGTTTTCGGTGGCAGTTCGTACTGTAGTATGGTACGCCCATAAGCATTCACCGAGCTTTTCATTCCAGTCGCGTTTGTTTGATGACACGAACTTCTTGAGAAGCTTGATGATTGTTTTGTTGAAAGCTTCAGCCAGACCATTAGCCGCTGGGTTGTATGGTATCGAAGCAATATTCTGGATGCGGTGTTTGTCGCAAAACCGATAGAAGGCGTGGCTTGCGAACTGCGGACCATTATCATGGATGATCCTTCGGGGTAGTCCAAAGCGATAGATGACGTGATGCTTGAGGAAGCTGATCTTGTTTGAAGTCTTCACTTCTGCCAGCGGAACAGCCTCCGCCTATTTGGAGAAGTAATCTGTGATTGCGAGTATGAAGCGATGTCCTCGGGACGAAGGCGGAGTGATTGGACCGATGATGTCCATTCCCTATGCTTCGAAGGGCCAGGATGCCACCGTCGGGTGTAGAAACTCAGATGGCTGGTGGATAAAATATGCGTGGACTTGACAGGCTTTGTATTTTTGTGTATAGTCTATTGCGTCCGCAACCATTGTGGGCCAGTAGTAGCCCATTCGGCGAAGGCGATCTTGTAGTTTCGGGCCAGGCTGATGGGCTCCACAGATGCCATCGTGAGTGTAGAAGCATGGAAAAGAATAAAGAAAGATCCATGCGGCCAGGGAGCCCCATGCAGCTCAGAACACACATGCGGCTCAGGGATCCATACGGCTCAAGCGTCTATGTGGCTCGAATAGTTCTATACGGCTCAGAGAGGAGCCACGTGGCCCGCAACAGCTCTTCCCTTTGTCCTTTACTGTATTAAATGCCTTGACGGCTGACAGCTCTGTCAAATGACAGCTCTGACACAAAGAAACAATAATGACTCTGTCATAATGGCAGACTCCTAGAGAAACGAAAGAAATCTCTGACACAATCCCCCGAAATCTAGAATCCTTCATGCGGCCTTGACACGTGGACAGTCGCATGCGGCTCAGGCAGAGACCACCCCATGCGGCTCAGGCCGAAGCTATCCCATGCGGCTTAGGCCGAAGCTATCCTATGCGGCTCAAGCAGAGGCTACCTCATGCGGCTCACGAGGACTATCTCAATGCGGCTCATGAAGAAGGCACCCATCATGCGGTCACCTACACTCATGCGGCTCAGATCATCACTATGCGGTTCAAATATTCAGGGGGGCCACTCCTAAGCAGCCTTGACACGTGGCCAGCCTTATGCGGCTCAATAAGGAGCAATCCTCATGCAGCTCAGATTTCTGCAGTAGCTCGCGGTTAAGACACGTGGCATGATAGTGGGACACGTGGCATCAAATCGATCGAAATCTATCAACAAATTCTAATAAAATATTGGGATCAAATTAGATCATTTGGAATCAAGCAAATCAATGACACGTGGCGGGAAATCCAAGATTGGCATGACAAATCATGAGGATTTATGTCAATCATCATTAATTACCCACAAAAGATTTGATGCAATCATATTAATTGCTCAAATCTATTATATTCAAGATGAACGGCCCAGATTTATTGATCCTTAGCCGCCGACTTTTTGAGAATGGGCAATCATTGCAAACCCTAGTGATGCCCCCCACTCTTATAAATAGCAAGGTGCCATTCCCTTGCGAAAGGAGGAGACTCTCTTATTTTTACAAAAAGAAGACACAGAGATCCAGAGAGCCAGAGAAAGAATATACAGAGATCGAAAGGAGAGCATTTATTCATTGACGCCAAGCAGTTCTTCTACAGAGCCAAGGCTGCACCCGATCGTCCAAGGAGTAAGGCAGAGCGGCCGTCGCTTTCCCGAGCCTCTATCGTCACCCCCAGAATCTAAAATAAACAATTGTACTTAGATTGCTGTACCTAGGCTTTCGTCCCTAGGCTTTCTTTGTACAAGCGAGTTTGTATTGTGAAGTAAAAGTCCAGTCCTACGATAATTGTTCTGCTCTTTTATATTTCATGGCAAACACGATGGCGACTCTGCTGGGGATAAACTTCTCCACGGCTGAGGAGTTGGTGACGCAATCGGATGCAGCCAAACTTGGTTCCACGCAACAGAAGATGGTCGTCCGCTTCGACCAACATGCGTTTGAAGAAATGCTCTACGACGGGAGTGCTGGCCCGGTCCAGACGTAAACCCGCATAGAGAAGGCTCGCAGGGAGTGGAGGCCAAAATCATTTGCTCCTCCCCAAGCCCTGGATGGAGTATTCTCTGCTACCCAAGACGGCAAAGGTGATTCTCACGCGGCCCCACTTCAAGCCATGGAGGACTCTGCTGTCCCCAAGTCCGGCAGAGGAAAGCACTACGATGCTGGACTTGCAGGGACAAAGAGTGATTCTATGGGCTCCAAGAAGAAGCCGAACACTCATGCGGCCAAGACTGCCAGTCGCATGCATGATGCTCATGCGGCTGAAACTGCCAGCCGCATGAAGAATGTCTATGCGGCCAGATCTTCCAACCGCATGGAGAAAACTCATGCGGCCGAGACTTCCAGCCGCATGAAGAAAGCCTATGCGGCAACAACTGCCAGCCGCATGAAGACTGCTGACTCCAGCCGCATACTGCCTGCTCCTCGCATCTGAGACTCAGTCTTCGATTGCCTCTCCTATGGTCCCGATCTCTCATGTGCTCAAGAGAATATATCTTACTCTCTGCAGCATCACTCTGACTCTTCCTACTATACGCCTTCGGGTGCTCAAGTGAAGAAGTCAAGGGCAGCGCGAGCTCGGCGAGCTCAGTCGACTGCCCCAACCTCTGACCATCCGAGCGCTCCACATACTGTTATGCGAGCCTCTGATGGGAAGTTGTACAGAACCACTCGAATCCAGCCCCCAGCGGCAAACAGACGAAGTGGTTCCCAAAAGTCTTCCAAAACCCAGGGAGCAAACATGGTCGCTCCAGACCCGTCTGACTTACGTCAGGTTATCCTCCACAAATGCAAGGAAAGAGAAGAATCCCCGGCATGCAAAGAGTCCTCCCATGGACGTCACTGCACTCAAATCATTGTCAACTGCTGTTACAACAACGCGACAGCAAGAGAAGACCGGCAATCTATTTTCCAAAGACTGCAACGACCCAGCTCAGAGGACGAAGCACCTCCCATCGCCTCTTGCAACTCCACTCAAAAAATTCCCGTTGATGGGAGAGGAAAGAAGATGAACGTTTCCAGCCCAAAAATTTCAACCATTGCGGCTAAGAAACTGTCGTCTAAAGGGCTGTCCACCACCGGAGTATTCTAAGGTACCCGTTCGAAGACAAAATCTGCTACAGTAGGAGATTCATCGTCCACACCACTGGGGGTTACTGAAACAGGGGGTAGCACTCCTCAGAACATCCACGATAATCCGATATTCCAAGGAAACGAGTCCGAGGAAACAACTCTCCCGTCAGATACAGCAGATGCCGACGTCCCCGAGGACGTTCACGACTCTCAAGATGAAGCAAGCTCTGAAGTTGGGGGTACCATTCCTTCTGAGTCCGAACCAGAGGAGAATATTTCCACATATCCCGATGACTTCTCGGTATATGGGTATGACTCAGAGGACACGTCCTCCATCGTTCTATCCATCTCTCCTCATGTAAGGACGGTATTCATGACGGATAGCAACCAAGGTAGTTCCAGTGATCGCCAATGCATCAACACTCTGGAAGCCATATTGTATGCCTTGGTCAAGTCTGTAGACGAGATCAAGGCGGCCCTTCCAACTCTGTAAGGAGGGACGCCTAGCCAAACAAGAGCGGGTCCCGCGGTCAATGCGGACTCGAACTCAGTAGCACCAAATCCGGGCAACAATCCTCCTGAAATGACGGCCACCACCGCTGTGTATAAGGCCTGAGAAGCGAGAAGAGAGGTCCAGGAGCTCCGAGCCATGTTTCACGCTCGAGAAAACTCTCAAGACCTCAGAATACGGCAACCGTACCCTGCTGCATGGAGGGATGTCCCCTTTCCGCCAAGATATAAGCCGTTCAACATCAACCCTTATGATGGCAAGACCTCCGCAAGTCGGTACATCACTTACTTCGAGGTCACCACCGACCATCTGCCCCATGATGATGCCATCCTCACACGATTATTCATTGGGGCACTGGAAGGAGTCGCCTTCGACTGGTATCGCAACCTGCCAGACAACTGCATGCACTTCTTCGCCAGCTTTAAGCACATGTTCTTGGAGTGATTCTATGAAGTAGGATAGGACATCACAATATCCACCCTCATGGACATCGTCCAAGGGGAGAAAGAGCTGACAAGGAACTATATCGAGCAGTTTTGCCAAACCGTAATGAAGTTGCCGTCTGGTAACCCGGATTCCTCCTTGATTAAAATTTTCCAAAAAAGATTGCTCCCAACAATCAGTCTCTGGATGGGCGAAAGTCAATTTAAGGACTGGAAGACATTCATCATCAGTACCACTAGTGCCGAAGAATGGTTGAAGAAGGCTCGCCAATTGGGATTGCACATCTCGAACGGAGAGAACAAGGGCAAGCGTCCTAATACCAACAACGACAATGGGGGTAGCCCCTCCAACAATCGGGACAACAGGGGTAAGCAGGCTATGGTGGCCGATACAGCCCAGAAACCTGAGTCAAAACCGGCAGACAAACAATGGCCGCAAATCACTTACTCCTTCGAAGACGGTAACGTCAAGCCCATCTTGGACATGCTCATACAAGGAGACAGAATTCAGCTCCCTCTACCAAAATGGGAACCTCGGCCGGCAGACATGGAGAGCCTAAAGTACTGTCATTACCACCGCTATGTCCACCATGCTACACACGACTGCTACCAATTGAAGCGATACATCCAATATCTCATCGATTCGAACGCTCTGGCCATCGATTTCAGGGAGGTAACCGTAGCGGCCAATATGGTGTCCGTACAATTCGGCAGCTTCCCTCTAACAGAGACTCAAGACGGTGTGATACCCATCCCTCTGGCGACCATGGAGATTGCTAATCTTCCACCTCCCCGAGATCAGGCTGCTGGTCTAGTGCCCCTCACCACATCACGGGGGGAGACCATGTGGGTCCATCCGGACCTGGTACTTGAAGTGACTCAGTCCACACCACCTCCCATTCACAAGAAGAAGGGTGAAAAAGTCAGATCCTGCCGCACAATATTGGCAGATGTCGAAGAAGTCACGGCTGTCGTTACCCGATCTGGGGCACAGGCCCAACCCGTAGCTGAGAACTCAACTAAAGATCATCAGCCAGCTACTGCTGACGCCCCAGGACCTTCCCAGCCTCCGACGACCGACAAGCCTAGGCCGAAGGAGACTCGCTTTGACAAATCCCTCCGAAAAGAGGCACCTCAGGGGCTGGAGAGGCCCTACAACTTCGACATCTTGGTGCAATTGGCCAACACATCGGCCAAATTATCCTTATACGAGCTTCTGAGACTCTCAAAGGATGTTCGTACGGCTTTGAGCGATGCACTCCAAAATGCCGACGCATATCTGGCTCAGGTCAACCTCACAGAAGAGAGCCCGCCTGCAAATCTCCAAGACAGCGCTTGCACAGGAGCAATGCCCAATATTGTCATCACTCCGCAGGATATGCTCATCAAAACCAATCTCCACGATCGTCCACTATACTACACCGGATACATCGGGGACGTAAAGGTGGACCGAATGCACATTGATCCTGGTTCTTCCATAAGCATCATTCCGAAGGGTCTGCTACATCATCTCTGCATTCCGATGCATCGCCTGACGCCAATAAGTACCGCCATCAGCGGTTTCAATTTGGGCAGGAGCTACCCGATCGGAAAAATTCGCCTGAAGTGCCAAATTGGCGATCTCCAGTCAGAAGTAACCTGTTATGTCATAGATGCGGACACTTCTTACAACATCCTCTTGGAACGCCCCTGGATACACGATTACATGATCGTGCCTTCCACACTGCACCAGTGCTTCAAGTATGTCGACAAACACGGCTTTGTGAGGACAGAATTTGACGACATCGATCCCTTCAAAGGAGTCGAATCCGACTACTCGGATTCCTGCCTATACGAGAAGTCGAAGAGGCACCTGGATGAAGATATACAGGCTCGAACTGAAACGGCCTCAGGATCAGAAGAACCTCTGACGATCCACCTCAAGCTCGCAAACCTGGCAAATTTGTACCCCTTACGGCCGCTCTGCGTAAGGATGCGATCAGCCTCTCGGCACAAGAAGGGCAAATAATAATCCGGCTGCCAAGGTCTGGCCAAGTGCCAAGACCTACAATGGAGCCACTGACAATTAGACTGCCAAGAGTCGGCCAGCCACAAATGGAGGAGCTCAACCCCACCGACATGCCAATGACGTTACGCCTTCCCAAGAAGAGTCGTCACCCCGATACAAAGTCTGGGGCTTCTAGCGAGCCAACAACTCCCCGCCCAGCACCAGGTGCCAAACTAGGGGTCGCTAGTTTGCCAACGACTCCACGTTCTGCTCTACCAGTAGAACCCCTGACAATCACGCTGCCCAGGTCATCCTCTCAGTCTTCATTTATACAGGGGTAGCCAAAGAAGAACCGAAGCTAGCCAAGTATGTGGCTGCCCACACTGATGTTCCCTCCTCAGATGATGTAATCCCGCTAGAAAAGATACCTTACTTCATCAATAAAGGGCTATCTTTGAACTACCTCGAGCTTAATAAGCTTTGTACAATGTATGCTATGAAACACGGTATAGGCACTCACCTACACACACAGGTGACGAATCAGATGCTGGGAGACTGCCTCTTTATCTGTATAGCCTCCAATCCAAATATCTCATACAAAAAATAGGGGTATGATCTGGAGACCACGCCAGGCTTGAACTACGGTACTGGTCGACGACTACCTTTAAAGTCGCCAATCCCGACTGGGAAACTACGAGATTACTACAACAAAACCAGATGTGGGTTAGGTTATGTCACACCCGTGACGACCCCTGAAAACTCAGACGAGGAATGCGATTGGCACTCACACTCAACCGGATCATCCACTTCCGATTCATATGTCAGCATCGGGGACATGCTCAGGCAAGTCCTGTCAGTCAACATGGCATTCGCCGACGCTTACGAAGAAGATGAAGACATTCCTGAAATCCTCGAGCTAGAGCCGTGGGCCCAACAGCTGGATGCACAATGGAAAAAGCGGTTCGAACAGAGAGAGCCTCCTACTGAAGATGAGGTCATACAAGTGGAGCTCGGCAGCGAATCTTCTCCAAAACCAATCTTCGTTAGTAAAAGCTTGACAGACGAAGAGCGAGAATCGTTACTGGAACTTGTCAAAGAATATATCGATGTGTTCGCCTGGAGCTATGAAGACATGCCAGGACTAAACCCCGAGGTTGTCCTTCACAAGCTCAACATTCGGCCAGACGCAAAGCCAGTCAAACAACAACAGCGACGCTTCCGCCCGGGCATCAGGGATGCGATCGAAGCTGAAGTCAACAAACTGATAGCCATCGGCTTCATTCGTGAGGAGCAAAATCCTGACTGGGTCGCCAACATAGTTCCGGTCCTCAAGAAGAATTGGAAGATTCGAATCTGCATCGACTTCCGCAATCTGAACGAGGCGTGTCCCAAAGATGAATTCTCCCTCCCTATCACAGACATCATGATTGACAACACATGCGGCTTTGAACGCATGTCATTCATGGATGGCTTCTCGGGGTACAACCAAATTAAGATGTCTCCTGACGACGAGAAGCATACATCATTCCGAACATCGATTGGCATATACTGCTACAAAGTCATGCCTTTCGGTTTAAAGAATGCTGGCATCACATATCAAAGAGCCATGAGTATCATCTTCAGGGACCACTTGCACACGACTGTGGAGTTCTATGTTGACGACATCGTCGTCAAGAGTCGCTATAAGGGAGACCACCTACACGATATGAGGACAATATTCGACCTGATACGAGCACATAACCTGAAGATGAATCCCACAAAATCCTTTTTGGGCGTATCCAGCGGAAAATTCCTGGGTTTTATTATTACTGCACAGGGAATTCATGTAGACCCAGAGAAGACGAAGGCAATTATGGAGATGGATCCTCCGAAAAATCTCTACGAACTCAGAGGCCTTCAAGGGAGGCTGGCTTACATCAGGAGGTTCATCTCTAACCTCTCCGGGCGATGTCGGCTATTCACCCACCTCATGAAGAAAGGTGTCTCGTTCGTATGGGATAGAGAATGCCAGCGTGCTTTCGACAGCATCAAAGAATATTTGTCGAACCCTCCAGTCCTAGTGGCCCCGGTTGCTGGAAAACCATTCCTGCTCTACGTACGAGCAATGGAACATTCCCTTGGCTCTCTGCTCACAAAACAATGATTCAGGCCATGAACAAGCCATATATTACCTCAGCCGAATGATGATTGGGCCAGAGCACCGATACACCGCTGTGGAGAAGGAATGCTTCGCCCTGGTATTCGCTATTCAAAAGACGCGATACTATGTCACGGGGCAAACCATACATGTGATATCACGAGTCAACCCCCTCAGGGTCCTCATGACTAAACCGGGGGCACTCAGCTCCCGCCTCGCCACATGGGCAATATTGCTGTCCCCTTATCATATGGTCTTCGTCTCGCAAAAGGCTATTAAAGGTCAAGCTCTGGCAGACTTTTTAGCAGCCCACCCAGGCTCAGAGTCGTCCAGAATATATGAAGGAATCCCAGATGTGGTCGCCGACTCACATGTGACCTCCCACGATGATATATGGCGAATGTTCTTCGACGGTGCTTCGAGAACTGGACCCAAGGGCAACATCGTCGTTGGAGTCGGGGTGGTGTTTATTTCTCCTTCCGGACTAGTGATCAATCACGCTTACTCCCTCACGAAACCCTGCTCTAATAATGTGGCCGAGTACAACGCTTTGGTCATTGGCCTCCAACTTGTAAGAGAGCTGGGGGTAGAATATCTTGAAGCATACGGCGATTTGTAGTTAATCGTCAATCAGATCCGAGGCTCGTACGAAGTCCGCCACGAAGACATGATCCTATATCACCAAATAGCGATCAACATTATTTCGTCATTTGAGGGATTCTTCATCGAACATGTTCCCAGACTCCAAAACATCGAAGCCGATGCCCTAGCAGGCCTTGTCGCTTCCCTAGCAGTTCCAAACCATACTCATCATTCGGTTGACGTGATAGGCCATGAACTGGTCTGTCCCAAGAACAACGTTCAATTTGTGGCGAGTTATTTCGCTCAGACGATCGACGAAGCGCCAGACTGGAGACAACCATTCATAGACTTCGTAGTCTACGACATCCTGCTCGAGAATCCGAAGGAAGCCTGTAACGCCCCAGTCCCAAAATACGTAGGACCAAGTACGTGAACATGCCAGCTGCACATATACGAAGAATACTCCAATATATGGAATCCTCATATATACACATAATCTGTAAATAAAATAATCATAGGCCAGAATAACATATCGAATCTCATCACAGCTCAACACAGAAGATAATAGAGTCCAAATAAATAAATAAGAGTGTCAAAAGATAGCCGGATGAACATACTCACTCCAAACAGCTATGAAAAATAGTCTCACCAGATCGGAGTCCGACCTCCGTAAAATAGAAAGAAAAGAGATGTAAAATAATATCCACTAATGTCTCATATATAGAATAGACTAGAAATCAGTAGTGACTGCCTCGCCGTCAATGTAGGATAGCTCCAATGTCGCTCCGTACTCCTGTAGGAAATCGTCTAAACCTGGAGCGATAACCAGGTCCTCAGGGGACATAGCAAGATACAAGAAAACACTATGCCAAATAAACTGTGATAATATAATAAGGGAAAAAATATGCATGCAATCGGGTTCCTGACCATTCTACTGTGAATATGCAGTTGAGATACAATCCTTCGACGCATGAGCCCTGGTTGTAAATGGGATCGGCATAGTTCCCATAAAGGGTACAAGGGGCTACGTCCATAACGCTCGAGAAGCGTCAGAGGGCACCATGTGCAAGGGGCTACGTCCCTAACGCTCTGGAAAACGTTAGAGGGCGCCTGGAGCCTGCGTCTCCGGAGGAGCGCACAGGTAATCAGGGAAGTGTAAAGAAGCCCATACGTCAGGTATTGTTCTTCCCACCCAATGCCTAGTATCTTTATCTCCATGACTGATATGAACCTCTAGTAACTGCCAAGTCTTCTAACATGCAATACTATTGGCAGCTACTCCTATCCGTCGCACGCTCCATACGTATCGGTGGCCAGCTGACTACGCGAAAATGTGTCCTACATGTGACTCACATCACGTGATACAACAAGTGTCAAGGCCGTATGAGATATACCAATACCTCAACATCAATAGGTGGTCAATAAACTAAGTCAATGTAAGAGAATAAATAAAGCAAGAAAAACGACTGATAGAGTCGCTTGTACCCAAGTGTGACTTGGACGCACAGTTTAAATATCATGAAACAAAAGACTAAAAATAACAACTAAAAATAAGAATATAAAAATCACAGAGTAAGGTGGCAAGGTATCTTGCCTGCGGTACGAGAAGGGCAAATCCAAGAGTAGCAAGTGTCAGCACCAAAACTCACAAATCACAGATGACTCCAAACGCTGAAATAAACATAAAAAATGATCTCGATGAAGAAGATATACCTAGGAAACGCCTGTCCAAAAGTCAAATTCTGGAACAGGGGCAAAATCGTAATTTCGGGTCAACACGATGTCCGCCGTTGGATCCGCTTTGCACCGAAACGCGTGACAAAGTCTTTGGTCGCTAAATTCGTCAAACTACATGTCTACGATTTCATTTTGAGGAGAGGAACTCAACGGTATGTCCAGTTTTGGATTCCGAGGAGCTGTGCACAAAATCGCCCGTTTGAGTGGGTCGTAGGCCCGCCAAAAATGGGTTCCGATTCGACCTTCTCAGAATCGAACCAAACTTGGCATGCAGGACCAGAATTTTGATCCGGACCTGTTGGCATAAATTTCGTCACGATTCGACGGCTGTACACGAAGTTATGGGCAAGTTTGCAAAATGCCGATACGGGGGTATCTCGACGGATACGCGTTGATTTCGTCGCGCACACGCGACGAAACTGAGTTCCGTCAGTTCCCACACGTCCGCAACGTCCATACGCGCCTTTCGATGCGTATAGCGTGTGACCACGTTGCCCGGTTTGTCGGGGCGCACGTCGTATCGGAGAAAAATTCAGAAATTTACTATTTTGAAAACTGTTTTTCGCACAACTTTAACATGGGTTTAATTCTTGCACAGTAATCGAAATATAGATATACAAGTTGCGTTTCAATCGTGGTTATGTTGTCTTCACACGTGTTCAATTAGTTTTACAAAACTGTCGAAGAATCGCCAAGAATTTGTCTTCCAAATATGGGTTTAGGACAGCCTTATTGCTATGTTTTTCGAGCGATACGGGCTCAACTTCGTGTCGAATTTTCGATCGATCTAAGGAACGGTGTCGGGATCCATCAAAGGGGATGCGAAGAGGGTTATACTGGCTTCCTATACGAGTTTGTAGAATCAAAAATGATCATGCATAGAGGATGTGTGATGGCGAGAAAGGGGATTACCTTGCTGCGTAAAATTACTGCCAATACCGCTGTCTCGCTGTCGGTTCCACGGCGGTACGGCGGTCGGGGCCGATCACTGCTGGTCGGAGATGCGCGCGTCGCGTTGGGGACTCGAGGACGAGGCTCTAGGTGGAAGATGAGTAATCGGGGTTAGGGTTTGGTTTCGGATGTTGGTTTATATACTGCTGCGCCACAAATCCTATTTCGAATAGGACTACAATATATGGGGCTCGGTTGGAGTTCATAGCAGCTGTGCTGCTAGCAATTTACTTTAGGAGGGAGGTTCGGGTGAGGTGGACCGGCCCCACGTGGCTGGCCCCCTCCTCCATATATATAAATATATATATATATATATATATATATATATATATATATATATATATATATATATATATATAAAATATATATATATATATAAATATATATATATATATTTTACAAACCTTTATATATATATATATATATATATATATATATATATATAAATATATAAATATATATATATATATATATATATATATATATATATATATATATATATATATATATATATATATATAATATATATATAAAATATATATATATATATAAAATATATATATATATATATATATATATATATATATATATATATATATATATATATATATATATATATAAAATATATATATATATTTTATATAAAATATATAAAATATATATATATATACACACCGAACTATAAGTAAATATATATTCTAGGCTAAATAAAAATTCCTAAAAATTTACAAATAATTTTCCTAAAATCCTAGAATTTATATTACTCCTTATTAACTAGGAATACTAACATGCACACATATAGTATATACACCCATGCATTTATTTCTACTAATAAACTAGTAGCAATAATTTCATAATTAGTAAAATGCATAACAAGATTAAATAAAAAATATTCAATTAAAATATGGGGGTTTACATCCTACCCAACTTAAAGAAAATTTTGTCCTCGAAATTAAACTAAGGTCGGGGGGGTCGAATGCAATGCAAGGAAATTAATAGTAATCTAAAAGCTTAACTGCAAGACATACCTTCGTCTTCGAACAAATGCGGGTAGCAATTTCGGATGTCGTCCTCGCGCTCCCAAGTAGACTCCCCTGACGAGTGATGCTTCCATGCCACGCGAACCAATGGAATAGATTGGTTCCGCAACACCTTCACTCGGCGATCGAGGATACCTACTGGTTGCTCTTCGTACGACAAACTCGGTCCAACTGTGATCTCGGAGTGATCAAGCACATGATTGTTGTCCGCCACGTACCTCCTCAGCTGAGATACATGGAATACGTAATGCACTCCCTCTAGCGACGGTGGCAGTGCCAATCTGTAGGCAACCTCTCCAACACGTTCCAAGACATCGAAAGGCCCGATGTACCTTGGACTCAACTTGCCACGTCCTCCGAATCGAATCGTGCCTCTAGTGGGGGATATCTTTAAGAACACATGGTCACCCTCTTTGAACTCCAAGGGTCGACGACGATTATCTGCCCACTGCTTCTGACGATCCTGCGCTGCTCGCAGGTGGTCCTGAATCTTCTTCACTGTCTCCACTGTGCTCAAGACCAACTCGGGACCCAATAGCTGTCGCTCTCCTATGTCGCTCCAACAAACAGGATACCGACACTTCCTACCATACAATACTTCAAACGGAGCCATTTGAATGCTCGCCTGATAGCTATTATTGTAGGAAAACTCAACAAGATGGAGATGGTCCTCCCACGAACCGCCAAAGTCAAGCATACACGCTCTCAACATATCCTCTAGCGTCTGAATGGTACGCTCCGACTGGCTGTCTGTTTGCGGATGATACGATGTGCTAAACTTCAATCGGGTGCCCAAACTCTCTTGCATGCTCCTCCAAAAGTGCGAAGTGAATCTCGAGTCACGGTCCGCACTACAAGAAATTCGGGTTTCCGTGACAAGTAATTTGTGACAAGTGTAACAGTTGTCACTGAAAGGAGTATTTCTGTGACAAGTTTTTTTGGTTGTCACCCATAATTTACTTTTGTGACAAGAATTATTTTTTGTCACACAATTAAAACATTTAGTGATTATGTTAATATTGGTTGTCACTCAATGTTGTCACTAAAATAAAATTTTAATTTTTGACTCATGTCGAAGACAAGTTCGATGTGACAAGTAAAAATACTTGTCACTTAAAGTTTTTCTTTAGTGACATTAAAAAAATAATGTCACATAAAAGTATTAGCTACAATATAAAAAATTATTCTTGTCACTTAAGATTTTTTTTTAGTTACCAAATTAATTTATGTCACATAAAAGTATTACACAATTTTTTTATTCATTGTCAAAAAAAATAAAGTGATTACAAAATTAAATAAACAAAATATGCTGATTGGATTTGACTCAAGACCAAAATTTTGGCATTATTTTGATATCAATATTTAAATCATGCAAAAAATTCATGTCAAAACCCAACCAGTCCAAATATTCACATAATTACTAATACTAACCGGATTTGAAATATATTCTTCTTATATATGGAAACCAAACTAAACCATATATAGGTACAATTTCATCCCTCTCATGAGAAATACCTCGCCCAGCCGTTCCCCCTCTTTTTTTCAACAATCTGCTGCCGCGCTTATACATTCCCGCCCCCGCCCCCTTTCCCTCGTTAAAATTTTCGGATCATCATATTCCCTCCTTTTTTATGCCCACAAAAACTCTCTCCCTCTCCAAAAAAAAAATTGATTGAATCTAATCAGAGAGGTATGGGTTCTCCCTCAGTTCTATATATTTTCTATGGTGTTGAACCCTAAATTTCATCTTTTATCCCACGATTGCAGCAATCTTTTCCCAAACGAAGCCAAAAGTTGCTCGAGGAGGATCGATAGCCATTGATCATCCATCATTCTAGAATACTTAAGGTGCGTGTATATGAAATTTACTTATTGGGAAATTTTATGTGAGTTTAGTATTGGAATTTTAATTATTTCTACTTATATATATTTGCTTGCGTCCATGTGTGTATATGTTGTATCGTACAACACGACAAAATTGTTGTTTGTTTTGTTATATACGTTGTTGTGATGTTACCTCCATGTAAGTCATAACGACACCAGCACATGCTACACGTTTGTATAAATGTCAATAAGAATTTTTATATGATAATGTGCATGTATTGAAATCCACCGTTGAAGATTAGCTAAAGGTTGTTGTGAGTTTCTGAGTACGACCAGCACATGCTACGTGTTTGTCTAAATGTCACTAATTTTTTTTATATGATAATGTGCATGTATTGAAATCTGCCCTTGAAGATTAGTTAAAGGTTGTTCTAAGTTTCTAAGGAAGAAAAGAAAAAATGACCTGAATCATATTGCATTCAGACGAAAATGCTAGAGCCTTATCCCTGGGATTTCTGACACAGTACCTACGTTTATAAAGAATCTGGTGTACATACACTATCCCACAAGATAAAGAAACAAGTATCCTGAGAAATTTGGATCCCTCATACTCTATAGTGTAGGTACTGTCCCACATTAGTTGTCTTAGGTCCTGGATAGTATGTATGTGTCTGCTGTACCACCACAGAGGTGGGTCTACTTCAAGTAAAAGGAACTCATCATATGTACACTTTCATTTAGCTACCATACTTGAATTATTTTGGTGGACCAAAATGTGAAACAATTGTTACAAGAAAACGATGCAACTTATTGATATTGATATTAGACGGAGATTATAGCCCTGTTCTATGCTTCAGTACTATTTTTCTTGTAGTGGTTTTCTTGTAGTGTGGCAGTATTTGTATTGTGGCAGTAAAAATGGGTATAGTGTATGATAATTTAACATATAATTTGGTCTCTTACTAGAGCCTCTAGTAACCAACACCTGTTATCTAGGACTCTCTATTAACAAGGTTCACAGTATCGACATCGGGATGATGTTCTTCAGATGATCAATGGTGTTAGGCTGGTGTACGATTCTTTTGTCATTGCCATTATTAATTATTGTACGCTCCTATTCATAGGACTCTTGCTCATGTTTCTAACGGATAATTTCAAGTGTGCTTGCAATTGCATACAGTTGTAAAAATTTTAGAATGTTAGGGTGTGACGATGTTTTTGTTAATGCATTGGAAAAAAAGAGTCAACATGCAGACAACTATACATTCAATTTCTAAAAAAATTTTATTTTCGTTAGTCATCAATTTTTTTTTTAAAATAGTCTGTCAACGTGGTTAGGGACATTATTAGGTCAGGCCTGCGTGGAGGCCACATCATCTTATAAATGAGATGAGGATAAGGTTGAGGTATACTGCAAACAGAGTCCTCACAGTTTCTTTCGCCTCTCTCAATTTTCTATAAAGAGGTAGGAGGAGGTGATGATTTTATATATAAGTTGACAGGTCTCAGACTCTGATTATATTATATATATTAGTCTTGTCTAATGAGAATGACAAAGGAGTTGTTAATTTAGTCTTATTAGATAGAAAATGAGATATCAAACTATAAATAATTGTAATTGATTTAGATTTTACATTAAAAAAAATTTTAAGACATCGTGAACCAATTTGAATCATATCTAGTTCCCAACAAAAAGAAATATACAATCAATTATATATATACAATTGTGCGTGATTGGACCCACACCTGGCCCGAATACAATATATAGGTCGGCTGGCTGGTCTATTCCTGGCCTTGCCCTCTCCTTACAGAAGAACTGTTTAGGAACGAGATAGTCCTTCACTCTTTCTTTCTTTATTCTTCTGCTGTCCTTTTCTAACTTTATTTAGTTCCTGCATGTGTCATAGACTTGAACCAATTTTAACTTCTTTTACTGCATACTTTTAGCATCTGGAAAGTTGATCCTTAAATTTGTTGGCTTAGTTGTTTGCTTGCATAATCGAGGTTTGGTAAAAGAATGTGAAAGACTGCAGCAATTTAGTAAGTATATAAAAGAGATGCATTATGTTTGCAGTACTTGCTGGTAACTTTGAAGTGGACATCGATCTTTCCTATATATATGAAATCAAAACAGTAAATTCCTACTCTGTGCTAACTTCTTAACATGGTTACAATGAAAAGTACACTTAATCAAACTAAATATAGGAAAACTCCACCCAGATCGAGGGGAAAACAGAAGCCGAAACCAAACTGTGGCTGACATGTCACCCCTCAGCTCCTTGCTGACGTCGGCCCTATCCCCGGCGAATGGGGAGGCGCCGCGGGGCACGGTTTCGGTTCAAAACCCCTCCCATCTAGGTATGTCTAGAATTGTTCCTAAAAATATGGGGCCTGCACCACTGGCAATGATGAAAATGTGCTTCACATGCCATAGCCACAAAGTTCTAGGAATTGAAATAAGCATCAAGTAAATAAAAACTATCAGAGAATGTACACGCATGTCGTCCAGAGCAATGGATGAGGATCGATGCCCAAAGTAGTGTCACACAAACCTATATTTGAGATATACAGATTTATTTGATGTTCTAGAGTAACAATGAATCTAAATGTGATGTTTATATGTTGCTAGGCTTATTTCTAGGTTAATGAGGTCAAATTGGTCAACACTAGTCAAACTTCAGCTAATTGGTCAACTATTGGTCAAACTTGGTAAGTTTTTAGCCTATCTAGGTTAGGCCAAATTAGGCTATAAAGTGAGCTAAGATAATTTGGTACTGAACCCTATTCCAAATATCGATTAAACTTATCTTTATCCCAACTCTATATCAACCACCATCAACCCTTATACATATAACATGTGCATATGCCCTATAATGTATGTATAATATGACATACCTAAAAGAACAATATCAACCATAAATCGTCTCATATATATATATATATATATATATATATATATATATATATATATATATATATATATATATAAAATATATATATATATATATATATATAAGTGATATGCTATAGTGTGTATCACTCAAGCCATTTTCCTTCTTAAACTGAACAGTAGGACATGCTTATAGGACACCCTAAGTTAATCTTACTGATACCGAGAGGGATAAGGGCTGATAACTAAGGTAAGTGGACTGAGTCACCTATGGGTATTGAACAAGGATGAAGGACAATGGGGCTGAACTTATCATGGCCTAATTAAAGGATATGGACTATAGGTAAACTGGTACAATTGAACAATTGAACTGAACTTCATTCCTAAACGCTAACTGATATGTATGCCTCTCCCCTTCAACTCCCTTATATAACTGATACAAAATAAACTATAAAACTGATACTCCTACTCAACCTATATACACACCCATATTTGCAATATAGTGATACATTCCATCTTCTCATGTCATAGTCCCTCTCTTACCACTGTTATATGCTAATTCCCTCTCTGATACTCTTCCTCGCTAACATCCTATCACTCCCTAACACTCACTCCTCCACTAGTCACTAGTGAAAACCAATACCCTTACTCTCTATCTACTACCAGATGCAATCACAGGTCAGGAATTGGTCCCCCTCTGCTACTGCAGAGAGCTAATAGGCCATGCTCAAGCCAAACCAAGGTAATTCACTAAATACAATTGTTCACAAGCCTTTCCAACCTCTATCCTGCTAAATGCAGTCCCCTTCACATTTCTATTTCCCACTGCAAGTCACACTCACCTGCTTATATACTGTTGAGACTTGAAGTTATTTTATTGTGAATGGAATAACAACATATATATAGGAGAGGCTAGCCTCCTCTCCTATCATTCTAGCCAATGTGGGACTAAAGCCCAATAACACTATATATATCAACACTCCCCCTCAAGGTGGGCGAAAGATATTCACTAAGCCCATCTTGTCACATCCTCTCATCATGTTGATAGAACTAAGCCCCTTTGTCAGTCCGTCTGCTACCTGATCTTTGGTTGGAACATAGCCCAGCTCTAGTTCTCCTCTATCCAGTTTTTCTTTGATGAAGAATCTGTCAATCTCAATATGTTTGGTCCTGTCATGCTGCACTGGATTGTTGGCAATATTAATAGCTGACTGGTTGTCACACCATAGCTTCATCTTTGCTCCCTGGTCCAGCTTTAGCTCCGTCAGCATATTCTTCAACCACAACAGTTCTGTGACTCCCAAGGCCATAGCTCTATACTCTGCTTTAGCTGTTGATCTGGCCACTACTGACTGCTTCTTACTCCTCCAAGAGACCAAGTTGCCTCCTACAAATATGCAGTATCCCGATGTGGATCTCCTGTCGTCAGCACAGCTAGCCCAGTCAGAATCACAATAGCCCTCAATGCCTACATGATTATTTCTTCTGAAGATCAGTCCCTTCCCGGGAGCTCCCTTCAAGTACCTCAGAATCTGGTACACTGCGTCCATGTGACCCTTCCGGGGGTCATGCATGTAGCGGCTTACTACACTTACCGCAAAGCTGATATCAGGTCGAGTGTGGCTTAAGTAGATTAACTTGCCCACCAATCTCTGATATCTATCCCGGTCAATTGGTTCTCCAGCTTCAGCATCCAGTTTAAACTTCTGGTCTATCGGTGTCGTAGCTGGTTTACATCCCATCATCCCTGTTTCCGTAAGCAGGTCCAGTGCGTACTTCCTTTGAGAAAGAACGATTCCCTCATTATCTCGAGCAATCTCAATCCCAAGGAAGTATCGAAGAGGGCCAAGATCTTTCACCTCGAACTCCTTGCCAAGTTTTACTTTGAGTTGGACGATCTCCTGCTCATCATTGCCTGTGATAATCATATCATCTACATATACTGCAAGCATGGTGATATGGCCTCCACTCTGTCTGAAGAAGACAGTGTGATCAGCATTGATCTGCTGATATCCCATCCCTATCATTGCTCTCCTGAACCTGTCAAACCATGCCCGAGGAGACTGCTTCAGTCCATAGAGAGACTTCTTCAGTCTGCAGACCTTGCCTTCTGTCTGTTTTGTGCCGAATCCTGGTGGTATCTCCATGTACACCTCCTCTACTAGATCTCCATGAAGAAATGCATTCTTCACATCCAGTTGGTGTAGCTTCCACCCTCTATTGGCTGCCAGGGAGATCAAGGTCCTGACAGTGCTCATCTTCGCCACTGGTGCAAAGGTCTCGTCATAGTCGATGCCGTACGTCTGACTGTATCCTTTTGCCACCAGTCGAGCTTTATAGCGCTCAACCTGTCCATCTGGGTTCTGTTTCACAGTAAAAACCCATTTACATCCAACTGCTCTTTTCCCTTCTGGCAGTCTCACCAGCTCCCAAGTGTGATTCTTCTCAAGAGCTTCCAACTCCTCGTGCATTGCCGCTTTCCACTTTGGATCGTTCTTGGCAACCTGCCAATTGTTAGGTACAGTAATACTATCCAAAGATGCTATAAATGCTCCATGAGAGGAAGATATATGATCATAAGAAACAAACTTAGCAAGATCCCAACCATATCTGTCCGGAGGATTTCCCGTATTGCTGCGAGTAGTCCTTCGTGTAGGTAGTGGTATGGGAGACATCGGAGGAACGATATCACCTGAGGAGGGTGGTGGTGTAGATGAGGAGGGTGGTGGTGTAGATGAGGAGGATGGTGGTATAGGTGTCTCAGGAGTTGGGACAGGCGCAGGCAAGGGACTTGGCACTGACACTGTAGGTACTGGTCCTGTAGTCTGCTTGTTGTTTCTCATGTTGTAGGTCAGTAACTCCCCCTGAGCCGTAGGTGTAACACTTCTCGTCTCCTCCCTCTGTTCCGCTTCACCTTCATGTTCCTCCTCAACCGTGTCTCTATGCCAAACTTCTAAATCGGTTACCACCAGATTCTCCAAGTTCTCTATCTCCCCCTCTCGCCTTATACTTGTAGTATGAGGCGTGTTATACGAAGTTCCATCCTGGCGGTAATATGGCTCATGCTCCCGGAAGTGGACGTCCATACTAACAAATTTCTTCTTCTCTACTGGACTCCAGCATACATACCCCTTCTGAGTTGCTGAGTAGCCCACGAAGATGCACTTGACTGCTCTAGGGTCAAGTTTTCCAACGAATGGTCTGTTGTCCTTCACAAAACACACACATCCAAACACCTTTAGTGGAAGTATTCCACTATTATTACCTTGTAATACTTCACATGGAGACTTCCATCCCAGGACTTTTGAAGGCATCCTGTTTATAAGTTGAGCTGCTGTCAACACCGCATATCCCCATAGGTGTTGTGGGACATTCATGTCGATCATCATACTTCTTGCGGTCTCCAGAAGATGTCGGTTCTTCCTTTCTGCTACTCCATTTTGTGCTGGTGTATATGCACAAGAGGTCTGATGCTGTATTCCATGTGCTGACAAGTACTCTGCAAGTGTCCTATTGGTATACTCCGTCCCATTGTCAGATCTCAGTATCTTCACCACTGCATTATACTGAGTCTGGACATATTTATGAAAGTCCCGAAAACAAGCAAATACATCACTTTTGTTCTTCATCAAATACAGCCAGGTGACACGAGATGCACAATCGATAAACGAAACAAAATACTTATACCCATTCATAGTGTTAGTAGCACATGGGCCCCAAACATCAGAATAAACTACCTCAAAGACTGAAGAACTCTTATGACCATTTCCAACATATGAACTCCTAGTAAGTTTTCCTAACTCACATGCATCACATACTAATTTTCTTTTATTTGATTTTGCATACATATCTGGATACAACTTATTTAGAGTATCAAAGGAAGAATGCCCCATCCTCCTATGATGAAGTATCAAAGTGTCTTCAGTCCTCTGCTGCAGCTCCTCCATTCCAGCCTTCTCTGCCATAGACACCAATGCTGAGTCCAGTCCGTCTTGATCTAGGTACCACAGTCCATCATGCCAAGTGCCAGTCCCAAGTCTTCGTCCCGTCCCTTTCTCCTGGAAGATCACCTTAGGAATATCAAAAGAAACAATGCATTTTAGTTGAAGAATTATAGAACTAATAGACAAGAGACTGACTGGGAAGGATGGAGCATGCAAAACATTGGATAACCTTACTGAACCCGTACAATTAACAGTACCCTTACCGACCACTGGTTGGAAAGTACCATCTGCAGTCTGAATGGTGTCTGTCGATGCTAGGTGAGTGTACGAGGAAAACTTACTAGCATTTCCGGTCACATGCCGAGATGCTCCTGAGTCGATAATCCAGTCTGATATTTTAAGGGAAGACATAGATGCAAGAGCGTGAGACTCGTCAGTACCTTCTGATGGATGGGCATACATAGCGGCGTTGCCTCTGAAGAATGGAGTGGATGCCTCCTCTGCTCCGCTTCTTCTGTCTCCTTCGATTGACGTTTTTTGCTTTCTCTCCAGCAGGTCCAGTAGCGCCTGATCCTCCTCAGTAAAGGCGCCGCCAGCTCCTCCATTCCCATCTGCCACCAGCAGGTTTGCCCGATAGCCTCCTCGACCACCTCGTCGGCCTCCTCGACCACGTCCACGTCCAGCATATCCTCGTCCACGTCCACCACCTGAGTCTCCCTCCTTAGGTGGTTTGGTACAAGCATATCGATGGTGGCCCATCTCCCCACAGTTGTAGCACTGTCGATTCTGTTGCCAGAGCTCTCCCTTGGATCCTGTATCCCCCGAACCGGTAGCTGCTAGTGCTGACTTCACTTCGGGTAAAGCACCTGTCGATGATGCGCCTGTCCCTGTCTGTAATCTGATCCGCGTCTCCTCCTGAATCATGGCTGAGATAGCCTCCTCGAGACTAGGGATCTCTGGCTGGGCGAGGAGTAAGGCTGTCCTCTGTGTGAATGCTGCAGTCAGTCCCTTAAGGAATTTCATCGTCCTTTCCTGCAGACACACCTGTCTCTCCTTGCACTTTGGGTCCCCGCAGCTTGCCCGTTTGGAATGGTGATCATAATCCAGCCAGAGACGTTCCAACTCCGTAGCGTACTCCTGCACCGTCTTCTCGCCTTGTACGGTGTCGTCGATCTCCCCTTTTATCTGGAAGATCCGTAGATTGTTACCTATGCCATCATAGGTTCTTCTCAATTTCTCCTATACGTCTTTCACCATCTCAATGCCATCTACTGTGGAAGCAATAGACTGGACTAAGGAGTTGAGAAGCCAGATATAAATCACCATATGAGTGGATTTCCACTCGTCGCGTCCTGTCGAGCCCTCTTCCGGCTCTGTCTTCTCGCCTGTCAAGAATCCCTCCAGGTTCTTACCTGCAAGGGTTCTTCTCACCCGCCGTGACCAACTCAAATAGGTGGCTGGTCCATCCAACTTCAGATCGATGGAGGGTAGTTCCAACTTTGGCGGTGCTCGTGTCGTGCTTTCACCAGCCGACACCTTTATCAACTTCAGCAATGTCGCCACATCGTCAGCATCCAGCTTCTTGAGAATCTCCTCCATCGATGCTTCTTCTCGATCACTTCACACTTGCTCCACGACTCACGCTCGTCCTCGCCGTCCTCTCCTAAATCCGAATATGTCTGATTTCATCGGATCTAGGGATTATAGGCATCTCCTTGAGATTGATCTCAAGAACGAGCGTGAATCTTGTACCCGCAATAGCGGTACAATGAATCTTGCAGCCACAAAAGTGGTACAGCAACTTTCAGGCTGACCTACAGCGTAGGTGCCCTAATTCAGGCTGACCTACAGCGTAGGTGCCCTAAAAGTGGTGTGCTCGGAGGCAACCACGGCAGCAGCAGCAGCAGTTGTAGCCGCAACAGCGGCACAGCAATGGCAGCAGCGCGACAGCGGCGGCGGCGGCGCGGCAGCTGCAGCAGCAGCAGCAGCGGGGCGGCGCTGCAGCTGTGGTGGCAGCGGCAGCAGCTGCAGCGGCAGCGGGCGGCAGCGGCGGCGTGGAAGAAGGGAAAGAGGATGAGATTAGGGTTAGGGTTTGTGTGGAGGAGGGGTCCCTGACGGTATTCTAAGCAATTTTAGGCTCTGATACCATGTTGAGACTTGAAGTTATTTTATTGTGAATGGAATAACAACATATATATAGGAGAGGCTAGCCTCCTCTCCTATCATTCTAGCCAATGTGGGACTAAAGCCCAATAACACTATATATATCAACATATACTCAACTACAAGTTAAGATACACATATATATATACATTATACATATATATACACCAAATTATATATACAACTTACCCTCCTCAATTCATTCCCTCTCCATCTCACAAACACTCACATATTAAGAACACACACACACACAAACTCCAAGGTATTAGTCCCCCCCCCCCCTTAACTGACTGATACACGAATCATATATACACTGAATATTACATGGTACATCATATTCATACTGATACATCCTTTTCATATATATACCTATATATTCCTCACTGATGTTGGCAATAGCAAGACAGATCCCTGCTGTCCCGGGTACTTGTGCCAAGTGCATAGGCCTAAACCTCTATCCTTAGAGCAATACTCACTGCTACTAACCACTCAAACCTGCCCCACTTCTTAACTGAATGAATGTGAGGTGTAGGACATGACTAATGAGGTCCAGTATCTCTGAACCAAAGCTCAAAGGGACAGATACTTAATGGTCGTTAACACAACTACCAAACCTGAACTTAAATAAGGGGGATTAGAACAATGTCCAAGTGACTGGATCTAAAGTGCAGGGGACTTATTCTGGGTATCCAAACAAGGTGGACAGGAAATTAGCAATGGGGTTAACATGTATGCAATGAAAAGATGTAATATGAATGCAGGACAACCACAGGCCTAGACATCTATTCGAATATTTCCGAACATCATAAAACAGTAAAAACTAACACTCACTCAAATCCAAGGCTTCCTGCAGCCGATATGATACTTTATTAAAGTCAAAACTGGACAATGGAGTATAAAGCTGGACATGCTAACTGAGAATATGGAAATTTGCATTGTCGACTGGCATTACAAGGTGATGAGAACATCTGTTCTTATCTGAACCAACAAATGGTAATATGGATACCTAGGATTGAACTGAACTATATAGGTACCTATACAGAGCAGTACACAGGTCAGAGCAAAACAAGGTAATGGATTTGTTTCCAGATGTGGACTGCTCCTACTGTGAAATCTAGAACAATTAAGACCTAGGCAGAATAAGGAAACAGTGAACTAAGGGTGCAGTGAACTAATGGTGTAGTTCACATTTGTAGGAACTCCTCTCATGTTTCTTCATCAATTAGATGGTCTGCCATTTAACCAACCCAACAGTAAAAAGATCAAAGAAGTCCAATTGGACTGAACAAGATGGTGATAAAGACTGAACATTAAGAAATGAATGAATCAAATATGTAGGTAATACAATATGAGTGAGAGGGCAACTATCCATACCAAAACAATAGTAAGATAATTTTCATACAAGTATATTAAAAGCACAGAAATATGCCAAACCTTCAACCACCAATGACTTGCTACACACACTCAAGAAATGTTTCTATAATCCTTTGGACGAAACTTCACTTACGCTAATATAGTGACTTAAAAATGTCGTCAAATATTGATTAAGAGCTTCATAACAGAAGAATACACGATAGTACACACAGTAGAATACAAAGTAGTATACAAAGTAGTTTCTAATATGATAGTTTTCTTACCCTAGTTCTTCCTGCTACTAAGAATTCCATGCAAGAGAACGACAATTGGGGTATTAGAGGGTGCCTTGCTTGTGACAGAATTCTGTCTCACCTGCACAAAATGCATATATATTAATTATAACAATCATGTCACGAAGTAGGTTCAAGGAATTCTCTCCCCATAACATTATACTTTGGTAACATATCAAAAATTTTAATTTAGAATAATGGAACTTATGCTTAATGAGAGGTAAAAAAACAAATAAGAACCAAGCAGAAAGGCACCATTGGAGATAAAGATCGATGGCAGTAAATAGCACTATGGATATTAGAAAGAAAATGATTTTTTAAATTAGATATTTTTCTATTGCATGTGAGATACTTGAGAATGCTGCAATCTCTTCACTAGAGCTTCATATGGGAAAAATGTATATGCTCGTTCACTCGTTGAATGCATTTACATAAAAAAATTATATTTCTTAGTATTTAACATATCTCTCCATTAATTATTTTAGTCTTTTATGAGATCAACTTTGACGCAACATTTGGCCTTTTTTGAAGTTTGTGATTTGCTTATGTTTGTCTTTTATTATGAAAATACAGAGGAACGATGATGAACAGAGAGTGGATAAAAAGTAGCAACAGAGTGAGTACTGAATATAGAGAAGGGATTGATGCATTTATCAACTTAGCATCTAGTCAAGAGGGAGTTAATGGAAGAATTAGGTGTCCTTGTAATAAATGTAGGAACACCGAATTCAAACCTACAGCTGAAGTTAGGTTGCACTTGTTAAAAAATGGATTTAATAAGAGTTACACAACATGGATTCTTCATGGAGAAAAATTAAGAATGACATCAGTATCAGGAACCTACTACCAACAGAGTTTGGAGGTAACCAAACCTAACAATCGCCAACGGGTTTGATTGCCTCTAATTCTCACATTGAAAACTCAACATAAAATTCATGAACTATTGATTTCATACAAGGTCTCTGTATGAGCATATTTATAGGGACTAAACTGAAATAAAGAGTTAGAAACACAGAAAACATTATATTCCTGCAGCCAGTAATTTTGAGAGGGTGAACCACATGGTCATTCCACATTTAACTGCTCAAGCTTCTAATTGTCGCTAAGAAGACATGCTGGAAGTGTTTAATATGTTAGTTATATGAATGGAACCCAAAAAACTGAGGTTCTTCTTAAACAAACTGTACTAATTGGACCTTCTGGAGAATAGTTTAAACAAACTGTATTAGTATATACAGCTGCTCTCTGTTTCTTACCAAATTATTGTTCTTTTAAATATAACTCAACCTGAAAAAACTACGATACTTTTGTGTCAACCAAACCGTTCCTGATGGTACGTCTAACAACAATAAACAACAATATGTACTATATTCCTATTATAGATAATGCATATTCTGTCAGCCAAAAACTCTTATATAGGTACGTCTAACAACCACGTTGCTGTCCTTGTGTGTTTTGGGGTGTCCATGCTGTATCTGACACAATGAGACACGGACATGGTAACGACTTTTGGGGTGTCCAGCTTTATTAAAGACAATTTCTCTTCAATAGCACTAAAAGAATTTAAAAAAATTAGGGTAACACAAAAACCATAAAATAAAATTGGGGTGAGAGAGGCTCGAACTCTCGACCTCAGGATAACTCTTTAGCTATGAGACCTACGCGCTAGCCAACTGCGCCACCACCCCTTAGTGATTCAATTGTTTTGTTATTTTTATATTAAATATGAAGAAAACTAATCATTCAAGAATAACTTTAGAGGCACAAATACACTGAAAACCCTTTTTAAACCATCAATTCATAGCTCCAGATATGGAAGTCCTCTCCCTCCCCCCCCATGAAACATTTGTCAACATTGTTCATAGAAAAGGTTTTAAAATTAGGGGCTCAGTAGAACATAAGTGATAAAAAACAGTACTACTTATTGCACGCAAAATGTCCACGTCGGCTATTTTTAATCTATACAGAGAATCTGAGACCAACAATCAAGTACTCGTTCTTAGCCACTGCATCTGTATTTATCGATAAATTATTCAGTGGGTCTCAACAATTTTTTTGTTTAAGTTCTTGTGCACTAATTAAACTCTTTATATGTACAAATGATATTCCATCTTTCACAGTGTGTATGTGTGAGCCATGTGCACTTGTATGCCACATAGGGATTAGGGGAGCGGATGTTACCAACTATAAAAATAATAAACATTGTTTTAGGGATAATACTTCAACATCTATGAATGGTTAGTAGCACCCGATGGTTTTGAATATGGTACAGGAAACTAAAATATATTTTTTTAGCCAAGGAATTGACTGATTAACTGCCATGTTACATCCAGGTGCAGTCTATTAACTGTCATGTTCCCACTAGACCTGTTCAGCCCATATTTTGTATCATTTCATGCATGAGTATGAAACCACCATGTATGGATCTGTTTATATTGCTCTGACCATTTACTAATTCCATCATTCACTTTACATTGCATTCACTGAGTTTTGGTTCACTTTAAACCCTTGAGTATAGGTACACTCATGTGCAAGTCCATTCACTGATACTATAGCTACCACCTTACCATTACTTCACTGCTCAACTTAATATGACCTGCATCCTTGCATTTTGGCACACTTCACTGTCCTGTACTCTCAAATAGAATACTGCCACTTCAAATTTCACTGCATCATTCTCCAATTATCCTACATTTTCTGTACTGTAATATTACACCCACTTCTCTAATATATTGCATATCCCCTGCATTCAATTCACCTGCAATACCCTTTTAAATGCTTCATTGCACACACAATATAATTTACTATATTACATGTCATGCACACCTTAACCCTTCACTGCACATGTTGCATTCTCCAATTATCCACCATTCTCACATCTCCTATCTTTTTTTTTCTGCTTCTTATCCAGGGTTATAGATCTCATCAAAGTGCTGCTTGTGCAAACACTATTGATTTCTTCATGACAAACAACATGGTATGTGCATATACTCTGGTTTCTCTATTTCTTATGTGGGATGGATTTGGCTTTAATCTTGTGCATAAACTTTCTCAGAGTACTATATATATATATATATGTACCTGAAGCATGTTCCTACAAGCAAAATAATTACTTTTTCCATATTTACTGCACTACAAAACCTATACATACAGAGAGCGTCTAATTAATAGGCTCATGTGGAAGGTGTCTTTGGAGAGGTTATCCTCTTGACATCAGTCTTTTGCTTGATTCTGTAGGAAAGAAGACTCAAACCTTGAATTATCGGAATACCAAAATATGGAGAGAAAAAAAATGAAGTTTTACAGAATGATAATTGTTTGACAAAACAATGATTTTTCATGATGAACAATATGATTCTGTAAGAAAATAATAACTGATTTAGCCAATCTAGATATTTAGCAAGTAGTAATTGTATTTCTTCGCTTCCACCCCCACCTTACAAACATGGACACTGATCTGAAGTACTGGGGAACAAAGATGGTTTTGGACACTACTGATACTATGTAGTTGCAATAACCAGTCAGAGCCAAACTGTAGAAATAAGGGAACATAAAACTAACCAAATCACAAGATGTCAAACAATTCATAGAGGCCTCTTAGGCACAGTTATTTTCACTATCCGCTAATATACAGAGCGCAGAAAATCACATAAAGTTCACATTCTTGTCTTCAGTACCATCATACGTTGCTCTGCTTCTAAACTTTCGTGTCAAGCACTTGTTTCCCACACATAGCACAGACACCTGTACCAAAGAAAACGGAAGCAACGAAAAATGTCAGAATAATCAAGAAGCGAAAGCTAAAACTATAGAGTAAGGTACTAAAATTGCTTTTAGTACAATAAACCATAATAATTGAGTTCCTTGCCTTTAGAGTAGGCACATGTGTGGCAGTACTTGCCATCTTGGTGGACTTGTTGTTTGCAGATGATGCACTTGGTATTTCCGTAGGGTGTCCATCTGTGACATATGGGTTAGGTTGTCTTGTTTACCATGCAGTAGAAGTGGGGGTTTGGTTGCTAAGGAAAAATGCGTTGAAAACTTCATATTTGGGATGTTTTCAGTTGAATCAAGTTTGCTTGATTGCATCATCAAGTTGTGTCAAAAATCCTTTAGTTTATTTTGAAATTTCAGTAGAGAAAGTAACTTTAATGCTCTCTTATCAACTTTGTAGTTCTTTTAAATTATTGTAGAGATGGTTTCACTTCATTACAATATTCGATTATTTTAGTTTCTTTGTTATTTTTTTTTTTTACTTTACGAGTCAAAAGTTTTTAGGAAGGGCCTTTTTTTAACTTTTGCCCTGGGCATGAAAAAGATCAAGGCCGCCCCTGGAGATATTTTAGCCTTTATTCCAGTTATCCCTATTATTGTCATGAGCAAATTCATGAGTCCCATTGTGTTGTCCTTGGACAGTGAAGCCATTCCTATTTCTGTCCATCGATCTATATCCTTGTGTCTGTATATATATATATATATATATATATATATATATATATATATATATATATATATTATATAAATATATAAATATAAATATATATATATATATATATATATATATATACATATTTAAAAAAAATATATATATATATATATACATATTTGTGTAATATTCTAATAAGTCTCTTTCTTTATTTATGCAAGTAATTAAAAATTGATCATCACCGGAGGCCACATATGCAACCAATCATTTTCATCATCAGGGTCATATATGACTAATGTTATTTTTGGTTTTACGTATTAATTAACTAGTTTGGATACTCTTTATGTTACAAGTAATGGATATTACTCTTCGTGTTATAAGTACCGAATTTTTGAGTATTAATATAATTACTTTTTCATGATTGATATAGTTGTTCTTCATCTTTAACTATTTTCTGATGTAGTATTTAATGAGTGAGACTTTAGTTGTTGATTGTAGCAGCAAGAACCGAGTCCAATGGTTAATGCAATTGCATTATTTTTACTGTACCTGAGACTTGAATTTTGACTTGCTGTTTGACCAAAATAATGTTGGACAGTTGACGTTTTGTTGCAAGGTCTTGAGAAAAGGAAATGAAATATTGATTAGATTTATAACAAATGAATAGTAGCTAAATTATTTGTCACAAAAAAATTTAGGTGTGATGATATTTACTAGTCACAAAATATACACTACAGTGATGACATTTACCTTCACTAAATATATTCATATATAGTGACAAAAATACGAGCGTTACTACAATTATTTACAGTGACAACATGTACTTGTCACTAAACATATATGAGCGTAACTGTAAGTGTTTATAGTGATGATACGTATTTGTCACTACACATATAAATTTACAGTGACAACAATAATATCGTTACTGAAAGTGTATTGTGATGTCCTACGCCGTCACAGAAATAATTTTTATTTTTTAGCTAAAAAATATGTATTTATTTTTAGTTACAATAAGATGCTATTTGTGACAAGATCGCTCGTCACTTATAAATTTTATAGTGACGCGATACGTTGTCACAATAAGCATACTATCCGTGACAAGGTTTAATCGTTACAATTGAAAACTTTCTGTGACGTCATCTTTTTGTCGTCACATATACCTTTAGCTACGAAGGTATATGCAACGAGAGTAGGTCGTCACTGTACTCGTCACAGAATAGTTATTATGACGAGTTTCACAGCATCTGTGACAACTTTACATGTCACAGAAACCATGTTTTCTTGTAGTGCCGACACAATACTAACAGGCACACAATGCAATCTCACAATCTGCTCCATATACATCTCTGCCAATACCTCTGTCGACTGGCCCACTCTAAAAGGTAAGAAATGGGCTGACTTCGTAAGTCTATCAACAATCACCCACACTGCGTCACGTCCTCTAGGACTCCGAGAAAAACCCGTGACGAAATCCTTAGTAATGTGCTCCCACTTCCACTCGGGAATGGGTAGCGGCTGCAATAATCCTGTCGTCCTCTGGTGCTCCGCCTTCACTTGTTGACATACCAAGCACTTGGCAACGAAACAAGCTATCTCCCGCTTCAGTCCATGCCACCAATAATACTATCGTAAGTCACGATACATCTTGGTCCCTCCGGGATGAATAGAGTAAGTCGAACTGTGAGCCTCGGCCATCAGCTCCTGTCGTAGATCTCCATTGGGTACATAAATGCGATCACCACGTCGCAGTGTCCCATCTGAGTGGATCCTCAAACCTGTCTGCTCTCCTGCTTCAGTCCTCTCTTTCAGCCTTCGAAATCTAGCATCATTAGGCAATACTGCCTTGATGCGCTCTACCAATAATGATTGCACTTGAAGGTTGGCTAATACGCCGTCTGCTCCGGGCAATACTACCTCAATACCAAGCTGCTCCAAGTCTCTAATCAATTCCTTCTGTATAGTCAAAAAGTGTGCCATGGGCTTACGGCTTAATGCGTCTGCCACGACATTAGCCTTGCCCGGATGATAATGAAGCTCGATCTCATAATCCTTCATCAACTCCAACCAACGCCGCTGTCGCATATTCAACTCTTTTTGTGTGAACACGTACTTGAGGCTCTTATGGTCAGTGTAGATATCAACCTTCTCGCCGTACAAGTAGTGTCTCCATAGCTTCAAAGCAAAGATAACCGCTGCGAGCTCTAGATCGTGGGTCGGATAATTCCTCTCGTGCACTCTCAACTGTCGCGATACATAAGCTACTACACGACCGTGTTGCATCAATACACATCCTAATCCCTTGCCGGATGCGTCGCTGTAGATCACAAATCCTCCTGGGCCCGATGGTAGTGTCAAGATCGGTGCTGTGGTCAATCGCTTCTTTAACTCATCAAAAGCGGCTTGACACTCGTCTGTCCATACAAACTCCTGATCCTTGCAAGTTAATCGAGTCATAGGCCCCGATATTCAAGAGAAATCTTCTATGAACCGTCGGTAGTAACCCGCAAGTCCGAGGAAACTTCTCACTTCTGAAGCTGTTGTGGGAGCGGGCCATGATTTGACTGCTGCGATCTTCTCTGGGTCTATTGATATACCATCGCTCGTAACAATATAACCAAGGAATGATACCTCCTTGAGAAAGAAATCACACTTGCTAAGCTTCGCAAAGAGTCTCTCGTTCCTCAATGTTCCCAAAACTATCCGTAGATGCTGCTCGTGCTCCTCTTGGCTCTTGGAGTAAATCAAGATATCGTCTATAAAGACTACTACAAATTTGTCCAAGTATTGGTGAAAGATCTTGTTCATTAAATTCATGAAAACTGCGGGAGCATTGGTCAAACCGAAAGGCATGACCAAGAACTCGTAGTGTCCATACCTCGATCGAAAGGCCGTCTTTGCAATGTCTTTCTTCCGAACCTTCAACTGGTGATAGCCTGATCGTAAGTCAATCTTGGAGAATACTTTTGCTCCACTCAGTTGATTGAATAGATCGTCTATACGTGGCAAGGGATACTTGTTCTTCACCGTCACTGCATTCAATGCTCTGTAGTCGATGCACATGCGTACTGTCCCATCTTTTCTGGGCACAAAAAGAACGGGTGCTCCCCATGGTGACGCACTGGCACAAATAAATCCCTTCTCTAATAAGTCATCAATCTGCGTCTTCATCTCTACCAACTCCTTGGGTGCCAGACGATATACTCGAGATGAAATAGGCTCGACTCCGGGAATAAGCTCAATAAAAAACTCAATATCTCGGTCAGGTGGTAGTCCTGGCAACTCCTCGGGGAATACATCCTCGAACTCGGTGATAATAGGGTGCTGGGGGGTATCATGCATCATCATGTGAGTTCCCGATGTGGGTGCATCACAACTCTCTCCGTCTTCTTTGGTGAACTCAAACTCTGCCGCATTCGGTGGTCTAAAGATAATACTGCTCCTATGGCAGTCGATGAGAGCAAAATGCTGGCTCAACCAGTCATTCCAAAAACCACATCAAATGTCGGCATATGGAATACAAGAAGTCGTGCCATCATCTCTCTGCCATTTATCACTACAGGACAAAGTCTACAAACACCACTAACAGGTACAACTCCTCCTCCAGTGAGGATTTTAACATTCTTAGCTAAAGGAGTGATGGGAATGCTGTATCTAGTGGCAAAACTAGTGGCTATAAATGAATGTGTGGCTCCAGTATCAAATAGTATAATAGCAGGAAAAGATGTAACTAAAACCATACCTGCTACAACCTCCGCCTCTGTCTCTATATCCTCAACAGCAAGTGAGAATACCTGCCCATAATTCTGTCTCGGGCCCTGAGCTCTGGCCTTGTTGTACTGTACGCCTTGGGGATGCAATGGTGGACGAGGTGCTCCTGCTACGGGCCATGGTGCTAGGAGAGCTGGGGCTGTGGGTCACGGGTTCTGTCGAGTATGTACTATTGCATGTTGCTCCGGACAATCCTTGAGCATGTGCTGATTGGATCCACATCTCAAGCATAATCCGAGGTGAGTCCTGCAGTCGTTCTGGAGATGTCCTTGTTTTCTGCAGTAAGATACAAGAAAAGTAAAGTAACTAAAACAAGAGACGAATGATGGCAATGAAGACTGTAGAATAAATCTAGCTGAACTTAAGTAACATAATAGGTCCAGACAGTAAATGCAAAACAAGTGTAAAACTACTACAATTCTAGTACGAGATGAATCTAATACAAGATGAATCCAGTACAAGATGATTCTAGGTAGTGATAAAGAATCCAGGTGAGCCCGGCTATTCTAACAGTGTGTTTTAAAATACCGAGATCGACATGTAAATGGCTGTAGGTAATCAGGCACATCTCTCACTGATCAGGCAAGAGATGGATATGCTTCCAGTAGATTCCAGTTAGGAGATTCCAGATTTGGGGTATGTCTACATATCTTACTCAATATTTCCCCGCCCGTAATACTAATAAATCCAGAATTCGACACAAGAATCGAGATGAGTCCAGCCAAAATATGATGATTCCAGAAATAGATTCCAGAATGATTCCAGTGATTCCAGTAATAGAGGCCAGATAAGTTTGGAATGTTGTCGTATACATGAATCCAGAAATATCCATACGTGTTGTAACAGAGAATAACATAAAACTAACTATAACTGAAGTACAGTAATTGACAATTAAATGAGAGAACTATCAGAGAATGTACTCGCCTGATAACCTGAACAGCTGATAGGTATAGAGGTCCAAACTGAAGCCACAGAGTCCTATTTAGAGCAACACAGGTCAAGATGTATATGAGAGATGATAAATGAAATATACAATGCATCTGCATGCTGTCTAGGTCAAACTAGACTAAAGTCAACACTTGGTCAACTCTAGTCAACCACACTAGTCAAATTAGGTCAACTAGGTTAAGTCCTAGCCCAACAAGTCTAACAAGTCTCACTAGGCCTAACCAAGCCTAGGCTAGCACTCACACAATCACAAGACAATGTGAACCACAATAATGCATAATATAAAATAGATAATATATATAAATACATACCTTCATACATACATGCATATCCACATTACATACATATATATTTATATAGGCATATGTTACATCATGCATATTTACATAGTTACATAGATATATACATTCATGCACATTTACATACATACTTTTATACATTATATATGTTAACATTCATTACAAAGCATTATATTTTACTTATATCTTTGATTGATTCATTCATTCATATATGACATTCATTCATGCATATTACATACTTACATGCATCTATACATTATATACATTATATATAACATGTAAAAATAGAAGAGAAAAAAAAGGGAGAAAAACTGAAATGGAAAGGGAAGAGAAGGAAAATGTAAGAAAAAGGAAAAACAGTGGACATATACATGCTTGAATCATATATTCTACATTACCATACATGCTATCATTATATATTGTATTACAATATTTATACATTATGCATTCATATCTATCATTACATATATACCTTGCATTCATATCTAGCATTCATTATATACTTTCATGCATAAATTGTATATCATTCTTTCATTCATGCATTTATGCATTGCTTACATACATTATATTAATTGCATTCCTACATGCTTGCATTCAACCATATATATACATTAATGTAAAGAGAATATATATCATATATATATCATTTCATTCATCTAACATATCATGTATTACATACTCTATATTCATTTAATATCCATACTACAAAGGCTCATAGGTTACACAAAATGCATATATCGTATATTTACTCTTCTACTTAAAACCAATACTGTACCAATTGGGCCTCTACTAAATTCTAGGATTAAAGTATGTTGTAGCCCTTCGTGTTATCTTTTCGAAACTTTAAACGGATTGCATTTTCGTGTCCGAAAGCTCCCGAAATCGCGAAAATACCGAAACACATTCGTCTTTCGTACAGCTGACACTCAAATAATTCTACAGAAAGTTACAGAAAGCATTTGGCTTATTAAAATATATATTTGGAAAGCTAACTTCAATACGGTTCTTTTAAAAAAAAAAGAGAGATAAATCGGAGTTCTAAGTTAAAAGTTATGACATTTCTAAGTTGCTTTGGTTAATAAAAACGTGCATGAATATTATGACGAATTTGACAAAAGAACACATATAGGCCAAGATACTTGGATACAAACATAGGTATCCAAATGAAACTCATTCTAACCATCCTAACTAAGATCAATCCACTCTCTAACCATTCTAAAACTGAATTTAAATATCTATTTAAACTATTATCATACATACATACACATGGGGTGTCCTAATTTGGGATCTATCAAGTAAGACATAAGACACATATCTAAATTCCTCAAGAGAGCTCCAAATGGCCTCAAATTTGAATCTAAATGGGACACATGCATGAGGATGGATCCTATGGATTCAAAAATAATTTATATGCAAAGAAAATCGATTTAGATGATGGATTTTACCTATTGGGAGTGGAATCCCAATGAAATCCTTTAGGACACGACTCCGATACGAAGATCCCTCAAAGTGGATACTCCTCCTTGCACTCCTCTTCCAATCCTTGGTAGCACCCTTCCCTTGGATAATGGGAATGATTGAGGGAAGGTTTGGTGAAGGAATGATTTGATTTGGAGATCAAATCAATGGGAAGGCTCTCTAAAATTGGAGAAGAACAAAAGAAAAATAAAAGATGCAAGATTGTAATGAATAAAATAAATCATTCTCTCCTAAAGGTGGCTGCCATAAAGAGTCCATTTGGGCTAATGGGAAATGTCCTAATTGCCCCTCTCTAGTCTCATATGGTTAAGTCTAGACTAGGTTCAAGTTTGGGGTCAAAATGATCTAGTTTTGAGTCTCTAACTTAACCATTCTAACATGATAAAAATTAGTTTAATTAACTAACTTAAATGTTGGGTCTTGTGAGTCATGCTTAACTTAATATTGGGTCCCATCTAGAGTTTAAGCTACCCGGGTCACAATACAAGTCAGAACGAGACGAAACTCAAATCCGACTAAACAAATCCAATAAAAACAATATTAAAAATATAAAATTTTCCCAAAATATTAAAATATGAAAAATGACCAAAATTATAATACATCAATTTAAATATTATTGAAATAATCTAAAATTTACCAATTAATCAAAATTACCCTCATTTTAAAAAAGTGGGTGTTACACGCTGTCCAAGGCTTCCTCTTTCTAGCACCTGAGAGTACGTAGTAGGAAGAGTCCAAGCTGGTCACAACAGAGTCTGGCATATGCTCCAGAGAGTCTTTGTGGTCAGGATCGTATGAGAGGCGGTCAAAAACTGACCGTGAGCCGCATGGGATAGACAGTATGTGGCTGGGATCGGTGGCCGTACAGGCTGTCTGCATGCGGTTGGTATGTATGGCCGCATGACCTTTCTGTATGCGGCTAGGAGTCGTGGCCGTACAGGCTATCGGCATGCGACTATCCTTTGTGGCCGCATGAACTTTCTGTATGCGGCTAGATGTTATGGCTGTGCAGGCTGTCTACATGCGGCTGAAAATTCTGGCCGCATGGGTTTTCTGCATGCGGCTGACATTTATGGCCGCATGAGTTTTCTTCATGCTGTTGGCAGTTGCTGTCGCATGAGCTTCCATGTGGCTGGCGCCCTTATGTGGCTTGGACTGCATAGAGTTCCTTTTTGCCCCTACAAGTCCAGCATCATAGTATTTTCTTCTGTCGGACTTAGGGACAGCAATGGTCTGAAGTGGGGCCGCAAGCGAGACTTCTCCGCTGTCTCGGGCAACAGAGAGTACTTCTTCGAGAGCTTGGGGAGGAGCAAAAATTTTGGGTCTCCACTCCCTGCGGGCCTTCTTTGTGCGGGCTCGTCGCTGGACCGGGCCAGCGCTCCTGTCGGAAAGCATTTCTTTAAACGCCTGTTGGTCGAACCGGGCGACCAATATTTGTTGAGTGGAGCCAAGTTTGGCTACCTCTGATTGCGTCACCAACTCCTCAGCCGTAGAGAAGTTAGTCCCCAGCAGAGTCGCCATCGTGTTTGCCATTGATTATAAAAGAACAGAACAATTATATGGGAGGACTGGACTTTTACTTCATAATACAAACTCGCTCGTACAAAGAAAGCCTACGGTCGAAAACCTAGGTACAACAATCTAAGTACGATTGTTTATTTTTGATTTTGGGGGGTGACGGTAGAGGCTCGGGAAAGCGACGGTCGCTCTGCCTTACTCCTTGGACGATCAGACGTAGCCTTGGCTCCGGTAAAGAACTGCTCTCAAGATCGGAAGAATCTTCTGTGCGCACCTTTGTCTCTCTGTGTGTCCAGCCGGGTGGAGAGGATCTCTTTTACAAGGGAATGGCACCTTGCTATATTTTTTCCAGTTTTTGATCGGGGGTCTCTTGCAAGGTAATGACACCTTGCTATTTATAGGATTGGGGTTTGATCATTAGGGTTTGCAATGATTGTCCCTTGAAAAGTCGACGGCCAATCATCTGGGCCATTAATTGTGATTGCATTACATCTGGGCCATTGACTCTTGATTGCGCCAAATCTGTATGGTCAATTAATGCTGATTGTCATGAATCTTTGGAAGCTCGAAACTCCTGCCACGTGTTCAATTTGCTTTAATTACAATAAATATGATTTGATTTGAGTAATAATGGTGATTGCACTAAATTTGGTTGTCAGGATTTGCGAGCAGCCATAGCCACGAGGGGATAAGACAGCCACGTGTCTCAACTTGTCATGAGTGGGATGTCTTGACGGAGCTGCATGAACGTATTCTCTAAGTGATCAGCATACGGGTGGCCCCCTACGACCCTAGCCGCATGAAGCTAGCGACCGCATGAAGGTAGTAGCCGCATGAAGCGGGCGGCCGCATGAAGCGGACAGCCGTATGAAGCGGACAGCCGCATGAAACGGCCAGCCGCATGAAGCGGGCAGCCGCATGAAGCGGGCAGCCGTATGAAGCGGGCAGCCGCATGAAACGGGCAGCCGCATGGGGATGACAGCCGCATAAGGGTGGCAGCTGCATCGGTGTTACAGCCGCATAGGTGTTACAGCCGCATAGGGAACTTTGGAGTTGGTGGATTATGTCAGCTACAAAAGATTTTCTCCTTTTCCCTAGGAACGCGCCATCATGCCAGAGCCATTAATGCAACTTTATGTCAGAGCTGTCAGTTGTCAGAACTACCGTCCGGGAATTGAATACGGCAATTGCTATGGCCAGCTGTAGGAGAGAACTGTTTCGGGCCACGTGGCTATTTTCTGAGCCGCATAGAGCTATCCGAGCTGCATGAGGCTCTAGAGAACTTTGAACCGCATGAGTTTCTACTGGATTTTCGAGCCGCATAAGGATCCTTCTGTTGGAGCCGCATTGACTTTTCTTTGTTCTTTTCCATGCTTCTACAATAACTTCATGGAGCAGGCGTTAATGATGTGTGCTAATCTGCTGAAGCCAAGTCCGCCCAAATCGGTTGGTTTGGCCATTGTGTCCCAGCTGGCCCAGCGATGCTTATCCTTGCCTTTGAGGTGTCCCCAAAAGAATTCTAACAATGATAATACCTTCTTAGGGGGAGAGCAAACAGCAGGGTATAGATAGGGATGGAGGATAAGACATGTTTGATGAGAATCATCTTTCCGCCCTGAGAAAGGGTCGCGTTGTTCCATCCCTCTATTCTTTTCCTGATTTTGTTCACTAGCCCTTCGAAGAAACTCATATATATATATATATATATATATATATATATATATATATATATATATATAAATATATATATATAAATATATATATATATATATATATATATATACACCCCTGTGATATTCGATTGATACCACTCCATTAATACCCATAATTGGCCAAACATGGCCCTGCAACACTTGCTGTACATAGGCACTAGGACACTGATGCTCACTTAAGACACTAGCTTGTCACTCTTCTCTCACATTTAAGGCATTTGTACAAACACTTCTTCATGTAAATTCTAAACACTGTTACTCCTTAACTCTTACTAACAAAAGTCACACACACCACCATCTGGACAGAGCCTCCCAATGAATAGTAGGGGCACAGGCTATGTGGCCTAGGGCCAAGTCAATGCAATTCAAGCCAAGGCAAGCAAAGAAGGCTGTCTGGCCAATGCAAGGCCCACTGCATATGCCATGCTCAACTGCTCACTCCATGATACACTAACATATACAAACAATACATTAACACTCTAAAACACTAGGATACGCCATTGTGGATATCCTAACATCACTCAAGTCAATGGCCAATGGCCCCTCTCAATTGATACTCAAGTTTATACTAACATCACCTTAACCCATAACCTCTGATACCCTCAGAACCTACACACACACTCTAATATCTTAACCATATAAATATAGGATACTCACTTGGCTTCCGAACTAGTACACAGTTTAGTCCCTAATATCCATATTGACACCAACACTGTAGCTTCTGATACTAACATAGAAAATATTGACACACAATGTTAGTCCTACCTCACTCTACAAGACACCCTCACTCGACCTAAGGCCTTCCCCCTGCTATAGGTCGAGTATGACTGAACTAAATTCCAAATGGAATGGAGCCCTCTGATACTCCAACTCCCCTACTGTAATGCCCGTAGTTTGTATCACGTATTGGAAATACGTGTACATATTTCGGGCTCGTATTTTTGGTTTGTCATAATTAGTTAGCCTTGGATTTTTATTTTGCATGTTGCATTAGCATGGTTCATCATGGCATTGCATTGGCTTGGTTTGGTTCGGTTTAGTGGGTTTGGCTTAGTTTGGTTTTATTGTGGAGAACTACTCCCACCTACCACCACTCCCACCATAAATATCTATCCCACTCTCTCTCTCTTCCGTTATTACTCATTACTCATTCTTCTTCTTCATCTTTACTCTTCACCTACCAGGAGAGAGTGGAGAGCTTAGGCAAGTGCATCTTGCTTCATGGAAGAAGTTCATTTTTATTGTTCCATTGTCTTCCTCATATGTTTTTAACCCACTTTAGTACTTGGCATTTTTTTCATTTCCATGGTTAAATTTTGTAGATCTAGTTTTGAGGTATTTTTGGTTTCCAGGATTTTGATCCATCAAACTTGCTTATTTTGCTAAGTTGATGATCCCATGTTGCAGAGAATATTGTTTGGTCCAAATTTGACCTATGAAATTTTGCTGAGCCGCATGGACATGGCAGCATTAATTATTTTCTGGCATGATGGCACTTAATAGCAAGCATAGTAATTTGGACAAGACCTAATAATTAATTGTCACGTGCAGCTTGCAATTGTATGCACATAATATAGTGATTGAGCCGCATGTACTTGCTGGCCTTAACACTCTTGGCCACTTGAAGAAGTTCAGCAGCATGCAAGCCTTCCTTAAGCTGGCCGCATGGTATTAATTGCTCGTAGTAGCCGCATAAGGTTAGAAAATACATTACCTTAATGCAAAGCTGACCCCTTTTAAATGCATCCTTAATGCATTTGTCCTATTCATGCTTTAATGCTTTGGATGCTTTGATTTAAAGTATCCTGGAACACAGAGCCGCATAGGCATTAATTTAATGCTTATTTGAATGCATTCTTCAAATGCATTAATGCACGTATGGTATTACAATGCATATTTTAATGCATTCTCATCCTCTGATGCATTAAAGCACAAATTGTATTATAATGCCTATTATAATACATTCTTATTCATTCTCATTCTCTGATGCATTTATTAATAGAATCTTCAATGCCTTAATGCATGGCCGCATGGGTCAGCAAGCTTGGCTTGCTTAATATTAGGAAGCATGGCCACATGCTCTGCTTGCTAAATAATTAAATACATAGCCGCATGGCTACATTGGAATGGCATTTGTTACTAGAATTATATTAGTCTTGCTTGCATTTGCATGCAACCACAGAGCCGCATAAGAAATTATTTTCAATAAGTAGTTGCTTGTTTGTAATTTCATGCAAGTAATGTGAGAGTGAGCCGCATGGATATTTATAGTATTAATATTGTTTAATGCAGAGCCGCATGGCCTTTGGCCATTAAATAATATTATTTGCATCTTGCAATTTTGCATGAAACCTAAGGTGAGCCGCATAGGCTTTCTTTCCCCCACTATTTAATATTTTGGCCACGTGGACCATTACTTGAAGGGTTCACATGTACCTTTTCTTAATTGCATTAATTGTGGGGGTCCCATATAGCTTTTTAGTTGACTTGCTTGCTGAAGTGGGAGTTAGCATTAATAAGGGTCCCACTATCTTTTGTCTTATTTGATTTCAAGGCCTATTTATTGTTTCCTGGCCGCATGGGTGGCCTTCCACTCTCTTTGACCGCACGTTTGTTCTCCCACTTTTGGACCGCATGGGTCCCACGTTGATTGTTTAATGTTTTATTTGTCTGAATTGTGGTCAGAATTTCTTCCCACTCCCAACATGAAAGTTGTAGAGTTTCTCCTTGGCTTCAAGAATATATATATATATATATATATTATAGTATATTATTATTTTAATTGCACAAGTTTCTTCCCTCCTTGATAAATGGCATGACTTGATAGTGACCCGCCGTGGTGCACTCCTGACATGATAACTTGACCTGACAAATTTGACATGATAACTTGACATGATAATTCTTGATAGTGGCCCGCCGTGGCACACTCTTGATATGATAAACTTGACATGATATATTCCTTGAAATGCTGTTGCGACGGCTAACACGACATGACAAGATTGAATGACCTGGACACCGTGGACGATTGTGCTTGTGCAAATGAACCCGTCTTGTCTTGCATCATGTCTAGGACGGGGATCCCTGAGTACCACGGTCAGGGGCACCCACTGAAATCAACTAAGGCTAACAACTAGAATAAATCCAGTAGTCATGAAGAGATTTCCCAGCTACAGGCAATCCCGTTATCTGGGCGCCCCACTTGGGATCTGTAGCCTACCGTCGAGTAGGGCACATTTCTAGCACACTGTCATGTGTTGCACCCTCTAAGTCATCTAAGGGTACATACGTTTCCTGGACGATGTACCCACTTAAATTCAACTCTAATTGCATCCTGATAGCCTGGATGGTCTGCAGGGCTTGTGGCTGTAGAATAATCTCGCTGCATCTTGTTAGTAACTAGGCCTGTGGTAACCTTAGTTAGTTAAAGTATCAAGCCGTACTTATTGCTTGGCCGTGAAATGTTGGATGAAGTTCAATCAGTCTAGCCTTGTCTTGATCATGTACAAGATTGTTACTTGACCTGATTTCTTATATTTATCTTGCCGATAAATGGTGGGAGAAACCAAGTTCCGTTCAGACGAAGGGTTACAACCCCGGTCCTTGTTTGGTTTACGGTTTGTAACCTGATTATCTGAATAGTCCCATGGTTATCTCATCGTATATCACCTGTCATGTTTTTCTTTAATTGTTGTCTTTTATTATATATATTATTACTCTTGTGCCGATTGCTGGTTTTAGTTCCTAAGTGAAGCCTCCTTTGTAGCACTTGCTCTTTCTGGGGTCTGACCCAGCTGGTTTTGTATGGCCAGATACCAGAGCAGCTCCAGAGGATCTACCGAATCTCCAGCCACATGGTGACCACTAGACGGAATCCTGGCAACGAGTGGGTTATTTTGGCTCTCCCACTTTATTGTAAAATTATTCTTTTGAGGTGTTTAGCCGCCGAGCAAGTGTTAGCTCGCGTATATTTTTACTTACTGTCTGCCTACGGGCTGTAACATGATTGGCAACCTAGGGTTGATCATGTATGACTAAACTCTTGCTAGTCCTCACATTTTGTAACGACTAGCTTCATGATCAGCTGAATATGTAATGTTTGGGACGCCTTACTTTTGTATATTTGGTAATCTTACATCTTGTAATATCCACTTATTTGCTTGTGATTGAGACACTAGGCTTGTTATTGACCTTAAGAGATTGATGGCTTGTAGATAAACCCTCATATATCTAGACAGCCGTGACCGTATAGTGGAGTGGATCCCATTTCATTATACGTAGCTAGCTATGTCTGCCCCCGCTCTCCAGTATTCTGGTTCTGGGACGTGACATGGTTTAAGTGGTAGCCCATGCAGGTCTTATAAATTAAGATATGTGAGGGTTTACCAAATAGATGTCTCAATCAGCACTCGTCTTTGATCTCTGCTCGTATCCTCTTGATTCCTGAACTTCTTGTCCTGATCACATGCTTGTAATCGTTGATCTGTCCTGGTCCTTCCTTATTGTTCCCATGTCATCTTCTTCAGCGGCATTGAACCTGGACCTGCCGATCAGCAAGGCGGATCACCTCCCGTGGACCAGCAGCAACCAGAAGATCAGGCCCAGCACTCAGGAGCGGCCTCCCGAGTCGTACCTACTGGAGGAGAGCCGCCAGTTCAGCCAGTCCAGCCTGTAGAGTCTGATGATGGCACTTTGGTGGGTCTCATCAGATCATTGTTAGCTTCCCAAGATCTTGCCCGCAGCTGGTGGGCGGCGCAGGCCGTGGGATTAGTGGCCCCTATTCTATAGGCACTATTCAGAGAGAGATTCTAGACTAAGTACTTCGATGCGGTGGCTCGGTATGATCTTCAGACAAAGTTCACCAATCTGAAGAAAGGAGGCAGGACGGTCGATGGATATGCGACCGAGTTCTCCAGGCTTAGTCGGTTTGCTCCCACTTTAGTGGCAACCGAGTTCGACAGAGCCCAGCAGTTCCAGCAAGGGATCCACCTGGAGATTTTGTTAGCAGTCGAGCAGTTTGAGCATCAGACCTTCGATGCAGTATTGAGAGCGGCACGGAGGCACGAGTATACCTCCCACAGGATAGTAGACAGGACCGGAGGTCGGAAGCGATCTCACGGTCAGATGACCCAGTCGACAGCACCAGCCCCGGCAGTCAGGGCTTTGACAATTGGAACTCCGAGGCAGGCAGCCTCAGTGACGTCGGTCACGTCCCCTCAGTAACAGAAGCAGAAGCAGTCTTCCGCAATGGGCTGCACTCATTGTGGGAAGCCAGGACACGTTGTTTTAGAGTGTCGCAGAGCACAGGGATTGTGCTTGGCTTGTGGAGCACCGGACCACAAGATAGGGTCCTGTCCGAATAGGGCCAGTTCATCATCGTCCCAGACTAGTCCCTCGGTAAGGGGACCAGTACCAGTCCAGCAGCAGCAGCAGCAGTATCCCTTGCCGAGGCCATTGCCGCCTCAGGTCCAAGTATTTCAGCAGCAGTACCAGCCTCCGAGGCTATTGCCGCCTCAGGCCCTAGCCTTCCAGCTACAAAGACCCCAGCAGTATGCCCAGGTCCAAGCTCAGATCCAGAACCGGCAGAGAGGTTCCTTGCAGGATGTCTTTCCTCTTTCTCGGGCCTTCTATTTCCTTGCTTACATACACGATTGCATGATTGATTGCTTAGTATAGCTTGTCCTTGCAATCTCTAGCCTCTTGATTAAATTTCGAGGACAGAATTCTTTTAAGGTGGGTAGAGTTGTAATTCCCGTAGTTCGTATCACGTATTGGAAATACGTGTACGTATTTCGGGCTCGTATTTTTGGTTTGTCATAATTAGTTAGCCTTGGATTTTTATTTTGCATGTTGCATTAGCATGGTTCATCATGGCATTGCATTGGCTTGGTTTGGTTCGGTTTAGTGGGTTTGGCTTGGTTTGGTTTTATTGTGGAGAACTACTCCCACCTACCACCACTTCCACCATAAATATCTATCCCACTCTCTCTCTTCCATTATTACTCATTACTCATTCTTCTTCTCCATCTTTACTCTTCACCTACCAGGAGAGAGTGGAGAGCTTAGGCAAGTGCATCTTGCTTCATGGAGGAAGTCCATTTTTATTGTTCCATTGTCTTCCTCATGTGTTTTTAACCCACTTTAGTACTTGGCATTTTTTTCATTTCTATGGTTAAATTTTGTAGATCTAGTTTTGAGGTATTTTCGGTTTCCAAGATTTTGATCCATCAAACTTGCTTATTTTGCTAAGTTGATGATCCCATGTTGCAGAGAATATTATTTGGTCCAAATTTGACCTATAAAATTTTGCTGAGCCGCATGGACATAGCAGCATTAATTATTTTCTGGCATGATGGCACTTAATAGCAAGCATAGTAATTTGGACAAGACCTAATAATTAATTGTCACGTGCAGCTTGCAATTGTATGCACATAATATAGTGATTGAGCCGCATGTACTTGCTGGCCTTAACACTCTTGGCCACTTGAAGAAGTTCAGCCGCATGCAAGCCTTCCTTAAGCTGGCCGCATGGCATTAATTGCTCGTAGTAGCCGCATAAGGTTAGAAAATACATTACCTTAATACAAAGCTGACCCCTTTTAAATGCATCCTTAATGCATTTGTCCTATTCATGCTTTAATGCTTTGGATGCTTTGATTTAAAGCATCCTGGAACACAGAGCCGCATAGGCATTAATTTAATGTTTATTTGAATGCATTCTTCAAATACATTAATGCACGTATGGTATTACAATGCATATTTTAATGCATTCTCATCCTCTGATGCATTAAAGCACAAATTGTATTATAATGCCTATTATAATACATTCTTATTCATTCTCATTCTCTGATGCATTTATTAATGGAATCTTCAAGGCCTTAATGCATGGCCGCATGGGTCAGCAAGCTTGGCTTGCTTAATATTAGGAAGCATGGCCGCATGCTCTGCTTGCTAAATAATTAAATGTATAGCCGCATGGCTACATTGGAATGGCATTTATTACTAGCATTCTATTAGTCTTGCTTGCATTTGCATGCAACCACAGAGTCGCATAAGAAATTATTTTCAATAAGTAGTTGCTTGTTTGTAATTTCATGCAAGCAATGTGAGAGTGAGCCGCATGGATATTTATAGTATTAATATTGTTTAATGCAGAGACGCATGGCCTTTGGCCATTAAATAATATTATTTGTATCTTGCAATTTTGTATGAAACCTAAGGTGAGCCGCATAGGCTTTCTTTCCCCCACTATTTAATATTTTGGCCACGTGAACCATTACTTGAAGGGTTCACATGTACCTTTTCTTAATTGCATTAATTGTGGGGGTCCCATATAGCTTTTTAGTTGACTAGCTTGCTGAAGTGGGAGTTTGCATTAATAACGGTCCTACTATCTTTTGTCTTATTTGATTTCAAGGCCTATTTATTGTTTCCTGGCCGCATGGGTGGCCTTCCACTCTCTTTGACCGCACGTTTGTTCTCCCACTTTTGGACCGCATGGGTCCCACTTTGATTGTTTAATGTTTTATTTGTCTGAATTGTGGTCAGAATTTCTTCCCACTCCCAACATGAAAGTTGTAGACTTTCTCCTTGGCTTCAAGAATATATATATATATTATAGTATATTATTATTTTAATTGCATAAGTTTCTTCCCTCATTGATAAATGGCATGACTTGATAGTAACCCGCCGTGGTGCACTCCTGACATAATAACTTGACCTGACAAATTTGACATGATAACTTGACATGATAATTCTTGATAGTGGCCCGCCGTGGCGCACTCTTGACATGATAAACTTGACATGATATATTCTTTGAAATGTTGTTGCGACGGCTAACACGACATGACAAGATTGAATGACCTGGACACCGTGGACGATTGTGCTTGTGCAAATGAACCCGTCTTGTCTTGCATCATGTCTAGGACGGGGATCCCTGAGTACCACGGTCAGGGGCACCCACTGAAATCAACTAAGGCTAACAAATAAAATAAATCCAGTAGTCATGAAGAGATTTCCCAGCTACAGGCAATCCCGTTATCTGGGCGCCCCACTTGGGATCTGTAGCCTGCCGTCGAGTAGGGCACATTTCCAGCACACTGTCATGTGTTGCACCCTCTAAGTCATCTAAGGGTACATGCGTTTCCTGGACGATGTACCCACTTAAATTCAACTCTAATTGCGTCCGGATAGCCTGGATGGTCTGCAGGGCTTGTGGCTGTGGAATAATCTCGCTGCATCTTGTTAGTAACTAGGCCTGTGGTAACCCTAGTTAGTTAAAGTATCAAGCCGTACTTATTGCTTGGCCGTGAAATATTGGATGAAGTTCAATCAGTCTAGCCTTGTCTTGATCATGTACAAGATTGTTACTTGACCTGATTTCTTATATTTATCTTGCCGATAAATGGTGGGAGAAACCAAGTTCCGTTCAGACGAAGGGTTACAACCCCGGTCCTTGTTTGGTTTACGGGTTGTAACCTGGTTATCTGAATAGTCCCATGGTTATCTCATCGTATATCACCTGTCATGTTTTTCTTTAATTGTTGTCTTTTATTATATATATTATTACTCTTGTGCCGATTGCTGGTTTTAGTTCCTAAGTGAAGCCTCCTTTGTAGCACTTGCTCTTTCTGGGTCTGACCTAGCTGGTTTTGTATGGCCAGATACCAGAGCAGCTCCAGAGGATCTACCGAATCTCCAGCCACATGGTGACCACTAGACGGAATCCTGGCAACGAGTGGATTATTTTGGCTCTCCCACTTTATTATAAAATTATTCTTTTGAGGCGTTTAGCCGCCGAGCAAGTGTTAGCTCGTGTACATTTTTACTTACTGTCTGCCTACGGGCTGTAACATGATTGGCAACCTAGGGTTGATCATGTATGATTAAACTCTTGCTAGTCCTCACATTTTATAACGACTAGCTTCATGATCAGCTGAATATGTAATGTTTGAGACGCCTTACTATTGTATATTTGGTAATCTTACATCTTGTGACATCCACTTACTTGCTTGTGATTGAGACACTAGGCTTGTTATTGACCTTAAGAGACTGATGGCTTGTAGATAAACCCTCATATATCTAGACAGCCGTGACCGTATAGTAGAGTGGATCCCATTTCATTATACGTAGCTGGCTATGTCTGCCCCCGCTCTCCAGTATTCTGATTCTGGGGCGTGACACCTACTGACCACTGCTACCAAGGCCCATGTCCAGCACTCATCAGCTGCTAAATGCAGTCCCATATCCCTTGTCACGACCTGTACCCTCTTTTTCGGATACAAGACGTGTCGAAGCCAGCCTACGCCACAGAGTCGGCGGTAGAACGCTGTCACGGCCATGATGCTCAAAATAACAAAAGTAAACTTTATTGCTCATTCACATTTCTAATAGATTACAACATTTACAAGAATTATATTTGAAAAGAAATACAAAGTCTCACCATCTTTTACAACAGTTTAAGTTATCTAACTACTTTCTAGGTCTTGGCCTGCAAGTACACCCGTATCTCCCAGAGCTAAGTGAAGCCACAGTTAACCTGAAAAATGTTAGTTTCCAGTCAGGAATGGAACAAGCACACAAATCGACGACAATACGAAAATACAATAGAATTAACAAGACATGAAAATAACATATATGAGATAAAAATTAGAAAGTAATTGATGACATGGCAAGTGGTGAAGAAGACAAGGAAAATAAATAAAATACAACTATCTATGTGATTTGAAATATCAGTTTCGATATGTGAACGACTAGGAGGTATATTCGGTACCCTATACGTGTCGTGTGTAGCTGCTATTCTCCACGAAAGACACGGGAGATAGTTCTGGGTAGTCCACATGTCTACTAAGATATTTTTCCTCCCGACTAGTACTCATGGACTCGAACAAGTCACGAAACACGAAAATACGATAATCAAGAAATAATGTATGTAGAGATCCATGGCACTAAATCCGCGTAACAATGTGTCAACAATCAAGATAACATATGCATAAACATGAAATGGAAAGACTAATATGAATCGAAAAAAATCAAAAAGTGCACTTGCCTGAGGCCTTTGATGGTGGAACAAATATTTCCATTGAGTCCAGAATAGTTCGATTGGCTAGGTCGATACGCAAATCTACAACTTATGTTTTGAAAATAATTACTATATTTAAAACTATATTTATACTAGTCAACTATTTGTAGGAAAATATTTGAAAATCTAGAAACCATTTTAGGATTAAAATCTAACTTTGTTAACAACTTTTTGTCAAGATTATATAAATACATTTTTTATTTGGAAACTATATTTGTTACAATTATAAATTTTAGGAATATTATTTGTAGATATAATAATAACAGTAATAAAATAATAAAATAATTGAAAATCATATTAATAATCATAATAATAACTATATATATTTAATATCAGAAAATATGTTAGTAAATACTTAATAAAAATAACTACCATTATTACTTTGTAGTATGGTCTTCTCATTGAAGACTGCAAAATGAAGATAATGATAAAAACTTAATAATAATAATAATCATTGATTTACTGTATTGTACTTATACGAAATAATATAACATACAAAACCCCTTTTCCACACAACTTTCTCGTTTTCCCCATTAACAACATCAATTTTATTACTGTTGTCTCCTCTGCTTCATTTGGGAAGAGAGTGTGAGAAATGGGAAAAAGAATTGAGAGAGGAGGAGAGAAGAAGAGGAGAGAAGCTTACATGGAGAAAGTCGAGTCGCTCCGACGTGGAGGCTCTGCCAGAGTCGGCGTTCGAGACTCAGCGGTGGAGAGGATATCGACGAAGGGAGCTACGGAAGCGGAGGCATCGTGGTGAACAGCGGCGCTTGGCACGGCGACGGGATACGAGCGGCGGCACGACTGAGAGGATGGGATCGATCTCGTGGTTGGAGGAGGCGGACGAACCAGCAGTTCGCCAGAGCTGTCGGTTCGAGGCCGGCGACGTCGAGCGGTGGAGGGCTCGCTTTGGTTGTGGTCAAGCGGCACATGGTCTTCCCCTGGCATCGTGCGCTGGCGGCGCAACGCCGGGGCTCGGCAGCGGGTCTTGCAGGCTGCGGTGGTGATAGCAGTGATAGTCGATGGTGAAGACGAGGTGATAGGCTGGGCGTGGTCGAACGGTGCCGATAGGCGGGGAAGCGGTGGAGGTTAGGATTGATCTCTTTTGCTTCTTCTCTGGAAGATGGTGTCGTGTGTCCCGAATGTGGGACACTGGAATGATGTTTCCGTGGAGTTCGGAGTCGTGTCCTGTATGGCATACACAAATAGTGTACTGATGTGGATCTGAATGGACACATGATAGTAAAATTGATGTGGACACGGACAACACGGGTCCAGACACGATTGATATGGTGATTGTGCTGGACACAGACACAACCGAGCACGAATATGGTAATGGTGGTAACGGTGATGCGGGAGTCGGAAAGCGGCCAGGATCGGGTGCGGTGGATTTGTGTGCAGCCTGGTGGGATTGGGATTGGCTGCAGGTGATGGTTGTGGTCATGGTGAGGGTTTTGGTTGCAGAAGGGATAGTATGGAATGAGAGATGTCATATATATATGCATGTATGGCTTTGGTTTAAGGAGTAGAGATAGGGAAGCAGCGGGGTGATGGTGAGGCTTCATCGGGTGGTAGCGATAGAGGTGGCGTTGGTAGAGGAATGTCATGGCGTGGGGAGGTTCTGGTATATATATCGGTGTATTAACAGTTATTCTCTTCTACTATAATTGATTAACCACAATACTTTAAAGATAATATTTGTTACTTTCCAAATGATTTGAAATATGCTAGTATAATTTAAATCTTACTTCAAACAATACTCCTCGTATTCAAATATAATCCTTGAGATAATCAAAATAATTTAAAGTGTACTTTTATTAATAAAAAAATTCTTATTAAAATAATTTCATAAATCTATTATCACTTGATAATTTAATACAACTAAATTTAAGAAACATTTAAATGAAAATCAATCAAATCAAATTCAAGTAAATAATATTTAGAATATATACATTCGATATTCTCAAATAATTCGCATATAGAAATCTAAATTGGAAAGTTGATTACTACTACAATCTAATATTTGTCAAAATCCAAATCTTATGAATTTAAATCCAATTCAAATAGCATAATTACTTGGAAATAACCTTTAATGCTATCGGAATAGTTTAAACCATATTATTGCTAATCATAACCTATTAGTAGAATATAATATCAATTTAAATCAATACTTAGTATTTATCAAATTATGTAAATAAGTCAAATAACTGTAACATATGAATTCAATTATTTAATTAAATAATACATTAGATCATAAAATATATCTAATTTTATCAAATAGATTTCAAAACAAATTATATATATCTAAACCATAAAATGAATGATAATGGTAACTTGAATAGTTATCGAATCTAAAATCGAAATTAGCCTATAATGTTTAGAAGCAATACTATATATTATTAATAATATCTAAAACATATTGGAAACACCATCGCGGTAACTGATCATATAATTCTAGAAGTCTATTTTGTAAAATCTCTACCTAAAGTAAATTCTTCAAAATATCGATAGTAGAAGTAAAGACTATTTTCTAACTAGAAAATTCATTTAAAACTACAACTAAAATACATAAATATATAAAAATTAGAAAAACTCGAAAAGTGGGCTTACATCCCTCATCCTCACACTAACACTCACCTTCACAAATCTCTGACAACCTAGGATACACAAGTACACTAGGATACACTCACAAGCTAACACATATACATACTAATATATATACGTATATATGACACTCAACTCACTCTTAACGGGTGTCACGACCCGCACCCTAAGTAGGGGTACGAGAACGTGGGTATGTCCAGCCTACGCCACAGAATCAGCGGTAGAACGCTGTATAGGTCGTCTATAACATACAACATCTAGACACAATATAAAGGTACATGTCATCTCCGCACGGAGGTATATAATGTTGTCTCGACCCGCACCCGCTTCTCGGACGCGAGAGCGTGAGCAAGCCAGCTACGCATCAAGCGGACTCCAGCCCGACTCGAATAGGTAAACGATGTCACGGCTATGGCAATGGGCCTATCAAGGCAAGGCAAAACTATATCTCAATCAACAATAAGAATAATAATCAAGAATGAACAAGTATGGATCGTGGTCTGCAGCCCACTAGCATATATGTCCGATAAGACTCTGATAAAGTAACAAGAGTCTAAACTGAATCAGGAAACATGATATCTCATGATAAGGTATGAAAGCACGAGCTGATAATAAATGTAATACGATACCTGAATCCCACAAGCGTATCATCCCATCCGTCATCCAGAACTAATAGCTATCTCCATGCACTCACTAAACCTGAAGAGATCATCAGGTCCTCAGGGAACATAGCAAGATACATAAAAATATGCCTATCTAGCAGTTTATCATGCAATAAAGAAAATACAGGAAATAAACGAGAAAAGACCAATCCGTACGAAAATACGACTATACACGACTGGAAGAACCACTACGCCTAGACGAACTACTGGAGAAAATAAGAGAACATGATATCACGATGTCAATGGACAACCAATCGAATACTCAAACCCTCGCCCCTAGTGTGGACTCGCAGGTTTGAACAACTACTAGCCCTCGCCCCTAGTGTGGACTCGCAAGCTAGCATCACCCTCGTCCCTTGTGTGGACTCGCAGGTGTGAACCATACACTACTAACCATCGTCCCTGGTGTGGACTCGCAGGCCAGCATCACCCTCGTCCCTTGTGTGGACTCGTAGGTGTGGACATATAACTACTAATCCTCGCCCCTAATGTGGACTCGCAGATTAGCTAACTAACTCTCGCCCCTGGTGTGGGCTCGAAAGTTAGCTTAACTACTAACCCTCGCCCCTAATGTGGGCTCGCAGATTAGCTTACTAACTCTCGCCCCTGGTGTGGGCTCGCAAGTTAGCTTAACTACTAACCCTCGCCCCTAATGTGGACTCGCAGGTTAGCATCAAGATTTTAAGACAAGGAGGTAAAGCAGTTCCGATATGACTTATTTATCCTATGATACGATACGACTCACGACACGATACAAGAGGAAACCAATCTGATAGAACCACGACATCCAGTCAAGCATGATAACGATAAAAGAACACGACTAATAAACCAGTAAACACTGTCTAAAGTAAGGTATGCAAATCAAAGAACTGTAATAACTAACTGTTAACATATAAAGATATAGGGATTAACTAAGCATGTAAATCATGAACAACTAGAGAACTATATGTATACTAGCATGCACGATGTACAAATCTCGTGTCAATAATCAACTAGTAAAACTGTATAATAATAATAGAAATATGCATATAAATAAACTGTAGAGGGAGACAAGGTATCTTGCCTGCAGGTTGCACGCAGATCCAACAAATATATAGTCAACTGATAAACCACGAAGTCCAAGTCATCACAACTGTCTCCGAAAGCTGAAATAAACAATGCCAACAGTCTCAGAATAGTCAAATTAGCTAGGATTGCCTGTCCTTAAGTCCAATTTTGGACACCGGGGCAAAACGGTAATTTCGGGCAAAAACGGTATCCGTCGTTGGACCCGCTTTGCACCGAAAAGCGTGCCAGAGTTAATGGTCTCTAAAGTTGTCAAACTACATGTCTACGAATCCAGTTTTCCGATACGAACCCAACCGTATGTCCAGAGTTGGATTCCGGCGGACCGTGCACAAAATCGTCCGTCGAGTCGGACCGTGGGGCCCGCAAAACGACAATTTTATCAACGGTCTCAGAATCGGACCAAACTTGGCATACAGGACCAGAAAAATGATACGGTCCTGCTGGCGTAAGTTTCGTCTCGATCTGACGAACGTGCACAAAGTAATTGGGGAATTTGCACAGAGGCCGATACGACGAATTTCGACGGATACGCATCAAATTCGTCGCGCACATGCGACCAATTTGAATTCCGTCAAAGCCCACATGACCACGAAGTCGTTACGCACCTTTCGATGCTCTCGGTTCGCGACAACGTCGCCCGGTTTGGCGGGATGCACGTCATATCGAACAATTTTCTAAATTTCTAAACTGTTATCGCCAAGTTTTTCTTGATTTTCAAGCTAATTTATCTTGATATCTAATTAACCATAATTAAAACTAATAACAGGGTTTTAATCCTGTTTATGTTGTCCTTAACTCTCTTTAAAGGAATTTCCTAAATTCTAGGTGGATTGGCAGAAATCTGCCTTCCAAACAGGGTGTGGGGACTGTTCTAGAACTGTTAAAAAAAACAGTTTTCGTCGAAGTTCGACTCGATTTCTCGACAAATACATTACGCATCTTCGTAAAGTAATTTTTGGATCGAAAGAGGGTTATATTGATTGTGAACCTGCGAAGACGGGTCTGGATTTGATGAATCGAGGAAGCGGGGATCCCGTCACGAAGACTGCACATTGCAATGCTGTCGCTGCACTACTCTGTTCTGCTCTGTTCTTGCGCGTGCGAATTTGGCCGTGGTTTGGCCGGCCTGTGGCCGCGTGCGGCGGCGCAACGGGTGGGGGAGGGTCACCCAGCATCCTGGGGTGTGGTGGCACGCATTGGAATTATGGTTTGCGGTTGATCTCGTCGACCTATATCAAGTATATATATACTCTATGTATATGGATGCTGTGCGGGTCGACTTCAGTTCGGGTTGAGGGAAATTCATACGTGGGTCACTGTTGTTTGGTTTTAAACATGGGCCTATGGGCCACTGGCCCGAGGCTGGGCTTGGATGGCCGGCTAGCTGGAATTTGCTAGGCTGGGCTAAGCTATTTATTCTACTCTTAATTCGAAGCAACAGGTACTTGTTAGTTTCTGCAGTGTAATGCCTGTGGTTCGTATTATGTATTGGGAATACGTGTACGTATTTCGGACTCGTATTTTTGGTTTGACATAATTAGCTAGCCTTGGATTTTATTTTGCATATTGCATTAGCATGGTTCATCATGGCATTATATTGGCTTGGTTTCGTTCGGTTTAGTGGGTTTGGCTTGGTTTGGTTTTATGTGGAGAACCACTCCCACCTACCACCACTCCCACCATAAATATCTATCCCTCTCTCTCTCTCTATCATTATTTCTCATTACTTATTTCTTCTTCTCCATCTTTACTTCTCCACCTACCAGGAGAGAGGGAGAGCTTAGGCAAGTGCACCTTGCTTCATGGAGGAAGTCTATTTTTATTGTTCCATTGTCTTCCTCATGTGTTTCTAACCCACTTTAGTACTTGGCATTTTTCATTTCCATGGTTAAATTTTGTAAATCTAGTTTTGTGGTATTTTCGGTTTCCAGGATTTTGATCTATCAAACTTGCATATTTTGCTAAGTTGATGGTCCCATGTTGCAGAGGATTCCGTTTGGTCCAATTTGACCTATGGGAAGTAGTCAGCCGCATAGGCCAACTCAATTGCTGGCCAATAAATTAATGCATTAGCAATAGCAGTAGTCAGCCGCATGAGCTTGAAATAATAGATGCATTAAATAATGCATGGCCCTGGTTCTCCAGCCGCATGCATATTAATGGGTTATACCAATACATGCAATATTTTAATGAATAATTAAATGCATTTTTTTCAAACACGTACACTTAGCATCAGCCGCATGAGAAAGCATTTAATGCATTGTTGAACATCAGCCGCATGTAAAGTATTAATGTAAGGCTTTGTCCAAGCCGCATAGCATGCATCGCATTAAAAATAATGCTTGCCCAGCCGCATACACTTTGGTTAAAGCATTAAATAATGCTTTGCTTGGAATTAATGAATGCACTTTTGTTAAAAGCATTAAATAATGCTTTGCTTCAGGAATGTGCACTGAATGTGTTTTGTTAACACATTAAATAAACGCTATGCTTAGAATGCATTGAATGTACCTTTATTAACACATTAAATCAATGCATTTTTTTAGCATTAATTAAGGCTTAACTTTTCCCAATGCTTGTCTTTTCTAATTTACTTTTTACTTCTCCTAATGCTTCCTGGAGAGAGAGCCGTATGCTTCCTGGAGAGAGCCGCATATGGCATATTATTAATGCACTTAGTGCATTCTTAATGCATTTGCATTAATACATCCTTTAGTGCATGTCCAAAAATGCAATTACCTAAAGCATTGTTACTGCAAGGAGCCGCATACACTTGCTAAGCATACTTGCCATCAACTGCATAATCATTAGTTATTTATTTATTTATTTGCTGTATTTTATGCAAGCAAATGTGAGAGTGAGCCGCATGGATATTTATAGTATTAATATTGTTTAATGCAGAGCCGCATGGCCTTTGGCCATTAAATAATATTATTTGCATGTTGTAATTTTGCATGAAACCTAAGGTGAGCCGCATAGGCTTCCTTTTCCCCACTATCTAATATTTTGGCCACGTGAGCCACCCTTTTTCTGGCAATCATCATTCCATTGTTTGGCCACGTGCCCCTTTTCCTTGTTTAAGTGGAAGCTCGTATTTATTGTCTTCCCACTCTCTATCTTTTCTGACTGTATGAATATTTCTTGTTAGCAATTACTCTTGGCCGCATGCACAATTGTATGCTAGCCGCATATGGCTTGCTGGCCTTAAATGTTTGTCTGATTGCATTTAAATAATTTCGGAGCCGCATGGGTGGCCTCCCACTCTCTTTGACCGCATGTTTGTTCTCCCACTTTTGGACCGCATGGGTCCCACTTTGATTGTTTAAATGTCTTATTTGCATGAATTGTGGTCCGAATTTCTTCCCACTCCCAACATGAAGGTTGTAGAGTTTCTCCTTGGCTTCAGGAATATATATATTATTAATATATTATTATTTAATTGTGCAAGTTTCTCTCCTCCTTGATAATTGGCATGACTTGATAATGACCCGCCGTGGTGCACTCCCGACATGATAACTTGACCTGACAATTTGACATGATGACTTGACGTGATAATTCTTGATAGTGGCCCGCCGTGGCGCACTCTTGACATGATAAACCTGACATGATATTTCTCAAAATGCTGTTGCGACGGTTAATACGACATGACAAGATTGAATAACTTGGACACCGTGGACAATTGTGCTTGTACAAATGAACCCGTCTTGTCTTGCATCATGTCTAGGATGGGGATCCCTGAGTACCACGGTCAGGGGTACCCACTGAAATCAACTAAGGCTAACAACTAGAATAAATCCAGTAGTCATGAAGAAATTTCCCAGCTACAGGCAATCCCGTTATCTGGGCGCCCCACTTGAGATCTGTAGCCTGCCGTCGAGTAGGGCACATTTCCAGCACACTGTCATGTGTTGCACCCTCTAAGTCATCTAAGGGTACATGCGTTTCCTGGACGATGTACTCACTTGAATTCAATCCCTAATTGCGTCCGGATAGCCTGGATTAGTTACAGGGCTTGTGGCTGTAGAACAATCTCACTGCATCTTGCTAGTAACTAGGCCTGTGATAACCCTAGTTAGTTAAAGTATCAAGCCGTACTTATTGCTTGGCCGTGAATGTTGGATGGAGTTCAATCAGTCTAGTCTCGTCTTGATCCTGTACAAGATTGTTACATGTCCTGAATCCTTATTTTATCTTGCCGATAAATGGTAGGAAAATCCAAGTTCTGTTCAGACGAAGGGTTACAACCCCGGTCCTTGTTTGGTTTACGGGTTGTAACCTGGCTATCTGAATAGTCCCATGGTTATCCCATCGTATATCACCCTGTTATGCTTTTTTTTAACTCCTGTCTTATTTATTACTTTATGGTTATTTGTGCTAATTGCTGGTTTTAGTTCCTAAGTGAAGCCTCCTTTGTGGCACTTGCTCTTTCTGGGGTCTGACCCAGCTGGTTTTGTATGGCCAGATACCAGAGCAGCTCTAGAGGATCTACCGGTTTTCCAGCCCGATGGTGAACACCAGGCGTAACCAGGGCAATGAGTAGGTTATTTTTGGCTCTTCCACTTTATTATAAAATTATTCTTTTGAGGCGTTTAGCCGTCGAGCCAGTGTTAGCTCATGTACATTTTTACTTACTGTCTGCCTACGGGCTGTAACATGATTGGCAACCTAGGGTTGATCATGTATGACTGAAACTCTTGCTAGTCCTCACATTTTGTAACGACTAGCTTCATGATCAACTGAATATGTAATGTTTGGGATATCTTACTATTGTATATTTGGTGATCTTACATCTTGTAACTCTATTTACTTGCTTGTGATTGAGACACTAGGCTTGTTCATGATCTTAAGAGACTGTTGGCTTGTAGATAAACCTTCATATATCTAGACAGCCGTGACCGTATAGTGGAGTGGATTCCATTTCATTATACGTAGCTGGCTATGTCTGCCCCCGCTCTCCAGTATTCTGGTTCTGGGGCGTGACATGGTTTAAGTGGTGGCCCATACAGGTCTTGTAAATCAAGATATGTGAGGGTTTACCGAATAGATGTCTCAATCAGTATTCGCCCTTGATCTCTGCTTATATCCTCTTGATTCCTAAAATTCTTGTCCTGATCACATGCTTGTAATCGTTGATCTGTCCTGGTTCTTCCTTATTGTTCCCATGTCGTCTTCTTCAGCGGCATTGAACCTGGACCTGCCGATCAGCAAGGCAGATCACCTCCCGTGGACCAGCAGCAACTAGAAGATCAGGCCCAGCACTCAGGAGCAGCCTCCCGAGTCGTACCTACTGGAGGAGAGCCGCCAGTTCAGCCAGTCCAGCCTGTAGAGCCTGATGATGGCACTTTGGTGGGTCTCATCAGATCATTGTTAGCTTTCCAAGATCGTCGAGGTGATGCATTGCACCAGATAGTGGAAGATGCTCTGAACAGAGGCGGTCATCCAAGGAATAGTACAGCGAACAGTTTCAAGCGCTTGAACCCTCCATTCTTCGATGGTAGTGAAGATGCTATCGCTGCTGACGCGTGGCTCCAGGATACTGAAGTCATTCTAGAGACAGCCAGAACCCCGGAGGATAAGAAGGTGGCCGTGGTGCGTCTACAGTTATTGGATCTTGCCCGCAGCTGGTGGGCAGCACAGGCCGTGGGATTAGTGGCCCCTATTCTATGGGCAGTATTCAGGGAGAGATTCCAGACCAAGTACTTCGATGCGGTGGCTCGGTACGATCTTCAGACCAAGTTCACCAATCTGAAGCAAGGAGGCAGGACGGTCGATGGATATGCGGCCGAGTTCTCCAGGCTTAGTCGGTTTGCTCCCACCTTGGTGGCGACCGAGTTTGACAGAGCCCAGCGGTTCCAGCAGGGGCTCCACCTCGAGATTTTATTGGCAGTGGAACAGTTTGAGCATCAGACTTTTGATGCAGTGTTGAGGGCAGCCAGGAGGCACGAGTATACCTCCCACAGGATCGTGGACAGGATCGGAGGTCGGAAGCGATCTCACGGCCAGATGACCCAGTCGACAGCACCAGCCCCAGCAGTCAGGGCCTTGACAATTGGAACTCCGAGGCAGGCGGCCTCAGTGACGTCGGTCACGTCCCCTCAGCAACAGAAGCCGAAGCAGTCTTCCGCAATGGGCTGCACTCATTGTGGGAAGCCAGGACACGTTGTTTCGGAGTGTCGCAGAGCGCAGGGATTGTGTTTGGCTTATGGAGCACCGGACCATAAGATAGGGTCCTGCCCGAATAGGGCCAGTTCGTCCTCGGCCCAGACTAGTCCCTCGGTAAGGGGACCAGCCCCAATCCAGCAGCAGCAGCAGTATCCATTGCCGAGGTCATTGCCACCTCAGGCCCAAGTATTTCAGCAGCAGTACCAGCCTCCGAGGCCATTGCCGCCTCAGGCCCTAGCCTTCCAGCTACAAAGACCCCAACAGTATGCCCAGGTCCAAGCTCAGATCCAGAACCGGCAGAGAGGTTCCTAGCAGGATATCTTTTCTCTTTCTCATGTCTTCAATTTCTTTGCTTACATACATGATTGCATGATTGATTGCTTAGTATAGCTTGTCCTTGCCACTCTAGCCTCTTGATTAAATTCCGAGGACGAAATTCTTTCAAGGTGGGTAGAGTTGTAATGCCCGTGGTTCGTATTACGTATTGGGAATACGTGTACGTATTTCGGACTCGTATTTTTGGTTTGACATAATTAGCTAGCCTTGGGTTTTATTTTGCATATTGCATTAGCATGGTTCATCATGGCATTGCATTGGCTTGGTTTGGTTCGGTTTAGTGGGTTTGGCTTGGTTTGGTTTTATGTGGAGAACCACTCCCACCTACCACCACTCCCACCATAAATATCTATTCCTCTCTCTCTCTTCCATTATTTCTCATTACTCATTTCTTCTTCTCCATCTTTACTTCTCCACCTACCAGGAGAGAGGGAGAGCTTAGGCAAGTGCACCTTGCTTCATGGAGGAAGTCTATTTTTATTGTTCCATTGTCTTCCACATATGTTTCTAACCCACTTTAGTACTTGGCATTTTTTATTTTCATGGTTAAATTTTGTAAATCTAGTTTTGTGGTATTTTCGGTTTCCAGGATTTTGATCTATCAAACTTGCATATTTTGCTAAGTTGATGGTCCCATGTTGCAGAGGATTCCGTTTGGTCCAATTTGACCTATGGGAAGTAGTCAGCCGCATAGGCCAACTCAATTGCTGGCCAATAAATTAATGCATTAGCAATAGCAGTAGTCAGCCGCATGAGCTTGAAATAATAGATGCATTAAATAATGCATGGCCCTGGTTCTCCAGCCGCATGCATATTAATGGGTTATACCAATGCATACAATATTTTAATGAATAATTAAATACATTTTTTTCAAACACGTACACTTAGCATCAGCCGCATGAGAAAGCATTTAATGCATTGTTGAACATCAGCCGCATGTAAAGTATTAATGTAAGGCTTTGTCCAAGCCGCATAGCATGCATCGCATTAAAAATAATGCTTGCCCAGCCGCATACACTTTGGTTAAAGCATTAAATAATGCTTTGCTTGGAATTAATGAATGCACTTTTGTTAAAAGCATTAAATAATGCTTTGCTTCAGGAATGTGCACTGAATGTGTTTTGTTAACACATTAAATAAACGCTATGCTTAGAATGCATTGAATGCACCTTTATTAACACAATAAATCAATGCATTTTTTTTAGCATTAATTAAGGCTTGACTTTTCCCAATGCTTGTCTTTTCTAATACACTTTTTACTTCTCCTAATGCTTCCTGGAGAGAGAGCCGCATGCTTCCTGGAGAGAGCCGCATATGGCATATTATTAATGCACTTAGTGCATTCTTAATGCATTTGCATTAATACATCCTTTAGTGCATGTCCAAAAATGCAATTACCTAAAGCATTGTTACTGCAAGGAGCCGCATACACTTGCCAAGCATACTTGCCATCAACTGCATAATCATTAGTTATTTATTTATTTATTTGCTGAATTTTATGCAAGCAAATGTGAGAGTGAGCCGCATGGATATTTATAGTATTAATATTGTTTAATGCAGAGCCGCATGGCCTTTGGCCATTAAATAATATTATTTGCATGTTGTAATTTTGCATGAAACCTAAGGTGAGCCGCATAGGCTTCCTTTCTCCTACTATCTAATATTTTGGCCACGTGAGCCACCCTTTTTCTGGCAATCATCATTCCATTGTTTGGCCACGTGCCCCTTTTCCTTGTTTAAGTGGAAGCTCGTATTTATTGTCTTCCCACTCTCTGTCTTTTCTGACTGTATGAATATTTCTTGTTAGCAATTACTCTTGGCCACATGCACAATTGTATGCTAGCCGCATATGGCTTGCTGACCTTAAATGTTTGACTGATTGCATTTAAATAATTTCGGAGCCGCATGGGTGGCCTCCCACTCTCTTTGACCGCATGTTTGTTCTCCCACTTTTGGACCGCATGGGTCCCACTTTGATTGTTTAAATGTCTTATTTGCATGAATTGTGGTCCGAATTTCTTCCCACTCCCAACATGAAGGTTGTAGAGTTTCTCCTTGGCTTCAGGAATATATATATTATTAATATATTATTATTTAATTGTGCAAGTTTCTCTCCTCTTTGATAATTGGCATGACTTGATAGTGACCCGCCGTGGTGCACTCCCGACATAATAACTTGACCTGATAATTTGACATGATGACTTGACGTGATAATTCTTGATAGTGGCCCGCCGTGACGCACTCTTGATATGATAAACCTGACATGATATTTCTCGAAATGCTGTTGCGACGGCTAATACGACATGACAAGATTGAATAACTTGGACACCGTGGACAATTGTGTTTGTACAAATGAACCCGTCTTGTCTTGCATCATGTCTAGGATGGGGATCCCTGAGTACCACGGTCAGGGGTACCCACTGAAATCAACTAAGGCTAACAACTAGAATAAATCCAGTAGTCATGAAGAAATTTCCCAGCTACAGACAATCCCGTTATCTGGGCGCCCCACTTGGGATCTGTAGCCTGCCGTCGAGTAGGGCACATTTCCAGCACACTGTCATGTGTTGCACCCTCTAAGTCATCTAAGGATACATGCGTTTCCTGGACGATGTACTCACTTGAATTCAATCCCTAATTACGTCCGGATAGCCTGGATTAGTTGCAGGGCTTGTGGCTGTAGAACAATCTTACTGCATCTTGCTAGTAACTAGGCCTGTGATAACCCTAGTTAGTTAAAGTATCAAGCCGTACTTATTGCTTGGCCGTGAATGTTGGATGGAGTTCAATCAGTCTAGTCTCGTCTTGATCCTGTACAAGATTGTTACATTTCCTGAATCCTTATTTTACCTTGCCGATAAATGGTAGGAAATCCAAGTTCTGTTCAGACGAAGGGTTACAACCCCGGTCCTTGTTTGGTTTACGGGTTGTAACCTGGCTATCTGAATAGTCCCATGGTTATCCCATCGTATATCACCCTGTTATGCTTTTTCTTAACTCATGTCTTATTTATTACTTTATGGTTATTTGTGCTAATTGCTGGTTTTAGTTCCTAAGTGAAGCCTCCTTTGTGGCACTTGCTCTTTCTGGGGTCTGACCCAGCTGGTTTTGTATGGCCAGATACCAGAGCAGCTCCAGAGGATCTACCGGTTTTCCAGCCCGATGGTGAACAGGCAACGAGTAGGTTATTTTTGGCTCTTCCACTTTATTATAAAATTATTCTTTTGAGGCGTTTAGCCGTCGAGCCAGTGTTAGCTCGTGTACATTTTTACTTACTGTCTGTCTACGGGCTGTAACATGATTGGCAACCTAGGGTTGATCATGTATGACTGAAACTCTTGCTAGTCCTCACATTTTGTAACGACTAGCTTCACGATCAGCTGAATATGTAATGTTTGGGACGCCTTACTATTGTATATTTGGTGATCTTACATCTTGTAACTTTATTTACTTGCTTGTGATTGAGACACTAGGCTTGTTCATGACCTTAAGCGACTGTTGGCTTGTAGATAAACCCTCATATATCTAGACAGTCGTGACCGTATAGTGGAGTGGATTCCATTTCATTATACGTAGCTGGCTATGTCTGCCCCCGCTCTCCAGTATTCTGGTTCTGGGACGTGACATGCAGATATCACAATATTATCTAGCTATTGAGTACTTTTGCTAGTAATATGTAACATCAAAATATGATTAGGCTGGCTGGGCCTGGGGGTCCGCTTTGTTGGGCTGGGCTGGAAATATCCTTTTGATTTCTTTTTCCTTCTTTTTATTTATTTCTTTCTATATATATAATATCTATATATATGTATATGTGTATTTATATATATATATATATATATACCTACCTTTACATGTACAAGTATAGGCATGCATACATATAAGTTTACGTATTGTATTCATCTATGTATATATACTCACATACCTAATACATGTATACGTAAACTGTATTTGGAACCTTTCCTGTATATACCTTCATATATAAATAATATATATTTATATATATAAAACATATTAACACATATATAGTTATATATCTATATATATGTATATATCTATATATACACCTATAAATCTCCAAAAATTCAAAATCAAACTTAACATTAGCTATCTATATATATATTGTATCTAAATACTTATACATATACGTAAGTTCAATTGACAATAAAAGGACAACCAATAAATATATTTATTTAATCACCACAAAATAATAAAGTAATAATAAAATTATTAACTGGTGGTTTGGTGAATCCATACTACTCATCCTTATCCGTGTCTAGAAAATTGTACAAATATTGTAAAGTAATAATTAATAATAAAATACCAATTTTTGTACAAATATTCAAATAGTTAAAATGTACATTAATACCTAAAATAATTTAGAAAATATTTGTACACACATAGAATATGCCTACATGGTCGTCTTTGGTCTCACTACATACCTAGAAGGCTTGGTTTCGGTTCGGGCCCAGTTCGGGCTAAGTTGGTACAACCGAGTCTTCTAAAATCAATAATCTAAATATTAAATAATTAAAACATCTTTAGAGGTTAAGTCGCAACTTGGCCTGGTTTTCCTAGTTAGAACAATCCTATGACTCGGCCTCCCCCTACCATGGCTAAACACTAGTCAAAGCACGCTACTGCACTATCCATGCCATGATTCTTAGCCGTCTGGTACTTCAAAACTCAAACATGACTAAAATCATCTAGCGTAATAATTAACTAAATAATTATTTACAAAACCTAAAAATCCCCATTTAAATCAAATAAATAAATAAATAAATATTTAAAAAAATTTCGGGAAGGGGAGCTACAAATCTACCCACCTTAAAAATAATTTCGTCCTCGAAATTCTAATCCATAACTATTCCTTAAAATTCAAAGTTTAGTATTTCCTTAATCTCCTCAAATTTAATTTCTCAAAAATATTCTATGGCCTTCTCTAGTCATTTGGTATTTACGAAATCTCGAGGACTTCTACCCACCTTGGGTCACACTACTCCTGCAGCACCACTTAGACTCTTCCTACTATGTGCCCTCAGGCGCTAGAGTGAAGAAGTCTAGGGCAATGCGAGCTCGGCAAGCTCAGTCGGCTGTCCCAACCTCTGACCATTCGAGCGCTCCGCTTACTGTTATGCGGGCCTCTGATGGAAAGTTATACAGAGCCACTCGAGTCCAGTCCCCGGCGGTAAACGGACAGAGTGGTTCCCAAAAGTCTTCCCGCAACCAGGAAGCAAATGTGGTTGCTCGAGACCCATCTGACTTGCGTGACGTGATCCTTCACAAACGTAAGGAAAAAAAAGGGTACTCGGTGTGCAAAGAGTCCTCCCATGGACATCACTGCACCCAAGTCATTGTCAACTGCTGCTGCAACATCGCGGCAGTACGAGAAGACTGGCGGTCCATCTTCCAAAGACTGCAACAACCAAGTTCAGAGGATGAGGCGCTTCCCGTCGTCTCCTGCAACTCTCCTCAGAGAATCCCCGCCAGCGGGAGAGGGAAGAAAACAAATATCTCCAGCCTGAAGATTTCAACCACTGTGACCAAGAAACTATCATCTAAGCGGTTGCCTACCACCGGAGTTTTCCAAGGTACCCGTTCGAAGACGAAGTCTACTACATTGGGAGATTCATCATCCACATCACTGGGGGTCGCTGGAATCGGGGGTAGCATTCCTTCGAACATCTACGACAATCCAGTATTCCAGCGAGATGAGCCCGGGGAAACGACTCGCCTAACAGATACAGCGGGTGCCGAAGTTCTCGAGGATGTTCACGACTCTCAAGACGAGGCAAGCTCTGAAGCTGGGGGTACTATTCCTTCTGAGTCCAAACCAGAGGAAAACATTCCCACATACCCCTACGACTTCTCTGTACAGGGGTATGATTCAGAGGGCACGTCATCCACCGTCCCTTCCACTTCGGCTCGTGTGAGGACGGCATTCATGACAAACGACGATCAAGACGGTCCCAGTAATCGCCAACGCATCGACACTCTAGAGGCCATACTGCGTACCTTGGTCAAATCCGTAGACGAAATCAAAGCGGCTCTTCCAACTCTGCAAGGAAGGACGCCTGGCCAAACAAGCTTGGGTCCCGCGGTCAATACAGACTCGAACTCAGCGGCACCAAACCCAGACGACAATCCTCCTGAAATGTCGGCTCCCACCGCTGCGGATGAGGCCAGGTAGGCAAAAAGAGAGGTCCATGAGCTCTGAGCCATGTTCCATGCCCGAGAAAACTGCCAAGACCTCAGGATACGACAACCGTATCCTGCTGCATGGAGAGATGTTCCCTTCCCACAAAGATAAACTATTTAACATCAATCCGTATGATGGGAAGACATCTGCAAGTTGGTACATTACTTACTTCGAGATCACAACTGACCATCTGTCCCCTGACGACGCCATCCTTACACGATTATTTATCGGGGCATTGGAAGCGGTCGCCTTCGACTGGTACCGCAACTTGCCAGACAACTTCATCCATTCCTTTGTCGGCTTCAAGCGTATGTTCTTGGAGAGGTTCTACGAAGTAGGACAAGACATGACGATGTCCACCCTCATGGATGTTGTTTAAGGGGAGAAGGAGCTGACAATGAACTATATTGAGCAGTTTCGCCAAACCGTAATAAAGTTGTCGTCTGAAAATTCGAGTTCCTCCTTAATTAAAATTTGCCAAAAGAGACTGCTCCCAACAATCAGCCTCTGGATGGGTGAAAGTCAATTTAAGGACTGGAAGACGTTCATCATCAGTGCCACTAGTGCCGAAGATAAGGTGAAGAAGGCTCGCCAACTGGGATTACACATCTCGGAGGGAGAGGACAAGAGCAAACACCCTAATGCCAACACCAATAATGGGGGTAATTCCTCCAATAACCAAGACAACAAGGGCAAACAGGCTATGGTGGCCGACGCAACCCAGAAGCCTGAATCAAAGCCAGCTGAAAAGCAGTGCCCGCAGATGACTTACTCCTTCGAAGACGGTCATGTCAAGCCCATCTTGGATATGCTCATACAAGGAGATAGAATCCAGCTCCCTCCACCTAGACGAAAACCTCGGCTGGCCGAGATGGAAAGCCCCAAGTACTGTCATTACCATCGTTACGTCCACCATGCCACGCAGGACTGCTTCCAATTATAGCGATATATCCAGCACCTTATCGATTCGAAGGCTCTGGCCATTGATTTTGAGGAAGTAACCGTGGCAGCCAATATGGCGTCAGTACAATTCGGTAGCTTCCCTCTGACAGAGACTCAAGACGGCGTAGTACCCGTCCCTCGGGCAACAATAGAGATTGCTAATCTTCTACCTCCTCGAGATCACGCTGTTGATCTAGTACCCCTCACCACATCACAAGAGGAGGTCATGTGGGTCCATCCGGACCTGGTACTCGAAGTGACTCGACCTACACCACCCTTCACTGGCAGAAAGAAGAGTGGAAAGGTCAGATCCTGCCGTACAATCTCGACAGATGTCGAAGAAGCCACAACTATTGTCACGCGGTCGGGTGCGCAATCCCAACCTACACAGGATAACTCGGCTGAAGATCATCAGCCGGCTACTGCTGATGCTCCAGGACCTTTCCAAACTCCGACGACCGACAAGCCTCTGCCGAAGGAGACTCGCTTTGATAAATCCCTCCGAAAAGAGGCACCTCATGGGCTGGAGAGGCCCTACAACTTTGACATCTTGGCACAATTGGCCAATACACCGGCCAAATTGTCATTATACGAGCTCCTGAGACTCTCCAAAAATGTTTGCGTGGCACTGAGCGATGCACTCCAGAATGCCGACGCATATCTGGCTCAGGTCAACCTCACGGGAGAGAGCCCGTCTGCAAATCTTCATAACAGCGCTTGCACAGGTGCAATATCCAACATCGTCTTCACTCTGCAGGATATGCTCATTAAAACCAACCTGCACAATCGTCCGTTGTATTACACTGGATACATCGGTGACGTAAAGGTGGATCGGATGCACATTGATCCCGGTTCTTCCATAAGCATCATCCCGAAGAGTCTGTTGCACCATCTTCGCATCCCCATGTATCGCCTGACGTCGACAAGCACCGCCATTAGCGGTTTCAATTCGGGCAGGAGCTACCCGATCGGGAAGATTCGCTTGAAGTGCCAAATCGACGATCTGCAATCAGAAGTGACTTGTTATGTCATAGATACGGACACTTCCTAGAATATTCTCTAGGGGCGTCCTTGGATACACGATTACATGATCGTGCCTTCCACGCTGCACCAGTGCTTCAAGTATGTCGATAAGCACGGCTTCGTGAAGACAAAATTTGCCGACATCGATCCCTTCAAAGGGGTCGAGTCTTATTACTCGGACTCCTGCTTGTACGAGAAGTCGAAGAGGCACCTTGTCGAAGGAGATATGCAAGCTCAAACTGAGACAGCAATGGGATCAGAAGAACCTCTGATGATCCACCTTCAAGCTCGCAAACCTGGCAAGACCGCACCCCTTACGGTCGCTCTGCGTAAGGATGCAATCAGTCTCTCGGCACAAGAGGGGCAAATGATAATTCGACTGCCAAGGTCTGGCCAAGCGCCAAAACCCACAACGGAGCCACTGACAATCAGGCTGCCAAGAGCCGGCCAGCCACAAACAGAGAAGCTCAAACCCTCTGACAAGCCAATAACGATACGTCTTCCCAAGATGAATCGTCAGCCTAATGCGAAGTCGGGGACTCCTACCGAGCCGACAACTCCCCGCCTAGCATCAAGCACCAAACAAGGGGTCGCTAGTTCGCCAACAACTCCACATTCTGCCCCACCAGCAGAATCCCTGATGATTAAGCTGCCCAAGTCATCCTCTCAGTCTTCACTTATACAGGGGGTGGCCGAGGAAGAACCAGAATTGGCCAAGTACGTGGATGCTCATACTAATGTTCCATCCGCAGATGATGTAATCCCACTAGAAAAGATACCTTACTTCATCAATAAAGGGCTGTCTTTGAACTACCTTGAGCTTGATAAGCTTTGTACAATGTATGCTATGGAACACGGTATAGGCACTCACCTTCACACGCAAGTGACAAATGTTTACACCACAAATCAACTTACTCCTGTGGAAGGTGCCTACTTCATAGTCGAGGGAGAAGACCATCCAATTATCTTCGGCCGGAAGAATGATCCACAGCCCTTCGCAATAGAGGAAGTCGATCTCGAATCGGATGTCGAGAGACTGCCCCTTTATCTGTATAGCTCCCAATCCAAGTACCTCATGCAAAGACAGGGGTATGATCTGGAGACTACACCAGGCTTGAACTACGGCACTGGTCGGCGGTTACCTTTACAATTGCCAGTCTCGGTCGGGAAACTACGGGATTACTACAACAAGACCCGATGTGGAATGGGGTATGTTACACCTCCAACGACCCCTGAAAGCTCAGATGAGGAATGCGACTGGCATTCACACTCAACTGGATCACCAACTTCTGATTCAGATGTCAGCATCGGGGACGTATTCAGGCAAGTCTTGTCTGTCAATATGGCATTCGCCGACGCTTACGAAGAAGAAGAAGACATTCCTGAACTCCTTGTATTAAAGCCGTGGGTCCAACAGCTGGATGTACAATGGGAAAAGCAGTTCAAACAAAGAGAGCCTTCTACTGAAGATGAGGTTATGCAAGTTGACCTCGGCAATGAGTTTTCTCCAAAACCAATCTTCGTTAGTAAAAGTCTGGCAGACGAAGAGCGAGAATTGCTGCTACACCTCGTCAAAGAATATATTGATGTGTTCGCCTGGAGTTATGAAGACATGCCTGGGCTAAACCCAGAGATTGCACTTCACAAACTCAACATTCGGCCGGATGCAAAGCTGATCAAGTAACAACAGCGACGCTTCTGCCCAGATATTATGAATGCGATCGAAGCCGAAGTCAACAAACTAATAGCCAGCGGCTTCATTCGTGAGGAACAACATCCGAACTGGGTCGCTAATATAGTACCGGTCCTCAAGAAAAATGGAAAGATTTAAATCTGCATCGACTTCCGTAATCTGAACGAGGCGTGTCCTAAAGATGAGTTCCACCTCCCTATCACGGACATCATGATTGACAACACCTGCGGCTTCAAGCGCATGTCATTCATGGATGGTTTCTCGGGATACAACCAAATCAAGATGTCTTCCGACGACGAGAAGCATACATCATTCCGAACACCGATTGGCACATACTGTTACACAGTCATGCCTTTTGGTTTAAAGAATGCTGGTGCCACGTATCAAAGAGCCATGAGTGTCATCTTCAGAGACCACTTACGTAAGACCGTGGAGTGCTATGTTGACGACATCGCTATCAAAAGTCGCTATAAGGAAGACCATCTGCAGGATCTAAGGACGGTATTCGACCTGATGCGAGCGCATAACTTGAAGATGAATCCTACCAAATCCTTCTTGGGCGTATCCAGTGGAAAGTTCTTGGGTTTTATCATTATTGCCCAGGGGATTCATATAGATCCGGAGAAGACAAAGATAATCATGGAGATGGGTCCCCCGAAAAATCTTCGTGAACTTCGAGGCCTTCAAGGGAGGCTAGCTTACATCAGGAGGTTCATTTCCAACCTCTCCGGACGATGTCAGCCATTCACTCACCTCATGAAGAAGGGCGTCTCATTCGTATGGGATAAAGAATGCCAACGTGACTTCGACAGCATCAAAGAATATTTGTCGAACTCACCAGTCCTGGTGGCCCCGGTTGCTGAAAAACTATTCCTGCTCTATGTACGAGCGATGGAGCATTCTCTCGACGATCTGCTAGCATAAAATAATGATGCAGGCCATGAGCAGGCTATATATTACCTCGGTCGAATGATGATGGGGCCGGAACACCGATATACCGCCGTGGAGAAGGAATGCCTCGCCCTGGTGTTCGCCATTCAGAAGACGTGATACTATGTCATGGGACAAACCATACATGTGATCTCATGACTCAATTCCCTCAGGGTCCTCATGACCAAGCCAGGGGCACTCAGCTCTTGCCTCGCTACATGGGCGATATTGTTGTCTCCCTACCACATGATCTTCGTCCCACAAAAGGCTATTAAAGGTCAAGCTCTGGCAGACTTTTTAGCAGTCCATCCAGGTTCGGAGTCAACCAGGATATACGAAAAGATTCCAGATGAGGTTGCCGACTCACATGTGGCCTCTCATGATATCATATGGCGAATGTTCTTCGACGGCGCTTCCAGAACTGGGCCCAAGGGCAACATCGTCGTTGGAGTCGGAGTGGTGCTGATTTCTTCCTCCGGGTTGGTGATCAATCGGGCTTATTCCCTCACGGAGCCCTGTTCAAACAATGTGGCCGAGTACAATGCTTTGGTCATCGGCCTTCGACTTGCAAAGAAACTGGGGGTAGAATACCTTGAAGCATACGGCGACTCGCAGTTAATCGTCAATTAGAACCGGGGTTCATATGAAGTCCGCCATGAAGACATGATCCCCTATCACCAAACGGCGATCAGCATCATTTCGTCGTTCAAAGGGTTCTTCATAGAACACGTTCCCAGACTCCAAAATATTGAAGCCGATGCCTTAGCTGGCCTTGCCGCTTCTCTAGCAGTTCCGAAATATGCTCATCACTCGGTGGATGTGATAGGCCACGAATTGGTCTGTCCCAAGAATAACATTCAGTTTATGGCGAGTCATTCTGCTCAGACGGTTGACGAAACACCAGACTGGAGATAGCCATTCATAGACTTTGTAGTCTATGGCATCTTACCCGAAAATCCAAAGGAGGCCACCTCTATCAGAAGGCGTTCCCTCAGATTCTTCTACGATACAGAGATGAAAATGTTGTATCGACGATCCTACGATGGATTACTGCTTCGGTGTCTATCAAATACAGAAGCCAAAGAAGTCGTACGCGAAGCTCATGACGGTGTCTGCGGGGCCCATCAGCCTGGTCCGAAATTACAAGACCGTCTTCGCCGGATGGGCTATTACTGGCACACGATGGTAGCAGATGCGATAGACTATGCAAGAAAGTGCAAAGCCTGTCAAGTCCATGCAGATTTCATCCATCAGCCATCCGAGTTTCTACATCCGACAGTGACGTCTTGGCCATTCGAAGCATAGAAAATGGACATCATCGGTCCAATCACTCTACCTTCGTCCCGAGGCCATCGCTTCATACTCGCAATCACAGATTACTTCTCCAAATGGGCGAAAGCTGTTCCGCTTGCAGAAGTAAAGACTTCAAACATGATCAGCTTCCTCAAGCATCACATCATCTATTGCTTTGGACTATCCCGAAGGATCATCCACGATAATGGTCCGCAGTTCGCCAGCCACGCCTTCTATCGGTTCTGCGACAAACACTGAATCCAGAATGTTTCTTCAACGCCATACAATCCAGCAGCAAACGGGTTGGCAGAAGCATTCAACAAAACCATAATCAAGTTGCTCAAAAAGTTCGTGTCTTCCAACAAACGCAACTGGAATGAGAAGCTTGGTGAGTGCTTATGGGCATACCGTACCACAGTCCGAACGGCCACCGGAAACACACCATTCTCTCTGGTATATAGGAGTGAGGCAGTTCTCCCATTGGAGACTCAAATCCCCTCGCTTCGCGTCGCCCTTACCTATCGATTGACGATGGACGATAATTACCGTCGCCGGCTACAAGAGTTGGAGGCCTTGGATGAAAAGCGCCTACTAGCTCAACAACGAATCGAGCTATACCAAGCACGCATCTCGGGAGCCTTCAACAAGAAGGTTAAGATCAGAACATTCCAAGTGGGCGATCTCGTTATGGCAGTTCGGAGGCCGATGGTTATGACGCACAAAACCGCCGACAAATTCCAGCCAAAGTGGGAAGGTCCATTTGTCATTGAGGCTGTCTTCTCCAACGGTGCTTACCGCCTCGCGAAACAAAATGAAAACTTGCTCATGTTGCCCATCAACGGCAAGTTCCTGAAGAAGTATTATGTCTGAAACAACATCCTTCAAATCCCTGATTGTTGAGTTATGTACCCGCTGGTACCGCTGAACTTACATTCTGACTACATATTCTCCAGATTATCGAGTTATGTACCCGCAGGTACCGCTGAACTTACACTCCGGTCACTTCAGATAAATCTATATCGCTTCTTTTAGGTAGTAAGTCATGTAAGATCATACCTATGAACTTTCTTCCTAGAAGAGCTCCCTCCTCATGATCTACTATCCGTACTTTCAGTGCACAAAAAAGGGTAACAGATCCACAAATTTCCCAAAACAACCACGTCGATGTTACCTCTGAGTTGTTTCACTTCCGCCAAAAACAAATCACCCCCTTACATAGAACTTCCACATCCTCATTACCTCTGAGTCGTTCTATGTACCCCTTCATGGAGCCCACTCCTGCCACGTCCTCATTACCTCTGAGTAGGAAGGTTCCATCGAAGAAACCCTCATGCTTGCCACGTCCTCATTACTTCTGAGTAAGTATGTGGGTTCCCTTTCGACTTATTATCCGTACCCAAAACCGGAGTACGCCAAGGATAATAGGCCCACAAATGTCTACTATTGACCACAAATATCTTTTGCTGAGTCCACTCCTGCCACGTCCTCATTACCTCTGAGTAGGAAGACCCCGCGGTAAAACCCCCATACTTGCCACGTCCTCATTACCTCTGAGTAAGTATGTTGGTTTTCTCTCGTCTTATTATCCGTATTCTGAACCAGAGTACGCCAAGGATAATAGGCCCACAAATGTCCTCTGCAGACCATAAATGCTGTACCAAATTTCCTGGTACATGCCCCTCATTTCTCATCATGCCCCGGGAGCCCAGCTGCTCCATGGCATTCTTTCTTCCGATACCAGGAACGTCCATGACCACCTTACCGTGGAATCGTTCTAGGTATCCCTATCAAATTTGTTATCCATACCTAAAACCCAGGTATGCCAAGGGTAACAGGTCCACAAACAGTCCCCCTGCAGGGCAAACACCACCATAACACCATAAACGCAATAAGCAACACAAATGAAGGGTAAAATAAAACATACTTTTTTATTTGAAAAGCAAAAGTACTACAGGTTCTTGGACCACGTCCCTCTCAAAAAAAAGGGGAGGGAAAGAACATGAACATAAAAAGCAAAAGAGCCGACTATGGCTCGGCGGTACATAATTCCAGGAAACGGCTCCTCAGCAAGGCAGTCCCTCGTTCGAACCGCTGCTTGGCTCGGCGTTCGACCTCCTGAAACAACCGCTCCACATCATCCAAGTGCACGTGAGCCCGCCAGTCATCCTCACTTCTTTAGAGCAAGCTCTAGGCCAGCAGAAGCTCGAGTAACTTTATCGGCCTCCTGGATAATCATCCCCTTTTCTGTACGGGCAGCTTCGAGTTCAGACTCCAAGAAAGCCAGCTTCCTCTAAAGCTCGAGAATCTGCTCTCGGGTGTCAATTACCCCATGGAAGGCAGTCGCTTCCCGAGCCGTGCAATCTTCACTCTCGCGGCTCAACTGATCATATAGCTGAGACAGATCGCGGAGATCCTTCAGTATGACCGGCTTGACCGTATCCCGAACAACCCTTACCTTGTTCACGGCAGTTATGAGGAAATCGTGCTCTTGATCTATCACAGCAGACAGATCAGCTTGCCGCAGCACCTGAAACTGGGACACCAGCTGATCAGCCTCTAGCAATTTCGGCTCCAGAAGTACGACTATCCCCGCTCCACCGGAAAGGGTTTTGAGAATGTCAATTTGGCCTTGGGCGCATTGTCGGGCTAAGGCGAAAGGGGTCCCCCGTTCCACAGCAGCCTCGACCCCTCTCTTCAAGTGGCGGTAGAAACTGTCAACCACGTCCTGTGACGCTTCATCCAGAACTTCTGTAGAAGACGGCGTCAAAGGAAGTGTGGCTGACAGTGTCGAAGGAAGCGCGCTAGAACTCGCCACCCCTGCCACCAAGGAAACAAATTCCAAGCGGAAAGACGCGTGGATAGTGGCTAACTCTTCCTCAGCGGCCCGCAGAACCTGGATACTCGGCAAGGCAGAAAGGTCGACCCTCGGAGCCACGTGAGTAGAGGAGGACGCAGGGACCATCGCTCCCTGTCCCGGCTGTGCCGCCACCTGACCTCCCGAACTCGATTCAGCGGAAGGTCCTTCAATATAAGTCAGAAGAGGAGGGGGCACGCTCCCTTCCACCAAATCCCCATTGGCAGAGCCTTCCCTGACAATATCCGTCATGGGTAGTGAAGAGGCGGGACCTGTATGTCCAGAGCAACCATCAATCAACGTAACCCGAAGGATGTGATGATAGAGCAGATAGGCCTCCTCACTAGTTAAGATTTGGCTTATCTTACCAGGGGAGGAGTGCGGAGGCTGCGGTTCGCTCACAGCCGCCGTAGTCCCCTCACCAGCGACCTCCAAGTCGAATTCAGCTAGTTCTTCTGCCCCAGCCACCCCGGAAAGGGATACGACTGGTTCAGCGTCACCCTGCTGAAACTCAACAGTCTCAGGGACAGGTTCAGTAGAGCCCCCGTCACCATGGGTTGAGTCCTCAGCAACGTGGGACTCCTCGGCCGCCTCCGAAAGAACCCCAGCAGAAATGATCGTGGTACACACGTCACTGACCAAAGTGGTCAGGGCCAGATCGACTTCAGCGACCGGTTCTCGAGAATCCGACTCCTCTGACGCCTATAAGAGCAAAGAAAAATGATTAAGCAACAGTTCAGGAAAAAGAAGGACCAAAGGAAAAGATGGCTGTAGTTCAATTCACCTCCGAAGCGGCATCATCACCTTCACCTCTCTCTTTAATGAACAACACGCGGCGTCTTACCGCAGCCCGCTTCGTAGAGTAGGTTCTGTCACCATCAGTAGACACGCGCCTGCTCCGCTTGTGCAAAGGACCAGGCGCGACGGGCAGCTGATTCGCCACTATCTCATCCGGCACAACAGGCGGCTGATCCGCCCCAGCATCTTCCACAGGAAGGGAAGAGTTATCTGCCTCACGCTTATTATTCTCTTCGTCCACGGTTGTGGACTCCGAGTCTGACATAGGAACCGTGTTCGCCCTCTGCTTCCTCGTCTTCGACCCCTGAGGCTTCTTCGCCAAGCCGGTACCAACAATAAAACTGGTACGAGGGTCAAAGCTAACAGGAAACCTGCTCGCAGCGACGTGGTAGAGAGCCGCTAAATACAAAATCTCCCTTTGTGTCTCAGCGTCAGGGACCGAGAAACAAGCACGGGTATGAGCAATGTCATAATAATGCCAGGCCCTGATGCCATCCAGAACGCTGCCTTCAAAACCCAGGCAAGTGCTGGGACTCTCTAGAAACAGCTGGCCGTACCCAAACTGGCGGGAGAACCGGCTGGGCAAGTAAGGTTCCAGGTAGACGGTATTGCGATTGCGATATACTAAGTGCGAGGGACAGATGTTACGCAACCAAAGAAGCATCCTCCCGGGTAAGAGGAAAGGAGGCCCGGTACCGTCAACGTGTACACTCCTCACCTCCTCAGCAGAAAAATGGGGAACACACACGAAGAAGTTATATCCATCCACCCTCGCCAGCGCCCTCCGACAAGCGGGCATAGTATTGTACTCCCAGGGCATCTGGCGGTACTGGAAGATAAAAGCATTGTCGCCAGTTATACCATCTTCTGGATTAGGTCTCATCAAAGACCGACAGTGCATTAATAGCCACCCCATCAAATAGTGGTAGGGCAACTCGATTTGTTCAAAGTTCATCGCCGTGTCACGGGCAATAATCTTGGACGAAAAAGTACGGAGGCCACAGTGTATACTGCACACCATAGCCGAAAGAAGCGCCAGTCTAACCCCGAAGGCCAGCTTCACGGCAGGAAGGATAAAATTTTGGCTGATCCTCTCAATAGAACCAACTCCTCCTGAGACTACGCAATTTCGTAGCCATACCATCAGGAACCCTGCCAGGATTGCCTTCTCTGACAGCGGCTGGGTATCCTGGTAAAAATAATCAAAGGAATCAGTTTGACTCACAAACGTGTTGCTCAAGGCCCTCAATTTCTTGGCGGTTAACACCAGATCCTGTACTTGCTCCCGGGTCAGAGGACTCCGGGGAGTAACCCGGCCTGAGGTACCTTGCTGAAAAAGGTGGGAGAGCCAAGCCCTAGTATACGGAAGGTTCCCTTTCGAGCTACGATCCTTCTTGGTCGTCTGCTGACAGTAACTGTGGTGACACAATAACTCCTAGTAGACAGCAACGAAACCCGGATATCGTTGCTCCAAATCTTCGAACTCTTCGTTCGTTGGAGTATATACTTCAAACACCTCATTGCCCCAGGGCAGCCTAGAAACTGCGTGCATCTCATGAAGAGCGAGACCAATCTCCCCTCCAGGCGCGAAGAAGGTCCCCGTCCGTCGGTTGTACATCTCCAAGAGAGCCATGAACAACTCCTTGTTGATGGGCATTCCGTGACATGTACCCCGGATGGCGTGGTAGAGACCAACCTCACGCAAGAAAGTCCCATATTCTCGTAAAATCTACCCGGTCAAATTAGCTCACGAAGGGATGGGGCGTATCCAGTTCAAAAGCGAGAGCCGGCCAACGGGATAAGACCCTTTCCGAGCAAGTTGATTCAGGAAGCTGTCGGCTTGAGAGAATGAGAAATTGGGACCTTACGTATTTAAGAAGGTACCCGGGGCCAGCCCCATCACGTAGCGGCTGACCGATTCCCTGCCCGCGTACGCTGATCCAATGTGCTTATTGTAGTGGATATTACCCAAAATCATTCCCGACCGGTTCGGGGTCAAGGATTCCAGCATCTTTCTGTCCACCGGCAACATATTGAACCACGCCAATGCGAAATGACGCTCCATCTGGGGGATGTGGATCGCCCTCCCAGCAGAAATAAAATTCTAATTATCAGATATATCCGATACCCGAGAGTTCTTCACAGTCAGGGCATCCCCGAAGAAGAACGCCGGCTTCAGGTACTTTCCCTCCAATCGCCCTGAGTTCAGCATGGCACAGAGAAAGTGAAAGGGCTGGTTCTTGATAAGATTCAGCCTCTCCTCAGGCTCGTTCTGGGGCAGTTACTCCACCACCTGCTAGACTAGATGGTCAAACCAAACTCCTATGGCAAATTGGGTTTGACCCACCAAGGGTTCTCCTGAAGTATTGACTGGCAGATTTACTAAAAAGAGACAAAAGAAACGAAGTCAGGAGACGGCCAGAAAACATTTAGAGTTCATGCGGCTCTGATTAAACGAGTTCTTATGCGGCTCGATTTTTACAAAGTACATGCGGCTCGGTTTAGACGAGTCCTCATGAGGCTCTGTTTAGGTGGGTTCATATGCGGTTCTGATTCGTGGAACGCAATGCGGCTCAGTCCATTAGGAGCTCATGCGATTCTGTTCAGAGGGACGTCATGCGGTTCAGTTCTAAAGGTGCTTATGCGGCTCAGTCGTTCTCATACGGCTCAAACATAGGGCATACCCTATGCGGCTCGGATGTGAGAAGTTCATGCGGCCCATACAACATATGTGGCTTCATCGTACTGAACTTTAGGCAGTTCAATAAAGACGAAGAATGCATTGAATGCTGAGGGAAAGAAGGCTTGTGCATAAAAACATGCAACAGAGCCATTGTTTTAGGGTTTGAAGTGTTCGATCTTCCACATAGTCCTTACCCTTGATGGCAGGGTGGACGTCAGGATGGACTGGAGGCGCTACAGTCGGTAAGAGAGCCGCCGCCTTCTTGTCTTTTGCCGCAGCAGAGGCCTTGGAAGCTTTGGGGGCCATCGTCGATTGATGATCGGAGAATGAGAACAAAGACAGTGGCTTAGGGCAAGAGAAAAGGAAGACAAAAGAAAGCAAAGAAGTTTCTCTGTCCTAAAAGCACCCCTATTTATAGGCAGACATAGGGGGGGCACGTGGACCGATAACCGCTTTGGGTCGTGTGCTGCAGGCAAAACCGACTCCTCGAATTTCGCCCCCTCTCATAAAGGAGATTCACCCAGGGCACAAAATTCAAATATTTAATGAACCAACTCTTGGAATTTCCCCAAAAGACGGCTCTAAAACTAATTAAGGGCAATTAATGAGATGCACACGTAGCAGGGAGCCCATACGGCTAGGGAGTCTATGCAGCCAGACAGGTCATGCGGCCAAGAAGTCCATGTGGCCAGAACATCCTATGCGGCTAGCGGAGCTCATATAGCCAAGCTTCTTATTCAAAGTATTTCAATTTTTAAATTGAAAACTTTGAAGGGGGTCTTGTAGAAGCATGAAAAAGAACAAGAAGAAGCCCATGCAGCTCAAAACAGGAGAAGCCCATGCGGCTCAAAACAGAAGGAGCCTCATACGGCTCAGGAATTTATCGAAGCCTCATACGGCTCAGAAACTCTCCAATAGCCTCATGTGGCTCAGGAAAGAATCACGTGGCCCCATACAGCTTGCTTTTTATATCTGGCCGTAAAGTGACTGCTCCCATTAAATGCTCTCACATAAAGTGATAACTCTGACATTAAAGCTGAAATGATGAATTCTGACATGACGGCGTGTTCCTCGAGAAACGAGGGAAATCTTCTATACATCTGGCATGATCCACCAACCATCAAAGCTCTTTATGCGTCTGCTACCCCCCCATACGGCTGATGCTCTCATGCGGCTCGGATCGTAGAGACTGTCGTCATGCGGCTCAAAGTCTAAGAAGCCACCCCATGCGGCCGCTGTCCTCATGCGGCTCGGATCATGGGGATCATCTCCATGCGGCTAAAATACTGAGAGACCATACCCATGCAGCCTTGACACGTGGCTAGTCTTATGCGGCTCAATTGGAAACCATCCCCATGCGGCTCAGATTTCGGAGGCTACACCTATACGGCTGCCACCTTCATGCGGTTCAAAACCTAAGAAGCTACCTTCATACGGTTATGGCTCGTAGTTATAACACATGGAAGAAGATCAGTTTTCCCATAATGATGATTAGACACGTGACATTAAATCAATCAAGATTTATCAACAAATCCCAACAACCAGATTTAGCACAATCATCATAATTACCCGAATCAAAGTAGATTTATTGCAATCACGCAGATTAAATACGTGGCAGGAGATCCGAGCTTCCAAAGATTCATGACAATCAATATTAATTGCCCATACGAATTTGACATAATCAACATTAATTGTCCAGATTCGTTGCAATCAAGATTAGTGGTCCAGATTAATTGCCAACAAAATATGATCAAGAAAAATGGCAATTAAATCCCCAAGCCGCCGACTTTTTAGGGCAATCATTGCAAACCCTAATGATGATACCCCACTCCTATAAAGAGCAAGGTGCCATTCCCTTGCAAAAGAGAGAGGACCCCCGGCTGGATACACAGAGAGCTAAAGGCACGCAAAGAGGAGTCTTCCCACACATTTCGAGAGCATTTCTTCATCAGAGCCAAGACTACGTCCGATCGTCCAAGGAGTAAGGCAGAGCTGTCGTCGCTTTCTCGAGCCTCTATCGTCACTCCCTAGAATCAAAACTAAACAATTGTACTTAGATTGTTGTACCTAGGTTTTCATTCCTAGGCTTTTTTTGTATGAGCGAGTTTGTATTATGAAGTGAAAGTCCAGTCCTCCCATAAAACTGTTCTGTTCTTTTATAATCAATGGCAAACAATCCTTGGGCTCCTCAACTAAATCTGGTCAATGCAAAACCAGTGGGGTTAGAACCCCAATAGCAAATACCAAAAAGGAGGCCAAACTATGAACTAAAACCAGTATACAATTCATAATATCTCTAAGATAAAGCAGTAAACGAGACTGGAATAATAAATTAGTACTACAGTGTATACAAATAGAAACTGGAAACAAGTAAGGAAATGGGAAGTGGATATATAGAATAAACGGGAAGCAAAGTACTGAAATAAGATAAACTGGAGCAAGACTAGACTAGACAGGAATGGACTCCATCTATCAATCACGGCCAAGCAATGAGTACGACTTGATACTTTAGCTAACTAGGGTTATCATAATCCTAATTACTAACATATGCAAAATTGAGAAATCTGATCCAGTTACCTGCCCTGCAGACTACCCGATTGATCCAAGCCAAAAAGAAAAGAAATATAGCAGACACACTGTAGTAAGATACATGTGTCCTAAAGAGGTCCTCCACTCAACGGTGTGCTGGAAGAGTGCTCATCTTGACAGATAGCTCCAAATCCCATGTATATATATAAGACAGTGAACAAGGGGTACAGGTAACCGGAAAAATCTTACCTCCTAATGATCTTGATAATCAAGCTTGTTATATATTTCCTAACATTTTCATTTAGGATTCCGGGTTTGGCATTCCGCAGAATCCATCCTAGACATGTGACATGCGAGACTAAACAAGACAAGCAAGAATGTGCACTACAACAAGCCACAACAAGACATGACAATATCAAGACAAGAGTGCGGTAGGACGAGCCACTATCAAGGAGCTAGACATGTACTGGAATCAAGAGTGCACCACATCAGGCCACTATCAAGCAAGCTAGGAAAAGACATGTACAAGAGTGAACCACGATGGGTCACTATCAAGTAAATATTGACATGGCATAGATTGTAAGGTACAACAAATCTGGGAGGACATAGCAATACCTAGTCAATATAGAAGAACACATGAACATAAGCTAGTGTCAAGTATATATAGAGTTTACAATCATTCATGGGTGATATAAGCCCCATCTAATTTTTATTATTTATTAATTATTATTTATTTAATTTCCTATTTTTTAACTTAGACACCTGGCTATTTAAACACATTTATAAATGTATATAAATATCTATAGTCGAAAAAAGGTTTATTGCTAACGAATATGATTCAGGGACCAAATTTCAAAGTTTGAATTCAAACTTTACAACTACTCGAGGGAGTCTGTACTCCTAATACAAATCAAATACTGATTAATCTTAAGCATCAATAGATAAGCTCAGATCAGATTCAGATAATCTGAATCTTCCTAATTCTTCCCTTTGATCACATCTCTACCACCTATATATATGCAAACATGATTCGACTGTGTTTTCCCTATAAACCCTAGTGAACCCTATTATTCCTGTCACCAAGGGATCGAGCAGAGTATTGGAGTTTGGAATTGGTGTTGAATACAGGTAAGTATTTTCACCTTCTCAATCATATGATGTTAATCTTGTACTTACACCTTAGATAGATGGGTAGGTGTTCGATGTTTTTCCTCAATAGGTACACAAGGTATTCAATTCTAATATATGCAAGAAGGGTAGAGTGGTTTCGTATGGATTAATGGGATAGGAGGGTACCTGTTCCCCTGTTTCTGAGTTTCATACACATATACACATCATGTCAGGTCTCTTTGTCACTTAGGTTTTGATACAAAATCTACAAGCCTGGATTAGCATATCACCACAGAGGGTAGGCTGCAACAGAGGCTTGATACCAAAACCCCTACATACGATCCTGAGACCTGGACTTCACCCACGGGCCTGTCATGTATCAATTCACTTTGTTAACTCTGAAATCACATCCTAACACCTACCACTAGGAAACCTTATTGATATAGGACATGGCCCTACTTGTAAGTGCCCTGCCCATAATATAGGACAGGTTGAGAGACTGATGGTCAGTATGGAAATTAATTCAAACGGATACTGTCACACAGAGACCTGTGTACCCAGGGTTGGGAAGGCAGTTGGGAAAGAAACCATATTGTGTATCCAGGATACCAAGAGTGGTGTATCATGGAAATTGTACACTGGTACAGGCCTATACCAGACTTTAGCTATCAGCTCCCTGGCCTACTGGCCTAATTTCTATGGTGCAGGTCATTTCATTTGGATTAACCCATTAATGATGGTAAAGGTTTACGTATCATGGGATCTATGGACCACAGTATGCCCCACAACTAACCATGGTACTCTTGTATACCAGGATGATAACAAGCTACATCAAATATTTCTCAGATAACTGGTCACCCTCCAATCCTAGGTTTGTTAGGTTTGTACATTAGGGTAGTCCCTTGAGTAGTTCGAGCTAACAACTGATGTGAGACTAAGTACTTGTATCAGGAACACTAGTCTAGGGAACAGGGGAATAACAAGACCAGTCCAAGCCTAGTGGGAAGATGAGAAGTATGGCATGGGGATAGATTCTACATCAGAAAACCTGGGGTTATCGATTACCCAGTGGTAGAAGTGCAGGGGGAGTCATAGGAACCTGCAGTACTTAAAGGACTCATATCCTGTGCAGGTATGGATTGTAATAGTTAAGAGACATTTTGAATAACTGTCCACACAACTCGAGTGACCCAAACAAGTGTAACAGGTCTGTTATATGTAGGCTGTGTACAAACTCATTCCCACTTAAACTGGAAAACAACCAGTGGCAGCCTAATGAATGTCAGGGCATCATGGGTCCTTAGGATATTGATGGATACTGAAGAGCTAAGTACTAGGGTGGCAGAAAGTTATGTAACTTATAGATGGATGTCCTGAGGATAGGGCATATCCTAACAAGGAACCTATAGGAGGTACCAGTCAGGAATTAATTTACTAGGACACTACTGAGGGGTGTTGGGTATTAGAGTCAGTAGACCCCTAGTGCACTCCATTAGGACAGTACTCGACTGACCCTCGCATAGGCAAGGTCTTAATAGACTAAGCATCACAACATGTATCAGTTCTGATACATGTGGGGAGGAGTTTAATCCCAAGTCCACAAACTCAGGGTATATAGATGTCACTTGCAAGCACAGTGAGTAAACAAGGATATAGGGTCAGAAACATAGATAGAGAGTTTCCTGTTTATATGATCTGGTCATAAATGTCTTCCTTTTACTGGGTTTTACCCGAGGGGTGTATGTGATTTTGGACTAAGGTATATCATAACTACATATTCATTTAGACCCTTTCTGTTAGTAGAGGACAGGACATCAATACATTCATAGGGGTTAGTATGGATGGATGCTAAAGCAGGAGCCTGAATGGAGTTGTGGGAAAAAGGAAAAATAGGCAACCCAAGTTAAGCAACACCTGGGAATATATGTCTAGGGGAGTACCAAGAGAGGCAAAGTCAAGTGTAAGATACAGTATTGGATTAGTGACAAAACTTAGCAGCGGTATGTACTTGACATATAAATAGTAAATTAAAGACAACCAATCTTAGTTAAGCAAACAATATAGTTAGAATAGGCTTGAAGACCCAAAGCCAAAGTAGATAGAATAATCATGTTTTGGTTCACGCTTTGACATTGTAAATTCTTTAAACAGGCTATTTGGACTTGATACAGATTCTTGACCCACATCTGCAGCTCAGGACCCTAGGCAAGTATACCTTGCCTTCCTCTACAGTTTTATTTACATGTATTGTATTTCATTTCCCAATTTGATTATAGACATGTGCTTTTCGTGTTATATTCTGCTGAGTTGTTTTTATTGCATATAGTCATGTTCATGTTTTGGTCTTGTAGTTCATACTTGGAGTTTCTCAACAGTACCTTGCTTGAGTCGTGTCATAGAACGAGTGCGTGTATTGAACTGCTAAACCCTTGATTATCGTTTTACACAACCAGAGAGTCCACACTCGGGATGAGGGTTGATCAGTACACCAGAGAGTCCACACACGGGACGAGGGTGTTTGTCATGTTCATTGGCACCAGAGAGTCCACACTCGGGACGAGGGTTGACCAATTGCACTAGAGAGTCCACACAAGGGACGAGGGTGTTTTGCCGTGAGCTAACCAGAGAGTCCACGCTCAGGACGAGGGTTAGTGCTTAGTTCAAACCTGTGTGTCCACACTCGGGATGAGGGTTTGGTTCTTCCATTGATCTCGTGTTCATTGCTCGTCCGACAGTTCATTTATGCGTAGTTGTTCTAGTGTTTGTGTGTTCGTGTTCGTGTTCATAGTCACTTGTCGTGTTCTTGTTTTCTTGTTTATTTTCTTACGTATGATAAAACTGTTAGATAGGCATGTATATTATATATCTTGCTATGTCCTTTGAGGACCTGATAATCTCTTCAGGTTAGCCGAGTTTGAGTCAGGAGCAGACGAGTGGATTTGAGTTAGCATCAGACTGCAGTGGTTGCAGTTGAGGTCGCCTTGATTAGCAGGTTATCTTCAGTTAGTGTATTTCATGTACTTTTCTCTTTCCGTCTATTGGTAGTAGATTTGTGTCCATCGGACGTGACATTGATTCTTGGATACAATCAGTTTATATTCGTTATTGCTTAGTTTCATAAATATTCATTGATCTTGGTTGTGTCTTGATTATTCTGTGGATGAGATATAAATTTCCATGTGATTATAGATTCAGTGACTTGTGAGTTATAGACAACATTCTACCGCCGATACTGCGGCGTAGGCTGGGCTTCGCCACGTCTTATATCCGAAAAACGGGTGTGGGTCGTGACAAGTTTTTTTGGTGGCCCAAACAGGCCTACGTTAATCACTTCCGTTACGTCACTGTACCGTCGTGAGCCTGCAAATAGGATTAGATATTTAGTATCTCATCCACATGTCTTAACTCATTATTGGTCTCTAATCCTTGATTTCATTGAATCCTTGACTTGCATCCTGCTTGAAATTCTTCAACGGCTAAAGTGTTTTCTTTGTTATAGTTAAGATAGACTCGCAAGACAGGAACAACGCTAAAGTGAACACTCCATCGGCTATATGACACTTTTTTACGTACATGACCCCATCGACATAAGGAGGCCAGCTCACTCATATGGGCAATCAGCCACAGCTCTCGAGATTTCACAGAGGTGACATTCCACCACCTCCGCCATTTCCTTCCTAGACTCCGCCACCAGCACCTGTTCTACCTCCAGGAACAGTCCTACCACCAGCACAAGTTCTACGTCCAGTATCAGCCATGCACCCAGCACCAGTGATGTATCCAGCATTTGCCATGCACCCACTGCCGACGATGTATCCAGCCCTGACAATGTATCCAGCACCTATTCTGCCTCCGCCACCGGCACTGGACAATGTCACACTCTTGGGGATCTTCCAGCAACAAGCCAACATGTTACGCGACACTTTGAGAGAGGTTCTTCAGATTAGAGATGCTCCGCGACAGCGCCCTGGAACTTCGAAGAACTTCATGGACCTCAGGCCCAGGGAATTCCATGGGACCGAGGGGATTCTCTACGTTGACGAGTGGTTGGAGAACGTTGAACGATACCTGAAGATGGCCCGAGTCCCAAAAGATCTGAAGATTGAGTCAGCTAGTGGACAGCTTTTTGACATCGTACGGATGTGGTACCAAGACGAGCCCCGATTTTTTGCTCCAGACGTAACTTAGGAGGAATTCAAGCGACTGTTCAAGAAGAAATTCTATCCATACGTAGCACGAGAGGCATTGATGAGATAATTCGAGCACCTAGAGCAGGGCAACCACACCGTCGACGAGTACACATCAGAGTTTTCTCGCCTCAGCCGCTTCGCAGAGAACTTGGTCAGTACCCCTAAAGACAAAGCACGACGATTCAGGAAGGGACTATCTCACGAGATTCGTCTAGCCATCGCCACCAGTCGAGCCGCCACTTACGAAGAGATTCTAGAAGTCACCCAAGCTGTAGAAGAAGAACTGAGTCACAAGCTGAAGAGGAATCGAGACGCATTCGAAGGAGGCAACAACCAATCAGCACCAGCAAAATGTTCCAATATTCTCGAGAAGACCTCAGCACAGCAGCATCATCAGCAACCACGAACAGCCCCACAACAAGTCCAAGATGCTTCCACCTGCCAGTACTACAAGAAAAGAGGCCACGTCCAAGAAGACTGCCAAAGATGGTTAAGGTTGTTCTATACTTGTGGATCCAACCAACACTTATCTCGAGATTGCCCAAAGAAGAATGCGACTTAACCACCACTACCAGCCGCACAGGGAGGACAAGCCTATACCATGATTACGGAGGATGCGACAACACCTCAGGGAGCAGCTGGCAAAAATTTCCCGTAGATACTGGCAGTAGTATAGATAGACTTATATTTAAACTTTGAATTGTTTAAGAGGAATTGAATTTCTTTATAGCAGTTTGTACTAGACTATTCATACTAGTGGACCATGGCTCCTTAAATTTCGAGGTCAAAATTTGTCTAAGGGGGGTAGACTTGTAAGCCCCATCTAATTTTTATTATTTATTATTTATTATTTATTTAATTTCCCATTTTTTTAACTTAGATACCTGGCTATTTAAACACATATATAAATGTATATAAATATCTATAGTGGAAAAAAGGTTTATCGCAAACGAATATGATTCAGGGACCAAATTGCAAAGTTTGAATTCAAACTTTACAACTACTCGAGGGAGTCTGTACTCCTAATAAAAATCAAATACTGATTAATCTTAAGCATCAATAGATAAGCTCAGATCAGATTCAAATAATCTGAATCTCCCTAATTCTTCCCTTTGATCACATCCCTACCACCTATATATATGCAAACATGATTCGACTGCATTTTCCCTATAAACCCTAGCGAACCCCATTATTCCTGTCACCAAGGGATCGAGCAGAGTATTGGAATTGGGAATTGGTGTTGAATACAGGTAACTAGTTTCACCTTCTCAATCATATGATGTTAATCTTGTACTTACACCTTAGATAGATGGGTTGGTGTTCGATGTTTTTCCTCAATAGATACACAGGGTATTCAATTCTGACACAAACAAGAAGGGTAGAGTGGTTTCGTACGGATTAATGGGATAGGAGGGTACCTTTTCCCCTATTTTTGAGTTTCATATACATATACACATCATGTCATTTCTCTTTGTCACTTTGTCTCTTTGTCACTTAGGTTTTGATACAAAATCTATAAGCCTGGATTAGCATATCACCTCAGAGGGTAGGCTGCAACAGAGGCTTGATACCAAAACCCGTACACACGATCCTGAGACCTGGACTTCACCCACTGGCCTGTCATATATCAATTCACTTTGTTAGCTCTAAAATCACATCCTAACACCTATGTTTTCCATAAATAAATTCACTTTATTTATTTTGTATCTGAGAAAATTACAACTGTAGGAATCTAATCTAGAAGACGATTACTTTATCCCTTGGATGATGCGATGAAGAATACTCGAACTTTGAAGAACTTGGACAGCAACTGGGAAATCTCTCTGTTCTCTCTGAAATTGACTGTAGTGTCTGATCAAGATGAAGAAACTCTTTTTTTTATAGAGTTCAGGATAACTGTCCTTAAGCATACGCTCAGGTAGTTACTTGACGTGTGCATAACTGCAGGGACGTGTGGCTAATTCTGATGGAGACACATTAGCGTGCGGTTGAAAGTAGTAGAGCATATTCAGGAGAGATTGATGGCATGGATGCCACGTTGCATAACTTCTAGAGAAATGGATAATTGGTACAGGACACGTGAGAACGTGTGTTGACTGTAATCCTGGATATGGTTGCTGTAATACGCTGCCTCGTTGAAGGAGAGTTATACGCTGACTTGGATGATGTAGAAACAAAATAAAGCTGATACGCTTACTGGAGAAGAAAGGAGTCGTACGCTCACTTGATGAGGAAGGAGTCGTATAGACTTCATACGCTCACTGAAGAAGGAAGGAGTCGTATAGACTTCATACGCTCACTGAAGAAGGAAGGAGTCGTATAGACTTCATACGCTCACTGAAGAAATGGCCACGTGGCCATCATCAATCTTCTCTGATACGCCATATCTTCAAAATAACTGTGAAAAGATTTTCTCGAGCGTCGTGACTGCAGATATGACGGCTGACAGACTGTCAAAACTGACAGTAATGATGGCTTTTATATTTATGAGACATGCTGAGCTGTCCTCGCAAAAGACAAAACCGGCTCTTTGAAAACCTATACGACGGCTAGTCTTCATTGGACAGCTGTCTTTGCACAAAAGACGACGTGTCAGATTCATCCTTTATTAAATATATGCCGTACTGTCATCCCAGAAAATAATAAAATATTCACTGAGCGTATGGCCTGTAGATGAGCGTATGGCCTTGACTGAGCATATGGCTTTGAGCGTATGGCTTGGACTGAGTCTTATGTCAGCGTGTCATAATTTTCACACCCTACAAGACCCCCTTCAAAGTTTTCGAACTTTATGAGTTTCAAAAGTTCGAAATTACTTTGAATAAAAAAGTGGGAATGAGTCTTGACACGCTGGCATTAGTCTGTTATCTTCCTCAATATCAGTGTAAATCTTTAGGGATTTTGTTTAGAGAATATCCGCCGTTTTGAACTTCTTTCTTTCTTCTATAAATAGGTCTCTCAAAACCTATTTTATTTCTTTACCAGAGCTTTTGCCTTCGAGAGAGAAAAGAGCTTTCAGAAACTCAAGATTTTTCTTCTTCTTCTTCGTCTTCAACTCCATCTCCATTAATGGCACCCAAGATTGATGCTGCTGCGAAAGGAAAGGGGAAAGCCCCTGAAGAGTCATCTCATCCTGCCGTCGACACTGCCACCACCAAGAGGACGGCCAGTCAGCGTGTTTCACGCAGTAAACGGCCATTGAAACCTCTTTATGGTGAGGACGAAGATGATGATGAACAAATAACTATTCCCTTTTTAGGGCTCTGGTTAGAACAAAACTCAGAAAATGTATCCCTCTTTAGGGTCAATACGTCAGCAAATACGCTTCCCTCTTTAGGGTTTAGCCGTATTCCATATTTTTCGTTTTTACGAAAAATATGTTTGGAGCGTAAATCTGTAAGATACGCGTATTTTTGATAGAGATACCAAAATACGCTATCTTAAAAGAATATGCTATGGTAATTTGTCTCATTGAGATACGTTAACTCCTGTGTTAACATATTTTTGATGATCATCTTGTCAACCATACGCTGATATGCTCAAACTGATCATAAACTGAACTTTAAAAACCATTCGCTTAAAGAAAACTGAGCGTATACTGAACTTTGAGTCAACCATATGCTTAAGAAAAACTGAGCGTATGCTGAACCTTGAGTCTGCTATACGCTTAAAGAAAACTGAGCGTAAGCTGAACCTTGAGTCTGCCATACGCTTAGTAAAAACTGAGCGTAAGTTAAACTTTATCATCTCTTGACATTGAAGATTTTTTAATACTTTATTCTTCATTTGCAGTGGATATTTTGGCTCAGGAAGCAGAATTTGAAGGAAGTATGGGAAATAATTATAGAAGTGATCTATCTCATGTTCGTTTTCCCCAATTTGACGGACCTTCCACAAGAATAGCTCTGTTGACCAATCAGGAAGATGATACTTTACTGAACCTGATGAGTGGACTGCCGTTACAAAGTGTGGATGGTGTTGCCCATTTGAAGCCAGCATTCCTTTTTGGATATGCTATTGACATGAATTCCCAGCCTGCTCTGGACAAAGTATCATACAGTTACTATAGGGATGGTGATGTAAATCAGCCTATGTATTTGACTGGTTTAACAAAGTGTATCAACATAGCCCGTTTATTCCATTCGGGCCAGCAAAGACAGATAAAGTGGGATATTACTCCATCCTGACAAGCTAAGGCTGGGTGGATTGGATATCGTCAAGGAAGGTTCCGCAGTGGTACTGAACCACATGTCACATCTCTGCGAGGACTATTATCTGCCACCCTCCCTCCTGAGGACTCGGCACTGTTGAAGCCAGTTAGAGTCCCAATTTTTGCCAATGAATTTGTTCAATTAAAGAATGCCATCTACCCAAAACAGTCAATGAGGCTGACTGGTCTAGTAAATCCAGAGAACACTAGATGGACTGCTCTAGTGAGATGGATTTTGCGGAACTTCGGTGCACAGTTGAAGGCAATAGGTTTATATGATGCCATTAAGTGTACTGCTTATGGTTTCAAACCAAACCCGGATCTGTTTTTGGCATTAGCGGAGAGATATAACTATCGGACTGGCACCTTCATGACCCCAAAGGGCGAGATGGGATTCGTTCTTCATGAAATGACATATATATCTCAGCTACCCACGGCAGATTTGCCATATGAAGAATATATCCCTTTTGTTGACGAAATAAATAAGATTTCTACAGCCAATCCACTAATTCTTTACGTATTTGAAGAATTAATGTGTCATTACAGCATCTGTAAAGCTTTTTATAAGGGACAAGGTGGAGAGGGGGACTCCAATTGCTATTCTTCGAAGTGGATGGCTTATTTGTTTCAAGGCCGCACTGACGAAGTCCAAAAGAAGAAAAAGACCGAGCAGTATGTCGGTAAATTCAAGCCCTTGAGTCAAGCCGAGATTAACAGATTAATCCGGAAGACTAATCATGATGACATTGTCGTCGAAGAAGACATCGACAGCTACAAGGCCGGTGATAGATTAGAAACCTATATTAAGCAGGGTGGCCGAGAATTGTCCGATGAAGGTCATCTGGCCGGTTTCATATCTCTTTGGCTGAGGAAATTCGTAGTTCCTGGCACCTGTTCGGCAGACAGGATGCACAGAGGAGTCGTCTTCGCAGCAGTCCGTCTGGTTTTTGGGTATAAAATGGATCTATTAACGGCAATGACCTGCCGTCTGAATGCCGGATTAAGGGCATACACAGATAGGATGTTCGAATTGGCACGGAAGAGCCTGACGTCCTTTCCCCGGGTAGAAATGCCCTTTACATACTTGTTTGGATGGCTGCTTTTTCATTTTGAATCTCTAATGAGTGCTGGGATGGCTAGGCCAGATGACACTTTCCTTGAAAGGTACAAGCACATACCGAAATGAAGATATGATACTTTAACCGATTGCAGAACCATCTTGAACAGGGGAGAACTCTGGAGCTTCGCTTGTGTTCCTCCCCCTATTGGTTATGAGACCATGCCCGGGAGATTGATTGACGGCGTTGGTTCTAATGAGTTGGATGATGTCCAATATGAATGGCTAAAGAGAATCAGGCAATCTCATTTAATTTGCCGCCGTGACAACATCACATATATAGAGCCATATCTTCCGAGCAGATTTGCTCGTCAATTTGGTTACGATCAGTTGCATGTGGGCAATGCAACGATGTGTTTTGCTCATCAAGGCGGGTTGGTTGATGGTGCCAGAGCTTGGCTATATTACATTGCCAAAGGTACAGGGGCTACTTTTTCTATGCCAGATCCGGTCAATTATCGGAGAGGAGCTAAGATATTGGCATCCTATGCCAGATTTTATGTATCAGCTAATACCTTTGATGAAAAATTTAGCATCTTAGGTAAAAGCTTTATTCATGTTGAAAAGAAATCAACTAAATCCGCCTTGCCTAGGGATTGTCACGACAAAGAAGATCCTCTGGCCACCGATGAAGTTGATGATGATGTTTTGGAAACTTTCTTCTCTGATGATCTTCATCAACCATTGCATGTGCCTATCAGGAGTGCTGAAGAAAGTATATCTGTTGATAATACACCGAAGAGGAAGAGGAGTAAAGGTGCTGCGGGTCCTGCCGCAAAAAGAGCTACTCGAGCAGAGACTCGAAATCGCGGAGGAATTTCTATTCCCGGGAATTCTCCTGTTTCTGAACGAGCCAGAAATATTGATGAAACAGGTAGTGACCCAATAGACAATTATCCTACTGTTCCTTTAACCAGAAGAATAGGAAGGAAAGTAATAGTTTCAAAAACTAAATCCGTAATTTGTCTGGATGCAGAGAGTCCCACCGATCGTGCTATGCGATTGGCTGCAGAAAAGCAAGCTACTTTTGATTTCTCTGTAAAGACAGAAGAAGAAGAGATTCCTGAAACTGCTGGGTCTTCTAGACCTTCTGATGTAGGCTCAGTTCCACCAATAGCCGATAATGCACAAGAAATTAGTCAACCTGCGGTAGAGGCCGAGCATCAGACTGAAACGGCTAATGACTTTCTGATTTCGGAAGAATCAGTGAAGGAAGCCACTCCTCTCAATCCAATTGTTGAAGCTTCAGAGAGCGAACAAGTTGACTATGAACCGTCGTCTCATTCTTCTGGACAAGAAGACATGGAGATAGACGATGAATCACTGTCTAAAATACCAATAGATGCACTGAAGACCATTGGTCAACATTCTGGGTTGACACCAGAGCCGGAGAGGCATCTGGAAATTGAAGTTCAAATTTCGAGTACTTCTGGGGCGGGAAGCAGTGAAATAAATCCCATGTCAGAAAGTACTCTGAACAGACTAAGAGCCGGATTGAATGATCCGAAGGAGACTGAATATGAACCAACTCCAGGTAATATTTTATTCATCAAAGTTTCGTCTTGTCTCTGCTTTATTATCTTTTGGTTTTGATCATGCTTCTTTTATTTCAACAGCTGTAGGAACTGCACCGGCTATGAGTTCTACTCAAGCCCCACTTGTTCAAACTGAGGTGGGTGAGGGGAGTTCCCATCTGCCGAGTTCTCCAAAGGCACTAACTTCAGCTCCAAGAATAGAAGCTCCTCCTGCTCCTTCCCCTATTATTGCAGCGACTCCCAGTTTTGACACAGGGATAGCCAAAGTTATGGGGATGTATTCAGATATTATTTATACATATCTGGATACATATTCGAGGCGACTCATGAAAGATGAGACTATGCCCTTTTCGAGTCTTCGAGAGGTGACTAGTTTCCAACGTTCAGCCTTGAGACAATCTGGTTATGAGGCTCAATGTGTCTTCTTTGAACATCTCTTGAATGATTTAGAAGCCAACATCCAAAAATATTGGGAGATTAAAAAGGAAGACATTGAATCTCTGACTGCAGCTGAAATTTCTCAATTAGAGAATGAAGCTCAAGCTTAGCATATTGCTCTAACAGAATTCCTCGCTCAGTCTTCCAATGAGCTAATGGCTAAAGACGAAGAAATCATAAGTACTCGTCAAAATATGGAGCGCTTAGAGAAGGATGAAGCGTCCAGAGCTGAGGAGCTTAGAAAATTGAGGGAAGAGCTAGCTCGTATTCAGGAGCAAATTGCCTCTATGGAAAAGAAACAATCAAAGATTGCTGCTGATCGTCAATCTGAAGCTGAACGCTGTCAAGTTTTACAGCAAGAGCGAGAATTAATGCAAATCAATCAGTTTGAAGAAACCAATCGCCGTAGTTCTATTATTGTAGAATATGACCAACGGAGGATTGGAATTGAAACATCAGAGCGAATCAAAAAAGCTCATGATGAGAAAATGAATAATGTAATCGTTCGTATTCAGGAGATCATTACTCCTCCTAAATAGTTCTTTTACATTTTTTATGTACTAAAATGTTTTTGAAATCCAATTATAAGCAATGTTTTGATTCTGATTAAAGAAATGAACATCTTGGCTTGATTTCAATTCTGTGGATGACACTTTTGTAGAAAACATGTTCAGAGGTAAATAATACATGACATATTTCAATAGAATAGAATATACAAATAAACTTTGCAACTCTATCATGATACTAAACCAAAGATAATTTAGTTTAATACTGATTAGAGAAAACAGAATTCAGATATAAAGATATCTTTAGATTCTATTTTCCATGATCTTTGGACTCGGAAATCAAAAGACGAGATATCATTTTCCTAAAATAGAAAATATGATACATACTGAGATAGAAAATTCAGAGGTAATATAGACATGATTTTCTATACAAGATTTTTATTAAAACCACTGGGGATCTAATAAAACAAAATATCAAATTCTCTGGGAAGATGATACATGATGGAATATCAATTTCCTTTGGGGATAACGATATCGAAATAACTTTTGTAAAGAAGGATTTTATATTTGCTGGGGAATGATGAAAATATCATACATAATATTTCTTTAAGAATTTGCCATTGATAGGCATCATCATGACTTTCCCATCCATAGAGGCAAGCTGGTATGCTCCGTTAGAGAAGACTTTGTTTACTACGAATGGGCCTTCCCATTTCGCATCAAATTTGCCTTTGCTCATATGTGTCATGGTCATAGGACGTCTGACAGTAAGGACCAGTTCTCCCTTCTGATATGCTCTGACTTTGACTTTTCGGTTAAAAGCTTTGGAGATTCGGGCCTGATACAGCTCGATATTTTGTTGAGCATACAATCGTTTTTCATCTAGAGCTTCTAACTCTTGAATTCGAAGACAATCATTATTTTCTGTTGTCAGTTCATTGGAGATTGCAATTCTCAGAGAAGGAATCTGGATCTCAAGGGGAAGAACAGCTTTACACCCATATACTAAAGAGAAAGGTGTACATCCGGTCGCATTGCGAACTGTAGTGCGGTAGGCCCATAAACATTCACCAAGCTTCTCGCTCCAGTTGCGTTTGTTAGAAGAAACGAACTTTTTCAAGAGTTTGATGATTGTTTTATTGAAAGCTTCTGCCAATCCATTGGCTGCTGGATTATATGCTGTAGAAGCTAAATTATTAATCCGGTGATCGTCGCAGAATCGAGTAAATTTCTGACTGACGAACTACGGTCCGTTATCATGGATAATACGCCGAGGAACACCAAATCGATAGATAACATGATGTTTGACGAAGTTGATAACACTAGAAGTTTTAACTTCAGATAACGGGATTGCTTCAGCCCATTTGGAAAAGTAATCGGTTATTGCTAAAATAAACCGATGTCCTCTTGATGATGGTGGGTTGATGGGACCAATGACGTCCATGCCCCAAGCTTCAAAGGGCCATGATGCCGCTGTTGGATGTAAGAACTCTGACGGTTGATAAATAAAGTCTGCATGAATTTGACAGGCTTTACATTTCCGAGCATATTGAATAGCGTCAGCCACCATCGTGGGCCAATAATAACCCATACGTCGGATACGATCTTGAAGTTTAGGACCTGGTTGGTGAGCTCCGCAAACACCATCATGTGCTTCACGAATTATCTGTTGTGTTTCTTCACCGGCAATGCATCGGAGGAGAAGACCGTCGTAAGACCGACGATATAATGTTTTCGTCGTATGATTATAATAGAATCTGAGAGATCGACGTCGAATAGACGCTGCTTCACTCGGATTATCAAGAAGTATATCATACAAAACAAAATCTAGAAACGGGCGTCTCCAGTCTTCAATTATGGCTTCTATTTCATTAGAAAAGACATATTCCATAGTAGAATCGGAAGAAGATGAGGATATTTTGTCACACTTTAATTCAGCATCAAGGTTGAGAGAATCTTTGTCTGGTTTGTAAGGAAAAGCCAAAGCCAAATTATTCTCAACACAGAATAGTTCTCGGTTATAAACCACTATCACTTGCTGACGTCTGATTGGTATAGCTAATACAGCAGCAAGATTAGCTAAAGCATCAGCTTCTGCATATAGGCTCGTCGAACATGTTCAATAAAGAAGTCTTCAAAAGATGAGGCTATAGAGAGTGCTGCTCGATGATAAGGTATCAAATCCTGATGACGAACTTCATACGTTCCTCTGATCTGATTGACAATAAGCTTGGAGCCTCCATAAACTTCCAAATATTGAATATCTAGATGTTTAGCAAGTTGAAGACCAATGAGTAATGCATTGTATTCGGCTACATTGTTTGAACATGATTGATCTAGAGAATAAGCCCTCTGAATAGTTAGTCCTTCTGGGGATACAAGAACAATCCCAACTCCAGCGACAATATTGCCGTTAGGACCTATTCTAGATGCTCCATCAAAGAATAGACGCCAGGTAGGAACTTCTTCAGAAATTAGATTTGAATCCAAGACTTCATCAGGAATCTCATCATATAATTTAGAATCTTCTGGAATTGCATGAGCAGCCAGAAAATCAGCAAGAGCCTGTCCTTTAGCTGACTTCTGAGGAATATAATGCATATCGTATTGGGCTAACAAGATTCCCCAATTAGCTAGTCTAGAGTTGAGAATACCAGGTTTCTTCATCATAATCCTGATGGGATTCACTCTGGAAATGACATGAATCGTTTGACCGATAATATAATGTCGCATTTTCTGAACAGCAAACATTAATGCTAAGCATTCTTTCTCGATTGACAATAACGCGGTTCAGCACCCGTTATTGTGCGACTGAGATAATAAATAGCCTGTTCATGGCCATCTTTATTTTTCTGGGCAAGAAATGCACCAAGAGAATGATCCATGGCTCGAACATATAGAAGGAATGGTATCCCCGAAACGGGAGGTACTAAAACTGGAGGGTTCATGAGATACTGTTTAATATCGTCAAATGCTTTTTGACATTCTTCGTTCCAGATGAAAGATACACCTTTCTTCAGAAGTTTGTTGAATGGTCTACAGCGTCCTGATAAGTTAGAAATGAATCTCCTGATATAAGCAATTCTTCCTTGAAATCCTCGTAGCTCTTTTAAGGTGCGTGGAGGACGCATCTCTTGAATGGCTTTGATCTTCTCGGGATCCACGTGTATAACTTTAGCGGTAATAACGAAGCCGAGAAATTTACCACTAGAGACGCCCAGGAAGGACTTAGTAGGGTTCATTTTAAGTTGATCCTGACGCATTAAATCAAAGATAGTCTTCAAATCTTGGATATGATCCTCCTTTTGCCGACTTTTGACCGCAATATCATCAACATAGCATTCGACTATTTTCCGGAGATGTTCGCAGAATATAGTGCTCATTGCTCGCTGATATGTTGCTCCTGCATTCTTGAGACCAAACGGCATCACTGTATAACAGTATGTACCGATCGGCGTTCTGAAGGAAGTGTGTTTTTCATCATTTGGAAACATTTTGATCTGGTTGTATCCCGAATACCCATCCATAAATGACATTCGTTCGAAACCACATGTATTGTCGATCATCACATCAGTAATTGGAAGAGGAAACTCGTCTTTAGGACAAGCCGCATTGAGATCACGAAAATCTATACAGACCCGAATCTTGCCAGTCTTTTTAAGGACAGGAACGATGTTAGCCACCCATTCAGGATGTTGTTCCTCTCGAATAAATCCAGAAGCCATAAGCTTGTTGACTTCAGCTTCAATTGCATCCATGATGTCTGGACGAAATCGTCGCTGTTGTTGTTTGACCGGTTTAGCATTTGGCATGATATTGAGTTTGTGCATTACAATCTTCGGATCTAGTCCTGGCATATCTTCGTAACTCCAGGCAAAGACATCGATATAATCACGAATAAGCTTGATCATGTCTTGCTTATCTGTTTCTGAAAGACTTTCACTGATGAATATTGGTTTAGGAGAACCTTCTTCACCAACATCAATTTGGATCAGTTTATCTTCGGTAGGAGGTTCTCTCTGCTCGAACCTGAATTCCCATTGATTATCTAATCTTTGAGCCCATTGTTCCGATTCGGGTGATATTTCAAAATCATCCTCATCTTCATCATTTTCCTGCGGGCCATCAACAGAGACCATATTGACGGACAAAATAGAACGATGAAGATCGCCAATACTCATGTCAGAATTCCAAGAGAGAGAATCAGAAGACTCAGATCGTTCGTCTTCATCGGACTTTGAATCTTCATGGACTATATTGATAAAGGAAGTAGGAGCAATGTAACCTAAACCACATTTTGTCCTTCCGTATTTTAATGGAGGAATTCGAACAGGCATTCTTCTTCCTTTTCCATTATTGAGACTGGTTCTAAAGTCATAACCCATATTCTTGATAATATTTTTGGATTGTTGACTGTAGCGACGCAGTTGTAACCTTCCAATATCATCGTTTATGTCATCTTCTTCCAAGTTAGGAGGATTCTGGGGTCCTTTATAAAAGAAGATTGGATTTTCTCCTTTTTTCTAGTAGGGACCACGAAGTATGATTTTTGTATGGATTCCAATGATATGTCTGTATGAAGAGTTTGAACAACCCCTATAGTTAGTGACTCTAAGTTATCTAGCAATTGTAAATAACTTTGTACATGATTACAGACATCAATATACTGCAAAGGAGATGCTTCATTAATATTAAATACTGTATTTACAACAAAAGGCTGAGCCTTATCAGACTTAGTCAAATTAATGACAAAAGGGAGAGAAGAAGAGCGATCAGAAATTTTGTTTCGATTAAGATCGATAACAAAAGGCTCAGAAGAGGTGAGCTCCCTTGAAGAAGATCGTGGATAAGTAGTACGTCCACTAACTGGAATGACTAGAGTATCTAGTCTAGCCTGAGAAGGTGGAGGGGGAGTAGTACGTCCACTGACAGGAATTATCAGTGAGCCTTGTGGAGCTTGGGAAGACGGTACAGTAGTACGTCCACTGACAGGAATTATCAGTGAAGCTTGTGAAGCCTGAGCAGGTGATGAAGTAATACGTCCACTGACAGGAATTATCAGTGAGCCTTCTTCGGATGATCTAACAGACTGCGGAGGAGTGATACGCCCTTTTACAGGAATAACAAAAGTGCCAACTCTTGCTATTTCATCATCATTATCCATAGCTTGCAAGACTTTTGAGTATTCATCTTTGTACATGCGAGCGTCATTGAAGTAAGTTTCAACTCCTTTGAATGGATAGAGATCCGCAACTTCCGTTTGAACTTCTCCATTATCATCAACATATTTGAAACACTGATGAAGAGCCGAAGGAACGACATTATGTTCATACAAGAATGGTCTCCCCAACAGAGCATTGTATGAGCAACCATGATTGTCGATGATGTAAAAAGTAACTTTAGTGCGAAGATCGCCTATTTGAAATTTGAGGCGAATCTTGCCCAAAGGTTCACTTTTTCCTTGATTAAATCCCAAGATGGTAGTGATAGTGCTGGAAAGGCTATGTACAGGTATCTTCAGTGCGTCTAGCATAGCTTTTGGCATAATACTAAGAGCAGATCCTGGATCAATTAGGAGACGATCAACCTTTATAGAATCAATATATCCTGTATGATATAAAGGACGGTCATGTCGATTATCCTCTAGCAGCATATCGTTCTGCGTAAAGGTAATGTTTGGAATAAATTCCAATACATTATGGCAATGAGAAACAGGTTCTGTTTCTAATTTTTTGAGAAGAGTTAGGCAGGTTTCTGCTTGCAGCAGTGCTTCACTTAGAGTTTCTCGAGTCTCTTTAGAGAGGCGTAAGAGCTCGAAGATTGATAATTTAGCTGGGGTATTGGCTAGTTGAGCTAATATATCAAAATTATAAGGCTTTTCAAGTCCTGTAGGAGATGACTTCTTCAATAGTTTATCGAAGCGGACTTGTTGTTTGCTTTTGTCAGCTGCTGTTGGTTTAGAAGGAACTGTCTCAACAGGAACATTTAAAGGCTCTTTAGTAGAGACTGGTGTTGAAGCTGTAACCGGAGGGACGTCAGAAGTTTCTTCAGGAATCTCAGCATAATCTTTCAGATATATTTTTCCTGACCGAGTTCCAGCATGAACTTCAACTTCAGATTCTGGTTCAAGGTCTATGGAAACCATGCTGCAATTCTTTATTTTGCTCTTGATTCTTTTATGTTTGATGAGAGCTTCATTCCAGAAACCAAGGCCAACACGAGATTGATTATGTCTCATAGTAATGGCCAAAGGTGCTTGGAGTCCCTTGCCTGAATTCAAACCAGGAGCAGTGGCTAGATCATAACCCATCTTCACCATCAATTCACGAGATTGTGAACTGTATAGATGAAAAGCAGGCTTGTACCTATCTTCAAATTGAGGTACAGATTTTATCTCCGTAGGGAGTGAATTTCCTGCTGAGATGAAAGTAGAAGTTAAAAAATTGGGTGTGAAACTAGAAGTCACATTGCATGACTTAGTCTTCCTGAGCTTCTTTTTAGATGAGGAAGTCTTCCGAGGAGAAGAGGAAGACGTTTCAAACTCCATCATTAAATCCGAGTGAATCCACATGATCTCTCCCTTCTTAGTTGTGACAGGAACAAGTCCGTCATTTTGTGCTGGTGGGATGTTTACAACTTCGAGAGTTGCTTTGGGGATAGGAACAATCCCACTTTCCACCATTAAGGGGGGAAAGTCACCGAACTGCATTAAAATTACATTTGCTGTGACTGTTTTGTCTTTGGGTGTTAATGTCACAGCTCCTGATTTAATCATCTCTTGAATCTTCCCTTTTAATACATAGCAAGACCGGATTGTATGACCCAGCATTCTATGATATGGACAGTATTTTGGATGATCTGTCTTATTGGCTTCATCAGGCTTTTTAATTTCTGGCAATTGAATCTTATTACCTTTGAGTAAGCATTCAAAGATACCCTGAACATCATCATCGTCGAAAGAATATTCTTCCTTCGGCCGAGGAGATCTCTGTTGTTGATTTGTTGGAGCTGGAGTAGCTTGGGTAGTCTTTACCTCTTGACTACTGCTTTGAAGATTGACTTCAAGAGCTTCTTTCCCTTTACGATTGTTGGGTCGAGTACTATTGCTAGCACTCTGATTTGATTCCTTGGGAGCCATTTGTACCCCCAGACCCTTGAAGGTCTCAGCACTGACCTCGGCAGCTTTGGCACTGACAATGAAAGAAGGCCAATCTTGGAACTGAGTAGACCCTGTCCACATGCTGATAATTGGTAAGAGATTCGACTTGCAAGTGTCGATGGTAACAGCATCGGGAGTTCCGAGAGGCATTTTGAGGGCTTCTCTTCTGAATCTTTCAATGAAGTCCTCGGTGGTTTCATTATTTTTCTTTTTAATTCTTATGAGGGCTGACATGGTCATGTCGTTGAGCCCTTCATAGAATCGTTCAAGAAACATTTGCTTGAAACCGGCAAATGAGGTAATGCACCCATCAGGGAGACTTCTATACCATTTATAAGCCGTTCCTTTGAGACATCCAATGAACACCCGAGTAAGGAGGGCGTCACTTGGTTGTAGTTGATCAGTTATTACTTCAAAATGATTAATGAACTGACTTGGGGAGGTTGTCCCATCGTAGAAAGAGATGGTCGGAGGTTTGTATTTTGGTGGATACGATACCTGCTTCCATTCTATCGGGTAAGGTTGCTTGATACCTAACCTTTGCAAACCATCCTTTTGTTTGAATGCCTCGAATTGTGTTCGGAGATTTTTTAACTCTTCAGAAACAATTCCAGAAGACTGGGGAGTTGTAACTTGTTGAGTGTAATTAGGAGGAGGGACTGCAGCATATGTACCACCCCCAGCTCCAGACTGACTTGGAGTGGGTTGTTCAGGAACATTAGATTGTACCCCCGGAATAGTAGAGGGTTCCGGGTTTGGAACAACAGGAGTATTTAATATAACTGGAGGAGCTGTCTGTTGGACTTGCTGAGTTTGATGCTGAGCTTGCATAAGAGTGTGCATAGCATTCAACGTATCTGCCATAGCTCGTAACTGTTGTTCTAAGGAAGAAATCCTTTGTTCGTGAGCTTCAGTGCTAGTTGAAGGTTCATGATCGTCCTCTGCCATGTAAGTGGTAATCATTCGAGGAATAGATGATGAAACAGTCTGTTCTGAATCATCACTGTGTGAATCAGTATCTTTCCCAGGGCTTTTTACGGGAGTCAATACTGGAAAATTGGACTCTCCAAGGAAGTCTTCTGTGATCTCCGGATTACCACTTGGATGAGAAGAAGAAGAGGCTCTGGTCAAGGCTCCGGTCCTGGACCGGGTGCCGAGATAAACACCATCTTTAGAGTCTGATATAGCATCAGACCGTATGCTACCCCCAATATTTCTGGAGGTCATGTTGACAGAAGCATAAAGAGGTTCATCTTCATCCAACATTGGTTCATATTGAATCCGTTCGAAAACAGATTGTCTTTTTGGTGAACAACAACATTGAATTACAACTCGAGGTTGGAAGTTGCAACCATGCTTTTCATGGCAAATATGAGCAATATCATAGCCTGATGGAGTGTCAATTCTCTGTTTATTTTGCAAATATTTCCGGAGATCTGCAGGAACAGATTGGGAAGTACTTGAAGATAGTTTCTGTGTAGAAACTTGTCTTTTGTTCTTCTGTCTTCTTGGTTCCTGAGTGTATAAAGACTGATTAATTTGAGCCACATAGTTCTTGGCATATTCTGCATCAGGGTCTAATATACTTGTCTCAGTGGAACCGAACCGATTCTGATTAAGCTTGTTACGAAGATCCGTAGGAGATTTGACTTTGATATCAGTCTTGGATACTTGTAATTTGCCTTTCTCAGACCGAGAAATTTTGAGAGAAGGAAGATGAGTATTATTCCGACTAGGAGTCGGTAATAATCCATCTTTGGAGGAATTAGCCAAAATGCGTTTTCCATTGTTTGATCTAGTAAGAGTACTAGTCAAATTAACTCCAGAGGTAAAGACCTTAGGAGTAGAGGAGTTGGCTAAAGAGTCTTTCTCCTTGGTTGGCACAAGATGTGCAAGTTGAGGGGGAATCATTTGTATGTTCTGTGGAAGAGAACCCCCAGCCTGATTTTGAGAAACAGTCAAAGGACTATATCTGTTAGCATACGCTGACTTCAGTTTGGACTTCTGGTCATACGCTGCCTTTTTATTAGCATACGCTGGCTTTGGCTTAGCGTACGCTGCCTGATGTTGGCTTTTGTACGCTGCCTTTGCCGTACACTGCCCTTTGAATGCCATACGCTCAGAGTCATCAATGGCTAAAGAGCCGACTGCTGTCGTAAGAATAGAGGGAGAAGGGACGTTGACATGTTCAGAAATGGTTTTCCTTGTACACGCTAACTTGGTTAAAGAACCAACTTTGTCAGTGTGACTAGGAGAAGCCACTGTTGCCGTGTTCCGAGAAGCCGAAGTGTGCTTCATGGAAGTTGAAGACGTGTTCTTGTCAACATGAGAAGTGACAGAAGCGTCTCGGACGGCTGCAGAAGACTTAGGGACATAGACGGAGCGTCCCTTCTTCTTGGCAGCAGGAAGAGCGGAGGAAGCAGTGCGGCCCTCCTTCGCCTTGAGCATTTCTTTATAAGCCGATTGGTCGAATTGTACAACCATCGTCTTCTTCGTCAAGCCGATCGACGAAGTATCGCATTGAGTTGTTGCTATCTCATTGGAGGAGACAGCTTTCCCCAGCAGAGTCGCCAATTTGTTTTCCATAAATAAATTCACTTTATTTATTTTGTATCTGAGAAAATTACAACTGTAGGAATCTAATCTAGAAGACAATTACTTTATCCCTTGGACGATGCGATGAAGAATACTCGAACTTTGAAGAACTTGGACAGCAACTAGGCAATCTCTCTGTTCTCTCTGAAATTGACTGTAGTGTCTGATCAAGATGAAGAAACTCTTTTTTTTTATATAGAGTTCAGGATAACTGTCCTTAAGCATACGCTCAGGTAGTTACTTGACGTGTGCATAACTGCAGGGACGCGTGGCTAATTCTGATGGAGACACATTAGCGTGCGGTTGAAAGTAGTGGAGCATGTTCAGGAGAGATTGATGGCATGGATGCCACGTTGCATAACTTCTAGAGAAATGGATAATTGGTACAGGACACGTGAGAACGTGTGTTGACTGTAATCCTGGATATGGTTGCTGTAATACGCTGCCTCGTTGAAGGAGAGTTATACGCTGACTTGGATGATGTAGAAACAAAATAAAGCTGATACGCTTACTGGAGAATAAAGGAGTCGTACGCTCACTTGATGAGGAAGGAGTCGTATAGACTTCATACACTCACTGAAGAAGGAAGGAGTCGTATAGACTTCATACGCTCACTGAAGAAGGAAGGAGTCGTATAGACTTCATACGCTCACTGAAGAAATGGCCACGTGGCCATCATCAATCTTCTCTGATACGCCATATCTTCAAAATAACTGTCAAAAGATTTTCTCGAGCGTCGTGACTGCAGATATGACGGCTGACAGACTGTCAAAACTGACAGTAATGATGGCTTTTACATTTATGAGACATGCTGAGCTGTCCTCGCAAAAGACAAAACCGGCTCTTTGAAAACCTATACGACGGCTAGTCTTCATTGGACAGCTGTCTTTGCACAAAAGACGACGTGTCAGATTCATCCTTTATTAAATATATGTCGTACTGTCATCCCAGAAAATAATAAAATATTCACTGAGCGTATGGCCTGTAGATGAGCGTATGGCCTTGACTGAGCATATGGCTTTGAGCGTATGGCCTGGACTGAGTCTTATGTCAGCGTATCATAATTTTCACACCCTACAACCTACCACTAGGAAACCTTGTTGATATAGGACATGGCCCTACTTGTATGTACCCTGCCCACAATATAGGGCAGGTTGAGAGACTGATGGTCAGTATAGAAATTAATTCAAAGGGATACTGTCACACAGAGACCTGTGTACCCAGGGTTGGGAAGGCAGTTGGAAAAGCAACCATGTTGTGTATCCAGGATACCAAGAGTGGTGTATCATAGAAATTGTATATTGGTACAGGCCTATACCAGACTTTAGCTATCAGCTCCCTGGCCTACAAGCCTAATTTCTATGGTGCAGGTCATTTTATTTGGATCAACCCATTAATGATAGTAAGGGTTTACGTATCATGGGATCTATGGACCACAGTATGCCCCACAACTAACCATGGTACTCTTGTATACCAGGATGATAACAGGCTACATCAAATATTTCCCAGATAACTGGTCACCCTCCAATCCTAGGTTTGTTAGGTTTGTACATTAGGGTAGTCCCTTGAGTAGTTCGAGCTAACAACTGATGTGAGACTAAGTACTTGTATCAGGAATACTAGTCTAGGGAATAGGGGAATAACAAGACCAGTCCAAGCCTAGTGGGAAGATGAGAAGTATGGCATGGGGATAGATTCTACATCAGGAAACCTGGGGTTATCGATTACCCAGTGGTAGAAGTGCAGGGGGAGTCATAGGAACCTGCAGTACTTAAAGGACTCATATCCTGTGCAGGTATGGGTTGTAATGGTTAAAAGACATTTTGAATAACCATACACACAACTCGAGTGACCCAAACAAGTGTAACAGGTCTGTTACATGTAGGCTGTGTACAAACTCATTCCCACTTAAACTGGGAAGCAACTAGTGGCAGCCTAATGAATGTCAGGGCATCATGGGTCCTTAGGATATTGATGGATACTGAAGAGCTAAGTAGTAGGGTGGCAGGAAGTTGTGTAACTTGTAGATGGATGTCCTGAGGACAGGGCATATCCTAACAAGGAACCTATAGGAGGTACCAGTCAGGAATTAATTTACTAGGACACTACTGAGGGGTGTTGGGTATTAGAGTCAGTAGACCCCTAGTGCACTCCATTAGGACAGTACTCGACTGACCCTAGCATAGGCAAGGTCTTAATAGACTAAGCATCACAACATGTATCTGTTCTGATACATGTGGGGAGGAGTTCAATACCCTGTCCACAAACTCAGGGTATATAGATGTCACTTGCAAGCACAGTGAGTAAACAAGGATATAGGGTCAGAAACATAGATAGAGAGCTTCCTGTTTATATGATCTGGACATAAATGTCTTCATTTTACTGGGTTTTACCCAAGGGGTGTATGTGATTTTGGACTAAGGTATATCATAACTACATATTCATTTAGAACCTTTCTGTTAGTAGAGGACAGGACATCAATACATTCATAGGGGTTAGTATGGATGGATTCTAAAGTAGGAGCCTGAGTGGAGTTGTGGGAAAAAGGGAAAATAGGTAACCCAAGTTAAGCAACACCTGGGAATATATGTCTAGGTGAGTACCAAGAGAGGTAAAGTCGAGTGTAAGATACAGTGTTGGATTAGTGAAAATACTTAGCAGTGGTATGTAGTTGACATGTAAATAGTAAATTAAAGACAACCAATCTTAGTTAAGCAAACAATATAGTTAGAATAGGCTTGAAGACCCAAAGCCAAAGTAGATAGAATAATCATGTTTTGGTTCATGCTTTGACATTATAAATTCTTTAAACAGGCTATTTGGACTTGATATGGATTCTTGACCCACATCTGTAGCTCAGGACCCCAGGCAAGTATACCTTGCCTTCCTCTGCAGTTTTATTTACATGCATTGTATTTTATTTCCCAGTTTGATTATAGACATGTGCTTTTCGTGTCATATTCTGCTGAGTTGTTTTCATTTCATATAGCCGTGTTCATGTTTTGGTCTTATGGTTCATACTTGGAGTTTCTCACCAGTACCTTGCTTGAGTCGTGTCATAGAACGAGTGCGTGTATTGAACTGCTAAACCCTTGATTATCGTTTTACACAACCAGAGAGTCCACACTCGGGATGAGGGTTGATCAGTGCACCAGAGAGTCCACACATGGGACGAGGGTGTTTGTCGTGTTCATTGGCACCAGAGAGTCCACACTCGGGACGAGGGTTGACCAATTGCACTAGAGAGTCCACACAAGGGACGAAGGTATTTTGCCGTGAGCTAACCAGAGAGTCCACGCTCAGGACGAGGGTTAGTGCTTAGTTCAAACCTGTGTGTCCACACTCGGGATGAGGGTTTGGTTCTTCCATTGATCTCGTGTTCATTGTTCGTTCGGCAATTCATTTATGCGTAGTTGTTCTAGTGTTCGTGTGTTCGTGTTCGTGTTCGTGTTCATAGTCACTTGTCGTGTTCTTATTTTCTTTTTTATTTTCTCACGTATGATAAAACTGTTAGATAGGCATGTATATTATGTATCTTGCTATGTCCTCTGAGGACATGATGATCTCTTTAGGTTAGCCGAGTTTGAGTCAGGAGCAGACGAGTGGATTTGAGTTAGCATCAGACCGCAGTGGTTGCAGTTGAGGTCGCCTTGATTAGCAGGTTATCTTCAGTTAGTGTATTTCATGTACTTTTCTCTTTCCGTCTATTGGTAGTGGATTTGTGTCCACCGGACGTGACATTGATTCTTGGATACATTCAGTTTATATTCCTTATTGCTTAGTTTCATGTATATTCATTGATCTTGGTTGTGTCTTGATTATTCTGTGGATGAGATATAGATTTCCATGTGATTATAGATTCAGTGACTTGTGAGTTATAGACAGCGTTCTACCGCCGATACTGTGGCGTAGGCTGGGCTTGGACACGTCTTATATCCGAAAAGCGGGTGCGGGTCGTGACAAGTTTTTTTGGTAGCCCATATAGGCCTACGTTAATCACTTCGGTTACGTCACTGTACCGTCGTGAGCCTGCGAATAGGATTAGACACTTAGGATCTCATCCACATGTCTTGACCCATTATTGGTCTCTAATTCTTGATTTCATTGAATCCTTGACTTGCATCCTGCTTGAAATTCTTCAACGGCTAAAGTGTTTCCTTTGTTACAGTTAAGATGGACTCGTAAGACAGGAACAACGCTGCAGTGAACACTCCACCGGCTACAGGAGGCTTTTTTACGTACATGACCCCATCGACACAAGGAGGCCAGCTCACTCATATGGGCAATCAGCCACAGCTCTCGAGATTTCACAGAGGTGACATTCCACCACCTCCGCCGTTTCCTCCGTAGACTCCGCCACCAGCACCTGTTCTACCTCCAGGAACAGTCCTACCACCAGCACAAGTTCCACGTGCAGTATCAGCCATGCACCCAGCACCAGTGATGTATCCAGCATTTGCCATGCACCCACTGCCGACGATGTATCCAGCCCTGACAATGTATCCAGCACCTATTCTGCCTCCGCCACCGGTGCTGGACAATGTCACACTCTTGGGGATCTTCCAGCAACAAGCCAACATGTTATGCGACACTTTGAGAGAGGTTCTTCATATTAGAGATGCTCTGCGACAGCGCCCTGGAACTTCCAAGAACTTCATGGACCTCAGGCACAGGGAATTCCATAGGACCGAGGGGACTCTCTACGCTGACGAGTGGTTAGAGAACGTTAAACGATACCTGAAGATGGCCCGAGTCCCAGAAGATCTGAAGATTGAGTCAGCTAGTGGACAGCTTTTTGACATCGTGCGGACGTGGAACCACGACGAGCCCCGATTTTCTGCTCCAGACGTAACTTGAAAGGAATTCAAGCGACTGTTCAAGAACTACCCATACGTGGCACGAAAGGCGTTGATGAGACAGTTCGAGCACCTAGAGTAGGGCAACCACACCGTCGACGAGTACACATGAGAGTTTTCTCGCCTCAGCCGCTTCGCAGAGAACTTGGTCAGCACCCCTGAAGACAAAGCGCAACGATTCAGGAAGGGACTATCTCACGAGATTCGTCTAGCCATCGCTACCAGTCGAGTCGCCACTTACGAAGAGATTCTAGAAGTCACCCAAGCTGTAGAAGAAGATCTGAGTCACAAGCTGAAGAGGAATCGAGACGCATTCGAAGGAGGCAACAACCAATCAGCACCAGCAAAATGTCCCAATATTCCCGAGAAGACCTCAGCATAGCAGCATCATCAGCAACCAAGAACAGCCCTACAACAAGTCCAAGACGCTCCCACCTGCCAGTACTGCAAGAAAAGAGGCCACATCCAAGAAGACTGCCAAAGATGGTTAAGGTTGTTCTATACTTGTGGATCCAACCAGCACTTATCTCGAGATTACCCAAAAAAATGCGACTTAACCACCACACCTGGGAATATATATCTAGATGAGTACCAAGAGAGGCAAAGTCGAGTGTAAGATACTGTTTTGGATTAGTGAAAATACTTAGCAGTGGTATGTAGTTGACATGTAAATAGTAAATTAAAGACAACCAATCTTAGTTAAGCAAACAATATAGTTAGAATAGGCTTGAAGACCCAAAGCCAAAGTAGATAGAATAATCATGTTTTGGTTCACACTTTGACATTGTAAATTCTTTAAATAGGCTATTTGGACTTGATACGGATTCTTGACCCACATCTGCAGCTCAGGACCCCAGGCAAGTATACCTTGCCTTCCTCTATAATTTTATTTACATGTATTGTATTTCATTTCCTAGTTTGATTATAGACATGTGCTTTTCGTGTTATATTCTGCCGAGTCATTTTCTTGCATATAGCCGTGTTCATATTTTGGTCTTGTGGTTTATACTTGGAGTTTCTCACCAGTACCTTGCTTGAGTCGTGTCATAGAACGAGTGCGTGTAGTGAACTGCTAAACCCTTGATTATCGTTTTACACAACCAGAGAGTCCACACTCGGGACGAGGGTTGATTAGTACACCAGAGAGTCCACACACGGGACGAGTGTGTTTGTCGTGTTTATTGGTACCAGAGAGTCCACACTCGGGACGAGGGTTGACCAATTGCACCAGAGAGTCCACATACGGGACGAGGGTGTTTTGCCGTGAGCTAACCAGAGAGTCCACGCTCGGGACGAGGGTTAGTGCTTAGTTCAAACCCGTGATTCCACACTCGGGATGAGGGTTTGGTTCTTCCATTGATCTCGTATTCATTGTTCGTCCGGCAATTCATTTATGCGTAGTTGTTCTAGTGTTCGTGCTCATAGTCACTTGTCGTGTCCTTGTTCTCTTGTTTATTTTCTCACGCATGATAAAATTGTTAGATAGGCATGTATATTATGTATTTTGCTATGTCCTCTGAGGACCTGATGATCTTTTCAGGTTAGCCGAGTTTAAGTCAGGAGCAGACGAGTAGATTTGAGTTAGCATCAGACTGCAGTGGTTGCAGTTGAGGTTGCCTTGATTAGTAGGTTATCCTCAATTAGTGTATTTTATGTACTTTTCTCTTTCCGTCCATTGGTAGTGGATTTGCGTCCACCGTACGTGACAATGATTCTTGGATGCATTCAGTTTATATTCGTTATTGCTTAGTTTCATGGATATTCATTGATCTTGGTTGTGTCTTGATTATTCTATGGATGAGATATAGATTTCCATGTGATTTTAGATTCAGTGACTTGTGAGTTATAGACAGCGTTCTACCGCCGACACTGCGGTGTAGGCTGGTCTTGCACACGTCTTGTATCCGAATAGCGGGTGTGGGTCGTGACAGGTGATTTACATATAAACTCTAATTAAAGAGAGACATGAAGATTCTCGAAGCCAAGACAAAGATCTACAACTTTCATGTTTTGAGTTTTTAAAGATTTTGGCTATAAAATAGCTAAAACGGGCAAAAACAGCCATCTGTGCGAGGCACACTACGCTCGCAGGAAAAACTGCCCACGGCGCACAGGAGAACTGCCTACGGCACGTAGGAAAACTACCCACTACGCGCAGGCAAAACTGCCACGGCGCATGCTACGTGCAAGCACGGCGCACAGACTGCACACTGTACGTGCAGGCAAAATTGCCCACGACGTACGCTGTACGCATGCACGGCGCACGCTGCACGCAAGTACGGCACACGGACTACACGGCACTGTTCATCGTTCCCCCAGCATTGAAGGTGTGGGGAACCAATGAACACGAAAAATAGCATAACTTTTTCATACGAAGTCGAAATCAAGTCGTTCAAAAGCCAAAATTAGGTAGAACGAAATTTCTCACAACATAGAACCATTAGATTTCGAAAATAAAAAACTTATAGGGATCAAAACCCCGAAAACAAAAAAAGTCTTAAAACTTAGATCTACAAATATATAACCATCAAGATCAAAAACTTTAAGCTCTAAAGATGACTAAGAATCATGCAAGAAAAATAATAGAACAAACCAAGTAACAGCAAATATTGTTCAAGATTTGGCAAGATGTACTTGCCTAATAAAGCTCCAAGCCTATTCTTCTACTCTACTACCAAGAGGGGTACGAAACCACACTGTAGGCCTCAGGGCCAAGCTTTCCTATGCACTTGAGGATGAAGAATGAAAGTAAAGAGGGAAGGAAGAAGGAGTGAAAAGAGGAAGGAGAGAGAAAGTAAAAGGATATATATAGAAGGGGAATTATTCATGACCGTTGGATGGTGATCCATGTGAAGATCTAAGTCAATCATGGCCATCCAAACAAAACCAAATATCCATTGGGTAATAGAGTTCATCCACACTATTCACCAAAATATCTAAAATACTATTCATGAAAATATCTGAAATCAAAATATCTAAAATGTGGAATATCAATCCGGGCAGTATGCTGTCGTTATACACCGGTATACTTGTGGCATGCCGGTCAAGAAAAAACTCTACAATTTGGAAAAAATTTAAAGTGTTCCGAAGACCAAGAATATACGAAATACAATACTAAATACGTATCCGTATATAAATACCGATACTGTGAGACGAGTCTCACAACTCTCCCCTCCTTAGAAAAATTATATCCTCGAAATTTCCAAAAGGTAATCAAAGCAAGCTAGAAATCCAAAAAAAACTTGCTATCAAGATCAAGATAGAAAACTCATAAATCATGAAATCTAACTAGAGTAATGTACAAGAAATATAAAAGCAATTTAAACATACAAAACCAACAATATCGTATATTCCTACAATCAGACTCAAACAAAAGCTAGAATCATAGATACACGAATAAGTATACCTCACGAGTCAAACAGATACAGGTAACGAGCTTGGATATCATCCTCGCGCTCCCAAGTCGACTTGCCCGGTGAATAATGATCCCAGGAAACACGAACTAATCGAATAGTCCGGTTCTTAAGAATCTTCTCCCTCCGGTCCAAAATAGATACAGGCCTCTCCTCATACGATAGGTCGGTACCAACGACCAACTCAGAATGATCTAGGATATGGCTCGAATCTGGAACATACCGACGCAACTGAGATACGTGAAATACGTCATGTACCTCACATAGTGACGGTAGAAGAGCAAGATGATAAGATACATCTCCTACTCATTCTAGAATATCGAACGGTCCAATAAATCTAGGACTAAGCTTTTCCCGTACGCCAAAACTGATGACACCACGGGTAGGCGAAATTCAAAGAAATACATGATCACCGACAAAGAACTCAAGATGATGTCGATGCTAATCTGCCTAGTGACGTTGTCGATCCTGAGCTACTCTGAGATGCTCCATGACCTGCCTGACTACTCCATCTGACTGGGCAATCAACTCTGGGCCAAGCATCTGCCTCTCTCTAATATCATCCTAAGCTATGGGTGACCTACATCTCCTACCATACAAAGCCTCGAAAGGTGCCGTCTGAATGCTCGCCTGGAAGCTGTTGTTGTAAGAGAACTCCACCAAATGCAAGTAATCCTCCCAAGAACCACTGAAGTCAAGAGTACACGATCGAAGCATATCTTTCAAAGTTTGAATCGTACGCTCCAACTGACCATCTGTCTGAGGATGGTATGCTAAACTGAAGCTCAAACGGGTACCCAAACTCTGCTGAAGACTGCCAAAAATGAGAAGTGAATCTGAAATCCCGATCTGAGACTATGCTAACTGGCACCCCATACAATCTAACAATCTGCCTCATGTACAGGTCTGCCAACTGCTCTATAGACTGGCCAAAGTTGAAAGGTAGGAAGTGGGCAACATTCGTGAGTCGATCCACTATAACCCAAATGGCATCTCTACCAATCGGGGTTCTAGGAAGACCAGTCACGAAGTTTATAGTAATACCATCCCATTTCCACTCTGGAATCGGCAAAGGCTGAAGAAATCCGGCCGGTCTCTGGTGCTCAGCCTTGACCTGCTGGTAAACTAAGTATCGAGAGACAAACCGAGCTATCTTCCTCTTCATACCATTCCACCAAAAATGCTAACGAATATCATGGTACATCTTCGTCCCTCCTGGATAAACAGAGTACTGAAAACTGGGGGCCTCCAACATAATCTCCTGTCGAATATCTCTACTCGACACACAAAGACGACTCCCAAATTGGAGTATTCCATCCTCATGGATACGCAACTCTGCTCAGCGCCCTACCACACACTCTGCTCTGAGCCGTTGAAGTCTGACATCACTAGACTGCGCTACTCTGATCCTTTCTACAATGGCAGACAGCATCTGCAAGCCCGTCATCATAGCTATCTCACCAGGTAGCACTACCTCAATGCCCATCTCCTGAAGATCCTTCCGAAGGTGATGCTGCTCCGTTAAGAAATAAACTCCGGGTCTCCTGTTTAAAGCATCTGCAATAGCATTTGCCTTCCCGGGATGATACTAAAGATCAACATCAAAATCCTTCAGTAACTCTAGCCATCTCCTCTGCCACATGTTTAGATCCCTCTGGGTGAACACATACCACAAGCTCTTATGGTTAGTTAAAATGTCTACTCGATCACCATACAGATAATACGTCTAGAGCTTGAGGGCAAAAAACAACCGCGGCCAACTCAGCGTGCATCGGATAGGTCTTTTCATGGTGCTGAAGCTGCCGAGATGCATAAGCTATCACTCAACCGTGCTGCATAAGGACACAACCAAGTCCCCGGCCTGATGCATCACAATACACCGTGAACCCACCTGGTCCGACGGATAATGTCAGAATAGGAGCCAAAATCAAACCCTACTTGAGTTTCTCAAAAGAAACCTGACAAGCATCTGACCACTCAAAGCACACATCCTTACACGTCAGCCGTGTCAAGGGTGTAGAGATCCTAGCAAAGTCTGCCACAAACCGTCTGTACTAGCCTACTAATCCATGAAAGCTGCGTACATCTGAAGCTAAACGAGGTACTGGCCTAACCCTCGATAGCCTCAACCTTCTTGGGGTCTACCTCAACACCACCTTCGATAATAATGTGACCTAAAAAGGAGACTCGATCGAGCCAAAAATTGAAGTTGCTGAACTTCGCGTAAGGCTGATGGTCCCAAAGAATCTGAAGAACCACATGAAGATACTACTCGTGCTCTGCCTCAGTCTGACTGTAGACCAAGATATCATCGATAAATACTATCACAAACTGGTCTAAGTGGGACATGAAGATGCGATTCATGAGAACCATGAAGATCGCTGGCGAATTGGTTGCTCCAAAAGGCATAACAAGGAACTCCTAATGGCCATATCAAGATCAAAATATCGTCTTGGGTATATCCTTCTCTCTGACTCTGATCTGATGTACCCAGACTGCAAATTGATCTTCAAAAATACAGCTGATCCACTAAGCTGATCGAATAAGTCATCTATCCTGGGTAAGGGATGCTTATTCTTCACGGTCACCACGTTAAGCTGACGATAGTCAATGACCATACGTGATGAACCATCCTTCTTCTTCACAAGAAGGACTGGAGCTACCCAAGGTGATCTACTAGAAAGAATGAATCTATTGGTCCTAAGCTCCTCAATAGACTGATACAGCTCCAACAACTCTGAAGGAGACATCTTACTACGTCGATGCTACGGAGTAGGCTGGGCATGCATCACAGACCCATACCCGAACATGCAGGCACGGGTCATGACAGGTCAGCGGATAGGGGTCGAGGGGTCAGCGCTATCCGTAGGGGTTTTGGGGGCGAAGCCCCCGAAAGGTATACAGATTTCCAGATCTGTTTACCTTTGGACAACTGCCACCAAGAAAAAAAACATTATCAAAGTGCTTTTGGTTCTTATGTTTTATTCTATATTTTCCATTTGTTTATAGGACCAAATGTACATCCGGTTCGCAAATGGTTCTAGAAAGCTTAACTAATACAAGTCCACTCAAATCAGCCTGAACCCAAACCAGAAACTTGTTAAAAATAGGATAACCAAACTCGGACCGAGTTCTGCCTAAACTTTGGCCAAACCCGGTCAGGGTAAACCCAGTTCCCTGGTCAGACTCCTCTTCCTAAAGATTAGGTTTCTAACATTCAAATTTATGAACAAGAGGGGACCGAACTCTACCCAAACTCGGTCCAGTGAACCTATATAAAGGCCTTTAATTCTTTACTTGAAACTCACCAATTCACATTCCATCTTCTTATCTATTATGAGCTATTAACCTTTCCATCTCCAAGAAACCAACTCCCAGTTCGAGTTGTAAATCTTGTATTTTCAAGTGTGCCAAAGTTGCGATCTCGGTTAGAAGTCAGTTCGAGTTGTAAAGCTTGAATTTTCAAGTGTAGTCTCTACACTTGTTGTTTGAAGTCGACAAACTCTTCGTATCAAAAGCTTGTGGTTGCTAAGTCGTTGTGCCCTTCGAATCAAAGCACGAGGTGTAAGAATTATAAGCCCTTCGGATCAAAGCTTGTGTTTCACAGATAGTGGAATCAACTTCGAGCACGAGTTCTCAGAAATGGACTAGTCCTCTTAAAGAAAAATTGGGATAAACCTTGGTGTTTGTGTTTGCTCTCTGAACTCTATACTTTTAATGTACTGTAACTCCCATTTTTTCAAAATTTTATTTAATTTAGACTATTGTACGTATATTTTGTTAGAAAATATAATAATGTTTTGAATTTTCATAAAAAGTAAATCATAATTATTTTTGGATGACAAATAAATTTGCCAACTTATTTTGTATTTATGAAAGCATATTTTTAAATATTATTTGATAGTATTGGATATTAGTTAAATTATTATTATTATGACAAAATATTAGTTTGAGATTTGATCAATCAAATTTATGATTTATTTGATTTAAAAGGATTCATTAAATTTGATCATAAATCTTAAGCCTTCCATATTTAGGAATCTCATCTTTTATATAAAGGGAAGCCTTCCCTTGCTTCTTTCCACAACCCAACACAAATTCTTACCTTCCATAACCAATTAGCCGTCATCACCATCGTGTCATGTCTTACCATGCACCGTGTTCACGTCCATCTTTTTTTTCTATTATTTTATACAATTTTATTGTTTCCTTCGTGTCCGACACACCGGGCACCTTTCTGTGTCGCATAGGACCCGATACGCTGACATCAAACCTGAACATAACTTTTGGCCACCTTTCTAGCGATCCACGATCTCTCCGCCACTGTTGCCACCAACAACCAGCCTCCACCATCTCGTCCCCGCCATACTAGATCTGACTTCATCGCCGTCTTTTGGCAACGCCGGTGTCCGTCGTACTATTTTTGATCGTCCCCATCTCAAGCACTCCCTGTACATCGTCGCCCTACTCTGTAGATCTCCTCCCTATCAACGCTCTCACCAAATCCCCAGCCACCCGATCCTTCTCCGCACGTGCAGACTCGCCGGTGACTTCCTAGACCCAGCGACCACCAGTGCCAGATCCCTGCACAACTCCACCCATCCTGGGCCGTTCACTTCGAGCAGCCATCTCGGACCCACAGTACGTCTTCCTTAAATCCCGGCCACCGGAGCTGATCTGAGCACTATCGTGCCTCAGACCGTCGCCTTCTCTAGCCCCGACCTCCACGACCATGCTAAGTTGCTTGTTGACCTTAAATCCGTCGAGCCATAGCTTTCCAATGTTGTGCCCCATCCCTACATCGTGCCCCGTTTTCTGTCCATGGGGTGCGTGATAAAGGAATACTGTCGCTATCAATTTGGTCGGAACTGATTGGTCAGAATCGATTGAGTTGATTGAACGTGACCGATTGAATTAAGATACTTTCCTCGTTATGGAATGGCTTCTCCGGAATCAAGTTCCATTTGTTATAACCCATTCCCAATTTTGGGATACGAATTCGTTGCCAAGTCCAGCCTACGCCGCAGCATAAGCGGTAGTACGCTGTCTATGATAACAATGGTCCACAACAAGCACAACATGCACATATATCATCCACCACGAAGCCCACAATAATCACCAAAATATCTAATAGTCTCAATATTATAATGATCAAATAATCTACTATAACTCAGAAAGTTTCAGGAACAAATCCAGATAGCAGAAAATAAAATAAACAAACAAACTAAACTCTATAACAATAACTACTAACTAATACGAATCCATAAGGAAAAACATATGCCAATTCGCATCAGTGTTCGAATCGAATACGCCAGTGACGTCAGTGTCTCCAACATACTCACCATAGACCTCTGGACAGATCATGTCGTGTAAAACTGAAAAATAGTTATTCAGTCAGGATTGGAGCAAGATCACCATAACACTACATTACACGATATAGTATACAAGCATGAAGAAACAATAAACGAAAAATTAAATGAAGATAACTATAGGTATGACATTGTATGATAAGGAAATACCACTAAGACATGATAACAATATGAAGGTAGACTTGACATACCACTAAGATATGATAATAATATGAAGGTAGACTTGACAAAAAAAGAACAATAGACAATAGAGCAACAATGATCAAGTCACGTGTACTGTGTATTTTAGAATTCTAACTTTCAGCATGTAGACGGCTTGGGATATCCGTCAGTCATATGTGTAGTGCATGACTGATATTATGCAATCAATATAAAAGGAGTCTGTATTCAATTCGTTGACCATATGCTTACTTGTTGTATTTTCCCGCCCGACCCACTCATAATACATGTCCATTACGATAAACATTAGCAATACGATAAACTGTAAACAATGAGAAACAAAAAGTAAGACATGAACATGTATATATACCCAAACTATTCTAACTCTCTACAAAATAGTAATCATGAACAATGATAACATGAATTCTAAGGGAGTAGTAGTGAGAAGACGACACAATGATAAATTCAGTATAAAATAAAGGCAACATAGCTCATAGTGATACTTGCCTGCTTTGATAGATGATGAAGTCACAACTCAAGACGTCGTAGCCCGATCTATCCCGTCATATAAAAAAAACTACAAGCTAGATATATGATTTCCACTCTAAAAATCCTAAAAATTGGATAATGAGTTAGTCTAATTAATTCAATTTTAATTTTGAAATAAATCATCTAAAATCCTATTTTAACCTATTTAAATCTGAAATAAAATTTAACCACAAATATTTGACCAAGGAAAGTCATGATTCCAAATTTGGGTCCCGTGGCACGCAAACCGAGACATATTATTGACTAACTAGTCAAACGTTATGAACTCAAATGTTTGAGACAACCTTGTAGATTTTAGTGCCACGAGTGTACTAGAATTGACCTTGCCACAAAATCATAATTTTGTCAAAAGTCATCACCGTTATGGCTAACCGTGACCAAATCGATAAATTGTTGACCAAATGTAACGTCTACATATAAAATAAAATACTAGATGAATCTCTAAATTTTTAGAAAAATTATATCTTATATATCTCTGTGTCATCTTTCCAAAATTTTAAACGGATCGCAAATTGGTATTCGGGATCTCTCAAAATCTCGAAAACCGTACGACGCATCAATTTTGGACAACCGACACTCAAATAATTATCCAGAAATTCACACTCAATATTTTAGAAAACAAAGTATATATTCAAAAACCTAACCTCGATACGCTTCTAAAAGCGCATGAAACGGACGTCTAGTTCGATCGCAATCGCATCGTGAAGTTGGAGGATCTCCAAGATCAAACTAAAAAGGATGCCGGAATAATAAACTAGTTTTTCAGATTTATTTACATATATATATGAGAGAGAGGCAGTGGCTGAGTCATTTGGGAGCCGACATGTGGGCTAGGGGATGGTTTACTGGACTGCTGACTGTATAATTAATTACTTAATTACAAAAAAATATTAAAAATTCATTTTAACTCCAAATAAATCCCAGAAAAATCCTTAAAAATTCTAGAAACTATTTTTAGGTGTCTAGAGCCTAGATAAAAAGTTTAGTCTCAAAATCACTTCATGTGACTCTACAGTAAATCCCAAAAGCCTATGAAAAATATTTTTTATAGGTTTTAATTATCCAAAAATTTCCAAAATTTTTAGAAAATTCTAAAATAGTAAAATAAAATATTTGGGGCTATCTAGGGACCCTAATGCCCATATATGGCCTAATTTTAGTATATCTCACCTATAGGCCTAGGTACATACCATTATGATCTAAAAATCAAAACAATGATCTAAAACACTATACATAATAAAAAACATCTCCAAAATAAAAAATATATAAATTATAGGAAACCAAATGCTACACATATTCAGCGGATTGCGCCTCGAGGATGGACTCTATGGCTGAGTCGGGAGACACCTACCGTTGCTCTGCTTTTCATGCTATGCTTGCTTCTTTGGCTCTGGTTTTCTAAATTGTATTTTCGTGAATGTTTTCGATGGTTTTCATGGCTTGTGTTCTTTAAACTTTGTAAGCATCCTAATTTTTGGAAAATATTTTTTATTTATTATAGACGATTTTTCTTTATTAAAATAGATATTATATTTAATTATGACTATAAATGTACTTTTTTAGAGCTTTAATTTTTGGAGCACAAGAAATGTCCATCTTTCGAAACATCCTTCATGAGTTTTGAAGTAGATAAGTCCACCTTCAATTTGATATATCATGTCACATCCAAAATTTTCCCCTATTATTCTTTTGCCTTTGTACAACTTTGGGTCAATTTAGGCTATTTGACTATTTAACGTAATTCTAGACCTAACTTCCAATAAGAGTTCAAAACTCGACATCCATCAAAACTATTTGACCTAATATATGAATTTAAACCATTTTGAGCCTACGACACACATGCCAAGGGTGTGCCACTCAATCGAGTTCTCATGTGCTATTTATTTACGAATGGCACAAAGGACTCATTGGTTGACTTTTCGGGTTCGACTTGACTAGAAAATAAATCTGGACCCTAACCTAGTCAACCTCACTTGGTAGAGCCATGTTAGGTTGCCATGACTTAGCAGAATTATTTTGAATTTGTTTGGGCCAAATAGATTAGATACAATTTTGTATATATACGATTATATTTATAAAAGTCTAATACTATATATAGAAGCTTAAAAATATATCAAGACAGTACATATCGCCATTCACAAATGGCGCTGGAATTCATTCATCAGATGGCGTCCAATGCCTAATAGCGCCCAACACCAATTCGTGCCACTTTCAGATCGCATGGGCTGCCACCTGGCAATCTTCCTTAAAAAGACAAGCTGTTAGTCACGATGATTGACAACACGTCAGTCGATAAAAATATCTTCGAATCCCGAGCGCGCAGCGCTCGGAGAGATTTTGTCATACTCGTCAAAATGATGGTCGTTTGTTTCTCTACGCCATTCATCAATGGTACAAAGTGATTAAGCTCTTCACACTCAGTGATTTCCACAGTTGGCGCCAACCAACAGTTGGCGCCAATCAATGGTTCGTGCCATTCATGTATTGGCGCCAATCAGTCAATAATTATCCAGAAGCAGTTAGATGACGTAGTGTGCATGCCACTAATCTCGAAGAACGTATAAGCAATACTGTTCACGACCAAGCGCACTTCTCTTACAGAATACCACGAGTCATATGCAATTAAGCTAACCATTCGTACGACTGGGTCATTGTGCGCCAACCAATGCATTATCAGCCCTATTTTGATTGTGTGCCAATTAGTATAACCACTTGACAATTATTTCCAAAACACTATAAATAGAGTTCAAAATCACTCTTTAAGGCACCACTAATGATTAAAAATGCCTGAGAAGTTGTTGCAGCATGTTTAAGAGCTTTTCCTTTCCAATAACGCATAGTCCAAGGGATAAAGTGGCCGTCTTCTGATCAAATTCCTATAGTTGTAATTCCCCAAAAATTAATTGTACTTTTCTTCTTTTTTTAGTTTGTATTTAAACTTTTGTTTTTGCAAACAAATGATGACTTCGCTTAGGATGACTTCTCCTCCGATAAGAATATGATAACTCAATGCGATGTCGCGTCTGTCGGCACGACGCAAGAGACCTTCGTCATCGAATTCCACCAAACTGCTTATGAACATCTAATTGGCGCCGGGGGTGCCAAGTGCACTTCTGCCAAGTGTGCCACCACTGCTGCTGTACAAAACAAGGCATGCGCCAATTGCTGCTGCTACTCAAGACAAGGGAAAGCACCCTATGGCCATTCTTCACTCTTCTCCAGTCCTGGACTTGGCAGAAAATCTACTTGATTGTGCCTCTGCGCCAATCAGTGCCAAAGTTGCATCTCTGAACAAAAACTCTACTTCTCAGAAAGTAGGTTCTATTTAGCGTTCACTTTCTTCTGCCTATAGGCGTCGCGCCAAATGCGTTGTGCCAATGCGCGCATAGAACCAAGGCATCTTGCCTACTCTATAACAATTTGATTGATGCCAAGCTTCTCTGCGCCAATCTGGCCAGTGCCATAACTTCCCTACTCTGTGCATATCAAGGACAGAACATGAAAGATTACAAGTGTCACAGACCAACAACCAAGTGGGTCTAGATGTTGACATGCGTGCCTATCTCAATAGGCGTCGAACAGAAACGAATCAGCTGGTACGCCAGAAGACTCTAGTACAGTCGGCGCCAATCACTATTCATGCACAGTGAAGGCTTATAAGAGCCAGAACCTATCCATTTATGCTAATGAACTTAGCACTGCTCTGTACATGTAGGGAACACAAAAGCTTAGGAATAAGCATCATATTCCTAATATAATAAGGCAGAGTCTGCCTCCTCATCCTTCTCCTTCTTCTTATCATGTACCTGATCTCCGTGAACTTATTGTATAAAAGTGGAAGACGGCGAGTACATATCGTGCAGCGATGACTCCACAGATTAAATATCACTGTAACCAGTATCATGAAATCTTAATCAAGTGCTGCTATAAGACATCCAAATGGTCTACGTTTGACCGCTTGAATTACCCTGGCTTTCCTAGAATGATCTTGATAGTTGACGATGATATGTTCACATATGACAAATGTCACTATCATTCACATGAAGTCGATGTCAAGTGCTGCTGCAAACTAGCAAAATGGGTGGTGTTCAACTGTTTGAACTACTCTCGATCTTCCAATCACTCCCAGTCTTCCAATGTGATCTTAGTGGATGAAGATGAATTGCTATTCGCTTCAGTTAACATAGCATCTCTTAGCACTGGGGATGGGATACATCCGAGACATAATTCATTACGACCTTTAGGGCGACAAATCCGCAGTCAGATCCCAAACGCTACTGAAGGGGTCTACCAAAATACAAGATCAAGAAGTCGAGATTTCCTCGATCAAAAAAATCTTTCTAATTCCAACCGAGACTTCCTCGACCAAAGAAATCTTCCCAATTCCAACCCTGGGGGTAGCAGTCTGCTAGACTTCGACACTGATAGCAAAGACTCTGATCAGACCATCTTATCTACTAGCTCATCTTCTGTATCGATAGAAGTGTCTGCTTATGTGACGAACGAAGAGCAAGACGCTTCTAGTTCTGCTAGTCAAGAACAAAGAATTGCTGCTCTGGAGGCTAACCTAAAAGCCAAGGCCGACATGGTTACAAGCATGCTCACGGTGATCATGACACAACAAGCTGTTCCGCCGGTTGTGAATCCAATTCTAACCCAAGAATATGCAGTAGGTTCCGTACCTATCAACACTGGTCTTGGAGTACAGTCTCTTCCAAATACTACTGCCCCGGATGTCATGCACCTTCAAGCACAGGCTACTCCAAGTCATTTCGATGCTGGGGGTAGTGCTTATAATGCACTTCTACCTCCCAATCCTTCGAATCAATATGTTGCTCCTAAAGCATCAGGATATCCCCTTAAGGCAGTCAAGCTTCTACAAAATTAATTTGAAGCTTTCAAACAGAAGAAAGGATTACAAAAGTTAGGGATCAAGTAACCCTATCCTGCGGAGTGGAAGGAAGTTTCGTTCCTGCCCAAATACAAGCTGTCGACCATAACGCTATTCGATGGTAGCACATCACCGAGTCAGTATATCAATCACTTCTAGATGATGACTGACCATCTCCAACAAAATAATGCTCTACTTACCAGAGTCTTTGTCAGATGCTTAGCGGGTGTTGCCTATGACTAGTACCGAAGTCTACCAGATAGTTGCATAACATCTTTCGCAGCATTGAAATAGATGTTCCTAGAATGATTCTATGAAGGGACTCACGACATGACCATGTTCGCCCTTACCAAAATCAAACAGAAGTCCAATGAAATAGCTGAACGTTTTATCGAACGCTTCCGACGGAAGGCACTAAAAATGCCTCTAGGTACTCCGGACGCAAAGATGATAGATACATACAAATCAAAATTATTACCTATCATTAGCATGTGGATGGGACCAACACAATTTCAATATTAGGGTTCATTCATAGTAAGTGCCAGAGCAGCCGAAGATAGTGCTGAGAAGTTTAAGCAACTAGGCATTCCGATGCCTAATCTGGATAAAAATAAGCACCTTGCTACCAGCAGTGGTAGTCACCAAAACAATCGTAAAGGCAAAGAAGCCTTAGCCATCAATATAGGCCAGTCAGCACCTACAGCAACAGCACCTCCATAAAGGGCAGCACCATGACCTAAGGAAGAGTATTCCTTTGACGATGATGACATCATGAGCATCTTCGATTGCTTGATCAAAAGCAATAAACTTTAATTGTTAGAAATCAAACGGCTAGATAAAGTAGGTAAAACTGACAATCCTAAATATTGTATGTATCACAGGTTTCTTGGACATCCAACCAGGGCATGCTATGTGCTCGAAGGAAAGATCCAGGAGTTTATCAACGCAAAAGCAATCATCCTCCAAAAGGATGGAAAGACGGTGACAGTTAATATATTTTTACAATTCGGAGCCTTCGCTCCTCAGTTAGTTCCCAACGGTGTTGTTCCGATTTCGAAGGCAACTATGGATATTGTCAACCTCCCTCCGGCACGAAACGACAGTTTGGTTCCACTATCAAAAACCAAAGACGAGATCATGTGGGTCCATCCAGACCTTGTTGGCGAATTTGAACAGAAGAAGTTTGTTCCTTCTGTTAAATAAAGGAAGTTAGCTAAGTAAAAATCATGTAATACGACTTCAAGTGAGTACTCCTCGCTTGATGGCTGTGTTCCTTCTTTGAGGACTACTTTCATTCCGGCATGATCTACATCTTCTTCAGTGACTACTCCATCAATATCGAAAGTCAACTATCGGCCCAAATTCTATCGATACAGTCAGCAATCTCGCGAGCTGATGATAAAGATAGGATATGACTTTCAGAAAGCCCCAAGCTTGAACAATAGAAAGGGGTCTCCGATAACCTTATCTTTACAACTCCAAGATAACAGGCCTCGTATTGGAATGGGATTCGGGATAGATCACACAGTTCCCAACAGAAAAGGAAATCCTCCAAGAGCAAAGCACGAGTGAGAACCTGTAACATAGTTTTTCTCTCACCCACCCCCGAAGAAAAAGTCTTGACCGGTACTAGATCCGGTAGACTCTACCTTAGAGATTACCCAGAAGGTCAAGGGAATGAAGTTGTCACACCCCTTCCTGTTTCTGATGCTCCTCCAACATCAGCTCTACTAGCGGACTCGGGTCCTTCTGGGCCGACATCAGCTGATAAAGGCAAGCAGCAGGTTCGCTTTGATAAGAACCTGAAGAAGACCCCAATGCAGGGCCTTCAGAAATCATATTACTTTGACATATTGGCTCAACTAGCCAATACTCCAGCAAGACTATCGATCTTCGAGATCCTTCGTTTCTCGAAGAAAACTCCAGAAACGTTAAGTGAAGCCCTGATGCAAGTCGATGCTTGTACATCTCAAGAAGTCTGATGAAGAGCCAGTAGCTTGCCCTCAATGTCATACTGTGATGGAGATCATGACAAATATCACCTTCACCCAGAATGACATGTTGTTGGAGGACAATCGGCACGATCGACCTTTTTGCTTCACTGGGTACGTCGATACGATGAGGGTGGATCGCATCATTGTTGATCCCGGGTCCGCACTCAGCATAATCCTAAAGACTTTGCTGGATTCTCTAAAGATTCTAGTCCATAATCTTTCAGCAACGATTACAACTATCCTCGGATTCAATTATAGGAAGAGTAAACCGCTCAAAAAGATCCACCTGAGAGTCCAAATTGGCTATCTTCGTACAAGAGTCACCTGTTATGTGATTGCTATGCCTCCTATAATCTTTTAATATGAAGGATGTGGTTGCATGAACATAACATTGTGCCATCCACTCTGTATCAGTGCTTCAAGTACGTGGATGATAATGGAGCGATCAAGAATAAAATTGCTGACCTCAATCCTTTTTGAGGTCTCGAGGCCTATTATATAGACTTTAGAATGTACAAAAAAGAGTACATGAAGGTAGTGCTGGCTATGGACACTGAGGAAGGCTAAAAAGATGACTCGAACAATGTCTTGGTGATTCCAGTCAAAGGACACACCTCTCGTCCTTCCTCCTCTCAGATGCTAACCATTACTCTTGATCCTCCTACAGAAAAAATAGAGCAAAGGAAGCTCACCTTTTTCGAGCCTCTCGTTATCGACCTTCGTCGTAACAAGCCAACTCCTTGTCTTTCTCCTCCTTTTGTTATCGACCTGACGGTGTCTCCAGCCAAGGTCGCAAATGCTGTTGTAACTGTTAAGACTTAAAATATCAATAAAGTAATATCTCCTTTGCAGTATACTGATGTCAATTATTATGCACAATATTACTTAGAAATTATGGATAAGTTCGAACCTCTCACCTTAGGAGCAATTCAATATTTTCATGATGAGATAGAGTACAAACCAGTACAGAATTCATTCTTCGTAGTTTCTCCTCGGAATGATGATGAGCATCAAATCCTCTTCAGCAGAGAACATAATCAAAGAATTATACTTGATAGAGATTCTGAAAATGACGATCGTGGAAGAATATAATTGTGTCCTTATAGTCAGCAGTCCAAAAACATCATTCAAAAAATGGGTTACAATTTTGGGTTTGGATTGAATGGAGGCAAAGGTAGACGTACTCTTATTTGAATACCTGCTCCGAAAGGAAAGTCATCACAATACTACAACAAGACCATACATGGGTTGGGCTACATTACGCCTAACACAACCCCAGATAGATCTGAATCAGACGAAGAAATACAATCTCATTCTTTCGATTCTGCTTCATGGGACTCAGACACTAGCATAGGGAAAGTTCATCAACTAACTCTATTGGTCAATATAGTGACAACTGAATTCCTAGAAGATGATGACAATGATGACTTTACCGAGGCTTATAAAAAAGAGCCTTGGGTACAAAGGATGGATACTCAATGGGAGCTTTGCTTCGAACATCGTGAACCACCCACTGAGGACGAGCTAATCCTAATCGATGTCGAAGACGAAGCTTCTCCAAGGCCAATCTGTATCAACAAAAGTCTTCCTGAAGTAGACAAACAAGAATTGATCCAACCCATTAGAAAATACATTGACGTATTCACCTAGAGCTATGAAGATATATCGGGACTAGATCCTCAAATTGTTACCCATATGCTCAACATTTTGCCAAATGCAAGGTCTGTAAAATAACAGTAACGACGGTTCCGTCCTGATATGATGGATGCCATAGAAGCCAAAGTCAAGAAGCTCATCGATGCGGCTTTGTTAGGAAGGAACAATATCCTGATTGGGTAGCTAATGTCGTCCCAGTCTTGAAGAAAATTGGGAAGGTTCGAGGCTGTATTGACTTTAGAGATCTCAATACAGCTTGTCCCAAGGACGAGTTTCCTCTTCCAATCATAGTTGTCATGATCGATAACACATGCTGGTTCGAGCGAATGTCTTTTATGGATGGATTCTCTAGTTATAATCAGATGAGAATAAGTCTCGAAGATGAAAAGCATACATCCTTACGCACTCCTCTAGGAGTCTATTGCTATACAGTTATTCTATTTGGTCTCAAGAACGCTGGTGCCACCTATCAGCAGGCTATGAGTACTATTTTCTGTATATATTTACGAAAAATAGTCGAATGTTATGTCGACGATACTGTTGTCAAGAGTCATTTAAAGGAAGACCACATTCAAGACTTAAGAACAATTTTCGATCTAATACGCTAGCATCAAATCAAAATGAATCCCACTAAGTCATTTATGGGAGTCTCTAGTAGCAAATTTCTCAGACTCGTTATTACCTCTAAGGGTATACACGTTGACCCTGAGAAAGTCAAAGTCATTCAAGAGATGCATCCTCCATGCAACCTAAAAGAGCTACGAGGATTCCAGGGACGACTTGAGTATATCAGGAGATTCATCTCAAATCTCTCAGGACACTGAAGACCGTTCACTCAACTAATGAAGAAAGGTGTGTCTTTCGTTCGGACTGACGAATGCCAGCAAGCATTCGAGGACATTAAGCGGTACTTGATGAACCCTCCAGTCCTAGTTTCTCCAATTATAGGAATACCCTTTCTGATATATGTTCGAGCAATGGATCACTCTCTGGGTTCCCTCCTAGCCCAGAAGAATAATGAAGGCCATGAGCAAGCAATTTACTATCTCAGCCGCATAATTATCGGTACTGAACATCGATACAGTCTGGTAAAAAAAGAATGTTTAGCCTTAGTGTTTGCCGTCCAGAAGACACATCATTACATCACGGGCCAGACCATTCATGTCATCTCCAAATTCAATCCTCTGCGGGTTCTGATGAAGAAGCCTAGTATACTCACTATATGGGCGATATTGCTAGCATAATATGATATGGTCTATATCCCATAGAAGTCTGTCAAGGGTCAAGCCCTAGCTGACTTCTTGGTTGCTCATCCAATTTCTGAAACTTCAAAACTCTATGACGAAATTCCTGATTAGACTTTTGAGTCCAACATGACTTCAGAAGGAATATTTGCTTAACATCTATTCTTTGATGGTGCATCTAGAATTGGACCCAACAGTATCATCATCGCTGGAGTAGGAATTGTCCTCATATCCCAGAAGGGCTAGCCATTCAAAGAGCCTACTATCTGGACGAGCCATGCTCTAACAATGTTGCTGAGTACTATGCTTTACTCATCGGTCTCCAGTTAGCTAAACAGCTGGATATCTACGGAGACTATAAACTAATTATCAAACAAGTTAGAGGTACATATAAGGTTCGACATCAACATCTTATCCCTTATCAAGAAGCAGGAGTTAAACTGGCTATGTCATTTGAAAGCTTCTTTATTGAACATATACGTCGAGCGTGCAATACAGAAGCTAATGTACTCACGAATCTAGCAGCTGCGTTAGCAGTTCCTATAAAAATGCAACAGTTAGTCGTCATTGCTAATCGAGAATTATTTTGTGTCGAGAATAATCTGTACATTGAGTTCAGTAATACGATAGAGGTTTGCACTACTACCAAGGACTGGAGAACTCCTTTCATCGACTGCGTAGTGCATGACATTCTGCCAGAAGACTCTAAAGAAGCTACGACAATCCATAGTTGATCACTCCGATTCTACTACAATCACCTGTCCGGGACACTTTACCGGCGATCCTTTGACGGTATGCTCCTACGCTGTCTTGCGAGCAATAAAGCAAAATAGATACTAAGTGAAGCTCACGATGGTGTCTGCGGTGCACATCAGCCCGACCCTAAGCTACAGGACCATGTCATATATATAGGATATTATTGGCCCACTATGGTGGCAGATACAATTAAATATGCAAAGAAATCCCGTGCATGTCAAATCCATGCAAATTTTATCCATCAACCATCAGAATTCTTGCATCCTACTGCAGTATCCTGGTCTTTTGAAGCCTGGGGCATGGATGTCATTGGTCCTATTAACCTACCATCATCTCAAGGGCGTCGGTTCATCCTAGCTATAACCGATTACTTCTCAAAATAGGCGGAGGCTATTTCTCTAGCTGAAGTCAAGACAAGCAGTGTCATCAGCTTTATCAAACATCATATCATCTATCGATTCGGAGTTCCTCAAAGAATCATCCATGACAACGGACCTCAGTTCATAAGTCAAGTATTTACTCGATTCTGTAATGACACTCGAATCAACAACATTGCTTTTACAGCTTACAATCTTGCAGCCAATGGTTTAGCAGAAGCATTCAACAAAATAATCATCAAGCTCCTCAAGAAGTTCATTTCTGCCAATAAACACAACTAGTGTAAAAAGCTTAGAGAGTGTCTATGGGCGTACCACACTACTGTACACCCTTCTCTCTTGTGTACGGATGCGAAGCCATCTTACCGTTGGAGATTCAATTTCCATCCCTGAGGATAGCTATTGCCAACGAACTCACGGTGGAAAACAATGATTTTCTTCGACTTCAAGAGCTTGAAGCACTCGACGAGAAGTGGTTGCTAACTCAACAGCACGTTAAGCTATATCAAAACCGAATCTCAAAAGCTTTCAACCGCAAAGTCAAAGTACGAACCTTTTAAAAAGGCGATCTAGTCCTTACTGTCAGACGTCCTATGACTATGACACACATGAGCAAGGGAAAGTTTGAGCCAAACTGGAAAGATCGTTACGTCATAAGCAAAGTTTTCTCTAAAGGAGCATATCAGCTGACAGGGATGGACGGTCGAATAGCTATGATGCCTATCGACGGCAAATTTCTGAAAAAATATCATGTTTGAAAGTATGTATTATATTTTCTTACAAATATTGTACGTACGCAAATCTTTGAATTATTATCTTTTATTCACTCTTTCGTGAATAAACCCCACAGATAATAAGTCCTTAAAAATCCCCAGTGGAGTCTAACTAGATCTTATGGTACATCCTCAAAAGATTAACCCATAATATCCACCATAACATATTATAATAAACATCATCTTTTGAAACCCAGTTGTTTTAAAAGATATCCTATCCTTGAGTCCCAGTTGGTTTAAGAATAATCAACAGATATACGAATTCACATCCATATTATGTCTGAATTCTACTATCTGCATCAACGACTCGTCACTGATAAATGTTGTTTCAAACAGATAAAATCACAAAAAATAAGCAAACAAAAAGGTTCTTTATTTCTTTCTCCAAAAAAAGGAGTAAAGGACTATACTTGCAAAGAAAGAAAAATAAACTACATCTTAGAACATATAAAAAGCTACATCAAAGCAGGAAACATTGAAGATAAGAAAGATATTTTATTCATTTGCCCGAGGATGGCCATGTTGGGGCAGGTACCACTCCCTCAACCATCGTGCATATGAAGATCCTAACTGATTAAGGTCATCTATAGGAGCTGGGTGATTAGAGCTCCCGGTGCCACTGCCTTCTGAGGCCAGCTCTTCCTTTAAGGGAACTTCGATTTTAGGAATTATTTCCCCTTAATAGTCACCAACTCTTCCTTAACAAAAGGAGACAGCACTTCCTCTATGACGGCAATCTCGATTTTTGGGATCACCATTGACGCTGCAGAAAGACAAAATAAAGAGTTAAAAGCATAAAAAAGTATCCTTACAAACTAAGGCATGATAGTTCTAATTTGAGCGGCATAACATGACAATTCTAAATTCACGCGACAGTTTCTGTGTACGAATTGACAAAATTGTGTTTCATGCGGTACACTTTGAGTAAACAAAGGGCGTACGTGTTTTGCTTGTTCACCAACACTCTGAAAGAGGTGGCAATTATTATGAATAGCGCGGCGCCAACCAACACTCTGAAAGAGGCGATTGACATCGAATTTAGTTTGTGTGCCAACCATCAAATGGTGCCAACTCTCGAATCGCGCCAGTTGTATTGTTCATCTTCCCCCGACCAGTTTCTCACCTTCGAGAACGGGGTTGGCTTCTTCGCCTCACGCCGACGGTGACACGTATTGCGGCATCCTTAACGATGGCACGCACGACATGGTTTCGGCCATCTTCTTTCCTTTCTTCACTGCAGATCTCTTGGGCGCCATGGCTGACAGTAAGGAAAGCTTCATGAGTTCGGAAGGAGAAAAGAAGACGAAGAGAGTTTGAGAAAGAAAATTTCTAAGTAAAGAACTTCTCTCTCTCTCTCTCTCTCCAACCCGTGGGCTATTTATAGATTGAGCTCACGCGTAACAGCCATGTGAATCGCACACGAAATACGGGTCTATTGAGATTTTGGGCCCGCTAATCGCGCAAGAACACTTAATCAAAGTATTTCCAATTTTGAAATTTTTGAAATTTGAAAACTTTGAAGGGGCTTGTAGAAGCTTAAAAATATATCACGACAGTGCATAGAGCCATTCACAAATGGTGCTGGAATTCATTCATTAGATGGCGCCTAGTGCCTAATAGCGTCCAACACCAATTCGTACCACTTTCAGATCACGTGGGCTGCCACCTAATAATCTTCCTCAAAAAGCTAAGCTGTCAGTCATGATGACTGACAACACGTCAGTCGATGAAAATCTCTTCGAATCTTGAGCGCGCAGCACTCGAGAAGATTTTTTCAAACTCATCATAATGACGACTGTTTGTTTCTTCGTGCCATTCATTAATGGTGCAAAGTGATTAAGCTCTTCACACTCAGTGATTTCCATAGTTGGTACCAACCAACAGTTGGAACCAATCAATGGTTCGCACCATTCTTGTACTGGCACAAATCAATCAATTATCATCCAGAAGTAGTTAGATGACGTAACGTGCATGCCACTAATCTCGAAGAACGTACACGCAATACTGCCTACGACCAAGCACACTTCTCTCATAGAATTCCATGTGTCATATGCAGCTAAGCTAACCGTTCGTACGACTGGGTCATTGCACGCCAACCAGTGCATCATCAGCCATGTTTTGATTACGTGACAATCAGTGTAACCATTTGACAGTTATTTTCATAACTCTATAAATAGAGTTCAAAATTACTCTTCAAGGCATCACTAATGATCATAATCGCCTGAGAAGTTGCTGCATCATGTTTAAGAGCTTTTTCTCTTCGACATCCAAGGGATAAAGTGATCGTCTTCTAATCAGATTCCTATAGTTGTACTTTTTTAGAAATAAATTATACTTTTTTTTCATCGTTTGTATTTAAACTTTTGTTTTTGCAAACAATATATATATATGGCCTTAGTCATGATTAACTTTTGGGATGTATATCGATTAGGAATTGTGGCACGGATAGTGTAGTCGTGTGCTCTAACTAGTATATTAGCCATATTAGGGAAGGCCTGGCCATAGCAGTGTCCCTACTAGACAAACCAATCAAAGTTGTGACTTGACCCATATAAATGATTTAATTAGTTATTTACTAAGATTATAACTTTTAAGAGACCCAGTTATACCGAATTATCTCGGACTTAACCCGAACCCAACCTAAACCTATGTAGTCATATAGTGTGTCTAAAGACATCCATGTATGTGTGTGTGTGTGTGTGTGTGTGTGTGTGTGTGTGTGTGTGTGTATGTATTGCTAGCTTATTTTAATGGTCTATCATGGATTTCCATAAATAATTATTAGGTATTACGTTAATGTTATTAATATAAAGTGAATATTTTTATGAAAAACTTTTCTTAAATTGATTGGGCTATTTGTCTAATTGAAGATTTTGAATGATAAAATTAGAATTAAATTAAGTTAATGTTATTAATATCATCTGTCCCTCCAAATTAAAATTAGAATTAAATTAACATTAACATTAGAATTAATATGAATATTAGTATTAAAATTAAAATTAAAACTAAAATTAAAATTAATATTAAAATTAATATTAATATTAATATTAATATTAACATTAATATTAACATTAACATTAAAATTAATATTAACAATAATATTAACATTAATATTAATATTAACATTAATATTCATATTAATATTAATATTAACATTAACACTAACATTAATATTAATTATTAATATTAACATTAAAATTAATATTAATATTAACATTATAATTAAAATTAATATTAATATTAACATTAAAATTAACAATAATATTAGCATTAAAATTAATACTAATATTAACATTAACAATAACATTAAATATTATTATTAATATTAATATTATGGGATCTTCTATTTCTATCTATTTAAATTTCTAGGCAAATATATTTGGTAAGTTCCTAGGCAAAGATATGATAAGTTATTATTTATCAAATCATTTATTGGATCTTTTATTTCTATTTATTTAAAAAAATTCAATGTCACTAAGATTTTATTGGTACACATGGAAGCCACGTGGAATGGCTCATGTAATAGTATAAGCCTATGGCTCATATCCCGTTTGCCCTATATATACTAGTAAATGCACGTGCTTTGCACGTATAATAACTGATAATAAGAATAGTATCCAACTGTAATCAAATATCTCTTCTAACTCATGTGGTTAAGGTGTAAGGTATTTTTTGTTTGGTTGAGTTCGATTCTCCATGTTGACAAATTTAAACTTTTTTCAACAACTTTTACAAAATTTATTTTTTTAAAATAAAATAGACCGTGATATAATGACGGCATAGATGGCTCACTTTTGAGCCGTTTTGAAGCCTCATTATATAGTGTAATATATATATATATATATATATATATATATATATATATATATATATATATATATATATATATATATATATATATATATATATATAACAAAAGAAAAGAAGAAGAAAAAAAGTTGAATATCTCACGAGATTCTGAGAATCTCGCGAGATACACATTTGAAAAACCCTCGCAGCTTAACGCCCCAAACCCAGCCTATATAAGCAGCGGCAGCAAAAAAAATCCCAAAATCCTAAACGAACCTTAACCCTAAGCCACACCGATACCTCGGCAACCCCTCCTGACTCCTGCATGCCGCCCGAGCCGCCTGTGCATCGCCGAACAGCTGCCGGCACCGCCACAGTGACAGCAGTAGCAAACAGAGGAAGCAGCAGTAGTGTTTGGCGAAGGCAACTTCATAGCGAGATTGCTCGATGCTCGATTGACCGTTTTTCGATCCAACTTTTTTGGTAAGTAGACGACCTATACACCTTTAAATTCCTACAATTAGTTCGAATTTAGATGCCCTTGGTTTTTCGATAAATCGCTCCAAACTTAGCTAGAAAAACTATTCTCTGACAGTTTAAAAATATTCGAACTATCCTACTTTGCACTCAGTTATCTTCCAGACCATGCACGATTTCAAAAATCTATTTGAAGGAAATTATTAACAACATATAGGACAGAAAGTCCTTTCCATTATTTTTAAATTAATCAATGTGATCATCGAATAAAACATGTTTAAAGTTGACTAAAAATTATGTTTTTAGAAATTAAAACCAATCGATACGGGGTCCGTCTCGACAAACCGGGGACTTAGTCGCAACCCGTGAGCATCGAAAGTTGCGTACAGATTTTGCGGACGTGTGGGCTTCGACGAAACTTGAATTGGTTGCGTGTGCGCGATGAATTCGAGACGTATCGATTGAGGTACACTATATCAGCCCCTTTGCAAAGACCCCAATTACTTTGTGAACGTTCATCACATCGTGACAAAAATTGTGGCACTGGAATCGTGTCATTTTTTGGTCCTGTAGGGCAAGTGTGGTCCGATTCTGAGAAGGTCGATCGGAACGTTGTTTTGGCGGGCCCACGATCCAACTCAACGGACAATTTTGTGCACGGTTTTTCGTAATCCAAAACTGGACATACTGTCAGGTTTATATCAAAAAAGTGGACTCGTAGGTATATAATTTGTCGACTTTAGAGACCATAAGTTTTTGCACATTTTTCGGTGCGAAGCAGGTCCAACGACGGATACTGTTTTGATCCAAAATTACCATTTTACCCTTGTGTCCAGAATTGGACTTATGGGTAGTCAAAATTAGACATTTTTTATGCCAAACACATTAGTGATGTCTGTTTCACCATCCAAGAACGTTTACGAAAGTTTAGCTTTCGTGGCTCTCTGATTTGACTAGTTGCTTATTTGGATGTGGTCGATTCTACCCCAGGCAAGTATATCTTGCCAACTTGTACAGTATTATGCATGTTTATTTCCAATCATTCTAGTTCATGTCTATTTCTTTCTTGTGCTATCACATGATTCTTGTACATGCTAATGATGTTCTCTTTACATGTTTTCTTATATGCTATATATTTTCTTTTCTATATTATCTACTCGATCTATGTTTCACTATACTAGTTTAAGTTTTTTATGTCGAGTGCGTTGACTTGATTTCATCACTTAGACTTGACTTTGACTCTATTTGATTACATGTACTTATTTTGACTTGACCCTGACCTGTTATTAGACGTTGACAATACCTGACCACCTCGTTCGTAAGCGTGCGAATAAGACATACTATAGTTAGGGAGTCCCCATCGACCTACTGACTATAGGACTATGAGCTCCCATTGGGTTACAGTTACCACGATTTACTTTTAGTTATGTCTAGTACCACACTTCTAGTATGGCATGCTACTGTCTTAGGTTCCTTGTGTTGTAGTCTCCTTGTGTCTCAGTTTATTTGTTCTCGACTATTTCTTACATTGTCTACAAATTTTATACTATTACATTTGGCATGTTTATATGTATATTGCTAGTCCCCTGAGGACTAGATGGTGATTGACGATTGCATCTTCAGAATTTTAGGTATATATGTTTGATGATATCGTTATTATGATCCTCCGATATAGTCAATGTTATTATTACATTTGGCATGTTACTACGTTTTTTTGTTACTTTCTTCTGCTGATATGGCTTAGTTTTACAAGCTTTATTATTCTCTATGAGCTTGTTCAGACGATTGTAATAGTCTGATCAACTTTATTATACATTGTCTATTCTTGGTTGTTGGTAGAATCCAGTGTGTTAATGCCTGATCAACATTAGTGCACTTGATTTTACGATGGATTTGTCTTCAGTGGATTGAGATATAGAGTTACCATAGTGATATATATAGATATAATTAGACTGGACCTCTAGACAGCTTATTCGTATTTGAGTTGGGCTGAAGTCCACTCGATATACAGCTGGCATGTATACGATCTCCTAGTCCTACGTATTATGGGACTAGGGCATTACAAACTTTGCATTTCATATCAAACTCTTTGAATGGCAAAATGTTATGACTAGTTGCTTATGTGATTTCAGGTGATCGCGTAGGCGTCGTCTGAGCGCAACCAACCGATCCCTTGCCTCAAGCAAAATGAAGGTGAGTGGTTGACCCTCCTTCCCTTCGACCCTCTGGTCATAAATCTATCATAAATACATAGGAGTGCTTGTCTTTATATTGTTGAATCAATAAATTGTGGCACGATTCCTCGCGAATACTTGATATAGAACTGCTATAACATAAAACTGATGCATGCTTTCTTATGCCATATTTATAATAGATATGTACAAAATGAAGATTGAATCGATTAACGAGTATCGAAATAATAAGGCGAAGTACCTTAAAATGGGCTAAGATCTAAAGAATAAAGAAGAATAGTACGGTCATTGGACAACTTGTGCACAAGGTGTAGTTTTTTCGAACGGTTGCCTAGCCAAGGATCTGATTCGGCCTAGGAGGGGCGAGTATAGCAGTACTAGCAGAACTGGCACGAGTGATTGGAAAACTTTCGAACAGGGCTCGCCACCCGCCACGAAAGGATCGACATCTAATCCAGCTATAGTTCATGATGGCTTGACATTGCCAGTGACTTTCACACCCTTACACTATGCTTTATCTAATCCTGGTGAAACGAGATGAATATGGTTTTTTTACTTTAGGCATAGAGACTATGCCACAAATAATTAAAAAATACTTGTAGTTTCCATATGCTTGTCTCATAAAATATTCACTTGTAATCCATCAGGACGGTTAGAAAGATCACCAGTATATAACATGCTTTACAAAACTTCTTGAACAAATGAGAGCTTGGATTTAATTAGCAATCCACTAGTACATGTGAACGTACTGATCCTCACTCTCTGTAGGTGCTAGGGATCAGGTGGAACACGCCAGCTAGCATGGAGATGTTTGTGTTTTGAAGCTTCGTCCACATGCCGAAGACTTTTGCTGAATCCTTTTGAAGACGCTCTACAACAATCCAAGGAAGATGTCGCAACTCCCTACCATTCCAGGTGGTTTGTAAATGCTGGTTGTACAAAGGGATGTAATGTATGGAACGAGTATCTCATCATCATTCGTTTTGAGTCAAATTTGTAAGCCCACGCGGCATCAAGTTGTAATCGAGTCAGGTAGATGATGTCCATTTTCAATAAAGTGAAGTTTCTTTAATATCATATGTATTGTTCAATTTCTCTGTGTACTCTCTATTATTGTGTTTCAGATAACCTTATGACTTGTCTTGTACAAACGCAACTTAGGTTCCTACGACATCACGCTCGAAGGACGACTATCGATTTTGTAGAATCTGGGCATGACATAATGTTATCAGAGCACGACTTTACGTTTTTGGCCTCCCGTCTCGAGTCTTGAACCTTTGAACTCACGTCGATGAGATGAGTTGTTCCATACATGGAGTCCATAATATTTTTGGAAACTAATAAGAGTTGTTTTCATATTCTAGTTGTTATAGAACCTACGGCAGTGAACGAAGAGAGCACTTCTAGTGGCTCGAGTAGTTTCGAAGTTGGGCCTTCCGACAATCCTATGGGGAGGATGTTGTACATACTAGAAATATAGCAGAGACAAGCGGTAGCGTATCAATGTGAAAGCGAAACTCTGTGCCTGCAATCCGAGAGGCGATATGCCCAATTCGAAACCATGTTCAGAGCACAGTTCAAGTTGCAACAACAGCAGCTTGACATGCTACGACAACTAGTACAAACAGTGGTGGCCAACAAAAAATTTACAACGATCCATACCGTCAGACTTGTGGCCCGACCTACTGAAGTCGTACCAAGGGAGTCCACGCCTCAGCGTGCGCCACAAGAGAAAAACACCTTCGATATTACCAATTTCAAAAAGGCGTTCTGTACTTCCTTCTCTGGCATTGAAGACCCTTCTCTTGGGATCGATTGGTTAGAAGAGATCGAAGACAATTTTGAGCTCCTCGACATCGAAGAAACAAAGCGACTCGCATGCGCTCAACTTCAACTTCGGTTGAATGCCAACGACTGGTGTGCCATGTAGAAGCAGGCTATCCGTTGCGATGATTCAATCGTACCGATCTCTTGGGATACGTTTTACAAGGCATTCAAAGTAGAGTGCCTACCAGCAACGATCTATCAGGCAAAGGAGAATAAGTTTATGTAGCTGAAACAAAAAATATGACGGTACGTCAATATGCTATAGAATTCAACAAGCTGGCTAGATTCGTGAGTGTCTACCTACCAACGGCAATGAGTCAAGCACGGAGATTCGAAGTAGGCATGAGGCCTTATGTTTCTGCCCATATGATTGTGCCCAAATAACAAACAATGGACGAGTCACTCAACCGTACCCTCCGCCTCAAGCCTCAGTATCCTCCTCCCACTACCGACGTTGTGCACTGTAACAATCACAAATGCCATAGCAATGCAGGTGGCAACAACGCATATAAGCGTCCAAATCACAATAACGAAGGCAGCAACCAAGGAAAAAATTGAGTATACTGCGATTATTGCCACAAGAAGGGGCACCTGGCTGTCGAATGTCAAATAAAAAATAGTACATGCTACAAGTGCGGTCAAGTAGGCCACATCGCACGCAAGTGTCTGGAAGATGGACCGAACCAATGTCCTCCGCAACCGTAACACTAGCAGAACCGAGGCTAAAAACCTTGAGTTCCTTCAGGCGCACAAGCAAATGGTCAGGACCGTCGTTCCAATGCCCAGGAATCAATCTACGCCATGACCCGGAATGAAGCATTCGCATTTGACACAGTCGTGATAGGTATACTGCTTTTTAATAGCAAACGTGCTCGTGTACTGTTTGATTCAGGTGACATGCATAGCTTTATATCGGCGGACTTCGCCGTCGAGAACAAATTTTTCGTAACACCTCTAGGCCTTAACCTTAGTGTTAGCATCCCGTCGGGCATGCAACTACTTACACACACAGGCTGTAGAGACAGAATCATCTGTATTGGAGGTAGAAAAATATAATTAGATGCTATAGTTCTTGATATCAAGGACTATGACATCATATTGGGCATGGATTGACTCGGCGCTTGTAAAGCCACCATCGACTGTGCTGGAAAGATGGTCATCTTTTGCATGTCAGAATAGACCAAATTTTGCTACTTATGTAGTGAAGCGTTGACGGCTTGCATGGTGATCTCAGCGATATCTGCTCGGAGGATGTTGCATTCCGGCTGTGAAGGCTACTTGGCTTCCGTGTGCGGTATACGGCAGGATGGTGCAAACACAAATCAGATGGACGTTGTAGAGGAATTCCCTGACGTGTTCCCGAAAGAGCTACCTGGCATGCCACCCGATCGAGAGATTGAGTTCACTATTAAACATTTTCCAACACTCGCCCAATTCATACGGCCTAGTGTCTCGCCATGGGAAGCCCCTGTATTGTTCGTGAAGAAGAAGGATGGGTCAATGCATCTCTGTATAGACTATCACGAGCTCAAAAAAGTCAACATTCGAAATAAATACCCCATGCCCCACATCGATGACATTTTGATCAACTACGAGGCGCCTTGGTATTTTCAAAGATTGATCTTCGACCGGGTTACCATCAACTCAAAGTTAAGCCAGACGACATGCCGAAGTCAGCCTTCCACATTCGTTATGGCCATTACAAGTTCTTGGTGTTGCCATTTGACCTAACAAATGCTCCTGCCGCCTCTATGGATCTTATGAATCGGGTTTCTCGTCCGTTCCTCGACAAATTCGTAGTAGTCTTCATAGACAATATTCTCGTCTATTCGAATGACAGAGTGCAACATGCACAACATCTACGGACCGTGCTTCAGACCCATCGTGACAACTAGTTGTATGCAAAGCAGATCAAATGTGAAATCTGGCTAGACAATGTATCATTTCTTGGGCGCTCATCTTCGTCGAAGGCATATCTGTTGATCCAAAGAAAGTTGAAGCTGTTGTTGTTTGGAAACGGCCTATGTCAGTCAGTTAGATTTGAAGCTTCTGTCATGACCCGCACCCACTTTTTGGATACGAGTTCGTAGCCAAGTCTAGCCTACAATAATTCAGTCAAAAAAGGAGCAAAGTACAACCCTGTTGCATTTATGTAACTTAATACAAAATAAGCTAGACAATAGAGATACGGTAGAAAATAAAGAAAACATGAATATGAACTGGATACGACAAACATGTACAAAAAATAACTAGAAAGAACATGGATGAACGAGATACTAGCAATGAACATGTATAATAAAATAGATAGTGTGTTTGAAATACTTTTTGACATGTGAACGGTTTGGCTAATATGGCACATCATACGATAGTTATCCACAATAAAAAGGTAAGGCTAACCCATACGTGCGGTGTATGACTTAGCTATCCACAATAACAATAGTTGGATTTGTTCACATACCTACTGAGCATTTTCCCTTCCGACTTACTAAACAATCAATAAACGAGCAATGATACAATCAAGTCCTATTGTGTCACAATCGTGTCACAAACTGGATACTCAATAAAACATAGTAAAAGATAGCATTATAATGTGAGAAGCGCATATAGCAATAGTGTACTTGCCTCGAGTTAATTACACTGGACGTGACTTGATCATGTTGGCACAGAATAGTTACGAATGGCATAACTACGCAAGACGATCTCTAATGATGGAACAGACCGTGCCATTTGGTTCGAGATAATTCGATTAGCCTAAGGTCGATATAAAGTAGTTAGAATAATGCGAAATAGGAACGTATCACTAGTTATGATCGAAGAGAAATTCATTTAAAGAAATCAATATATATATATATATATATATATATATATATATATATATATATATATAAAATATATATATATATATATATATATATATATATATATATATATATATATTTAAAACCCTCCTTTTATTAAACACGGCTCAAAGCCGAAACAGACCACGTATATATATATATATATATATATATATATATATATATATATATATAAAATATATATATATATATTTTATATATATATATATATATATATATATATATATATATATATATATATATATATATATATTTTAAAAATATATATATATATATATATATATATATATATATATATATATATATATATATATATATATATATATATATATATATATATAAAACCCTCCTTTTATTAAACACGGCTCAAAGCCGAAACAGACCACGTATATAAGGCGCAAAAGCAAAAGCCTATACAAGTATATCGCAAAAGGGATCTAAGAGGGGGAGGGACAACTCGACCCCGCAAATTTAGGGGGGATCAAGGACCAGAATTCTTTCGGGCTGTGGGAGCACAGGATGCTCCTTTTGCTACATTGCCGGAATATTTCCTTAATGACCTGGTCGGCTGAGTAATGGTGACCTTCATATCTTGCCTTGTTGCGATTCTTCCAAATCGTCCACGTAGCGGCCGCTGCAACGATCTGGTGGCCGTGGGAAGCTGAACCCCATTTGTCTGCCAGATCGTGGAAGCGTCCACCTCCAGGAACTATATGGAAGTGTCGGTTGAGGGTCTTCCAAATTTTGCCCAGCAGACTCCCCTCCCTGAAGATGTGTTCAATGGTCTTCTTCTAACGGTCGGAATAGCAATTGCAAGCTGACGCTAAGCTTATCCCAATGGAGTTAAGGATTTCGTCCGTCAGCAGTTTCTTCCTGATGACTCTCTATAAGAGGAAGGACCACTTCTTAGGGATGCAGGAATGCCAATAGCGCACAAGGGTGTGATGCGACTGACCGTCCCATTGGATAGCGCATCTCGCCGATCTAACCGAAAATGCCCCTGAGGCCTCAAGCGACCACCTCAACCTGTCGGCCTTGCGACTGAGGCTAAGCCCGTGCGTGCGGATGCTGTCAGCTGTTTCGTTACCGGACCAATCGCGGATCTTGTTCCAGTTCCAGTCATTGTTAGTGGGGTTTCACAAGTCTCTAATCCTCCTGTTACTGGGGTTCGCAGCCAGACACGGAATTAAGTTGTCCCCTAGCTATCTCTCCAGGAATGGATCCAATTTGCCGCCGCCCAGATGGAGTCTAATTGTCGGCTTCGCGAGGTCGCGTTCGATTAGGATACGACGCCAAGCCCCAGAGGCCCTGCTATTGGCAGTGGCTACTGATGGGTGGATGTGTTTGAAGTACCTGGCTTTCATAAACCTGGTCTATAAGTTCTTCTTCGTGCGAAGATTCTACCCCAATTTCATCGAAAAAAACCTTAACGATGTGTGTGAGCTTGGAGAATCCCAGACCCCCATCCTCTGTGGGTTGAGCCATGGCTTCCCATCTAGCCCAGTGGTGTTTGTCTTGAACTTTATTGTGCCTCCAAAAGAAATTACAGAAGATTTGCTCGATCAAAGAGAGGACCTTCTTAGGCGGAGAACACGCCGCCAGAGTATGGATAGGAATGGAGGTGAGCACATTATTGATGAGGATCATCTTGTCGTCTGGGGATAAGGTGGCATTATGCCACCCCTCGAGTTTCTTCCTAATTCTAGTGATCAAGTTCTCAAAAATGCCAGTATTGGATTTGCCGTACACAAGTGGACAGCCGAGATAGTTGAACGGAGGGTGGGTCACTGAGTAAGAAGTTACGTTGGAGAGGCTGATAGCATGCTCTCTTTTGATGCTATTGTGGGCGTAGATAACGCTCTTGAAATGATTGATCTTCTGCCCAGAACATCTACAGTACCTCACCAGGGTGTTGTGAACCACATCCAACGCTCCGACCTCTCCAGAAGAGAAGATGAGTAAATCGTCGGCGAAGGCCAGGTGGATGATGATCGGACATCCGCTGGAAGTGTGATAGTGCTGGAAGTTCAGAATGTTGACCATGTTGTTAAGGTTTCTGCTCAGTGCATCTGCACTATGATGAAGATAGTGGAAGATAGAGGGTCGCCCTGTCTGACGTTGCGACTAGATTTGAAAAACCCCTCGGATTGGCCGTTGATAACCATGGATAACCATGAGTTGCTGACGGATCTCCATACTGTGTTGGTCCAATTTTTCGAAAATTCGAAAGCTCTGAAGACCCAAATAATAAATTGTCAATCCAGTCTGTCGTAAGCTATCTCCATGTCAATTTTGACGGCGATGTTGCCCCATCTAGCTGGAAACTTTATGCTTGTGATTAATTCTTGAGACAGCATGATATTGTCCTGGATGTTCCTCCTACGCACAAAGCTGCTCTGTTCCTCCGAGATTATTTTGGGGAGCATATCAGCCATTCTGGTGGCGATGATCTTGGAGATAATTTTGTTGGTGAAGGTGCAAAGAATAATTGGTCGAAAATTGCGAAAGGTTTCTGGATTTTTTTTCTGGATGAGGATCAGCTTGGCGCTGGAGATGGCTTTGGGGTAAGTAGTACCTTCAAGGAATGCGAATGCCGCTTCGGTGATGTCCTGCTTAATAATGTCCCAACATGTTCGGAAGAAGACACCCGAAAACTCGTCTGGGCCAGGGGCACTATGCTCGTTCAGAGCCCACACTGCTTCTTTCACTTCCTGTTCGGTCAAGGGACGTTCCAACTGGGCGTTGTCGGCGTCATTAATGAGACTGGGGATTTGGTCCAGGAATGTTCTGTCTTTGTGGACCGTTTCTTTGGAGAATAATTTGGAGAAGAAATCTGCTGCGGCCGCTTGGATGTTCTTATAGTCTGTTATGAGGTTCCCATTCTCGTCTGTGGTATGGTGAATCGATAGTTTGTGTCTGCGGCCGTTGACGCAGGCGTAGAAATATTTCGAATTCTTATCCCCATCGCTATCCCATTTCAACCTCGCTTTCTGCTTCCAGAAATCTGACTCCACTTTGAGCCTGAATTTGAGCATTGCCTTGGTGAGATTCAGGGCTATCCTGGCCATGGGGGTACGATTCGAAGCAAATCTGGTTTCGGCACGGGTGATATCGTCATCTGCAACCCGAACGGCTTGAAAAATATTCCCGTAGGCACATTTGCTCCAATTAGATATAGCTTTCCTTGTTGCTTTGAGCTTGTTGCTCACTCGTATGAGGGGGTTAGGGGAGTCGTCACGCTCCCACGCTTCCGCAACGATGCCCAAAAATTGGGAGTGATCGATCCAGAAGTCGAGGAATTGGAAGTTCTTTTTAGGTGGCGTGGTATTGTTTTTCATTTCCACCAGCAGAGGGGCATGGTCAGATTCGGTGGAGTTGAGGTGGGATAGTTCGGTATAAAACTGCATTCCTTACCAGAAAGCATTCGTGAGGAATCGGTCCAGTCGGGAGTATTGACGGCGTTCTCCTTCCTGCATGTTGCACCATGTGAACGCGTTGCCGTTGAACTGGAGAGGGGCTAGATGAGCGTTGAAGATGAAGTTGTTGAAGTCTTGCATGGCTATTATGGGAGGGTGCCGGCCTCTGATTTTCTTTTCTTTGCTGGTGATCGCATTAAAGTCCCCTATGCAAAACTAAAGGGATTTAACGTTGTGGAGATGGATATCGAGAAGGTCGTTCCAGAGGTGTTTCCGCTCTGCGATATCACAGCTGCCGTGGACCGCTGAGAGAATAGCACATTCGAGAAGCATGGGGTGATCCACCCAGCAGGAAAGTGCTTGCCAGGAGTCCTGAATGACTCCGATGTTGACGTCCTTTGTGCAGAGGATCCAAATATCATGTATGCCTGCTACAGCCGATGGTAGACCCAGCTGGAGCTGGATAGACTTTAATCTTTTGGGGGGAATTTTGGGTTCAATAATGATGAGGATATCGATCTTGTAGATTTTTCTAAGGCTGGAAATTCTTCTCGATGTCGGTTTGTTCGCTAGACCGCGGACGTTCCATGATAGGATGTTAAGCATTAGTGGGGTTGTGGGAGGGTTTTTTGTTCCGCTTGCGGCGGATCTGGTTTGGATTGTTGTTGTTTCGGTGCTTCCTATCTGGATAATTTGCCCGCACAAGGTAGGCGCTTCTGCCTTAGACCAGATGGGAGGATTGTTGGTGGATTGCTCGAGATGGACCGTGGGGGGTCCAATCAATTCCCCAGCGGAGTCCGTGGTGGGATCCTCTGTGGGGATCACTAGAGAGTCGTCGGCGCTTCCCATCAGAATAGTAGCTTGCTGGAGAGGGAAACCTGCAGCTAGGACCTGTAGTCCTCTCCTAGCTTGGTCTGGCCCTAGGATTGCGAGGGCTTCTTCGATAGGGTTTTCGCTGGTGAGTTGTTGGTCAGCGTCGCTGGGGATGATAGCTAGAGTGTCTTCGAGAGGTTCCTTGTCGGTGTTTTGTTGATCTGCCTTGCTAGTATCAGTGATCTTCTCTTCTCCCTCTAATGTAGGGGGATTGGGCGTTCTCTCGGGGATGTATGAAGCAGTTAGAGGGCAGGCTGACTCTGCCTGTGCTTCCGTGTCACTCGACTCTAGAATGTCAAATTGGTTGGAAAGCGCAATTTATTGGGAGCTGAAGGGGATCAAGGCTTTGCTGGTGCACTCGCTCTTGTCTGTCTTGCCGTCGCTAGATCCGAATCGCGTGTGTGTGTTCGAAAGAGGTAGAAGGGGTGGCCTTGTAGTCCTCCTCTCTGATTGCTCGTTGTCTTTTCGAACATATTTCTTTTTGAGTTTTGGGTGAAGACGATGGCAGTGCTTTGGAAAGTGACCTCTTAAGTGACAGTGGTTGCAGAACATAATATGGTTGTCGTAGAGGATTTATTGTGTGTGAGTCTGGTTGGCCAGCTCGATTGTGATAAAATTTGGTGGTTCTGAGGAGAGATCGAGTTCCACGCAAATTTTGGCATAATGAGCCTTGGTGAGGTTACTGGTCTCAGGCACCGTAGCCACGTACGTCCTAAAGGAATTGGCAATACGCCTGAGTGCCGCCGGGACAAAGCATATTAGGGAAAGGTTTGGCAGGGTCACCTAGGCGGCGACCATAGCAGAGTCAACTTTGGTGTTAAAGTCTGGTGTCCACTTGATTATCTTCATCTGGTGGGCATCAATCCTACAAGTGCCCTTGGACCACACGGTCGTGTGGTCGCGATCAGAGGAGAGGTGGAGTATAATATGTTTGGGGTCGAGGGGGGCCACTCGATACTTCGATCAGAGTTTCGAACTGGCTATCGCCTCCTGCACCCTGGAAAGTTTGGGGCACCCGGTAGAGAATTTTAGGATGAAGGTGTGGGGGAATGAGGACGACAAAGAAGACACTTCCAGGTTAGAGAAAGGGATCACGGGAATAGAGGAGTCCTGATGGTACTCAATGTCCGGGAGAGAAACGTCCGGGATTAGGGGCACTGACGCGGGAGCTAAGTCTGGGCGAAGCTTGGAGGCATACGACGGGAGGGTTACTACGGGTGCTGGAGGGTCTTGGGTCCCCCCACGGGAAGGCGATGGAGAGGTCAGGGAAGAGTTGAGGCCGGGACAGGGTTGAAGGTACGCTGGTGCGGCCGGTGATGGCCTGCTCGGAGAGGGATGAGAAGAAGGACCTGCCGAGGAGACGGAGGGGGACGGGTCGGGGGCCTCTCCCTGATCAGAGGAGAGCGCCACCTCCGCGCCCAAAACTGCAGGAAGGGAAGGGGGAACGCCCTGTGCCGCCTGGGGGGAGGTTCCCGATAGCGACGACGCCAGGGTTAGGCCGACTAGCCTGGGTCACGAGGGGGAGACGCGGAGAAAGGGAAGCGGCGGGGGGAGCCGGAGCTGGGGTCGCGGGAGCCGCGGAGGACAGCGAGGGGGGTTCGACAGGGGGAACAGCAGAGGAAGGGGGGCCTATATATATATATATATATATATATATATATATATATATATATATAGACTTATAACTATTTTTAGAAAATACGTTTTGATACTTGGAAACTTATTTGTGAAATATTTTAGTAAATATTTTGGAAACTATAGAAGAATCACATTTAAGTCAATGCTATCATTTAAATAGATGTAAAAATATTAGAATACTTTTAAGGTCAATAAGCTATACTTAAATACCAATAATAATAATAATATTTAATTCTGAAATAAATATGTTAAAAATATAATTTATCCTAATAATAATCTAAAATATAACCTAAACAAGAAAGTTTGGCCATAGAAAGTCATATTTCCAATTTTGGAAACCATGACACGCAAATTGAGGCGTACCGTTGACTATCTAGTCAAATGTTATGAACTCAATAATTTGAAAGTGCATATTGGTAGATTTTAGCGCCACGAGTGCACTGTAATCGACCGTGCCACAATATCACGCTTTGGTCAAAAGATATTGCCATTATGGTTAACCATGACCAAATCGGTAATTTTTTGTTCAAATTTGAGTTCAATGAATTAATTAAAATACTAGATTAATGTATTAATTTCTATAAAAATTATATTTCGTAGATCTATGTGTCAGCAATCTGAAACTTCAAACGGTTCGTGATTCTGATTCCTGGTTCTCCCGGAATCTCAAAAACACCGAAACGTGTCAAATTTTGGACAACTATCACTCTACGAATTTTCTAAAAATTTAGGAAAATAAATTAAATATTCAGAAACTATACCTCGATACGCTTCCGATAAAAAAATGGCGCACGAAAAGCACGTCGAAATTGGCAGCAATCGCTTCGAGAAGTCGAGATTTTCTAAGAAAGAAATCTCTCAAAATTCGGCCAAGGTAATTAGGGTTTTCGAAAAACTGTGCATATATATAGAGGATAGAGAGAGAGAGGCGGTTGGACGCCGACAGGTGGACCCGCCCTGCGTTGACTGAGATTTGACTAGGTATTTAATTACATAAATTGATTTAAAAATCAATTTAACTTCAAATAACTCCAAATAAATTCCTAAAAATTCTAGAAAAAATTATAGAAAATATTTTTAACCCTCTAGAGCCTAAATAAAATACTAGGTCCCAAATTAACCCTGAATGACCTTACAGTAAATCTTAGAAGTCTCTAAAAATAATAAACCTTCATAAATTAAATCACTAAAAATTCAAAAATTGTGGAAAAATATAAAATAGGTAAATAACATATAAATAAGTTATCTATAGGACATATGACCATACTATGTCCATAGCTCACCTATAAGCTTAAGCATGACCCTTAATGATCATAAAATTAATCATAATCAAATAAAATTAAAAATTAAAATTCGGAAAGTGGGCTTACAGCTTCCTCGGCTTAGCAGAAAACTACAAACGCTTCGTAAAAGACTTTACGAAGATTGCATCGTCGTTGACTCGCCTCACTTAAAAAGGAGTCACGTTTGAATGGCCAGACGACTGTGAAGCTTCCTTCCAGGAGTTAAAACAGCAGCTCGTCTCAGCCCCGATACTCGCACTTCCAGAAGGGACTGAGGGATTTCAAATCTTCAGTAATGCTTCTGGCCAGAGCTTGAGGTGTGTGCTCATGCAGCATAATAAGGTGATATCTTTTGCTTCCCGACAGCAGAAACCGTACGAGAAGAACTACCCTACCCATAACTTGGAATTAGCGACGATTGTATTCATGTTAAAACTGTTGCGCCACTATCTTTATGGCATGGCGTGCAGTATTTTTACGGATCACAAGAGCCTCAAGTATCTCTTTACCCAAAAGGAGCTAAACTTGCGACAAAGGCGCTGGTTAGAACTGATCAAGAACTATGACTTGACGATCAACTGTACGCCTGACAAAGAAAATGTGGTGGCCGATGCATTAAGCAAAAAATACATAGCCTCACTATCCATCAACAAAAGTCTACTGTGGGACTTAGAGGAAATGGAAATTAAACTCCGGGTTCGATTCGTGGGTGCTAAATTGGCACCATTGCGGCTAGAATCGTGCTTGATAGAAAAGATCAAGTCTGCTCAGAAGGATGATCCACACCTGAAGAAAATACGGAAGCTTGTTTCAACGGGTAAGGTGACCAATTTTTTGAAAGACGAAGCCAGAGTGTTGGGGGTGAAGGGTCGACTATGAATCCCGGAGGACTTAAAACTAAGAAGGCAAATATTGTCAGAGGCACAGTACACAAAATATTTCTTGTATCCCAGTAGCACGAAGATGTATATGGACCTCCATGCAATCTTTTGGTGGCACGGCATGAAGAAGGATACGGTACTCTTTGTGTCGCAGTGTATGACCTGTCAGAAAGTTAAAGCAGAACACCAAAGACCGGATGGAGAGATGCAAAACTTCGCCATACCAGATTGGAAATAGGAACATAGAACCTTAGACTTTATTGTTGGCCTGCTGAAGGCACCGTGGGGAACGATATCGTTTGGGTCATTGTCGACCGATTAACCAAGTCAGCGCACTTTATTGCCATTAAAGTCACTTGGAGCGTCGATCACCTTGCTTAGATATATCTTGATGAAGTAGCTCGGCTGCACGGGGTCCCAGTATCTATCGTCTCAGATCGGGATAGGTAATTCATGTCATGCTTCTAGTATAGGCTTCAGTCAGCATTGGGGACCAAGTTGAATTTTAGCTCAGCGTATCATCCTCAGACCGATGGCCAAATAGAACGGGTGAATCAAATTCTCGAAGACATGTTACGACTCTGTGGAATCGACCTGAAGTCAAGATGGGACGTTCAACTACCGTTGGCCGAATTAGCATATAACAATAGCTATCAGTCCAGCATCCAAATGGCGTCGTATGAAGTTTTTACGGTCGAAAATACGGATCACCCATTTGTTGGAATGAAGTCGGGGAATGACAGATTCTTGGTCCGGAGTTGGTAGAGGAAATTGTGGCGAAGGTCAAACTGGTAAGGAAGAGATTGAAGATGGCTGAAAGTCGGCAGAAGAGCTACGCAGATACCCATCGACGGCCACTCGAGTTCCTGGAGGGCGATCATATGTTTCTAAAGGTGACGCCTATGCGAGGAGTCACTAGGTTTGGAGTTAAAGGCAAACTTAGTCCAAGATTTGTGGGTCCTTTCCAAATATTGAAGCAAGTTTTTCTAGTAGCTTACCAAACCGTATTGTCGCCCGCACTGTCAGATGTGCATCATATCTTTCATGTCTCACAACTATGAAAGTATGTACATGTTCCGAACTATATGGTAAATTAGGTCAGCTGGAGCCGAAGGGGTCATATGTGGAAGAATCGGTCCTAGTCTTGGAGCGCAAGGACAAGCAACTTCAAAATTGTGCAATCTTCCTTGTTCGCATTCTCTGGAGAAACCATTCGGTCGAAGAGTTGCCAGGGAACTCAAATCTAACATGAAGGAAAATTTTCCTTCCCTATTTTTCTAGTGGTAGGTTCTCTTCTTAAGTTTTGAGGACAAAACTTTTTTTAGTTGGTTATGGTGTAGTACCCCATCCCTACATCATGCCCTATTTCTCGTCCATAGGGTGCGCGATAAAGGAACACTGTCGCTATCGATTTGGTCAAAACTGATGGGTCAGAATCGATTGAATAAATTGAACAAGACCGATTGAATTAAGATTATTCCTCATTATGGAATGGCTTTTTCGGAATCAAGACCCATATTCAGCAGGTTGCGCCTCGAGGATGGACTCTGCGACTGAGTCGAGAGAGACCTCCCGTTGCTCCGCTTTTTATGTCGTGCTTGCTTCTTAGGCTTTGGTTTTCATAATTGCATTTTCGTGAATGTTTTCAATAGTTTTCATGGCTTGCGTTCTTCGAGCTTCCATTTTCTATCGAACTCATTGAATGGCGCATTGTTCTGACCAGTTGCTTATGCGATTTTAGGTGATCGCGTAGGCGTCGTCAAAGCACAACCAACCGGTCCCTCGCCTTAAGCAAAATCAATGTGAGTGGCTGACCCTCCTTCCCCTCGACCTTCTAGTTTTAAATCTATCATAAATACAAATGAGATATGCTTGTCTTTATAGTATTCAATCAATAAATTATGGCACGATTCCTCACGAACACTTGATATAGAAATGCTATAACATGAAACTGATGCATGCTTTCTTATGCCATATTTACTATAGATCTATACAAAATTATGGCACGATTCCTTAACGATAGTAATTTCCTTGAACGGTTGCCTAGGCCAAGGAACATATTCGGCCAAGGAGGAACGAGTATAGCATTGCTAGCAGAACTGGCATGGGTAATTCGGGAACTTTCGAATAGGGTTCGCTACCCGCCGTGAAAGGAACGTCGTCCAACCTAGCTATAGTCCATGATGGCTTGACATTGTCAGTGACCTTCACACCCTTATACTGTGCTTTATCAAATCCTGGTGACACAAGATGATATGGTTTGTTTACTTTAGGCTTTGAGACTATGCCACAAATAATTGTAAAATGCTTATAGTTTCCATATGCTTGTCTTATAAAATGTTCACATGTAATCTATCAGGATGGTTAGAAAGATCACCAGTATATAACATGTGTTACAAAACTTTTTGAACAAATAAGAGCTTGGACTGAATTAGCCACCCACCAGTACATGTGAGTGTACTGATCCTCGCTCTCCGTAGGTGCTATGAATCAGGTGGAACATGCCAGCTGGCAGCGCAACATTCATGTTTTGAAACTTTGTCCACGTGTCGAAGACTTTTGCTGAATTCTTTTGAAGACTCTCTACAACTGTCCAAAAAAGATGCCGTGACTCCCTACCATTCCAGGTGGTTTGTAAATACTGGTTGTACAAAGGAATGTAATGTATGGAACAACTGTAACGCCCCAGTCCCAAAATAGTAGGACTAAAAATGTATCATGCCAGCTGTATACATACGAGTAAATATACAGCTCGTATGTATACATAAGCTATAAATGTAGAAAGCTAAGACACTAAATCTCATCCACGAAGATAAATAATGATATAAAAGCAACTTTGAGTTTGTCATGTATACAATCGTTGGGTGGAGACAAATCCACTACCAACTAATTTAAATATGGAAAAATATACAAGGAAAGAATTGAGCAAGCGAGAGCAAGTGACGAGTCCAAAAGCAATCATCACGAAGGAAGGAATGGTCTTAGCTAGAGCACCTGCAAGAATCACGAAAACACACACCTGGAGAGATCACCAGGTCCTCAGAGGGACGTAACAAGACACATAATATCATGCCAATAAACTGAATAATAAATGCTCAACAGAAAAATATGTATGAGTAAGGTTCCTAACCATTCTATGTGATATGCACTTTGAAGACAACGTTCTACGCAGGAGCTTAGATGTTCAGCATAGATGGAGAGAGAGTGGTAGTAGTTAGCGCTCATAAGAGACCCTATCGACCATGGGGAGAAAGTAGCTCTCATACGAGAACTATCGGCCCTGGGGCAGTAAGTAGCGCTCATACGAGACACTATCGGCCCAAATCTATGTGTGTACTGAACATGTAGCCCCTACGCTAATAACTGTCCCCTCCCCCCAAAGATACTATACATGCGTCGTCTCCACGACACTGTTTAATCCTTAATAACTGCCAAGTCTTCTACATAAATCTATTAGCAGTTATATCCTAACGTACGGCCTGTACGCACTGATGTATGGTCGGTACGTAAGTCCGAAGCTATATGCGACTCACAACTCACACACAACCCGTGGCACATCGTGAAAGTTTATGAAATGCTCCAAACATATGGTAATCCCTTAACTCTAAGCCAATTGCATAAAGTATAATAATTTGCATCTATATATAATTTTGAAAGAACAATATTTTATTTGCTAAATATAAGAAAAAGCATGCATGATATTGAGCAAAAAATTTAAACAGTAAAGGCAAGGTGTCTTGCCTGGTGGGGTGCGATGATCAAGATGTCATGTTCTGTCCAATAGTCGAGGTCCATGCGAACATGGCCTAAATTTGCGAGAAAATAGACACGTGTGAGTAGTCGTGGTCAATGACGATAATGAAAGGGAGTTTGGGAGTAAACGAATAATTACACTATTTTTAGAAGGTGATATTTGTAATACTTTAGAAACCATATTTGCTAGTAAAATAATTTTTGTAACTATTTGAAAGATAGAGAAAAATTTAGTTAGGCTAAAATTGCAAGTTTGTATAAATACCTTTAGGATAGAAAATATAGATTGCTTAGGCCAACCTTGTCGAACATATATTTTGTTAAATACTTGAAAATCCAAAAATCTTCTTATGGTAAAAATCTAATTTTGTCAAAGTAATATTTTAAGTTTGAAACCTATATTTTATTAATCAAAATACTCTTAGTTAATTCATAATCGAAAGTGCCAAAAAATGTTTTAATTAGAAAAATAATACTTTAATATTTTAATCAAAAGCTTTTCTTAAAATATGACACCAATAAATATATGTTAGGCTTTTGTAATTTAGTTTAAAATTATATATGCAGGGTTAAGCCCATTAATTTATTTTAGTAACAAAATAGGTTTTTAGAAAAAAAATTAAAATAATACTAATGGTGTACTAACAATAATACTAAAAGAGTATAATAATCAACTCAAAAGAATAGTAATAATAATAATAACAATAATAATAATAATAATAATAATAAAACTAATATAATGATAACAATAATAATAATAATAATAATAATAATTAATGATGATAATAATAATAATAATAACAATAATAAAAATACACAAAAAAACTACTCTCCTTTTATGGTAAAGAAAGGGTGTAGAGAGAGAGTTAGAGAGGGGAAAGTTAGAGAGAGGAGTGGAGAGAATGGGGGCGGAGAGAGAGACTTACCGGCGGCCGGCTGAAGGAAGCGGCGGAAGGACGGAGGACGACGACATCGCTGGGAGGCAGCGGGATGTGAGCGCACGCGGGGGCGACCGGCCGGACCTGGCCTGGGAAGGAGTGGTTCAGCGGTGGCCGGCCGAAGGTGACGGGCGGCGTCGGTCGCACAGACGCACGGGATGGGCTTGGGTGAGCGGCGCCGGCTCGATCCAGGCGGTGTTGGAGGCGCTACCGAGATCGAGGCAACTCGAGGTGAACGAGGGTTTAGCACACGGCCAGGCGAGGTTCGTCGGGCTCGGCTGTGAGTGAGGTAGAGGCGGCGGACGCGGGTGGAGCACGAAAAAGGCTCGGCATCGCCGGTGGCCAGGTGAGGGTTCTCACTTCTTCTTCTTCTTCTTTTTTTGGCATTGGTGGGTTTTGGGAACGGCGTCGGCCGGCTATGGCCGTGGCTGGGTGGCGTTGGGTTATAGTGGTGTTGTGGTTGGGTTCTCTAGAGGTCCGGCGGGGATGGTCGGGGATGGCGCTGGTAGTGGTGGTCGACGGTGATGGCACGGTGGTTTGGGGCTGATGATGGTGGTGGTGTTGTCGGGGTGCTGGTGACGACGAGAGTGGCCAGGATGATGATGACGACGGCGTAGACGGGGTTCGGGTTTGAAGGAGATACTTGTGGCGGTAGAGATGATTTTAGGATTTTTCGGAGAGGAGAAGATGGAGAAGTTACATATAGCCACCGGCCTAACTTGGCCGAAGATGGACGGTCTGATTTGTGGGACGAAACAGCCGACGTTGGTCGGTCGGATTAGGAATAGGATAGACGGCTTGGATGTGTCGTGCCGGGGTTGTGTCCCGACACGAGGTGGACGTTCGGTTTGTCGGACGAAAAAATATATTTGAACAAATAAAAGTATAGTGGATGGAGAATGGCGACACCGACACGATGCACGGATTTTATAGAAAATTTATGGATGAGTACCTCTCCTTATATAGGTGGTAGGAATTCCCAGTTGGATAGGGAGTTGGGGGATTTAAAATCCTATATAGATAATATCATAATTAAATTTAAAGTAGTCAAAAGTCAATCCAATATAATCATATCCAAATTTAACTAGCAATCCCATATTTAAAATAAAATCTTTTTCAAATTATATTATCATAATTAACCAAATATTAAGTCAAACAAAATTCTAAATAACCATTTCGAAATAGTAACATAATATTATTAAATAAATTTCAAAAATCAATTAAATCTGTGTACTTCACATGAAAGAAGAAAATTTTGCGTAAAACATAATTTCTCCATTAATTCAATCGACTTAGATTATAATCTAATAAAAATTTGATTTAATTCTAGATTAAACCTTCAATTGATTTAAAATAAAAATCTTCTCTAATTTAAATTAGAGTATTTAATCAAATATTTACTCAAACAAAATTTCAAATAAAATATAATAATATTTAATTTTGAAAATACAAATAAATATTTAGACACTCTCATGCAAAAATAATATTTTACATAAAACATAGTTTTTCTAAATTACTCTTTATAAACTAACCCTTTTTATGAAAAATAAAATGAATGAAGTTTGGCAATCCACGATGCGACGCATTTTACCACTTTAAGTAATTAAAAATATTTATTATTTATTATTTGAAAAACCAAGATTTTTAAAATAAAATATTTTTACAAAAATATGTACCTCGTACATATTCACACTCGACGAGACATACGAAAATGCGAACTCGTACGCGACGACCCATAAGACTATGCGACGTACAAATACCAAGTAAAAAAATTTTAAATACTCAATTTATATATAAAAATCTTAAGTAGAAATTTTAGGGGGTTTACAACAACTATCTCATTATCGTTCGTTTGGAGACAAGTTTGTAAACTCGTGCGGCATCAAGTTGCAATAGGGTCATGTAAATGATGTACATTATCAATAAAGTGAAGTTTTTCTATATCATATGTGTTGTTCAATTTCTCTGCATACTCTCTATTGTTGTGTTTCGGATAACCTTATGACTTATCTTGTGCGGACGAAACTTAGGTTCGCACGACATCACGTCTGGGAGATGACTATCGATTCTGCAGAATCGAGGCGTGACACCCGAGCCTTCGACACCACCGTGCTCGACCTCCCGTGGATCTCGAGCCTCCGCGGCATGCGCCTCTGTCGACTCCCTTCGTCGCGCCGCCTCCTCCTCCGGCTTCCCCAACTCCTTCCCTCTGGAACCCCCTCTCTCCACAGCTCCTCTCCACCGCTCTCGTTCTCTCTCGCTCTCTTTCCCTTTCCCATTTTCTTTTTCACTCTCTTTTTCTCTTCTTGTTTCTTTTTATTTTATTTTAGTTATTATTATTATTACTACTACAACTATTACTATTATTATTATTATTATTATTATTATTATTATTATTATTATTATTATTATATGTTATGTTACTGTTAGTAATAATAATATTATTATTTAGTTTGGGATCCCAATTTATGAATTAGGCTTTATAGTTGGGCTTAAAGCAAATGAGGTAAATTTTAGATTTTATTTATTATTGGGCCATTGGTTTTGGGCTTTAAAATATGGAATAGGCATTTTGGGTTTTAAAAGTTATGTAAACAATTTTGGGTTTTATATATGTAAACATTATGCATATGGTAATATTATGGGTTCTATTATTAAATGAATTGGGCTCTATGTATCTAATATTTCTACTAAGTTTAAATAGTTTATATTACTTTTCTAGATAAATAAATATATATTAAATGATTTTCTAAAATTTATATTGTAACAAAATATTATATTGAGCTTGAGCCTACATCTACTTTTAATATAAGTTTTTAAGTATTTTTCTAAAAAAAAATTGACTAATAAATATCATTTTTAAATACCTTAAATAATTTCTAAATAGTTTTCTAAATAAATATATAATTTTCTTATTAAAGAAATTCTTTCTTATTTAACAAATTTTTTATTAGATTGGATTGATCTTGATCGTAACTAATTCAATATTTCCTATTTGGACTTCCTTATATCGATCCTAGACTAATTGGACCATTGTTGACTCAATGGAATAGTCTGTTCCATCATCTGAGGTCATATTGTGTAGTTTTGGTATCACTACACCAAAATAGTCGTTTCCTAACGACTATAAGCGTTAGGAAAGAATTTCCTAACATTTTTTTACCGTTGGATATCTGGCGTGGGAAAATTTTCTAACGGTCATTGTAACAATTTTTTACCGTTAGGGAAATTTTTTTGCTAACGGTAAAAACCTGTTGGCAAGTAGAATTTTCTAACAATAAAATACCGTTAGAAAAATTAATTTCCTAACAGTAAATAAGTGTTGGTAAATTATATATCCTAACAGTAAAAAGCAATGTGAAATTTTACTTTCTAACAGTTAAAAAGTGTTGCCCAACGGTAAAAAAAATTGTTGAAAAATTAATTATTTTCCTCACAAACAGATTGTTAGCCATCTTTTCCACCACTTGCACAAATAGTGTTACATGGAAAGCTTTAGGTCCATTCATAGGTACCCACAACATACAATAAGATGCAAACAACTTAGCTATGGTTCTTCTCATTAACTTGAAGCAATATCTTTCCAACAGTGGGAAACAACCTTATGTAAAAAAGATGAGAAAATGCATCAAGCATCAATTAATATGTTGCTAAAATCACTATTTTCACAAGTACTAACATTTTTGAACATGTATTCTTTATTTGTCCTTTACATTTGCAGGACTGGTACTTGCTTGCACTCACAATTGATGTGTTGCCCACAAAATTGCTACTTACTTGCATTACAACATAAAGTTTAATAGAGTTATCAAAATTATGTCAAAAGTAAAAAAGCTAGAAATTTCGCAAGTGATACTTTGGCCAAATCACAAAACCTCCATCGGCTATATCACAAAGTTTATAATTGCCATTTTGCGGACCATCAAAAATCGGTGCTTCCGGGTCTACCTCTGTCACCCAAATAAAATATGTAGCTTTAACAGTTGATGAGATGTCCAAAATTCCTACCATAGAGCAACTCCAAGCTGCGAGTGCAGCGGCTTTATGCCATGCTTGAATCTGGTTCAATGGCTGATCGGAGTCCATGGCGTATCATCATTTGTGCATAGAACTCGACATGTAATTCATACTCAGTCATAGAGATAATTAGCAAGAGAATACTTATGTAGTTATGTGTAAGTTTTGTATTCAAACAAATTATCATAAACTTGTTACAATCTCCAAAACTAAAAGTTGGCTTTGTGATTAGTGAAATTGAAAAAGCATTTGGGTTGATACCTTTACAGTGACTATTAATGACAACTGCAACACCGTTTTGCCTTGATTCATGAAAGAGTTTCCTTGCTTCGGCAAATGTTACAGATGGAAGTGGAACCACCTGGGGCAATGCCTTTTCCACTACAACAAGTATAAATGGAACCTTAAGTTCTCATGAAGGATGCTAAAACTTAAACTAAGAAACAATGATATCAGATATATCACAAAATTTTCTAAAGAAAAAGTAAACTTTGTTAGGTTGAGAATTAAGCTCAACCAACAAACTGTGTGGTTCAGCCATATTACCTATATTCTGTGTGTGACGAGCATCATCAATCAGTAAAACCCGGTAGCTGTCTCCACTCACTCTTCTTATCACTCAGTCGACCGATGTCTCCTCCTGCAAGTTCAAATAAAAACTGTCACCTCTATATTGTATAGGCCTCTAATTAATATAAAATAAAAACCAGAGCAACATTTCTTTGATTTACTTCTTGATATGGGTATGTAGGGATGAGGAACCAGAACTTGTTTTTAGCCTCTCAGATATTTGCGGTAGGGAAAGCCACCATTTCTGCTTGCTGTTGTGAATTCTACAAATAGTTGATACAACAACAAAGCCTTTATCCTGAAATTTGGCATCAGGTATTTAATCCTGTCTTCCATCAGCTATGTGAAAGACCATTTTCTTTGTAGCCTTAACAAAATAATCATATCTTTGTTACAACCTCAATCATGTTTATTTAGGTAAACCCTTAGTTCTAGCAATTCCTATTAATCTTTGCCCAAGAAATACAGTAGAAGGGGAAAGCATAATTTACCTATCCTGCCATTTTACCATACTGATGGTTAAGAAAATACGTTAACCAAGTGCCATACCAAAAGTATTTCCAATTGGGAGAGGATTTACTCTTATGTGAACCAAGTGTCATACCAAAAAATCCTTACTTGAGTTAGCAAGAAGTCCAAATAATAAAAGACAAAAAATAATGAATTCAATCAAGGAGTTAACACTGCATTAACCTCATATATTTGATAAATTAAGCAAATTGAAGGGTCGATGATAGAAGTCGCAAAGACAAGAAGCGAGACTCTCACTGCATAAAGTGCTAAACGATCTCTATTCTCAAGGATGAGAACTCTTGCAACTGCAGAAAGCCCTCACTGAGACATATCCTTATTTTCAAGGGAGTAAGACTCTTGCTCATTTTTAGTTTGAAACAATGGGCTACAAGCAAAATACAACTATATGCTCTATGATCATTCGTTTGGATTGAAAAGACGTCTCCAACAGATCCTTATTTTCATTGCCACTCTGCAACACTAGGGTAACACCTGCCTACCTATAGCTTTCTTCTATCCTCAACTGTCCAAGCTACAATTTTTGAGTTATGTTTATTCCTTGCAGTTTTTTTTCTTGACATAATTACATGTCTACTGCTTTCAATCTCATAGTAGATTCATTCATACTTAAAACTTGTTGAATTTGTTTGGAAACTGTGTATGTTGATTGACAAATTGCCAAGTTGGTCAACTTCACAGCGTGGAAAGCAAATGATACATAACAAAAGAGAAAAGAGTGCACAACTAAGGGTTCTATGCTAATCCAGTTTAAAGGATGTTGTCCATGCAATATATGAAAAGCAAATGACTTCACATGGTTCCACTTTAGTCTTAATGATCTATACCAAAGGACATCACTAGAAATCCATTGAAAGTAAAAACTGGTTTTGAATAGGTTGAACTTATCATGGAAATCTTAACTGCAGATATCTTTCATACTAGTGCATTTGCGTATGTCTAGCCTTCCCAAAACTTTAACGCCACCTATGATTTTGCCCTCTCAATCGATAAGTTTTTCATTAATAACAAGATTCAAAGGACATAAGTTCCTAGTAATTTGTCCTTTTACTTGCACAATACTACAAATTTTAATAGTTATACCTTCCAGTTAACTGGAAAAAAAAACTATCTAAAATTCATTCCAGTATCTGTGTCCGAGAAGGGCATTCCAAAATGCCAATGTGGAGCAACAATTTACTCTAAGATGAAGGTAGAATAGACTTACTATTCCTTAAAGGCTGTATGATATGATAGTTGAAACTCGAGGTTAGGACTTTTGGGGTTGGATAGGCAAAACATAGTAAGAAATAAAGACTTGCCCAAAAGGAAGTAATTGCAAAAGCAAATCCAGGAAGAGACTTGAATTGTAAGCCAAAAGTCGAATACAACAATGAAATCGTCGACAGAGCCTTGAATTGTAAGCCAAAAGTCGAGTACAACAAGCATACTGCTGATTCCAGCTACAACATCAGTCAAATTGTGCATACCTGAGTATGTACTCCTTAATAAGAACAAAGGGGCCAACAGTCAACAAATGAACAAATAATCAAAACACTACAATATTGCAATTATGGAGACTCACCTATGGCAATAAGCATGACAAGGAAGAAAACTAGAGCAAAAGACAACTACAACAGTGGTGACATCTCTTTCGGCACTTTGCATCAAAACATAGTGCAGCAAATATCCGCAACATCGTAGAACCATTATTAAATTAGGATCAAATTTAGGTATAACCTATACATGCCAATCGAAACGACCAGATCCTGATCCCAAGTCAAAAAAAAGAATCCAAGTGTGTATATATATAACACTTTTCTTCTCATGTGAAAGGCACATGTTGCAAAAAGAAAAATTATTATTAACTTTTCCAACTATTTCTAAGTGTTACATAATAAATAAGAGCATCTCCAACCCTATTGTCTTGTTAAGTGTTGTGAGTCTTAGGTGGCTCCTATGTGGCATGAGCCACAATACAGTGTCTTATTTATGTGGCAAAACTATATCTCAAAAGACAATGAGATAGAAAAACTCTCTCCAATGCAAAAGTATTGAGGAGACAATAAAAAGTATTTTTTCCAACTTCCAAGGCAACTCCTCCACTTCTTGAACTTTTTTATAAATATTTCTATTCATAATTGATGATATGGAAACAAAGTCATTGTGAAGTGCATTGTCTAGATCTAGACAACCAACTTCACATTCTCTTTGCCATGTCATTGCCATGTCAACTTCATGTTTTATTCTACATTTGCATTGGAGAAGAATTTTTGGAATAAAAGTTTGTCATTCCTATGTGGCAACCATTTTTTCTAAACTCACAATAGGGTTGGAGATGCTCTAAGACTTTTTCTAAGGGCACTACCACTTTTACTTGGGACTAGTCCAAAAATGTTAACAAAAATTACAAGTTTGCCATCCATTTTTTTACTTGGGGCTAGCCCAAAGAAAGGTATAAATATCAACTTTTTATTTCTTTTCTCTCTCCCTCTACTCTTTTCTTCTCTCCCTCTACTTTTTTCTTCTCTTCCAACATTTTTGGGTCATAGAATTAAACCCTAGTCTAAATTAGATGCAAATCTTCTATCCATCTCTACTCTTTTCTTCTCTCCCAACATTTCTAGGTCATTGAATTTAACCCTAGCTCAAATTAGATGCAAATCTTCTATCCATCTCTTCCTGTAACATGAACCATAAAAAAATTAGATGTAAATCTTGCAAGACGAGCAAATTAGAAAACCATACAGTACAAGTATACGTTAAAGGAGAAGAGGGCACTTGTGCAATATATTCAGCAAGGCCTGAATCTGAAAGAAAAAAAATAGGATCAGTCAAATTCTCAAAATGCATGAAAGATTATGAAAGGAAACTGTACAAATTAGCCAGGGGCAGCAGGGGCTGAGGAAGCCATATATCATATGTTTTTAACATAACTAAGTTCTTTATTGATTTTGCTAACATCTTCTTTCTCTGTCATACGCTTGTTGTATGTACAGATACCAAATCATGTCATTTAATAAGAACTTATTGCTAATAAGAACATTAATATGGATTATACATATCACAAAGAAGATAAGTAATGAATCATCTATCCGTTATAGGATTGCGGTATATGGTTGGAAATCTATGGATGCATATGCCAACTTTTGATAGTTAGCTCATCAAGCTTCACAATAAATTTGAATGTTTGGATTTCCATGACTATACCAGAATAGTTCAAGCCAATTTTTTGACCAAACCTTTTGATCTCTAGCCCATGCTAATAGATAACAGAGGACTGCAGAAAATGTGGCAGTCCATCATTGATTTAGGACTGCCAAAGAGTTGACAGTCCAATTCTAAAACAGGACTATCAATGCCACGCCCCGCTCCTGTAGGAGCGATCGTCCTCACTAAGGTGCCGTGATACCGCGTGAGCCTAGATTGCGCTCACACAAGGCAGGTCCATAATGGCTGATTACTGGCTAAGCGACAGGGGTCGTCGCACAGAAGTCCCAAGCAGAAATATTGAATAGTCAGTAGCAAAAATTTAAAGCAAAACATAAGTCATACAAAATACTCTTTTATTGATATTGAACAAAGATTACAATGTGGGAACGAGGCCAAATTACAAGTCTCTCAAGCTCACTTTTTTCTCATATTATAAGTCACTCTGCTCTCTCTTAATTCTCAATACAAGCTTCACGGCGACGAGTGACAGATTCTACAAAACGGCGATGTCCACACATTATATCCCGTATAAGTTATGACTCCATGCAGCCACACGCCTTGAAATGCCAAGGAACTCCGTGCCTCGACGCATCTAAGCGAGCTCCGCGCCATCGAGCTTCTACCTGTGCCTGTACATGAAAACTGTATGGGTGTTAGTACTCAATTGTACTGGTGAAGTGAGCTCCTCATCCACCCATACAAAACCGACACGTTCATTTACTTTGTGCAGCTTAATCCTTTTTTGATTGTCTTTCTAGTCTTGCCTTAGGATCAATTTTAGGACAAAGACGTCTTGGCCTATACTTGGCAACGCAACGACAAGGTCGTGCTATACTATATTCGTGGGTTCAATATATTCGAGGCAGTACCTCACCAAGTAGAAACTTATGCAAACTCGGTCGTGCCAAGACTTTCATTGTTTTTATGTACCTCTAGACCATTCTCGTGCCAATGACGTCAAGGGGACGACTCGTGCTGGTCGTGCCAATAGACTTGATCGTGCCTTAAGACCGAGGCCGTGCCACCCAAGGATAAACCAGACTTAACCAACTTGCCTTACGGCGCTTCCTGACTTAATTCGAGACGACTCGATGACGATGCCACATTCATGCCGAAGCATATGACCTTGTTATAGCCAAATCTTAGGCTCAAGAATGGTGCTGCAACCGTGCACATCTAACCCACACCGATTCAAGGTTAGCGCTTGCTAAAAGTATACCTTGTTAACCCAACTCGTAACCTGCTAGTTCTTGACGCAAACCAAAGGCATACACGCGGATAGCTGCTCTTATGCCGACACATCTATAATAGCGGTCACTAGCAATATCAAGCTATACTGGATCTTTTCATACGGTGACCATTTGCGTGTGAGGTACGAGCTCCCACCGAATGACCCGTAGCCTATATTGTAACAGCTCACTTCAATCGAGTTATACCATCGATAAAGGCCGGACAATATTTGTAATTCCTCCTAAGCCGACATGAACTCGACGCCCCAGGATCGTTCGACGAATTTTCCCTTGCGCGCAAGTTGTCCAATGACCATGCAAGACTCAACTCGATCTACCAAGTCCTTCCTTAATCATGACCATGCTTTCCAACTTTCTATCGAGACACCCAAGTAGCGGGACCGATCTCGTGAACTTCCTTATCGAGACTCCTAAGTAGTGGGACCGATCTTGTAAACTTCCTAACCGAGACTCCCAAGTAGCGGGACCGATCTTGTGTACTTCCTTATCGAGACTCCCAAGTAGCAGAACCGATCTCGTGTTCTTCCTTATCGAGACTCCTAAGTAGCGGGACCGATCTCGTGTACTTCCTTATCGAGACTCCTAAGTAGCGGGACCAATCTCGTGTTCTTCCTTATCGATACTCCCAAGTAGCGAGACCGATCTCGGCGACAACCATTCGCGTAAACTTCTATCGTTTGAAATACAGGGAATTACTACTAAGTAGTTTTCTATCTTAACTTGAACAGAACATGTTCCTTTGTCCGTGGCATGCTTCTCCCTAAACCAACCATGGCTTGTGCCTTAGACAGACCTGTTCTCTAGGCGACACTATCGCTCAAGTCACATACTTTATATGACGAGCCTTGAGATCGTAGGACTATGTGACTTGACAACCGCAGACAACAGGGGACAGTGCTTGCTATGACTTCGATAGCCCAGCCAAACTTTTGTCTAACTTATTCGTGCAATGACTTGACGAGCAAAGGCTACGCCAAGCTTCGCATCATGGAAACGTGTCGTGCACGCGTTCGACTTGAACAACTAAGCTCTTTGGGTGCCTTGACTTTAGCTACGAGCCGTGCAATACGACTTAAACCATGGGACAGGCGAAGGCTATGCTAAGCCTTGGACGATGGGACCGTGCATGTTTATTAAGCATATACGCGAGCGACGCCTATGACTTAGGCTAATTCTAGCTTTGTGGCGAATATCAACTTTCCTTCTCCCAAGCCATGGGACGAAGGACCGAGTGTCATTTTGAAAGCACATTGAGCAAACTTCTAAGCCGACCGTGGGACCTTTTCATATTCTAACTCAGTCTGACCCAAGTTGGGATTATTCCCTTAGCTATGTGGATGCATCTCTTTTATTATCAAGCCTACTTGTGCATTTGAAAACTTTCATTTTATTAGTATGAAGGCCAAGTTGAGGCAAGTTCAACGAAGCTACCTACCTGAGCGAGTCTTCAAGCAAGCCGTTGCGTGGCTAAGTCCGAACGTTGTCGGTGTTTCGATTCCTCCGATTGACTGAGCGGGACGGGGCACTACATCATATAGTACTCAGAAAAAGTTTCTTCCTCGAAACTAACTGAATATTTACTCATCAACTTATCACTTTATTCAATATTCTACAATTCTGGCACACACTACGCCTATGCATTTTTTCAATCTGAGCCACGCTCGTACTGCCATCAATCTTTTCTTTAAAATACGATTTCAAAATCCTCGACACTTTTCCATTCCTCAAGTCTCATATGAATTCAACGTATCACTTGGTTGGATCATGCACATATTCCAGGCATCCCCAAAATATATATATTTCAGCTAAGCCGCATGATAGAGAATTCGTCATTCTCACTCGAGTCGCATCGTGCACATATTCAGGCATCCCTAAAATATATGCATGTCAGCCGAATCTCTTGAGGGGTATTTCATAATCTAGAATCATTCTATCCATCCATATTAATCCTCAAGATCAATCATTCCAATGCTAACTCTTGCAACATGAACGTCTCGCCTAACCCGCTAGGTCATTTCTCAAGGCTAAAGTCAATGTCAGGATTGGAATTATAGTTCCCCAACAATAATGCCAATACTGACCCTAATACTAGCATCAACCCAAAGTTGATAGTACGAAATTTTCTACCCAAGCTCGCATCACTCAGATTTCTAAACATCGAGCATATATATATATAAAATATATATATATATATATATATATATATATATATATATATATATATATTATATATATATGCTCGATGTTTAGAAATCTAGAAATATATATATATATATATATATCCTATTCGCACTTGCAACACTTAATCCAAGGGGTCGAAGTCCTTCAGCAAAGTCACCCTACACTGAGTCAGGTTCAACCATTTCCTCGACATATCAATATCGTTCATCCAACAAGCAACTTGCATAGTCTATCTTTTCAAACATATTCGATATAATCCGCCTATCTATTCCTCCCAAGTCAAGCACGCTACGACATGACTTGTCGCTAAACCATAATTCTCATTTCATATTCCTTAAGTCATTTATCTCAATTCACGTAATCGATCACAAGGTCGTCTGGCTTTAACAATATGCCATGCCCCAATCTAACGCGAGTCCGATTATCTACGGTCGGCATAAAATCACCATGCAACACTCCCGCGGAATAATCATTCTTATTGGAGCACAACCCTTGTTTTTCAGTCTAGACTAATTCATTCTCGATACGCAGATTGGATATCCTCGATCCTCAAGTTTTACTCAATTATCAATCACAAGTCCGATCAATCCTCGAATCCACCTTCGCCTCAAACCACAAGTCGAAGTAATCCAAATTGCCATATCTTGATTTCCTAAGTTCGATCGATCCCGCGACATGAATCACCATGTTCGCGCTCACGCGGAACGATCGTTTCCCAAATCCGACGTGACGCATGGGCGAGGCTAGAGTTGCGCTCACGCAAGACAAAAATGTCGATATTATGGTTATCGACGTAACCATCAAGACACGATCATTTTCATTCAATATTCATTTCATCAAAATTCTAAGCATAGCATCCATCGGAACAATAATATTTTACACGATCGTCATTCCCCGAATCAGAGTACCCCCGAGTTATCGTATATCGATCTTTGATATACCTCAATACCATCGATGATATACGTAACCTGACGATCTTCATTTGCAAAGAATTTCGAGTCGTGCGACTGATGCTATCGTACGAACTGGATAATCTTCTCGACATTCAAGATCAAGTTCGATCATTATCTCCCAAACCCGTTACATGTTCAATTCGTTCAACCCAAAATCATGTATGTTCATCCGTCTATTTTAAGTCATCGAGCAACACATTTCCTTAAATCGTATTGTTCTACGTTAACTCAATCATCGAGCCACATCTATTTAAATCCTTAGAGTTATTCTCAAATATTCGAATCATTTTCGTGTACGCTATCATCTAATCATGGTAACTTTTGTATACGATTCACATATCGATTTTTTCGATCAAGTCATCTATTTGTTACACCTTAACTTTTCTTCGATTCAATCTATCTTTTTTCTTATCACTTGCATTTCACGCTCAATTAAAATTCCAATCCTGGGTGCGTCGATTATAATTTCGTTCGAATCAAGTCGTCAAAATCTTCAAGATTATAACTTACTCAATGATACTCGATCTAAGGCTTTGCATACATGCGACGCTTGCTGATAGACTCATTGGCACCCCGTATCCTCAATCGTTCGACATCCTCGAAGCTATTCCATACACCACTCAGGGATGAAGTCATTCAACAAATCCTCGAAACAAGTTTTGAATGATACTTCGAATTTTCGTTCGAACCCAAGCACGCTCATCTATATCACATCGACGATAACATCGTCTAATGGCACCTCTATCGATAGTCATCCCACATTCTATGAACTGAGTCTAACTCATTCTCGTTTGACATAATTTGAATCCCACACTCGACTTTGCTAAGGTCGACACGATTCTTGGTGTATATGCCCAGCCTGACTTAGCCAACCGTTCTTTACTTGAACTTTTGTTCAACCAAATTTCTTTCGTATGATTTTGCAAAATATTTAGACTTATTGTATGGACATGTCGTAGGATATTTGAGAGAGAGTGCACCAAGGATATCGATTTGCGAAACAACATCAGAGCTTGCGAAACATCGGAGATAAAGAATTCAATCGAAAATCCAAGGACGTAAAGTCATGCTCTGATACCATTATGTCATGCCCCGCTCCCGTAGGAGCGATCGTCCTCGCTAAGGTGTGATGCTGCATGAGCCTAGATTGCGCTCACGTAAGGCAGGTCCATAACGGACAATTACTGGCTAAGCGACGGGAGTCGTCGCACAGAAGTCCCAAGCAGAAATATTGAATAGTCAGCAGCAAAAATTTAAAGCAAAACACAAGTCATACAAAATACTCTTTTATTGATATTGAAAGATTACAATGTGGGCACGAGGCCAAATTACAAGTCTCTCAAGCTCGTTTTTCTCTTATATTACAAGTCACTATGCTCTATCTCTCAATTCTCAATACAAGCTTCATGGCGACGAGTAGCAGATTCTGCAGAACGACGATGTCTACACATTATGTCCCGTATAAGTTCTGACTCCATGCAGCCGTACGCCTATAAACGCCAAGGAACTCCGTGCCTTGACGCATCCAAGCGAGCTCCGCGCCATCGGACTTCTACCTATGCCTGCACATGAAAATTGTGTGGGTGTCTGTACATAACTGTACTGGTGGAGTGAGCTCCTCGCCCACCCATCCAAAATCGATACGTTCATTTACTTTGTACAGCTTAATCCCTTCTTGATTATCTTCTAGTCTTGCCTTAGGATCAATTTTAGGACAAAGACGCCTTGGCCTATACTTGGCAACGCAACGACAGGGTCGTGCTATACTCTATTCATGGCTTCAATATATTCGAGGCAGTGCCTTACCAAGTAGAAACATATGCAAACTCGGTCGTGCCAAGACTTTTATTATTTTTATGTACCTCTAGACCATTCTCGGGTCAATAACGTCAAAGGGACGACTCGTGCTGGTCATGCCAATAGACTTGATTGTGCTTTAATACCAAGGTCGTGCCTTCCAAAGATCAACCAGACTTAACCAACTTGTCTTACGGTCCTTCCTGACTTAACTCGAGACGACTCGATGACGATGCCACATTCATGCCGAAGCACGTGACCTTGCTATAGCCAAATCTTAGGCTCTAGAATGGTGCTGCAACAGTGCACACCTAACCGACGCCGATTCAAGGTTAGCGTTTGCTAAAAGTGTACCTTGTTAACCCAACTCGTAACCTGCTAGTACTTGACGAAATCTAAAGGCATACACGCGGATAGCCGCTCTTATGCTGACACATCTATATAAGCGGTCACTAGCAATGTCAAGCTATACTGGATCTTTGTATACGATGACCATTCACATGCGAGGTACGAGCTCCCACCGAATGACCCGTAGCCTATATTATAACAGTTTACTTCAATCGAGTCGTACCGTCGATGAAGGCCATAAAATATTTACAATTCTTTCTAGGCCGACACGAACCCGGCGCCCCGGGATCGTTCGAGGAATTTCCCCTTGCACGCAAGTTGTCCAATGACCATGCAAGACTCAACTCGATCTACCAAGTCCTTCCTTAATCATGACCATGCTTTCCAACTTTCTATCGACACTCCCAAGTAGCAGGACCGATCTCGTGTACTTCCTTATCGAGACTCCCAAAGTAGCGGGATCGATCTCGTGTACTTCCTTATCGAGACTCCCAAGTAGCAGGACCGATCTCGTGTACTTTCTTATCGAAACTCCCAAGTAGCGGGATCGATCTCGTGTTCTCCCTTCACGAGACTCCCAAGTAGCGGGACCGATCTCGGCGACAACCAGTCATCTTAACTTGAACAGAACGTGTTCCTTTGTCCGTGGCATGCTTCTCCCTAAAGCAACCTGTAGGAACGAAGTCGTAAAGCAGAATACTCTAGAGGGGGGTTGAATAGAGTAGGCAGTAGAATATTGCTAATTAAAAACTTCTTAGCAGTTAGATCATAGAAATAATATCAATAATCACAAAGTAATAACTGTAAATAAAAGAGATCAGAAGGCAAATACAAACATATCAATTTATACTGGTTTCTCCCTTGTGGGGACTAGTCCAGTCGGAAGAACTCTAGCTTCCAGTTGAATCCACTATTGGAAAATTTTGCAAGTTTTTATACGAAGTCCTTGCAACTTCTACAGACGCGAGCTTTGATACGAAGAACTCGACTAACTTTAGTTTTGAAGAGTCTTTCTTTAATCAAGCCTCTGATTATAATTTCTCTGAAATCTTCTAGACCGCACCGTACCGACAAATTTGACTAGAGAATTGTAACTGACTTGGAATTTGAAAATGAAAGCTTTTTAGAAAACTCTTTGGAAGAAACGTAAGCTTTAGAAGAGAAGAGATGAAAGTGAATGAGTGATTTTAAATGATCTGAATTCCTCTCTATTTATAGTTTTTCCAAAGCAGAACTCTGGCAGAATTCAGGCAGAATTCGGACAGAACTCTTTGTAACAATCTGCAACTGAAGGGAGACTAAGTTCAAAAATCTAACGTTCACATAACATTCACTCTGGCCGAGCTCTAGCCGAACTCTGGCCGAACTCTGGCCAAGTTCTGTCAGGGTTGGTCAGGAATATTTTAAGAAAATATTTTTGGGCTTTTTGAAATCCTTCAGAAGCTTTTGTAAATAAGAGATGTTTTTCAAAACAAAGGTCATTTTTGAAAATGATTTTGGATAGACGATTTGCCAGTACGACTTGGTGTACAATGTATTCCTAGACTCAATAAAAATAAAAATTACATTGCATAAAGAAATACAGTCTCGAGTGGCAAACATAGCTTCAGTCTTGAACTGAGTAGATATCCAATCTTGATCAGTATCCAAGTATCCAAAACATCTTGAGTAAATATCTGAGTTGTTTCGTATATCGAGATAGAGTTTCATCAATTATTAAAATCAGGTTTGACCATAACCAATGGGCCAACAATCTCCTCCATTTTGATAATTGACAAACCTTGACCGATATAACATCTTTGGTCTTTATCAAAACAAATTGTACCGATATAATATACCAAAAAAATTATTCCTGTAAATTATTCATATCCTATATTCTTACAGATCGAAGATGTTAGATCTTTTTTTTCCCCCGTTGTCACTTAGCAAAATAATTGCAAAAGAGAAAGCTCCCCCACAATATATGTATAAGTAACAATCAGTGAAGAAACACAAAATATATCTATATATATGTCATAGACAGTATAAATGGAAGCATAATAAAAGATAATGCTATGAGAAAAATGCTAAACTAAATAGAATATGCTGAAGAAAACATATAACATGTTCATCAGACAAAAGTAACACAAGAAATCACAACCAAATAAGAGTACTGATACTAGCTTTGTCGGAGCATTACCAAGTAAACAAAGACAATAACATCAGTCTCAATAGTACGATAAATCACATATCATCCTCATCGTCATCATCATCATCTGCAGTGCCAGCATGTCCACCATGTCCGGATAGACCAGCTCCAGATATGCCAGCTCCAGAGGTGTGTGGAGTAGCACCAGAACCACTTCTCTAGGAAGAGAACTAGCAGAATGACCCGTCTGAGCAAATCGGAGATCGACAAATGAGTTGGCAATAGCCTGGAACCGAGTCACGTCACGAAACTCATGTTCCCTGGAAGTGTCAACAAAAAAGTCTGCAAATTCGAGAAGTACTGATGGATACCCTCAAAAGTCATAGGGTAGGTCTGAGGAGGAGCAGGTGCTGGAGATGGAGAAGCAGTGGCAATGCTACGACGAGAAAGCTTAAGAAACTTGGGCTCAGGGTCCAGAGCGCAAGTGGATAAGTCGATATCAAAACGCTGAAAGATGCGAGGGATAAGCATCCCATAAGAGAGATTGTGTTCTCTTCCGTGACTTCTTTCCATCATCTAGATGATAGTCTTAGGGGCAGAAAAAGGAATCTCCTTAAGAATGTGATAAAGGACAGAGAGTTCTAGTGCAGTGACATCATCTTTTGAAGTAGATTTTAAAAGAATAGTGGAATAGATGATACGATGTAACTCATAGTTAAATAAGTTCGAGTTATTGGCCTTGAACTTTCCAGGACGAGCACGTACTGGCGCACAAAGCTCATTCTTGAAACTAACAAGAGTCGTGCCCTCGGGAAAGTCGAAGTCGGTGATGTCAACGAGCGGGGCACCTTCGTTTGGAATACTAAGGATTTCTGCTAGCAACACATCATCGAACTCGATATCGATCCCGCCAACACGAGTTCTTACGGTAAAAGTGTCTAACAGAAAGTTACAATAGAATAGTCTAAGGGCATTAGTAGCTATAGGGAATTATTGGGTAACGAGACGGTGTAACCCTAATGCCTCAAACAAAGGACGGTGATCTGGAAATACAGTCCATTTCATCGGAGCGCCTGTGAATATTGTACGCATAGCAAAGTCGGCATACCAAAGCAAAGCTTGGTCATGAGTTTTGAAGTAAAACTCATCCGACACGCCGTTACCTGAGTAGACTGGGGAAAAGAGTGAATCCATGTTCGGATCGAAAGACGATGCCTCTTCACTGGCATTGGTCTTCTTTCTCTTGAAAGGATTGAATCCCTTAGGCAGTCTTTCCCAAAACTAGGTAACCCTAAGAATTTGAAAGTGGAGGAGAGAAGGAGTTATACCTTCCGAGAATCAAGTATGTTGTAGAGGACGCGATTCTTCGCACGAATCCAAATTTTGGATGGAACTCTCCACGTAGATTGGAAGAAAAGAAGTGGAGAAAAGCTAGGGTTTGGGGGTTCTTCGGCTGCTGCTGTGATGAAATAGTTTGGAAGAGATGAAGAGGAGAAGGCCTCAGGTTCTGACTTAAAAACTTACAGCACCAACAGAACTCTGGCCGAATTCGGACCGAACTCGGGCCGAATTCGCCTAGGTTTCTCCTTGGTTCTTAAAAAAAATTGTGGGCCATATCCTTTTCATCAACTCATTTTAAATATTTAATTCAAAGTTTAGTAATTTTAAACTTCAAATAATATAATTAATATTATTTTATAAATTAATTTTTTTTACTCAGCATCTGTTTCAGATTAGCTGTAGGAGTACTGTCCCAGCTAACGGAAGTTCACCGGGGAACAATTAAGTACCGCTTCGCTTCGACCGTAGTCGTGGTGACAGACAGACTCTTTGTAGGCATGTTTCGAAAACAGTTATTGAGTATTGAATAAACTAATTGATAAAACAAAATTAATTAATATTATTAACATCTAAAATTCCTAATTCTCGACGTAAATAATTGAAACAATCTTCCGCTAGAGGTTTTGTGAAAATGTTAGCCAATTGATTCTGTGTGTCTATGTATACAAGGTCTATATCTCCATTTTGTTGATGATCTCTAAGAAAATGATGTCAAATCTGATATGCTTAGTACGAGAGTGACATACTGGATTCTTAGTCAAATTAATAGAACTAGTGTTATCACAGAAAATGGGTATGTGTGTGAAATATAATCAAAAGTCTTCTAAAGTTTGTTTCATCCATAAAATTTTTGCACAACAACGTCCTGCGGCGATATACCCAGCCTCAGTTGTTGATAATGCGACAGAATTTTGCTTCTTGCTAAACCAAGAGACTAGGACTTTTCCTAGGAAATGACATGTGCCATTGGTACTATTTCTATCTACTTTGCATCCGGCAAAATCAGTATCAGAATAACCAATTAGGTCAAATGACGTGGTTTTAGGATACCATAAGCCGACAGAAGAAGTGCCTTTAAGGTATCGGAAGATATGCTTAACTACGCACAGATGTGATTCCTTAGGATTGGCTTGAAAACGTACACACAAGCAAACACTAAACATAATGTCTGGTCGAATAGCAGTTAAGTACAGTAAGCTACCGATCATACCTCGATACTTACGTATGTCGACGGGTTTGCCTTGTTCATCAATATCAAGCTTGGTTGAAGTCGCCATTGGAGTGCTAAGTAGTTTTACTGCTTCCAGGTCAAACTTTTTTAATAAATATTTTGTGTACTTTGCTTGATTTATGAACGTCCCATTGTTTGTTTGTTTGATTTGCAGTTCGAGAAAGAATTTCCACTCTCCCATCATGCTCATCTCAAAATCATTCTGTATACACTTTAAAAAAATTTGACAAAGAGATTCATCAGTGGATCCAAAAATAATATCATCTACATAGATTTGAATCAAAAGAAGATTATTATTCAAAGATTTTATGAACAGTGTAGTGTCAACCTTTCCTTTTAAAAAACCGTTGTCAAGTAGAAAAGAGCTTAGACGATCGTACCAAGCACGAGGGGCTTGTTTCAAACCGTATAAGGCTTTCTTCAACTTGAAAATATAATCAGGATTTTTGAAATCAGTAAAACCTGGAGGTTGAGCTACATAAACTTCTTCTTTTATAAAACCATTCAAAAATGCGCTTTTAACATCCATTTGAAATAACTTGAAATTATGAAAATATGCAAATGCACATAACATGCGAATGGATTCTAATCTCGCAACTGGAACATAAGTCTCATCGTAGTCGATATCTTCTTCTTGATTGTATCCTTGAGCTACGAGTCGAACCTTATTATGAGTCACTAAACCATTCTCGTTCAGTTTATTTTGGAATACACAACGGGTGCCAATGACCGGATGATCAATGGGTTTGGGAACAAGTTTCCAAACTTGATTCTGTTCGAATTGGTTTAATTCCTCTTGCATAGCATCTAACCAAAAATTATCACTACATGCTTCTTCAGTATTTTTGGGTTTAAGCTGTGAAACAAAAGTAACACAAGAAGCTATATCTTTATTAGAGGAATGAGTACTTACACCCTTGGCAATCTCACCAATTACCAAGTCCTTTGGATGATCTGCCAAGAATCTCATCTCTTTTGGCATATCCTCAGGATTGCCGGTTCCGACTTCTTTGCTTGAAGACTCAGCTGGTGCTTGGTGTAAAGGTTCTTCATCTTTGTGGAAAGGTTTTACAGTAGCTGTATTTGGTGTACTCACGTCTTCATTATCGTCATCATCTAAATGTTGATTTAGTTCACAAAACTTGACATTAATTGATTCTTCGATGATCATGGTTCTCTTGTTGAAGACTCTGTACCCTTTGCTCTTTGCCGTATAATCTAAAAAGATACCTTCATCGGCTTTTTCATCAAATTTACTCAGGTTGTCTTTAGTATTAAGAATAAAGCATTTACAACCAAATATCTTAAAATATGAAACAGTGGGTGTTCTATCAAACCATAACTCATAGGGAGTCTTCTTCGATATAGATCGAATTAGAACCCTATTAAGAATATAGTACGCTGTATTGACAGCTTCAGCCCAAAAGTATCTAGGTAGACTAAACTGGTTCAACATTACTCCAGCCATTTCAGATAGAGTCATGTTCTTACGTTCCACAACTCCATTTTGTTGTGGAGTCCTAGGATAGGAAAACTCATGCAAATAACTATGTATGTCACAGAATTGCTTAAACTCTGCATTCTCAAATTCGCCGCCATGATCACTACGAATGCGAGTAATCATGAAACATTTTTCATTCTGTACTTTCTTACAAAAGGTGACGAATTCTGACAAAGTATCGTTCTTGTGTGCAAGAAAATATACCCATGTGTATCTAGAGAAATCATCTACAATGGCAAATGTATATAACTTACTGTTTGCCATTAAAAATTTTTATTGCAATTTCAAATACAAACAGAACAGTGTTACAATGTAGAACTTCGATGTAGTCCTAGGAGTACACTTTTGTTTTTATCTGGGTCTTGTGTCGATGGAGCGAGTGGTAATGCGTTGACTCCGTTGATAATCTGACGACAGTTTTTGGTTCTTTAAAGGTCTGGATTGCTCTGGATGTCGAAGCTTGTGGAGGGGAAGAAGACGTTGAGTGTCTCTTCCGATATCTGTGGGTGATAACTCTGATGCTCTGGTTACGTCTGTCTTTGACTGTGCGTCTATGTATGTCTGTGTGTATGAAAGAAGGAAATGATCCCTCTATTTATAAACAGCAGGTTGGGCTGCTCATGCCCGCACATGTAGGATACGTTTGTACGTGGGAACGCCATGTGGCTGATGCTGACGGAAGGAAGGCGTAAGGATGATGCGCCATGATTTGTGGGTTGAATCCTTCATGCTGCATTTGTGGCTGGCACGTGACAGTGGAGAGGATCTTTCTGTTGCTGAGATCTTGGGTGGTTAGCACCCCTTCGTGGACTGAACTGAGTCAAAGGACACATGCCGCATGTCCGTAGCTCAAAGATCTCAGATTTGGTGGAGAGTGATCTGACAGGATGCGCCCGGGATTGGGCGCATGAGAAGACTTTGGCTCGTAACCTTCAGGAGTCACAAACCAGTCTGGACGCATGGCTTTTGAGGTGCATGCAAGTGGTTGATCGGCCACGTGGCTTGTAACCGTCAGTGGAAAGTAATGATGACGCTGACGTCAGCGGCGCTTCGTTTTCTGTAAAAGCTGTTGTTGTTCTGTCATCGAGCCATGGCTGCTGTCGTATCAGACTTCAGCATTTAATATTCTTGACGGGTGATAGGCTTTTGAGTGGGCACATTAATCTGCGTTCCACTAGGCGCATGGGGACGCGTGGGGCACATCTTTATGAGGCGGTTGGTACTGATGGGCGCGTCTGTATGATGCGTGGTATATGACCGATGCATCCATTGCATGACGCATCTTCCATTGGTCCGACTGTTGAGTTCTTCGGGTCATTTAATGACTCTCTGACTTAGCTGAATTCGAAGGGAAAAATTCATCATCATAAATGAAAGTTCATTGCACTAACTTTGGGAAGGTTGCCACTTGGCGCATGGGTTTGATTTGCCCTAGCCTATAAATAGCAACAGTTTGAGAGAGTTTTGTTGCCTCTCTTTTGACTTCTCGACGAAGATGGATTCGACTGATCCTCCTCCTTGGCAAGACGTTGTACTGTAGGTAATGGTTCTCTTTGTTCGAAAAAGCTTTGACAATAAACTCCTTCAGAAGACCGAGATTCGTCAAGTTGGAATGGACATAGCAGTTTATGTTCGAGCCGCTTGCTGGTAGTATTCTTCTACGAGACGACATCGAGTGCCAAGTTGAACTCATGGTTTGAGTTTGATATGCCTAAGCCTCATTATGATGGAAGCCCCGGGCTGGCAGATGCGCCTGTGCGTTGACGAGGAAGTGATTCACTCTGACGGGGCGGAGTGATGCACTGGAAGAGTAATACGCCGGAGCTGAGATGACGCAGCTAGCTGAGACTTACAAAGTCTTCAATTGGCATCATATTTCTGAGACGATGTCGGACAGGCACAGCATGTTGTAACTGTTAGAACACAGACTGCCTTGGTGGTGGAGCCACTGTCTTGCGGCAGCAGCAGTTGATGGTGACCGTAGCACAAGTATGTTCCGTGAGGGGCGAGTTGTGCATGATGGTTGTCTCTCCCGATCTACGTCTGTGAGTGATCACATTACGTAAATCATGTGAGGAGATGTTGACACTCGTACCCTCTTCAAGATCATGGTAAAGCCAAGCGTCAGGGTGAGTGTATGAATGACACTCGTACCCTCTTCAGGCGCATGGCAAAGCCAAGCGTCAGCGTGAGTGTATGAATGCACTTCGTACCCTCTTCAGGCGCATGGCAAAGCCAAGCGTCAGCGTGAGTGTATGAATGACACTTCGTACCCTCTTCAGATGCATGGCAAAGCCAAGCGTCAGGGTGAGTATATGAGTGATGCGCCCCATGATCCAGTTCCAGTGCCTGAAATGCGTCCAGATCATAAGTAGGATAGCAGCATGTATTACGAGTGGAACCTACTTTATGCGCACAGCCCACGTGGGCGCATGGGTTTGACACTGCAAGATTTATCCCCTGACTTGGTTCCAGCGCTTGAAATGCACCCAAGTAGAAGGGGGCTTTGAGAGTTGACCTATTCCGGGTACCAAAGCACCTGAGTTAACCCTGTACAGCTTACCATCAACTGTGCGTATGACTTTCAATGCACATTTCTGGTTTCGCTGCTAGCATAGCACGTTGATGGAGCATAGCTCGTGCCGCCTTGGAGTTATTCGTACTAGCCCGCGAAGGCGCATAGTACTCAGAATCCAATTTTTTCTCGCCTTGACAGCGAGTGAAGAACTTGCAGCCAACCCAGAAGAAGAGAAGAACTACTACAACTTTTTGTGGCTCGAACGAGCTCCCTGGATAACGGGCTCGCTTTTCTTTATTTCTTTTTGGTGCCCCCTTCAAAGGAGGCAAGAGGGCTCTATATATAGAGTGGAATGAGACCTCTCTTCTTCTCCTATCTGATGTGGGATTAAAAGCAATATCCCTCTTTTTCATGCTTCTACAAGACCCCTTTCAAAGTTTTTAAAACTTTTGGATAAGTTTTGAAATACTTTGAATAAGAAGCATGGATAGTATAGTTGTTTAGGTGTGACAATCCTATCAGAGGTAGTATGGATGTGATAGGTTTGGGTACTTCTACCAGGGCCATGATCATATGGCTGAGATTCTGGAGGCGTTGGTTGCTGAGCTCGACCCGCATCTTTTCGAACTTCAGAGTATTCGACGGAATGACTTTTCTGCTCTGATAGAAGCAGAAAAGATGAAATTGATAGCTGATGTTGGGTCATCTTATCAGGCCACGGTGGCCATCTGGGACTGCGAGGTGGCCGATGCTGAGGCTGCGGTGGAGGGACTATCACGGTCCACACAGGAGAAGGTGGAGCTGCGGGCCTCATTGGATGCTAGTATAGCGGAGGTCACAGCCAAAATTCGCCTTCTTGAAGACCAGCAGGCCCAACTTTTGTTGGATACTGAGCGAGCCCAGGCTGAGCCCATATCGTCTAAGGAGGAAGAAGCAGTTGTCACCCGCCATATTCTTTCTCTGACCTGCCAGCGGCAAGAGTTGGACGCGAAGCATGAGAATGATACTGCTCTTGAGGCTATGGAAGCGATACGTCAAGAAGCTGAACGCCGAGTCTTGGCGACTGTGGGGACTCGGGCTGAAGACTTAAAGCGTCGGGTCGAAGAGCTTTCTGCCAATCCCAATGATGCTTAGGGATTGTAGTCTCTCTTCTTTTTGTTATATTTTGGAAACTTTGCTGGGGATGTAATCCTTTACTTTTAAATAAAAAATAAAGAATTTTCTAGTATGTTCATCTTTACTGTCATGAACTAGTGATTTGTGTGGACCTATTATCTTTTACGCACCTTGGTTTTTAGGTACAGATAATAAGTTGGAGAGGACCGACATGTTTGCTCAGAGGTAATATGGATGTGGCAAATATGGGGTTCAAATGATGAAGTCTTCCTACTCAGAGGTGTTATGGACGTGGTAGGAGTGGCTCTGGGAGAATACGTGAAACTACTCAGAGGTAATATGGACATAGAAGTTCTGCAATCGATGTACGGCAATGCGGGGGTTGTCTGTACGGGATATTTACTCAGAGATAATGTGGACGTGGTAAACATGATAGTTAGCAAAAGCTTACGGAGTGTAAGATTCTACTTTGCAGGGCATAGAGGAGCAACTCAGAGGTAATATGGACGTGGTTGTTCTTCTACTGGGGATAGAATGCCATGGAACAACCGGGTTCTCAAAACATAGGATTTTGTGAAAGTGAGGTATATATGGGCTCTGATGATCAGGTCCACTGATTCCCTTGCTAGGTAGAAATGGAAGTACATATCTGAAAGATGCCAAGAGTAGTACTTCTTTAGGAACTTGCCGTTTATGGGCATCATGAACAAGTCCCCGTTTGGTCAGGCGAGGCGGTAAGCACCGTTTGAGTATACCGTCTCTATGATGAAAGGTCCCTCCCACTTGGGCTCAAACTTTTCTGGTATTTTGTGAGTCAACACCATCGGCCTCCTGACTGCCAGGACCAGGTCGCCTACTTGGAAAGTCCTTTGCTTGACCTTTTTGTTGAAAGCCTGTGATACACGGGCTTGGTAGAGTTCAATGCGCTGCTGAGCTAGGAGACGTTTTTTGTCAAGTGCCTCCAATTCTCGTAGACGGCGGCTGTAGAAGCATGGAAAAGAACAGAAGATTCCATGCGGCTCAATATTGGAGGACTCTTCATGCGGCTCAAAAAACACTTAGAGCTCCATGCGGCTCAAGAAGTCCCTTAGAGCTTCATGTGGCTCAAAAAAGCCCCTTAGAGCTTCATACAGCTCAAAAGTCCCCGATAGCTCCATGCGGCTCGAAAAAAGCCACGTGGCCCTATGCGGTTCAAAATATGACTCTACAGCTAGCCATCATTTCTCTGTACAGCTGGCTCATTAAATGCTCTGACACAGTGCGGCAGCTCTGACACAAAGGATTGACAGCTCTGACATAAAGGTAAAATGATGACCCTGACATAATGACGTGCTCCTAGAGAGACGATAAAAATCTTTATAGCTGGCACGATCCACCAATTCCAAAGCTCTTTATGCGGATCATTTAAAGGAGCTCATGCGGCTCTGATTTGATGGAGCTTTATGCAGCTCAGTTTTAACAGAGTTCATGCAGCTCAGTTCTGATGGGTCCTCATGCGGCACTGTCCCAATGAGACTTCATGCGGCACAGTTTACAAGGGACTTATGCGGTTCTGTTCAATGGGACTTCATGCGGCCCAGTTTACAAAGAGGCATATGCGGTTCTGTTCAATGGGACTTCATGCGGCCCAGTTTACAAAGAGGCTTATGCGGTTCTGTTCGATAGGACTTCATGCGACTCAGTTCATCAGGAGCTCATGCGATTTTGTTCAGTAGAACTTCATGCGGTCCAGTTTACAAGGGGCTTATACGGTTCTGTTCAATGGGACTTCATGCGGACCAGTTCACCAGGAGCTCATGCGGCTCAGTCATGCGGCACACAGCATAAATGATAGTTGGGACACGTGGCAGAAGATTGACTAAAACTTATCCACTCGGATTTAGCAACCAACAAATCATAACAATGCAGATTTATTACAATCATCATAACTGCCCAGATCGATTTCCAACAAACAATACAGATTTGTTCCAATCAACATAAGCAGCCCAGATCGATTTCCAACAAACAATACAGATTTGTTCCAATCAACATAAGCAGCCCAGATTGATTTCCAACAAACAAGATCAAGGCTAATCTTAACCAATCCCCAACTGCACACTTTTCAAGGAGCAATTACTGCACACCCTACTTATCACAAAGCCCTATAAATAGCAGGGGATTATTCCTTCGAAACACACACGAAGTTATACGCACAGAGCCCGAGCAGAGAAACTAGCAACCCCCGCACACACAAAGAGCATTTCTTCGCCAGAGCAGAAGCTACGTCCGATCGTCCAAGAGTAAGGCAGAGTTGATATCACTTTTCCGAGCCTCTACCGTCACCCCCTAGAAAAAACTAAACAATTGTACTTATATTGCTTTTCTTAGGTTTTGTTCCTAGGCTCTCTTTGTACGAACGAGTTTGTATTGTGAAGTAAAAGTCCAGTCCTCCCATAAAACTGTTTTGTTTTTTATAATCAATGGCAAACACGATGGCGACTCTGATGGGGATTTTATGTAGACTTATCATCCTTGGCGTACCTTGGTTTTAGGTATGGATAATAAGTTGAGAGAGGGAACCATCATATTTACTCAGAGGTGGTGAGAACATGGTAACTATCAAAAAGAGCATTTCTTCTCTGTTCATGTGACTTCGGAGGTCGACCTTTCCGCTGGCTATCAGTTTGTTGACCTCAGCTTCAATAGTATACACCGTGGCCTTCGTATTTTCTCATCTAAAGTCATCGCCCGTGGCACGACAAAGGACTTTGAACGCATTGAACTGCCCTATCACTATCTGATGGGGTAGCTACTGATGCATTGTCGGTCTTTGATGAGGCGTGGCCCTGAAGATGGCGTAACTGCTGACGATGCTTTTATCTTTCAGTATCGCCGCATGCCTTGGGAATACGAGACTATGTGCGCATGTCGGACGGTGCTAGCAAGAGTGGATAGATACACTTTTTTCGTATTTGTTCCTCGATTTACTGCTGAGGAAGTGAGGGCCGTACATCTTGATGGTATTGGGCCTCCCGACTTCTTATCCGGCAAGATGCTCCTTTGGCTGCACAACAATCGTCCTTCCCACCTGGTATACCGCAACCGTAATGCTGTCTATTTAGAGCCTTACTTGCCCAGTAGGTTCGTCCGATAGTTTGGATATAGCCAGCTATTTTTGGACAATCCCAGCTCTTGCCTGGGTTTTGAAGGTAGTATCCTTGATGGTATCAGAGCCTGGCACTATTATAATACGGTCCACACCCATACCAGCTTCTCAGTTCCTGATGCTGAGGAGTCGGAAGAAATCTTGTATTTGGCGGCTCTATACCATGTCATGGCGAACAAGCCTCCTGTTGGTTTTGACCCGAGTACCAGCTTCATTATTGGTGCCGGCCTGGAGGAGAAGCCTAAGGGGTCTAAGGCGAGGAAGAAGAGGGAGAACACGGTTGCTGCGTTGGACTCTGAGTCTGCCAATGCGGACGAAGAGGATGACGAGCATGAACCCGATAACGCTCTTCCTCCCGTAGAAGATGTGGTGGCGGATCAGCCGCCTGTCGTGCCTGGTCCTTCACGCAAGCGAAGCAGGCGTGAGCCCGCTGATGTTGGCGGAACTTATTTCGTGAAACGGGCTGCGGTTAAGCCTCGCGGGCTGCTTATTAAGGAGAGAGGCGAGGATGACGCCGTTTCGGAGGTGAATTGATTTACAACCATCTTCTTCTTTAGCTCTTCTTTTTCCTGAACCATGACCTAATCATTTTTTCTTTTCTCTGTAGGCGTCAGGAGAAGGGGACTTTCCAGAGTCAGCTGCTGCCTCTGAAGTCGACCCAGCTCTAACTACTCTAGTTAGAGATATGAGTGTCAGGATTATTGCTGACGAGATTCTTCCAGTGACGGCTGGGGTTTCTCCAGTTATTGATGTCCCAACCCAGGGCGACGTGGGCTCTGCTGAAACCGTCTCCGAGACTGCTGAATTTCAGTCGGGTGATGCTGATCCAATTGTATCTCCTTCCGGGGCGGCTGGGGCAGTGGAACCAGCTATATTCGACTCGGATGACGCTGGTGAAGAGGCTACGGCAACTGCGAGCAAACCTCAGCCTCAACAACTTCCCCCTGGTAAGATAAGCCAAGTCTTGACTAGTGAGGAGGTTTATTTGCTCTATCATCACATCCTTCGGGTTAAGCTAATTGATGGTTGCTCTGGACATACAGGTCCTGCTCTTTTACTGCCAACGACGGACATTATCAGGGAAGAGTTGGCCAGAGGGTATCTGGTGGAAGAGAGTGTGCCTTCTCCTTCTCCAGCTTACATTGAGGGACCTCCCGCTAAATCGAGTTCAGGAAAGCAGGCGGCGAAACGGCCGAGGCAGGAAGAAATGGTCCCTGCACCCTTCTCTGTTCATGTGGCTCCGGAGGTCGACCTTTCCGCCTTGCCGAGTCTCCAGATCCTCCGGGCTGCGGAGGAGCAATTGGCCGCTATTCAAACGTCCTTTCGCTCGGAGCTTGTTTCCCTTGTGGCAGGGGTAGCAAGTTCCGGTGCATCTTCTTCGACCTTGTCGGCTACCCTTCCTTTGACGTCGTCTTCTTCGAAAGTTCTGGATGAATCGTCAAAGGATGTAGTTGATAGTTTTTATCGTCACCTAAGGCGAGGAGTTGAGGCTGCGGTAGAGAGGGGGACCTCTTTTGCCTTGGCCCGTCAATGCGTCCGGGGCCAGATTGAAATCCTGAGAACCCTCCCCGGTGGGGCAGGGATAGTTAAGCTGCTGGAGCCCAAATTGCTAGAGGCAGATCAGCTTGTGGCCCAATTTCAAGTACTACGGCAAGTTGATCTGTCTTCAGCAATAGATCAGGAGCGGGCCTTCCTTATCACTGCCATGGAGAAGGTAAGGCTGTACGAGAAGCGTCCAAGCCGATTATAATGAAGGACCTCCGCGATCTCTCTCTGCAGTATGATCAGCTGAGCTACCGGAAAGAGGATTGCATTGCTCGGGATGTGGCAGCCTCTCGCGGGATAATCGACACGAAGGAGCAGATCCTCGAGCTCCAGAGGAAATTGGCTTTCTTGGAATCTGAGCTCGAGGCCTCCCGCGCGGATAAGGAGGTAATTGTTCAGGAGGCTGACTAAGTCACCCGAACTTCTGCGGTCTTGGAGCGTGCTCTGAAGAAGCTTGAGGATAGCTGGCAGGCTCACGCGCATCTGGAGGATGCGGAGCGGTTGACTCAGGAGGCCGAATGCCGAGCCAAGCAGCGGTTTGAGCGGTCGACGGCCGTACTGAGGGACCGTCTCAGAGAATTATGTATAGCCAAACCATAGACGGCTTTTTCTTTTCTTTCTCTCTTTATGTTTTTTCATCTTTTTTTGGTAGGGACATGGTCCCCAAAATGTAGTACTTTTGATTTGATTTGAATAAATGACTTTGCTTGCATCATCTTTTATCTGTCGTACTTGTACTGTATTTATGTGCTTGCCCCACTAGGGGGTTTTTTCTGTGGACCTATTACCCTTGGCATACCTTGGTTTTAGGTACGGATAATAACTTTGATAGGGATACCTAGAACAACTCCGCGGTAAGGTGGATATGGAAGTTCTAGGTATCGAGCGAAAGAATGTTGTAGAACAGCTGGGTTCCAGAGGCATGAGATTGTGAGAAAAGAGGCGCGTGTACTAGAAAACTTAGTATAGCATTTGTGGTCAACTACGGACATTTGTGGTCAACTGCGGACATTCGTGGTCAACTGTGGACATTTGTGGTCAACTGTGGACATTTGTGGGCCTATTATCCTTGGCGTACCCTGGTTTTGGGTACGGATAATAAGTCGAGAGAAAACTAACATACTTACTCAGAGGTAATGAGGACGTGGTAAATATGTGGGTTTCTTCGATGGAGTCTTCCTACTCAGAGGTAATAAGGACGTGGCAGGAGTGGACACCATGAAGGGTACATAGAACAACTCAGAGGTAATATGGACGTGGAAGTTCTACGTGAGGGGTGATTTATTTTTGATGGAAGTGAAATAACTCAGAGGTGACATCGACGTAGTTGTTTTGGGAAATTTGTGGATCTGTTACCCTTTTTTATGCACAGAAAGTGCGGGTAATAAATCATGAGAAAGATGCTCTTTTAGGAAGGAAGTTCAAAGGTATGATCATGCAGAAGAGGCGATATTGATTCATTTGGGATGACCAAAGTGTAAGTTCAGCGGTACCTGAAGGCACATAACTTAACAGTCTGGTTGATTTAGAGGATGTCGTTTAGACATAATACTTCTTCAGGAACTTGCTGTTGACGGGCAACATGAGCAAGTCTCCGTTTTGTTTTGCGAGGCGGTAAGCACCATTGGAGAATACAGCCTCGATGACAAATGGGCCTTCCCACTTTGGCTGGAATTTGTCGGCGGTTTTGTGAGTCATAACCATCGGCCTCCAAACTGCCAGAACAAGGTCGTCCATTTGGAATGTACTGAGTTTAACCTTCTTGTTGAAGGCTCCGGAGATGCGGGCTTGATAAAGCTCGATTCGCTGTTGAGCTAGCAGGCGCTTTTCATCTAAGGTCCAACTCTTGTAGCCGGCAACGGTAATTGTCATCCGTCGTCAATCGATAGGTGAGGGCGACACGAAGCGAGGGGATTTGAGTCTCCAGTGGGAGACCTGTCTCACTCCCATACACCAGAGAGAATGGTGTGTTTCCGGTGGCCGTCCGGACTGTAGTACGGTACGCCCATAAGCATTCGCCAAGCTTTTCATTCCAGTCGCGTTTGTTGGAAGACACGAACTTCTTGAGAAGCTTGATTATAGTTTTGTTGAATGCTTCTGCCAACCCATTCGCCGCTGGATTGTACGGGGTTGAAGCAACATTTTGGATTCGGTGTTTGTCGTAAAACCGATAGAAGGCGTGGCTTGCGAACTGCGGACCGTTGTCGTGGATGATGCTTCGAGGCAGTCCGAAGCGATAGATGACGTGATGCTTGAGGAAACTGATCATATTTGACATCTTCACCTCTGTAAGTGGAATGGCTTCCGCCCATTTGGAAAAGTAATCCGTAATCGCCAGTATGAAGCGGTGTCCTCTGGACGAAGGTGGAGTGATTGGACCAATGATATCCATTCCCCATGCCTCAAATGGCCAGGATGCCACCGTTGGGTGTAGGAATTCAGATGGTTGGTGTATGAAATCTGCGTGGACCTGACAGGCTTTGTATCTTCTTGCATAGTCTATCGCATCTGCCACCATCGTAGGCCAGTAGTAACCCATCTGGCGAAGACGATCTTGTAATTTTGGGCCAGGCTGATGGGCCCCGCAGACACCGTCATGTGCTTCACGTACAGCTTCTTTGGCTTCTGTATTGGACAGACACCGAAGCAGTAATCCATCATATGATCACCGATATAGCATCTTTGTTTCTGTATCGTAGAAGAATCTGAGAGAACATCTTCTAATAGAGGTGGCTTCTTTCGGGTTCTCCGGCAAGATGCCATAAACTGCAAAGTCGATAAATAGGAGCCTCCAATCCTGTGTCTCGTCGACCGTCAGGGCAGAATAGCTCTCAGCAAATTAGACGGTGTTCTTGGGACAGACCAACTCATGGCCTATTACATCCACCAAATGATGAGTATATTTTGGGACCGCCAGGGAAGCGGCCAGTCCTGCTAAAGCGTCGGCTTCAATGTTCCGGAGTCTCGAAACATGTTCTATGAAGAACCCTTCCAGAGACGTAATGATGGCGATCGCTACCTAATGATAGGGGATCATGTCTTCATGACGAACTTCATATGAACCCCGGATCTGATTGACAATTAACTGTGAATCGCCATATGCCTCCAGGTACTCTACCCCCAGTTCTTTTGCAAGTCGGAGGCCGATAACTAAGGCATTGTACTTGGCCACGTTGTTCGAGCAGGGTTCTGTAAAGGAATATGCTCGGTTGATCACCAAGCCAGAGGAAGAAATCAGTACCACTCCAACCCTAACAACAATGTTGCCCTTGGGCCCGGTTCTTGAAGCACCGTCGAAGAACATTCGCCAGACAGGATCATCGGAGGCCATGTTTGAATTGGCGACCTCGTCTGGAATCTCTTCATATATTCTGGTTGCCTCCGAACTTGGATGGGCTGCTAAAAAGTCCACCAGAGCTTGACCTTTAACAGCCTTTGGTAGAAAGCACAGCGGATGCGCCCAAGCGGAACGAGGTCTTTGAAGGTTGGCCCGTTGGCGGCGCAGAAGCACCCGAGTCAACCTTGTACAGTTTACCATCGGCAGCGCGCATGATTGTGAGCGCATGCCTCTGACTTACTGTTGGCATAGCACGTTCGAGGAGCGTGGCCCGTGCTGCCTTGGACTTCTTCGTACCAGTCCGCTGGGGTGCATAGTATTCGGAGTCCAAATTCTCCTCGCCACGACAGTGAGTGAGTCTTTCAAAGACAGAAGCCTTCTGCGGCACATCAGAGTTAATGCGCAGGGCGTTAGGGGTGCCCCTGCTCCGTCGACGCATCTTCCTTGTCTGAGAAGGAGATGGTTGGAGAATGTAGTCAGCCCCACGTTTCCCCGAAAGATGTGCTGCACCCGCAGGCGCATCCTGGCTGCTGAGGACGTCAGCGGAAAGGGTAGGCTGCATCAGCACATCCCCTTCGGTGATGGTGCCAGGGGCCTCGACCTTGCGTACCCAGACTTGGCGAGTCTTCTTCGGCTTTGGCAGCCGCTTCAAAGGACTTGTGCTGCCTTCAGAGATGAACTCCTCATAGGCCTGTTGATTGAGGTGTACGACCAGTGTCTTGTGGGAGGAGCCCATCTTCACGTCGTCAGATTATGACACAGCTTTCTCAGCGGAGGAGAAAGAGGTCCCCAACAGAGTCACCAGCTTGTTTGCCATTAAAATCTTTGATTACAATTTCAATTACAAACAGAACAGTATTATAATGTAGGACTTCGATGTAGTCCTAGGAGTACACTTTTGTTTTTATCTGGGTCCTGTGTCGATGGAGCGAGTGGTAATGCGTTGACTCCGTTGACGATCTGACGACGGTTTTCGGTTCTCTGAAGGTCTGGATTGCTCTGGATGTTGGAGCTTGCAGAGGGGAAGAAGACGTTAAGTGTCTCTTCCGATCTCTGTGGGTGATAACTCTGATGCTCTGGTTATGTCTGTCTTTGACTGTGCGTCTATGCATGTCTGTGTGTGTGGAAGAAGAAAATGATCCCTATATTTATAAGCAGCAGGTTGGGCTGCTTATGCACTCACATGTAGGATGCATTTGTACGTAGGAACGCCACGTGGCTGATGCTGACGGGAGGAAGGCGCATGGATGATGCGCATTGATTTGTGGGTTGAATCCTTCATGCTGCATTTATGGCTGGCACGTAGCAATGGAGAGGAACTTTTTGTTGCTGAGATCTTGGGTGGTTAGTACCCCTTTGTGGACTGAACTGAGTCAAAGGACATGTGGCGCATGTCCGTAGCTCAAAGATCTCGAATTTGGTGGAGAGTGATCTGACAGGTTGCGCCTGGGATTGGGCATATGAGAAGACTTTGGCTCGTAACCTTTAGGAGTCACGAACCAGTCTGGGCGCATGGCTTTTGAGGCGCATGCAAGTGGTTAATCGGTCACGTGGCTTGTAACCGTCAGTGGAAAATAATGATGATGCTGACATCAGTGGCGCTTCGTTTTCTGTAAAAGCTGTTGCTGCTCTGTCATCTAGGCATGGCTGCTGTCGTATCAGACTTCAGTATTTAATGTTCTTGACGGATGATGGGCTTTTGTGTGGGCGCATTGATCTGCGTTCCACTAGGCACATGGGGACGCGTGCGACGCATCTTTATGAGGCGCTTGGTATTGATGGGCGCGTCTGTATGATGCACGGTATCTGACCGGCACATCTGTTGTATGACGCATCTTCTATTGGTCCGACTGTTGAGTTCTTCGGGTCATTTAATGACTCTCTGACTTAGCTGAATTCGAAGGGATAAATTCATCAATATAAATAAAAGTTCATTGCACTAACTTCGGGAAGGTTGTCACTTGGCGCATGGGTTTGATTTGCCCTGGCCTATAAATAGCAACAGTTTGAGAGAGTTTTATTGCCTCTCTCTTGACTTCTCGACGAAGATGGATTTGACTGATCCTCCTCCTTGGCAAGACGTTGTACTGTGGGTGATGGTTCTCCTTGTTCGAAGAAGCTTTGATGGTGAACTCCTTCAGAAGACCGAGATTCGCCGAATTGGAATAGACATAGCAGTTTATGTTCGAGCCGCTTGCTGGTAGTATTTTTCTACGAGACGACATCGAGTGCCAAGTTGAATGCATGGTTTGGGTTTGATACGCCTAAGCCTCATTATGATAGAAGAGCCCCGGGCTGGCAGATGCGCCTATGCGTTGACGAGGAAGTGATTCACTCTGACGGGGCGGAGTGATGCGCTGGGAGAGTAATACGCCGGGCTGAGACGACGCGGCTAGCTGAGACGTACAAAGTCTTCAATTGGCATCATGTTTCTGAGATGATGTCGGACAGGCACAGCATGTTGCAACTGCTGGAACACAGACTGCCTTGGTGGTGGAGCCACTGTCTTACGGCAGTAGCAGTTGATGGCGACCGTAGCACAAGTATGTCCTGTGAGGGGCGAGTTGTGCATGATGGTCGTCTTTCCTGATCTACGTCTGTGAGTGACGTGATCACATTACGTAAATCATATGAGGAGATGTTGACACTTGTACCCTCTTCAGGCGCATGGCAAAGCCAAGCGTCAGGGTGAGTGTATAAATGACAATTCGTACCCTCTTCAGGCGCATGGCAAAGCCAAGCGTCAGGGTGAGTGTATGAATGACACTTCGTACCCTCTTCAGGCGCGTGGCAAAGCCAAGCGTCAGGGTAAGTGTATGAGTAATGCGTCCCATAATCCAGTTCCAGTGCCTAAAATATGCCTAGATCATTAGTAAGAGAGCAGCACGTATTGCGAGTAGAACCCACTTTATGTGCACAGCCCACGTGGGCGCATGGGTTTGACACTACAAGATTTATCCCCTGACTTGGTTCCAGCGCATGAAATGCACCCAAATGGAAGGGAGGCTTTGAGAGTTGACCTATTTCGGGTATCAAAGCACCTGAGTCAACCCTATACAGCTTACCATCAACTGTGCGTATGACTTTCAACGCACATTTCTAGTTTCGCTGCTAGCATAGCACGTTGATGGAGCATAGCTCATGCCGTCTTGGAGTTCTTCGTACTAGCCCGCGAAGGTGCATAGTACTCAGAATCCAACTTTTTCTCGCCTTGACAGCGAGTGAAGAACTTGCAGCCAACCCAGAAGAAGAGAAGAACTACTGCAACTTTTTGTGGCTCGAACGGGCTCCCTGGATAACAGACTCCCTTTTCTTTATTTCTTTTTGGTGCCCCCTTCAAAGGAGGCAAGAGGGCTCTATATATAGAGTAGAATGAGACCTTTCTTCTTCTCCTTTCCGATGTGGGATTAAAAGCAATATCCCTCTTTTTTTATGCTTCTACACTTACCACCTAGACTAGCAATTCTACTAGGTCCAAATAAGTCCATATGCAACAATTGTAGAGGTCTAGTGGTACTTACAGCATTTTTGGATTTAAAGGCGGATCGGGTAGCTTTGTTCTTTTCACATTCGCTACATACTGTATCCTTCTTGAAAGATATGTCCGGTAAGCCGCGTACCAACTTCTTTATGGATAGTTTTGAAATTGTGTCCATGTTTGTATGATCGAGTCTCATATGCCATAATTGACTCTCAATGCTCTTGGCCATCAAGCATCTACCTGTTTTGTTAGCATCTTCTAACAGATAGAAAACATATATGTTGTCTTCCCTGATACCTTCAAAGATAGTACTACCAGTTGAGCTATCAACTATAGTACATTTGTCTTTGACGAAGTTAATTCCATAACCGTGATCAGCTAAATGGCTTATGCTAAGCAGATTATGTTTTAACTCGATAACTAGACAGACATCTTTAATCATATGATAGAAAGCCTTACCAATGTCACCGATACCGATTATGTACCCTCTTAAATTATTACCGAAGGAGACGTATCCTTCTTTATTCTTCTTCAATAGTGTTGCGAATAATGATGCATCACCGGTCATGTGTCGTGAGCAACAGCTGTCGATGATCCATTTGCTTCTAGCATGTGAAGGGCGTTCCACCTACAAAACAGTTTGCAGATGAAACTCTTGGTACCCATTTTTTGTAGGGTCCTGATATGTTAGTTTTTGGTATCCATGCATAAACATTTAGATCTACTAACTTTCTGATTCTACATGCAGAGGATATATGACCAATGAGGCCACAATAATGATATTTTGCATGTTGAGTGTTAAAAGTAGTGTGAGGTGCATGATTGGTAGGTTTTGGTTTTCTAGTATAGAAAAATGCATGCCTATTAGTCTTCTTGGGCATAGGTTTGGTATGGTTTGGTCTGACAGTGTTTGGTTTGGTTGTGTTCCGGTGATTCGGTAATTGATACATGTTAGAATAGGAAACAGCAACTTCAGGCCGTTTTCCTAAACTAATTTCCAACTTTTTGGAGGTGTCATATAATCTAGTATAGTCAGATGTAAGTGTTTCCATTCTGACTTGTGCACACTGGAGATTCTTTCTCTCCTTAGATAGGTCTTCCTTTAGCTGGATGATAGTTTGGTCTTTTTCTTCGGATAACTTGATAGTCTCGTGTAACAACAGCTTAATAAAAGAAAGCTCCCTAGACTCAATAGAAGAATCAATATTTCTAACATCAGCTAGTTGGTCGGTAAGTCTTCCTATCTCACCTTTGTACTCTTTAAGTACCTTCTTAGAGATTTTATATTTACTACGCAGTTTTCTGTAGTCATTTAATAGGTCACTGAAAGCCTCTCCTAATTGCACAAAGATGAAATCATCATAAGGATCAAACAGAGGATTAGTGGTTACCTGATTGCAAGCTATCAAGCATACATTTGCAGCGTCATCCGATTGTTCGTCTTCTGAATCGCTGGCTTCGCTCTCATGCCATATACTTGTATTGGCGTACTTCCTTGATGTAGGTCTCTTCAGGTAGCCTTTGTTATATTTGCTGATTTTCTTGTTGATGATAATGTTGTTGGACAATCTTTCTTCATATGTCCTTTCTTCTTACATCCGTAGCAAATAGGATCTTCCTCGTTATTGTTGTTGCTGTCTTTTGTTCTTCTGTTGAATCTCATGAACTTCTTGAATTTTCTTACCAGAAGAGCTTGATCTTTAGAGTCAGAGTCGCTGTCGTCAGAATCATCTTCAACAGTTCTTCTATGTTGAGCCTTGAAAGCGATCGACTTCTCTGACTTCTCCTTTGGTGTAGCATCTTCAAAGTCTTGAAGTTCCAACTCGTGAGTGAGTAGCTTACCCATGAGTGTTTCCAGAGACATTGTTGAGAGGTCGTTTCCTTCAATGATTGTTGTAGCCTTTGGAATCCAGTTCTTCGTGAGAGCTCGTAGAAGTTTGCGAATCTTCTCATGGTTACTGTATTCCTTGCTTAATGAAGACAAAGGATTTATAATATCCAGGAATCTCGCAAATATCTGAGTGACGGATTCATTTGACTTCATCTTGAACGCCTCATACTCTTGAGTAAGTCTGCTGATCTTTGACTCCTTGACTTGTGTTGTTCCTTCGTGGGTTACTTTGAGAAGTTTTTATACTTCATTTGATGTTGTGCAAGTCGACACCCTGTTAAATTCAGTTTTGTCTAAAGCACAAATAAAGCGTTAATAGCACATGCATCAAGACTGGCCTTTTTCTTTTCATCCTCAGTATATTTATCATGGGGTTTATCAACTAAAACTTTCTCAACAGTAATATGAGGAGGCTTTTTGTAGCCATCAATAACTATAGACCATAAGTCAAAATCAAGAGATTTTAAGAAGAAACTCATCCGTATTTTTTAATAAGTGTAGTTTGTGCCGTCAAACAGTGGAGGTCTGTTTGTGGCTTGGCCTTCACTTGTAAATTTCACAGTTGCCATGTGTAATGCTGTGATCTATATAATAATTAAATATAACTGCAGTTTTACTTTGCTTTACCTGTATAACCCGCTCTGATACCAATTGTAGGAACGAAGTCGTAAAGCAGAATACTCTAGAGGGGGGTGAATAGAGTAAGCAACGGAATATTGCTAATTAAAATCTTGTTAGCAATTAGATCACAGAAATAATATCAATAATCATAAAGTAATAACTGTAAAGAAAAGAGATTAGAAGGTAAACGCAAACACAGCAATTTATACTGGTTTTCTTTTTGTGAGGACTAGTCCAGTCGAAAGAACTCTAGCTTCCAGTTGAATCCACTATTGGAAAATTATGCAAGTTTTCATACGAAGTCCTTGCAACTTCTACAGTCGCGAGCTTTGATACGAAGAACTCGACCAACTTCAGTTTTGAAGAGTCTTTCTTCAATCAAGCCTCTGATTACAATTTCTCTGAAATCTTCTAGACAGCACCATACCGGCAAATTTGACTAGAGAATTGTAACTGGCTTGGGATTTGAAAATGAAAGCTTTTTAGAAAACTCTTTGGAAGAAACGTAAGCTTTAGAAGAGAAGATATGAAAGTGAATGAGTAATTTTAAATGATCAGAATTCCTCTCTATTTATAGTTTTTCCAAAGGCAGAACTCTGGCAGAATTCGGGCAGAATTCGGACAGAACTCTTTGTAACAATCCGTAACTGAAGGGAGACCAAGTTCAAAAATCCGACGTTCATATAACGTTCACTCTGGCCGAGCTCTAGCCGAACTCTGGCCGAACTCTGGCCGAGTTCTGTCAAGGTTGGTCAGGAATATTTTAAGAAAATATTTTTGGGCTTTTTGAAATCCTTCGAAGCTTTTGTAAATAAGAGATGTTTTTCAAAACAAAGGTCATTTTTAAAAATAATTTTGGATAGCCGATTTGCCAGTACGACTTGGTATACAATGTATTCCTAGACTTAATAAAAATAAAAATTATATTGCATAAAGAAATACAGTCTCGAGTGGCAAATATAGCTTCAGTCTTGAACTGAGTAGATATCCAATCTTGATCAGTATCCAAGTGTCCAAAACGTCTTGAGTAAACATCTGAGTTGTTCCGTATATCGAGACAGAGTTTGATCAATTATTAAAATTATATTTGACCATGACCAATAGTCCAACACAACCGTGGCTTGTGCCTTAGACAGACTTGTTCTCTAGGTGACACTATCGCTCAAGTCACATACTTTATATGACGAGTCTTGAGATCGTGGGACTATGTGACTTGACAACCATGGACAATATGAGACAATGCTTGCTATGACTTCGATAGCCCAGCCAAACTCTTGTCTAACTTATTCGTGGAACGACTTGACGAGCAAAGGCTACGCCAAGCTTCGCATCATAGAAACGTGTCGTGCACGCGTTCGACTTGAACAACCAAGCTCTTTGGGTGCCTAGACTTAAGCCACGAGCCGTGCAATACAACTTAAACCACGGGACAGGCGAAGGCTATGCCAAGCCTTGGACGATGGGACCGTGTATGCTTATTAAGCATATACGCGAGCGACGCCTATGACTTACTCTAATTCTAGCTTTGTGGTGAATACCAACTTTTCTTCTCCCAAGCAACGGGATAAAGGATCAAGTGTCATTTTGAAAGCACGCTGAGCAAACTTCTAAGCTGACTGTGGGACCTTTCCATATTCTAACTCAGTCTGACCCAAGTTGGGATTATTTCCTTAGCTATGTGGATGCATCTCTTTTATTATCAAGCCTACTTGTGCATTTGAAAACTATCGTTTTATTAGTGTAAAGGCCAAGCTGAGGCAAGTTCACCGAAGCCACCCACCTGAGTGAGTCTTCAAGCAAGCCATTACGTGGCTAAGTCCGAACGCCGTCAGCGTTTCGATTCCTCCGATTGACTGAGCGGGATGGGGTACTACAATCAACACTGTGGCAGTCTTTTAAATACACTGGACTGCCTTGATGGAGGCAGTCCTTTGTATTCGAAGGACTGCCCCACTCTCTGCAGTCCTAATTATTTTTATGAGGTAATTTGGAATTTGTTGTTATTGGATAAAATGACAAGAGGATTGTTCATAAGAACCGAGTGCTCTGAAAATTTCTGAAACCAGGGAGAGTATACATACTTCTATTTTTCTGTTTGATGTTATGTATCTTTAGTAATAGAACTTATTATTATTTTATGGACGACATATCTTAATCATCAGTTTTTCTATAGGATTGAATTCACAAATCAGGTGGGCGGTATTCCCCTGGACTGGGCATTAGAAGCTTTCATAATCCAGAAGATGGCAAACCAGAATGCTGAGAGCTCAAACTGGGTAGCTGCTATATTTTTTGATGATTCTTCAGCCTATCTTTCTCTTTCTGTTGTTTCCGTGGTAATACTTTTCACAGCATGGTCCGTGTCAAACTATCAGGACCCGTACCCAGTGTAAGGGCACGAGACATGGGTACATCTAGCCTACGTTGCAGTGTCTGTGGTAGAACGTTGTCCTAGGTCCAACATCTAACACAATCTAGAAAATGCTCCGATTGGAGAATGATATATATATGGTACAACTCAATCACAGTAACTAAGATGGAATGGAAGAAAGATAATCACAACAGAGAGTCATAATATGAATATAAATCCCGGTGTAAACCACACCATAATAAATCTCAATGCAATCACAAAGTCTCATAACTAGATAGTAATATCAGTCTACTCTAACTCATGGCAGGTCCTCAGCGACTACTGGATCCTGCTGAGGGTCCAGGTCACCTGTGTCAACTAGGCCTGCTCTATAGTAAGTGTCGCAGCAATCCTCATCATCTGTAATATTTTAACAGGTCCAGTCAGGACAGGAACAAATACATATCTCTTACACAGTTCATAACATGAAAGGAAATATAAAACAAGCTATAGAATAATATACATGAACTACTGATAAAGAAATGAGACTGTAAAAGAGAGCATGATATAAGGAAATAGATATACAGGATATAATAAAAGAACTGAACTAACTACGTGATGTAGAGTACAATCTGGTTATGTAAACTGGTTTAGGTTATACATGACTTAAATCTAGTTTGGAGTTGCACATGAAAAGGGTGTAGATCACATAACCAAATAAATACTCCTCCTACCCCAATCAGAACACAAGGATCTGTCTAGGTTATGTTATTGTACATGAAGGTAGTGCGTCACATGGATAGCTAGTCCACATGCACACTGGGTTATACATGAAGGCTCACATGATCATTAGTGTACATGAAAGTCACATGAGTATACATGAATAAGTACGAATACAAGAGTAGACGATACACATGATAAAGTACATGAGCATAATATACCCGATGTATCTGAGGGGATAACATCGCATGAAGAGATCCATATAGTACTAATCCGTGATAACATCGTGTCAGCAACAAGTAAACTAGTCTATAACAAGTAAATATGTCCAAGCATGAATTAAACGGTCAGAGAATGTACTCGTCTGACAATCTGAGCTGCTGATGAGGATGTGTAATTGAACTGGAGTGATGTAAACCTATTTAAAACAACCACAAGTCACAACATGGTCTAACATATCATAAGGAATGCCTACAATACAATTCTACATGATTCTAGGTCCTTCTAGATCAAAGTCAACCCTTGGTCAACTCTGGTCAAACCTGGTCAACTCTGGTCAAACCTGGTCAACTGAAGGTCAACTAGTTCGTTTACTAATTTTTAGGTCATACACAAGTTTTCAAGTCATTCGGAGTTCGTTTGAGTCGATTTGGATCAAGTTTGACCAAAGTTGACTTTTGTCAACTTGGTCAACTTGTCGGTCAACTCGACTAACTAAGCTCATTATGACGATCCTAATCTGTCCTAATACCTTATGGTTATATTCATAATCAAACCACATACATATAGGTATATTCATATTCATTATATATACAAACACATATATATCTATACATACACATACAATTATGTAATATGAGACTTGAAGAAAAAATACAATAAAGGACTGCTGTGTAAAGACTCAAATCTGAGATTAAAACCAAGTTCTCAACTATGGGATATATCACATATATAAATACATATACATATATATCTATTTAAAGGGAAACTTTATATATATGTAGACATATGCATAATATACATAATAACTCAATAGGTAAAAGGAAAATGATTTTGAAGAGGGAAGGGAATGTGAAATCTGAGAATAAGTTTAACTTTTACAAAACTCATCAACACATATTTATATTCATATAGTTTATAGGTTGAAATAAATATATATTCATATATATATGTATTATACATAAAGCAAAAAGCTATATATAAACACAAATGGTAGATTATTAGGAAATAAAACCAACGATCAATTCCCACATGTCCAGAATACCATATTACTGATATAAACTCAGGAAATATCAGTTAAAATTCAAGAAATCAAAATATCACAAATTCGATCAAAATATTGAATTGAAGGAAAACCCGAAATCCACGTTAAGACCCAAAACGCAAAATACTCCAAACCAACTCACGAAACTTGGCAAATACGTCGGTTTCAGCACATGGGACTTGCTCGAGTATTCTCGGGGTCGAAACCGTATCCGTATCGTGTCCATCGAACGAGAAACCCGATACGCGCGTGATACGAATCTGATTTCTCGCTCATTTTCGATCCAATTCACGTGAAACTTTGCGTACACCTGGACGTACACATCCCCGACCTACTGGCCGAGTTAGCGTGCGGCCATGTGTTGTGTCTGATACGCATGCGGGGCGTCTCCATGCGCGGGTATACGCGTGTGCACAGTCCCGTGCACAGCGTCGTGCACGCGTGTCAACGAGTCTAGGGACTCGTGTGTCCCACCTCGTGTCTCGTGTTCGTGTCCTAGGCTAGGGTAGGTATAGGGCTACATGTTGGACACCCTGAATCGTGTCCACGTGTCGTGTTGTGTCCACGCGAACGCCGTTTCAGCGAAGGCTGTCCCGCACGAACGCACGTGTGGCCGATCAGTGCGATCGCGATTTCTCCCTCGTTTTTCGACAAAACTACACGAAACTTTGGAAGCGTGTTCTCAGTCACGGTCCCCACCTATACGTCAAATTTTACGTGACCACGTGGCCTGTGCATCGAGAAATTAACCCCGAGCAGCAGGGCACACGCGCGGCCTGGCGTGCAGCGCGTTCGTGTCCTATTTGGACACGGACACGAGTCAAATTCGTATCAAAACTCATGGGGTCGTGATCCTCGTGTATAGGGCTACTAAAATATATAAAAAGATCCAACAAAAATTAGAATTAAAACCATTGTAACATTTCATCAAACACTTACAAATATAACCCAATATGTGTCCGATACGGACACCAAATGAGTACGAAACTGAACAAAATTGAACCTATAGGTCAGGGGTACCTAGATGCACACTACCATGAAGAAAAATTAGAAAGAACAATACTAGAATAGGATTTACCTATTGAGAGTCAAAATCTCAATGTAAAGGTCTTCCCGAGTGCTCCAATGATCGAGTACCCTCAAGCAAACGCCTCCACAACCTTGCTAGAAATGTTCCAGCAAGATCCTCTCCTTCCTACGTGCACAACGGACTTCGTTTGGGAAGAAACGGACTCCAGATGCAAAAGTTAGGATTTTTAGAAAGTGGAGGCTAGGGTTTTCTCTCTTGGAGGCTAAAGTTTCTACACAAGGAAGGAGGGGCTGCCTATGGCCAGCCAGCTATAGGGGGGTTAGGGTTTGGTTAGCATATAGGCCTAGGCTCCCTAAGTCACTAATAAAGCCCAAGTCCAAAAAGGCTTTAAAAAGGCTACTAGAAAATGACTCAAAAATTCATTTAAATCATTTAAGAATAACTAATAATTTATAAATTAAAATTGAATGGATGAAAAATTAATTATAATTATGGCATTAAGTTTCTAGTCATGGTTGGCTAAGTTAAACCCATCAAGACTACTCAAACATCAAACAAAACCACATATCATCACATGAATTCAATAAATTAATAAAATAATATAAAATTACAAAATGACCAAAATACCCTTGAAATGAAAAATGGGTGTGACAAATCTACCCTTCTTAAAAAAATTCGTCCTCGAAATTAAAGACAAAATTGAATAGACAAGAAGGATAGAAAGTCATACCTCAAGACTGAAAAAGATAAGGGTATTACTCGCGTATCTCATCCTCCCTCTCCCAGGTAGACTCACCTGAAGAGTGAGGCCTCCATGCTACGCGAACTAAGGATATCGTCTGGTTCCTCAGCACCTTCTCTCGTAGATCCAGAATCTCTATAGTCTGTTCTGGATAACTGAGAGTAGGGCCCACCTCGATCTCGGAATGATCCAGTACATGGCTGGGATCTGCCACATACCGTCTCAACTGCGACACGTGAAATACGTTGTGGACTCCCTCTAATGCAGGGGGCAAGTTCAGTTTATATGACACATCACCGACCCTTCCGCTGATAATGAAATGTCCGATAAAACGCGGACTAAGCTTTCCACCTCCACCAAAGCGAATAGTACCACGCGTCGAAGATATCCACAAGAACACCAGATCTCCAACCTAGCACAAACATGGCTCAACTTAACTATAACAATCATATGATTAAACAAAAATCAAAAAATAAACAAGATTCTAATCCTAAGTCTAAGCTGTACCTCAAACTACAAAGGTCTCCGGTGGCTATCGGCCCAATGCCGCTGTTTGTCCTGCGCCACGCGAAGTCGATCTCTGATGAGCTTCACCTTCTCGGCTGCGTCAACAACCATCTCAGGTCCCAATAAATCTCGCTCTCCAACGTCATCCCAAGACAAGGGTGTACGACATCTACGCCCGTACAGTGCCTCGAATGGTGACATCCCAATGTTGGCCTGAAAACTGTTGTTGTATGCAAACTCCACCAAGTGCAGGTGATCCTCCCAAGATCCTCCAAAATCCAGAACATAAGTCCGCAGCATGTCCTCGAGGGTCTGAATAGTCCTCTCTGACTGTCCGTCCGTCTGAGGGTGGTATGCAGTACTAAATTTAAGCTGAGTGCCCAAACTAGTCTGCAGACTCCGTCAGAAATGGAAAGTAAAGCGACTATCCCGATCCGAGACAATGCTCATCGGAACTCCGTGTATCCTGACAATCTGTCGCATATACATCTCTGCTAGCTTTTCAGTAGACGCCCACTTTAAATGGCAAAAAGTGGGCCGATTTGGTCAACCTATCCACGATGACAAATCGCGTCTTTTCCTCCTGGTGTACGCGGCAATCCAGAAACAAAATCCATCGTAATGTGCTCCTACTTCCACTCCAGAATGGGCAATGGCTAGAACAATCCTCCTGGCCTCTATCTCTCTGCTTTAACCTGCTAACAGACTAAATACGGGCTACGAAGCGTGCTACTTCCTGCTTCATCCTATACCACCATACATGCTCCTTCAAATCTCTATACATCTTGTTGGCACCTGGATGCATAGAGTACTGAGAGCGATGGGCCTCCAGCATGACCTGCTCTCGAAGCTCTCCACTAGGCACACACAGTCTGGAACCGTACCTCAATGCGCCATCCTCTGCAATGACAAACTCCTCATCTACCAATCCTGCTCGAACCTACTCTCGGATACACCGTAGAGTAACATCGTCAAACTGAGCGGACTTGATCCCCTCCATCAAGTCTGACTGAATATGAAGGCACCACATCTGTATCTGAACTCCTGGCACGATCACCTCGATCCCCAAGCTCTCCAAATCTGCTAACAAGTAACGATCCATCGTCAAACACATAGCTACCGGATACCTACTCAAGGCATCGACAACCACGTTGGCCTTCCCTGGATGAAACTGTAATAAAATGTCGAAGTCCTTCATCAACTCCAACCATATTGAGCTCTTTCTGTGTAAACACATACTTCAAGCTCTTGTGGTCTGTAAAGATCTCCACACGCTCTCCGTATAAATAGTGCTTCCACAACTTAAAAGCAAAGATAACTGCCGCCAACTCCAAATCATGGGTAGGGTAGTTCTTCTCATACGGACGTAATTGCCTGGATGCATAGGCAATCACCTTCCCATACTGCTGTAAGACACAACCCAAACCCTTTTCTGAGGCGTCACTGTAGATAGTGAACCCGCCTGATCCTAATGGCAATGTCAAAATTGGGGCTGTCGTCAGTCGTTTCTTCAACTCATCAAAAGCAACCTGACACTCCTCTGACCAGATAAACTCTGCGTCCTTTCGGGTCAGCCTAGTCAATGGCTCTGCAATCCGGGAGAAATCCTGAACAAACCTCCTATAGTAGCCTGCCAATCCCAGAAAGCTCCTGATCTCTACAACTGAACTCGGTGCTGTCCACGCCTCGACGGCTCTGATCTTCTTCGGGTCGACTGAGATCCCATCTCCGGTCACAACATGACCTAGGAAATCAACTCGATCCAAGAAGAACTCACACTTGGAGAGCTTGCCGTAAAGCTGCTCCTTCTTGAGAGTCTCCAGAACCACTCTCAAATGCTCCTCATGCTACTCTGGGGGTCTTCTACACCAAGATGTCGTCGATGAACACCACCACGAACTTCTCCAAGTACTGGTGGAACACCTTATTCATCAAGTTCATGAACACTGTCGGGGCGTTATGTAGCTTCCTTCCGGAGAATTTTTTCAAATTATTTTTTTATTATTTATTTGATTTAAATAGTGATTTTAGAATTTTATAAAGGTTTATTTAGTTAATTATTTTGGTAGATGTTTTTAGTCATGATTAGGGGTTTGAGTACAAGACGACTAGGAATCATGGCACGGATAGTGCAGTGGCGTGCTTTGACTAGTTTATTAGCCCGGTAGGGAAGGCCGAACCATAGGGACATCCTAACTAGGAAAACCAGACCAAGTTGCAACTTAACCCTTACCGAAGATTTTATTTATTATTTAATTATATTATTGAGTTTTCGGGAACCCGGTTGTACCGAACCTATCCAGATTGGACCCAAGTCAAATCCAAGCCCATGTAGGCATGTATTGGGACCGAATACGGCCTTGTAGACATGTTTGGTAAACACAAGTATTTGTTATTTTAGGAATTGGCGATTTATATTTATTAAATCTTTTATTATATAAATGATATGTATGTGTGTATATATATTTATATAAAAAGACACTATATTATGAAATATATAATATATATATATATATTATATTATATATATTTATATATATAATATATATATATATATTATATATAGATATATATATATATATATATATATATATATATATATATATATATATATTTATATATATTTAAATATATATAATATATATATATATATATTAATATAATTATATATATTATATATGTACGTGTTTGTATTAGAAATATATTATATATGCGTATATATGTAAAATATATAATATGTGAGTATGTGTATATCTGCTGTAAGTGCGTATGTGTATATATTGTAAATATATAAACATATAAGTATTATGTTTATACATAATTGTGCGTATATATATATATAAATGTATTTATATATAGTAGTTAATAATAAAAAAAAGGAAAATAAAACACAGAAGCAGTAGCACCCAGCTCAGGCCCAGTCGAACCTAGCCATCAACCCACCAAGGCTAGCCCAAGCTGAACCCATTCCCAGCAGAACCCTAAGCCTTCCTCACACGAAATTCCCAGACCGGACCCCCCTGCGGATTTCATATATAGAGAGAGTTTCGCACGAAAACCCTAAGTAAACCCACGCGTGCCATCCTCGAGGCTGGGCGACCCTCCCAGACCCTAGCGCGCCGCCGGCAACAGCCGCCGCCGGCCGAAAGGTCCGCGCGCGCGGGGGTTGCAACAGCAACCATGGCAGTAGCAGAGCAGCACAGTGACGGTATGCGAGTTTTGCGACGACTTTCCCGCCACCACGCTTCGCAGTTTCCCGAGCCGTTTGTGCTGGTACGTAGCCCATATATACCCCTTAGAATTCCTTCAAATTGGTTTAATTCTCATGTGCTGGATTGCCCAATAATCGACTCAAAGTCGAGTGAAAACCCGTCCAAAAACAGGACATAGTACAGTCCAATCATCTGTTTGCCGATCGATTTTGATCGATCTAATGCCATATTAGAAATTCTATTTGAACACACTTTTAGACAACATGTAGGGCTCCATAATCTAATTTGCAGAAGTCGATTTCATCGACTACGTGTCGAGAAATTGCATCCCAAAGTTCATGAAAACCTGTTTTAAAATAATAAAATCGCTCGATACGACGTGCGTTCCGCCAATCCGGGCGACGTGGTCGCGAACCAAAAGCATCGAAGGTGCGTAACGGCTTCGTGGTCTGTGAGCTTTGACGAAATTCAAATTGGTTGCGTGTGCGCGACGAATTTGATGCGTATCCGTCAAAATTCACCGTATCGGCCTCTGTGCAAGTTTTCCAATTACTTTGTGCACGTTCGTCAGATCGAGACAAAACTTACGCCAACAGGACCGTATCGTTTTTCTCTGGTCCTGTATGCCAATTTTGGTCCGATTCTGAGATAGTTGATCGGATCGCCGTTTCGCGGGCCCCATGATCCGATTTAACGGTAATTTTGTGCACGGCCCATCGAAATCCAAAATTGGACATACCATTGGGTTCATATCAAAAACTGGATCCGTAGACATATAGTTTGACAACTTTAGAGACCATTGACTCTGGCACGCTTTTCGGTGCAAAGTGGGTCCAACGGCGGACATTGTTTTTGCCCGAAATTACCGTTTTGCCCCTGTATCCAGAATTGGACTTAAGGACAGGCAATCCTAGCTAATTTGACTATTCTAAGAATGTTGGCAATATCTGTTTCATCTTTCGGAGACAGTTATGATGATTGGGACTTATCGGCTTACCAGTTGACTATATTTTGTTGGATCTGCGTGCAACCTCCAGGCAAGTATACCATGCCTTCCTCTACAGTTTTATTACATGCATTATATTTTATTTTCCAGTTTTGATTGTTTATGGACATGTGCTTTTCGTATTATATTCCTTTGAGTTGTTTTTATTTTATAGCCGTGTTCATGTTTGGTCTTGTGGTTCACACTTGGAGTTTTTCGTCAGTACCTTGCTTGAGTCGTGTCATAGAACGAGGGCGTGTAGTGAACTACCATAGCCTTGATTATCGTTTTACACAACCAGAGAGTCCATACTCGGGACGAGGGTTGTTTGGTGCACCAGAGAGCCCACACTCGGGACGAGGGTGTTTGTCGTGATCATTGGCACCAGAGAGTCCACACTCGGGACGAGGGTTGACCAATTACACCAGAGAGTCCACACACTAGGGCAAGGGTGATGCTAAACTGCGAGTCCACACTAGGGACGAGGGTTAGTAGTATATGGTTCACACCTGCGAGTCCACACTAGGGACGAGGGTGATGCTAGCCTGCGAGTCCACACTAGGGACGAGGGCTAGTAGTTTGAACAAACCTGCGAGTCCACACTAGGGACGAGGTTTGAGTATTCGATTTGGCTATCCATTGACATCGTGATATCGTATTCTTTTGTTCTTCTCCCAGTTCATTTATGTGTAGACAACGTACATATTCATATTTATTCATTACTCGATTTTACTTGTTTATTCTGTATTTTTCTCCATGCATAATAAACTGTTAGAAAGGCTCATTTTTAGGTATCTTGCTAGTCCTCTGAGGACCTGATGATCTCTTCAGGTTTAGCCGAGTTTGAGTCAGGAGCAGTTGAGCAGGTTGAGTCAGCACCAGACCGCGGAGCTTTGCAGTTGGGGTTGCCTTGCTTAGCAGGTTGTATTCAGTTAGTGTATTCATGTATTTATTTCTCCTTCCGTCTATTGGTAGTGGATTTGTGTCCACCGGACGTGAATTGAATCTTGGATATATTCAGTCATATTATTCAGTTTCTTTGGTATTTCATTGATCTTGGTTGATCCGATTATTCTGTGGATGAGATATAGTTTACCATGTAATTCTAGATTGCCGTGACTTGTGTATAGACAGCATACTACCGCCGATACTGCGGCGTAGGCTGGGTTTGGACACGCTTCGTATCCGAAAAGCGAGTACGGGTCGTGACACGTTAGTTAACCCAAACGGCATCACCATGAACTCAAACTGGCCATACCGTATCCTGAAGCTGTCTTCGAAATATCCTCTTTCTTACCTTCACCTGATGATAACCTGACCTCAGATCAATTTTGGAGAATACCTTCGCTCCACTCAACTGATCGAACAGATCATCGATCCTCGACAGCAGGTACTTATTCTTGATCGTGAGGTTGTTGAGTGCCCTGTAGTCGATACACATCCGTACCGACCTATCCTTCTTCGGTACAAAGAGTACTGGCGCACCCCACAGTGAAGAACTCGATCGGATGAAGCCTTTGTCCTGCAACTCATCCACCTGCTTCTTCAACTCCACAAGCTCAATATTGTTCACTCTATAGACGTGCTGAGATATCGGCTCTGTGTTAGGCACCAAGTCTATAGAGAACTCCACATCTCTGTCCGGAGGTAACCCTGGCAACTCCTCCGAAAATACATCCATAACTCAGTTATCAATGGATATGGCACACTCTGCTCCTCTGCTTAAACTCTGCAGAAAACTCCGCTGCTCTGCTCTGTCTCCCGCCTGGTGAACTCGAACTCTGGCTCTCCTGGCACTCTGAAAAGAACTCTACCACCTCGACAATCTATACTGGCATGGTGCCTGCTCAACCATCCATACCGAGTACAATATCGTAGTTCGGTAATAGCATTACGAGCAGACTCACATCCACATTCTTGGCCACCCAATACTACTCTCCGATCCTTGCAAACATCACGGACGAGGATAATACCACCCCCAGTCGTGATCTTGCAAGTCCTAGGCAATGGTTCAGAAGAAAGCTGGTGTCTAACAGCAAATGATACAGACACAAAGCTATGGGAAGCACCCGAATCAAATAATGCGAATGCGGGAAAAGAGTCGATAAGAACAGAACCTTCTATAAGATCTCGTACTGGCTCGAATTCTGTCACGCCCCAGAACCGGAATACCGAGAGCGGGGACATACATAGCCAGCTACGCAATCCCAAAGTACGTTAATACTCTAAAATCATGTATAAGCTGTCAAGACATGGGGGTTACTCTACAAGCCATCAGTCAATCCTATGGTTTAACAATCCTAGGTATCTCAATCGCAGGCAATTATACAAGAGCAAGAGTAGGCGTCCCGAACCATATATACATGAATGATCATGAAGCTAGTACCACAAAGCTAATGACTAGCTAGAGTAATAGTCGTACATGATAAGGACTAGCTATAGTCTAGAATACACTATCATATGCCCGTAGGCTACAATATCAAGAAAAAACCAAAACACGAGCTAAACACGTGCTCGGGCTAAACGTTACAAGAGGAGAATTTACATATCAGTGGGAGGATGAAGAAGAAACCCACTGAGGCACTCTGGTGCTCCGGCTGGTCACCGTCGAGTAGATGGTGCGGTAGATCCTTCGGGCTCTTCTATCAGAACCTGGCCATACAAAACCAGTGGGGTCAGACCCCAAATAGCAAGTACCACAAAGGAGGCCGAACTATGAACTTAAAACCAGCAATCATTAGCAAACAACAAGCAAATAAGTAAGGGAGGATCGAGATTTGTGCAGTACCAATGCACTTGTCCCGATCATAAGAAGACAGTAAGTAAATCATCATTTAGCATAAAGTAAACTAGAGAACATGTTAAATAATAGAACTGGGAAGGTGATATACGATGAGATAGCCATGGGACTATTCAGATAACCAGGTTACAACCCGTAAACCAAACAAGGACCGGGGTTGTAACCCTTCGTCTGAACGGAACTTGGTTTTTCCCACCATTTATCGGCAATAAATATAAAAAATCAGGACATGTAACATTCAAGTACAGGATCAAGACGAGACTAGACCGATTGAACTCCATCCAACATTCACGGCCAAGCAATAAGTACGGCTTGATACTTTAACTAACTAGGGTTTCACAAGCCTAATTACTAACAAGATGCAGTAAAATCTTCCACAGCCACAAGCCCTGCAGACCATCCAGGCTATCCGGACGCAATTAGAGTTGAATTCAAGTGGGTACATCGTCCAGGAAACACATGTACCCTTAGGTGACTTAGAGGGTGCAACACATGACAGTGTGCTGGAAATGTGCCCTACTCGACGGCAGGCTACAGATCCCAAGTGGGGCACCCAGATAACGGGATTGCCTGTAGCTGGGAAATCTCTTCATGACTACTGGATTTATTCTAGTGATTAGCCTTAGTCGATTTTAGTGGGTGCCCCCGACCGTGGTACTCAGGGATCCCCGTCCTAGACATGATGCAAGACAAGACGGATTCATTTGTACAAACACAATCACCCACGGTGTCAGGATACTAATTAATTCTTGTCAGGAGTGCGCCACGACGGGCCACTATCATTATCATTATTACTTGTCAAGAGTGCGCCACGACGGGCCACTATCAAGTCATTCTTATTTATCATTCCAAGTTATCATGTCAAGAGTGCACCACGGCGGGTCACTATCAAGAATCAGGTCAAGCATATCATGTCAAGTTATCACTGTCAATTATCAAGTCAAGAATATCATGTCAAGTTCATCTCAAGTGCACCACTACGGGTCACCGTCGTGTCATGTCATTTATCAAGAAGGAAGAAACTTGCACAATATAATAATATATTAATAATATATATTCTTGAAGCCAAGAGAAACTCTACAATTTTCATGTTGGGAGTGGGAAGAAATTCTTACCATAATTCAGGCAAATAAAACATTTAACAATCAAAGTGGGACCCATGCGGCCCAAAAGTGGGAGAACAAACATGCGGTCAAAGAGTGGGAGGCCACCCATGCGGCTCCAAAATTAAATACCAGCAAGAGATATTCCTTAAATCAGAAAAGACAAAGAGAGTGGGACCCGCAATGAATGCAAGCTTCCACTTCAGCAAGCAAGTCAACTAAAAGAAGTTATGTGGGACACCCCCACAATTAATGCAATAAGAAAAGGTTTACGTGAACCATTTAAATATTGGTTCACGTGGCTAAGCAATGATGACATAAAATATCCTGCAAGTACAGGAAACTCAATAAAAGCCATGTATTCCAATATTAAATTCAAGTCCAAAAGTACAATGGCCATGCGGCCAGCAAGTAGGAAGAGGCCATGCGGCCAAAGAAATTTTTTTTTTCCACGCAAGTCAATAATTAATGCTCATACATGCGGCTGCTATTTTGATTCATGCATTAACGTCACACAAAAGGCTAAGCCTTATGCGGCTCCAATGTTTCCCCCATGCGGCAACTTGGTATTGCTTAACTATTAATGCGGCCAAGCATTCGTATGCAATGCTAAAGCAATTGCTAGATCAGGGAATGCTCTCCATATGCGGCCGGGTTTGGCTAGTACGTTAAAGGCATTTGCTAATGCATGTAATATAATGCATGTAATATAACTAACGCATGTAAGCATTAATGCATGCATGGAATGGATACGTGGAAGGCATTTGTCAATGCATGAAATACACTAAATACCTAATGCATGGAATGCATTAATTGCTTAGAATAGAACTAATTCATAGAAAGTATTAAGGCATTAATTAATGCATTTGAATGCTAATGCATTCCATGCGGCTCTTTAACAAAAAGGTATTAGAAAAAATTGCATTCAAGTAATGCTTGTCCCATGCGGCTAGTTGGAAAAATGCTAGGAATTTCATTCAATGCATTCTGACACAAGCATTTATTTAATATGCTAACAAAGTGCATTCAATGCCATTTCTGAAGCAAAGCATTATCTAATGCTTTTGCATTTATGGAACCAAGCAGTGCATTTAATGCTTTAGGAAGGCATGCGGCTGGGCAAGGCATTTAGTTAATGCTAAAAAAAATGTATGCGGCTGGGGCTAATTTAAATAGAGGAGGGGGAAAAAAGGCATATGCGGCCAGCTTTCACATTATCATGCAGCTAAAATATTGTAAATTCATGCGGCTCTCTAGTACAATTAATGCAGGCAATTGCAAGCTGTACGTGGTAATTATTGTTAGGCCTTACCCAATTAATATGCTGACTAATAGATGTTATCATGTCAGGAAGCAACAATATTGACATGTCCATGCGGCTAAGCATGAATCATGCGACCAAAATGCAAGCTAGTAATAATTGTTGCCAACTGAGAAAAAGTTCATGGAAAAATGCCGTGGCTTCTCCATACCACCAAACTTCCAACCGGAGTCCAAATTCGGACTTCCATAGGTCAATTCGGGGTAGAATGAAATTCTCTACAACATGAAACCATCAACTAGCAAAATACGCAAGTTTGACAGATCAAAACCCAGGAAAATCGAAAATACCACAAAGCTAGATCTACAACAATCCACTCGGTAAAACCGAAAATTTCAAGTTCTAAAGATGCTTAGAATCATGCAAGGAAGAAGATGGAACAAACAGAAATAAATTTGTTCAAGGTTCGGCAAGGTGTACTTGCCTCTCTCCAATGGCTAGGGTTTGGAAAAGAAATGAATGATGGTGAATGAGAGGGAGAGAGAAAGTGGCTTATATAACAAGCCCAAGCAATCTCCACCATTCATTCCTCTCCACTAAATCTAAACCATACACCTCATCTCATAAAACCAAACTAAACCAAACCAAGTCAAAGTGGATCCGAACCAAATAAAACCAAGTCTAAGTTAAACCAAGTCACAAAAATCCTACACTTAGGAAAAATTTAAAATATTACGCAAATCGATAAATCGAAACACGGCTCAAATAAACACGTATCCGTATAAATATCGATACAGTGAGACGGGTCTCACAACTCTCCACACCTTAGAAAAATTCCGTCCTCAGAATTTCCTGAGGCTAGTCGAGCAATATACAAAACAAAAGCTCCAGGAAACTCAACATCTCAATAAATCAAGCATGGCAAGTAAGTAAGTAAAACAATCAGTATTATAAATAAATGCATAAGCAGTAAAAATGCACAAGAACAATTACAATCCTGATCAAGAAGGGTTGGAGGCATATGGATCAATATGTCTCCTGGGACAGTTGTGTAGAAACCAACGTACTTGCTGGCCTAAGCTGACTCCCAAAAATGGATAAAAGTCAAGCCTCAAGGTAAGTCGGTACCAATGACTTAGTTCAAGACATGACTCTACCCAGGACGTTCATCGTACCATGACTCTTTCAACTATGATGACAGAAGCGACTGGCTGATCGGGATAGACTGACATCTCCGCTTGCACGCTGAGAACTGATCCTCCATAACTGGCCTGGCTGAAGAATGCTGAGCTGCCCTCGGCAAACCACGAATAAGATAATCAAAAGGATCAAGAACAGTGCCCTTGAAAGTTGAAGGACACAAGATCAAATCATGGGAACAGGAATGACCAACGATCAAAACAGATATCAAGTCAAGTATCAGAGGTAGAGAATAATCCGAAGGAGATCAATAAGGATAATCGTGATTGAGATATCTAATATGTAACCCCCACAAATCTGAAAATCGAGATTCAGACCTGCATGGCGCCACCACTAAAACTATGTCACGCCCCAGAACCGGAATACCGGAGAGCGGGGACAGACATAGCCAGCTACGCAATCCCAAAGTACGTTAATACTCTGAAATCATGTATAAGCTGTCAAGACATGGGGTTACTCTACAAGCCATCATCATCCTATGGTTTAACAATCCTAGGTATCTCAATCACAGGCAATTATACAAGAGCAAGAGTAGGCGTCCCGAACCATATATACATGAATGATCATGAAGCTAGTACCACAAAGCTGATGACTAGCTAAGTAATAGTCGTACATGATAAGGACTAGCTATAGTCTAGAATACACATATCATGTTTTGCCCGTAGGCTACAATATCAAGAAAAATACCAAAACACGAGCTAAACACGTGCTCGGGCTAAACGTTACAAGAGGAGAATTTACATATCAGTGGGAGGATGAAGAAGAAACCCACTGAGGCACTCTGGTGCTCCGCTGGTCACCGTCGAGTAGATGGTGCGGTAGATCCTTCGGGCTCTTCTATCAGAACCTGGCCATGCAAAACCAGTGGGGTCAGACCCCAAATAGCAAGTACCACAAAGGACCGAACTATGAACTTAAAACCAGCAATCATTAGCAAACAACAAGCAATAAGTAAGGGAGGATCGAGATTTGTGCAGTACCAATGCACTTGTCCCGATCATAGGAAGACAGTAAGTAAATCATCATTTAGCATAAAGTAAACTAGAGAACATGTTAAATAAATAGAACTGGGAAGGTGATATACGATGAGATAGCCATGGGACTATTCAGATAACCAGGTTACAACCCGTAAACCAAACAAGGACCGGGGTTGTAACCCTTCGTCTGAACGGAACTTGGTTTTTCCCACCATTTATCGGCAAGATAAATATAAAAATCAGGACATGTAACATTCAAGTACAGGATCAAGACGAGACTAGACCGATTGAACTCCATCCAACTTCACGGCCAAGCAATAAGTACGGCTTGATACTTTAACTAACTAGGGTTGTCACAAGCCTAATTACTAACAAGATGCAGTGAGAATCTTCCACAGCCACAAGCCCTGCAGACCATCCAGGCTATCCGGACGCAATTAGAGTTGAGTTCAAGTGGGTACATCGTCCAGGAAACGCATGTACCCTTAGGTGACTTAGAGGGTGCAACACATGACAGTGTGCTGGAAATGTGCCCTACTCGACGGGCAGGCTCAGATCCCAAGTGGGGCGCCCAGATACGGGATTGCCTGTAGCTGGGAAATCTCTTCATGACTACTGGATTTATTCTAGTGATTAGCCTTAGTCGATTTTAGTGGGTGCCCCCTGACCGTGGTACTCAGGGATCCCCGTCCTAGACATGATGCAAGACAAGACGGATTCATTTGTACAAATATAATCACCCACGGTGTCAGGATACTAATTAATTCTTGTCAGGAGTGCGCCACGACGGGCCACTATCATTATCATTATTACTTGTCAAGAGTGCGCCACGACGGACCTCTATCAAGTCATTCTTATTTATCATTCCAAGTTATCATGTCAAGAGTGCACCACGGCGGGTCACTATCAAGAATCAGGTCAAGCATATCATGTCAAGTTATCACTGTCAATTATCAAGTCAAGAATATCAAGTCAAGAATATCATGTCAAGTTCATCTCAAGAGTGCACCACTACGGTCACCGTCGTGTCATGTCATTTATCAAGAAGGAAGAAACTTGCACAATTAAATATAATATATATATTCTTGAAGCCAAGGAGAAACCTATAATTTTCATGTTGGGAGTGGGAAGAAATTCTGACCACAATTCAGGCAAATAAAACATTTAAACAATCAAAGTGGGACCCATGCGGCCCAAAAGTGGGAGAACAAACATGCGGTCAAAGAGTGGGAGGCCACCCATGCGGCTCCAAAATTAAATACCAGCAAGAGATATTCCTTAAATCAAAAAGACAAAGAGAGTGGGACCCGCAATGAATGCAAGCTTCCACTTCAACAAGCAAGTCAACTAAAAGAAGTTATGTGGGACCCCCCCACAATTAATGCAATAAGAAAAGGTTCACGTGAACCATTTAAATATTGGTTCACGTGGCTAAGCAATGATGACATAAAATATATCCTGCAACAGGCAACTCAATAAAAGCCATGCATTCCAATATTAAATTCAAGTCCAAAAAGTACAATGGCCATGCGGCCAGCAAGTGGGAAGAGGCCATGCGGCCAAAGAAATTTTTTTTTCCACGCAAGTCAATAATTAATGCTCATACATGCGGCTGCTATTTTGATTCATGCATTAACGGTCACACAAAGGCCAAGCCTTATGCGGCTCCAATGTTTCCCCCATGCGGCAAACTTGGTATTGCTTAACTATTAATGCGGCCAAGCATTCGTATGCAATGCTAAGCAATTGCTAGATCAGGGAATGCTCTCCATATGCGGCCGGGTTTGGCTAGTACGTTAAAGGCATTTGCTAATGCATGTAATATAATGCATGTAATATAACTAATGCATGCATGGAATGGATACGTGGAAGGCATTTGTCAATGCATGAAATACACTAAATACCTAATGCATGGAATGCATTAATTGCTTAGAATAGAACTAATTCATGGAAAGTATTAAGGCATTAATCTTCATTTGAATGCTAATGCATTCCATGCGGCTCTTTAACAAAAAGGTATTAGAAAAAATTGCATTCAAGTAATGCTTGTCCCATGCGGCTAGTTGGAAAATGCTAGGAATTTCATTCAATGCATTCTGACACAAGCATTTATTTAATATGCTAACAAAGTGCATTCAATGCCATTTCTGAAGCAAAGCATTATCTAATGCTTTTGCATTTATGGAACCAAGCAGTGCATTTAATGCTTTAGGAAGGCATGCGGCTGGGCAAGGCATTTAGTTAATGCTAAAAAAATGTATGCGGCTGGGGCTAATTTAAATGGAGGAGGGAAAAAAGGCATATGCGGCCAGCTTTCACATTATCATGCAGCTAAAATATTGTAAATTCATGCGGCTCTCTAGTACAATTAATGCAGGCAATTGCAAGCTGTACGTGGTAATTATTGTTAGGCCTTACCCAATTAATATGCTGACTAATAGATGCTATCATGTCAGGAAGCAAACAATGTTGACATGTCCATGCGGCTAAGCATGAATCATGCGGCCAAAATGCAAGCTAGTAATAATTGTTGCCAACTGAGAAGAAGTTCATGGAAAAATGCCGTGCTTCTCCATACCACCAAACTTCCAACCGGAGTCCAAATTCGGACTTCCATAGGTCAATTCGGGGTAGAATGAAATTCTCTACAACATGAAACCATCAACTAGCAAAAATACGCAAGTTTGACAGATCAAACCCAGAAAAATCGAAAATACCACAAAGCTAGATCTACAACAATCCACTCGGTAAAACCGAAAATTTCAAGTTCTAAAGATGCTTAGAATCATGCAAGAAAGAAGATGGAACAAACAGAAATAAATTTGTTCAAGGTTCGGCAAGGTGTACTTGCCTCTCTCCAATGGCTAGGGTTTGGTGGAAAAGAAATGAATGATGGTGAATGGGAGGGAGAGAGAAAGTGGCTATATAACAAGCCCAAGCAATCTCCACCATTCATTCCTCTCCACTAAATCTAAACCATACACCTCATCTCATAAAAACCAAACTAAACCAAACCAAGTCAAAGTGGAACCGAACCAAATAAAACCAAGTCTAAGTTAAACCAAGTCACGAAAATCCTACACTTAGGAAAAATTTAAAATATCACGCAAATCGATAAACGAAACACGGCTCAAATAAACACGTATCCGTATAAAATATCGATACGTGAGACGGGTCTCACAAATTCCTCAGCTGCTATGGCAAAAGCTCACCCCTGCTGCCCTCCTCTGGCCTGCTGCTGGTGCTGAATGAACTTCTACTGCTGGGTCGGCAGTGGTCCTTTCTGCTGTACTGCCGGAGCCTTGGCTCCTGCTCCCTGAGCTGTACGTCTCGCAGCCATGGGATAATCCCTCAACTGATGCTCTATGCACCAAAAAGTAGGCACTTACCGAACCTCTTCCTGCACTCATTCCATACATGCCCTGGCTTCTTACAGAAAGTACAACTGATTGTCTGATGCTGTCACGGTGCCTGCTGAAACTGCTCTACTGAAATGGCTTCTACTGATGTTG